>CM060419.1:4823677-6029597 GCA_030545235.1 Helianthus tuberosus
AGCAACAGAATTATTGTTTCACAACCATGGATTCAAAAGTTTCGTTTTATTAAAATATTAGTTAATTTACATTGTCTTCAAGTAAAAAAAAAAACAAGTTAAACATAGACTATCATCGTTATTAGGTCACTAAGGCCTTGTCCAGATCCTATGTGAGCATGCATCCTATCAATAAACATCATTCAACAACACCTGAAACATATGTAAAAATAAAGTCAACAAAGAAATGCTGGCGAGCACATAGGTTTTATGAGAGTGTCGGATTCATGGCTCGTTTACATGTCGCAATACCTCATTAAAAAACCTTATTTTGAAAAGTGTATAGTATTGTGACACAATTAACCAACTCAAATCAAGTTGGTTATAGTTTATAAAATCTCGCAGCCATGATTCTTAACCCAAAATATTTGTTTAATTAAATCAAATTGTAAATCATCTCGTTAATAAAACTCGTATGGTTTATATTATTTAGAAAACATTATTGTGTGACATCGTTTCAAAATCATTTACCCAAGTGAACTAAATAACGCCACGGTATGTAATATGATGAAAACACTTATATATAAGAAGTACCAGCGGCGTATCTACCATGTTTTCATCACTTTACACCCATCCCGTTATCTAAACACTAACCAAAAACCAATCGTTTGTTCAATTTGTTTAACTCGTTTAAATCGTATCAAAATCGTTTAAATCAATCTCGTTTTAATTGTGAAAACTACTTTTGGTCGTCTCGCTAATAACATCCGAACCTTCGCAACTCGTCCATCGCCAATTCTCACATTAATAAACCACCAAATGGTAAATTAACAATCACAGATTCAGTCGTTACCCACATAACCCCCACACATAACCATGGGTGCAGTCTGATAACGGGATTTGTCAGATCCTATGGTACCATATCCTAATACTGGTCGGCTTGATCAATGTTAATGAGTGTCATTTGTTATGTAACTACGCCCAACAAGTTTGTTCACATTATCGAAATTGTTACAAGTTTTATATAAACCATATTTATCATTTTGAAAACCATCGTTAAAAACCTCGAAAACATTTAACACCTATGAATCACCCCAAAACAATTGAAAGCAGTAAAATAGGGGAACTATGTACTCACTTCGAAGTGCAAAGTATCCTCAATCCAAAGAACTCAACAATTTCAAGCAAAACAAGGAAATCAAGTAGCACCTAGTAATGGGATCACTAGGTTAATAAATCGACACCTAAATCGGAAGATCGGACAGAATGAGGTCTCGTAAACCAAACGAGTATTGGAACTCATGTGCCATGGTTTAACGAAGCCTACATTCTAGAACAGAATCTAACCTAAGTGCTTTCGACCCGTTACGACCCATTAAGGTAGCTTACGCTACTTTAACGCGTCGTGCACGCATAGCGCGTTCGAGACGCCTATCTAGTCCTATGACAAGTATTATATGCCTAAACATGTTACATAATTTGTTTAAGTGACAAAAGTTAAGTTACATATGCTTAATTACCAATTATGCATAAAAAGGGCATTTTGGTCATTTACCTAAGGCATATAAACTACCTATCATACAACTAATTAAGCTAAGTGGCCATAAGGTATAACCTCGGAAGGTTATTCCCTATACAACTATAGTCACAAAGTATGTTTGGTCGGATCCTATTGACCGACCATACGGGTCGAGTTCGAAAGTCTAAGCAGTTGTTTAGACCGCTTGACTTACGACTCTATATGTCACACCCCGACCACGTGAGACAACGAAACGTGGCGGAAACGTCGGGGAGTGTTGTAACAGAATTAATTGTTTCAAATCCATGGCAATTAAAGTTTCATTTTATTAATCAAACAAGAGAGTTTCTGTCACACCCCGACCACGTAGAACATACAAAACGTGGCGGAAACATCGGGGAGTGTTGTAACAGAATTAATGTTTCACAACCATGGAAATTTAAGTTTCATTTTATTAATCAAACATGAGAGTTTACATTGTTTAAACAAGAAACAAAGGGTACATAACATAAAGTAGCTAGTTCTTGTCTCGTTTTAAGTCACTAAGGCACAGGTCCGCCTAAGTATGTCTGATAAGTCCTATACATCATCACCTGAAAACACATGTGAAAATAGGTACGTCAGCATAAAAATGCCTGTGAGATACATAGGTTTTGTGAAAATAGGATTCATGACTTATGTTTGAGAAAATGTTTAGTCATGAACCTTGTAATTTGCTTTGTCTTGTAAATCATTTGAAAAACGATAAGATCAGATGATATGTATAAATAAGAGAATAAAGTATGGTTAAATGAATAACCATTGTAAAATGAGTTTGTATAAGATAAGTTTCTTGTAAAACAATGTATTGTGAAAAGTATGTTATTTGTATAAAATGTTATATGTCTCAAACTGAAATGATTTAAATAACGCTACGATATGTAATACCATACAAACACTTATATATAGGAAGTACCAGCGGCGTATCCACCATGCTTGTATCATATTACACACGCCTCGTTACTTAATCACTTACTCAAACCAAACTATCAAGATGAAATGTTTAACCAGTGTAGAAATGTTCATGTATAGTCAAATACGGTTCACACGGTTCACAGATACAAACGGTTCACAGATACAAACGGTTCACAGAGACAAACGGTTCACAGATACAAACGGTTCACAGATATCAACGGTTCACATATTCAAATGATTACAACGGTTCACATAGTCAAATGATTTCAACGGTTCACATAGTCAAATGATTACAACGGTTCAAAATGTAGTATATTGTGTTCATATGCTGGATGAGCATATGCAACAGAAAGGCAATGTAAAACAATGTACTAAGTATGCACACAATGGACATACATAGTATGAAATGTAATGTAGAACGATGTACTAAGTATGCACACAATGGGCACACATAGCATAAGATGAAATGAAATCATGTACTATAATGTACTAACGAACATAGCAGGTATATGATGTGAAAACAGGAAAGCATGAAAGTAACAAGTAGGCACATGTGTTCCACCCCAAAACAGTTTGGAAAATAGTAAAAGAGGGGTCTATGTACTCACTTGATATTGCTCAGTAGTCTTTGAGTAACAACCAAACAATGCTAGAGATCGCGGATATCAAACGGCACCTAATATAGGTAACTATGTTAATAAACCGGACCTAAATCGGAGGATTTAGATAGAATGAGGGTTCGTAAACCAAACGAGTATAGAGACTCGTGTCATATGGTTTAACAAAGCCTACATACTAAATGAAACCTAACCTAATAGCTATCGACCCATTACGACCCGTTTAGGTAGCTTATGCTACTTTAACGCGTCGCTCGCGAAAAACGCGTTCGGACCGCCTAACTAGTCCTATGACAAGTATTATATGCCTAAACATGTTACATAATCAGTTACGTGACAAAAGTTTAGGTTACATATGCTTAATTACCAATTATACATGAAAAGGGTATTCTGGTAATTTACCTAAGGCATATAAACTACCTATCATACAACTACTTAAACGATGTGACCATAAGGTATAACCTCGGAAGGTTATTCCCTATACACTATGGTCACCTAATGTATTTGGTCGGATCCTAATGATCAACCAAACTGGGTCGGGTTCGAAGGTATAAGCGATTTATCAGATCGCTTACCCTTACGACCCTAGACAACGTGGTAATTAGTAGGCATAGTCCCAAGGGACTATAACCATCATGATTACAATCACGTTGCGAAGTTCAAACGAACTTCGCATTGACCATAAGCTTGAAAAGAAATAAAAGAAAGAAAAGAACGAAAGAATACTTACGAAGGGTCCCCGAATGCTAATCTAGATCACAATAACTCAGGTATGAAACAATGGTTCCAACTTAGAGTCACTTAGATCAGATTCTAGTGATTTTTAAGCAATGGGGGGTGGGGTATTTATAGTTTTCGGTCCACCGTTAAGATCGTTTCATGGAAACCGTGCTTTAATCCCACCCGTACAAGTGTTGCAAAGTTGTGGTGGCTAAAAATGGTGCTTATCAGCTGAATATGCAAGTTGTAAGTGTGTGGTGGTGGTTAAAACAGCTGGAAGTTGCTGACTATTCGGTATTATCTGATCAGAGAGTCGAACGCGGCCCGCTTCAGGATCAGGGAAAACTCAGGCGGGCCGCCTGAGGCTTCTGATCAGCAAACATGTTTCCATTTTGACAGTTTCAGTCCCTGCATGTGTTTAAGGCCATTCCCGACACTTCTAAGGCCCGTAAAGCCAACTTTAAGGCCCTAAAATGATGCCTAAACATTGTGGACATGAAACATGCTCAAAAATATGTCAGATGTTGGTTCGTTTGGCCGTACGAACGCGATGTTCGCTTAATTACGACGGAATGCGCATAAGCGCGAAAAACGATCCAAATGACGTGACGAATGGATTTTTCTTATGCCAAACACTAAAATAAAATATTTTAGTGCTTACATAAATTTTTGGATGTCCGGATGTATTCAGAACGTAAGTTATGCGCGAAAATGCAACCTTGTGCACTTTTTGACGCTTTTAGTCCCTGAATGACCCAAAAGTTTATTTTAGCACACCGAACCCCTCAAAGCCTATTTCTAAGCTATGTAAAGGATTTTTATGGCATGTTTAACTTATGGTCATATTCTGGAAGGTCTGTTACAGTTCAAATTGGCATACTTTCGCAGTTTGTCAACTTTAGTCCCTTTAAGCGATTTAAATTAATTTTGCAATACCAAAGCCTTCAAAACTTATTTCTAAGTTATGTAAAGGTTATTTAAGGTATGTTAAGTATATGTCACTATTCCGGAGTGTTTGTTGCATTAAACTGGTTATATTTACGCATCAGTGCGCGTATAACCTTCCAGAAAGCGATATAGAGTTTGAAATCGAACAAGAATTGATATGTGTAAATGATACACATATTTATACAGATCCCAAGTATGAAATACAATATTTCATTGGCTTGGCAGTTGTTTGATGGTCTCAGTGACACAGGTGTCAAAGTCTCCCCTACTTTAGGAAATTTCGTCCCGAAATTAATTCGTAGGAGTCTATTTGTGACTTTGTGTCAGATAACCACCAGAGATATGTAAAGCATAATCCTGTCATTTCCTTAACGGACATTCTTCAGAAACGTAAAATGCACTTACAGAGTCATTTTCAACGGATGCTTCATCAGAAATGGAAATGGAAATGAAAAGGAGAAACAAACGGATATTCATTTCCTCAACGGACAAATCTTCATAAACGAAAATGAACAAACATAGTCATTTTCAACGGGTGCTTCCTCAGAAACGGAAATGAAAAAGGATAGTCAAACGGATATTCATTTCCTCTACGGACAAATCTTCAGAAACGAAAATGAACAAACGGAGTCATTTTCAATGGTTGCTTCCTCAGAAACGGAAATGAAAAAGGATAGTCAAACGGATATTCATTTCCTCAACGGACAAATCTTTAGAAACGGAAATGAAGGATTAAGCAACGGATATTCATTTCCTCAACGGATAAATCTTCAGAAACGAAAATAAACTAACGGAGTCATTTTCAACGGTTGTTTCCTCTGGTTCGGAAATGAAGGATTAAATAAACGGATGTTCATTTCCCTCGACGGATACTCTTCAGAACGAAAATGAACAAACGGAGTCATTTTCCTCAACGGGTATTCTTCAGAATTGGAAATGAAGGATAAACGGATATTCATTTCCCTTGACGGATACTCTTCAGAAGTGAAAAATGAATAGCTAGTTCATTTTTCCTCAACGGATACTTCATCAGAATTGGAAATGAATAGGGTTAACTCTAGATACATGATAGAACTTGCTGTGATTTCCGTGCACTAAATTCCATAATTATGTATGCGTCCATAATTACGTAATTCCTTGCACAGTCCGCACAGTTTGTTTTGTAATGTTGTGGGGAAGGATGTCGAACTTGTGATGACGGTGACTAGACTACCATAGGATCCTTTTAATTAGATCCACAGAGGATCTTCTTAATTAGGCCTCCCAGGAGTCCTTTCAGCTATATCAATCAGTTTAACTAGACCACTCGAGGAGTCTAATTATAAAGCAGTACTTTATAATCCAAGGGGCTTATCTACTACGTAGAAATCCATTAAGGATTTTAGGTAGTGCCTTTGGGTATCCTACTATAAATCTCTTGTACAAGGATATGTAAGATTTTGCGAGGATTTGGATAACATAATTTGGATCACATGACACATGAAAGATAACACATAAGCACATAACCACATAATTGTTTAATTGTTATTATCTTGTTATTGATTGCTATTAACTTGGCACCTCGTACTTCGTTTCTCTTGGAAGAAACGGGTACTTAGGATTTTTGTGAAAAAACGCAAGAGATCATACAATGGAAGAAATTTGGAAGTAGTCTGTTCTTCAAGGAATGCGGTTCCTTGATTGTCGGTATTGTAGGGGATATGTTGTTTATACATATAATCACATAAATACATTGCAATGTAAATAAAAGATTTATTTATAAACAACGATAACAACTGTTTCTTGGATCGTGACAACAAAAGAAAATAATACATAAGACGTGATTATTTCTAAATGAT
Organism: Helianthus tuberosus; assembly: GCA_030545235.1. Classification (NCBI taxonomy): domain Eukaryota; kingdom Viridiplantae; phylum Streptophyta; class Magnoliopsida; order Asterales; family Asteraceae; genus Helianthus; species Helianthus tuberosus. Next base: position 4,830,253 of record CM060419.1, read on the forward strand.
GTTGTCTTCTGGTTGATCATATGCTCATCCCTGCGCTGGATTTGCATTAGCAAGCCTTGGGCAATTCCTACGAAAATGGCCCATCTCGCCACAGTTGTAGCAAGATCCTGGTGGAAAACGAGCTTGAGCAGGATTGTTGCCAGCTTGATTTGGTGCAGCTGCGGTTGGGCAAACCCTAGCTGTATGACCTATAAGTCCGCAAACTTGGCATGTGCGGCACTTCACACCAGCATGATGATGTAGGCCACATTGGTTGCACAAGGGTGCAGTTCCGTTGTAGGGTTTCCTGGCAGGGGGTTGAGCTGGTTGGTTAGGGACGGCTTGATCATTGTGAGCGACCACAGCGTAGTTCTGAGAAGCTTTTCGCTTCTTTGACCTCTTAGGGGATCCAGTCTGTTCATCCATGGTCTTTGATTCCTCGATTGGTTTCGATTCCTCGACCGGTTTCTTGTCACCTTTTCGGAAAAGTTTACCTTTCCTGATCTTTGACTCAGTCAAGGTTGCAGATAGCTCAATGGCCTGTCTAACTGTAGTAGGGTTGCTACCAGTCACAATGTCTTGTATTGAATCAAGGAGGCCATCAATGTACTTTTCGATTGCCTTATCCAAAGGCGTGACCATGTTTGGGCATAACAGACTTAACTCCTCATAACGGTCCGTGTAGGCTCGATGCTCACCGCTGTCTTGATCAAGATTGTCGAATTCCCTTTCCAAGGCCCTGATCTCGTGTCAAGGACAGAATTCCTTCATCATAAGGGCCCTAAGTTCAGCCCATGTCTGTGCTAGAGCAACCTCTGCACCCCGATCTCTCATAACCCCGTTCCACCATGTAAGGGCTCTCTCCTGGAACACACTCGAAGCAAACTCGACCTTGCGATTGTCAGGACACTGCACGTGGCGGAAAGTATTCTCAATGCTCTCGAACCATTGAAGAAGCCCAGTCGCTCCCTCAGAACCACTAAACTTGAGTGGTTTCGCCGAGTTAAAACTCTTGAAATTGCATGGACCATTGTTGTTGTTGTTGGCTTGATTCCATAGAGCAAAGAGGTTTGGGAATTGAGCAGCCATTTGCTGCGCAATGATTTCTGCCAGTTCGGCAGTCGCTATCTGGCTTTCGCGTCGAGGAGGCATTCTAAAAGAGGAAACATGAAAGGAAACGAGTGAGAGAATTAGACGAAAAGAATGAGATGAAACAAATCTGATGAAAGCAAGGGTAGTGGTCATTTGTTTGTTACCACAAGGTAAACAAACGACACACAGTGACTAATCAAAGTAAATGGGTCAAAAATAATGTATCGCGAAGACATGCTCGCCTATAAGTGAACACTCATCCCAAGAATTCCCAGGTAAGCACAACTGGTCTCGCGTCTGATGAGATATATACGAAGTGCTTGCCTAGACAGAAAACCCAGAATACAGGCATTCACCCTTCCAGTTTGCACGTGTTGACATTATTTAAAACCCAAAACCTTGACGAGATTTTGAAAACTCAAAGGGGTTCAAAACCATATAACTGAGAGTTCAAAACCTTACAATAGAGGGTTCAAAACCTAGTAATCAATCATCCTAGAACAGATGATTAGTTTTCAAAGCGGTTTTGAAATTTATGTTCTTGTTGTGGTCGTCGCCTAAGGATAGGTGACGGTATTGTTTTATGACTAAACGCAAGTAAACTCGCGTTAGGGTCCTAAGAAGGTTATAGACTAGGTCAAAGCATTACTAATAACCTAATTCCCTATAACCATTAGCTCTGATACCATCTTTTCTGTCACACCCCGACCACGTAGAACATACAAAACGTGGCGGAAACATCGGGGAGTGTTGTAACAGAATTAATGTTTCACAACCATGGAAATTTAAGTTTCATTTTATTAATCAAACATGAGAGTTTACATTGTTTAAACAAGAAACAAAGGGTACATAACATAAAGTAGCTAGTTCTTGTCTCATTTTAAGTCACTAAGGCACAGGTCCACCTAAGTATGTCTGATAAGTCCTATACATCATCACCTGAAAACACATGTGAAAATAGGTACGTCAGCATAAAAATGCCTGTGAGATACATAGGTTTTGTGAAAATAGGATTCATCACTTATGTTTGAGAAAATGTTTAGTCATGAACCTTGTAATTTGCTTTGTCTTGTAAATCATTTGAAAAACGATAAGATCAGATGATATGTATAAATAAGAGAATAAAGTATGGTTAAATGAATAACCATTGTAAAATGAGTTTGTATAAGATAAGTTTCTTGTAAAACAATGTATTGTGAAAAGTATGTTATTTGTATAAAATGTTATATGTCTCAAACTGAAATGATTTAAATAACGCTACGATATGTAATACCATACAAACACTTATATATAGGAAGTACCAGCGGCGTATCCACCATGCTTGTATCATATTACACACGCCTCGTTACTTAATCACTTACTCAAACCAAACTATCAAGATGAAATGTTTAACTAGTGTAGAAATGTTCATGTATAGTCAAATACGGTTCACACGGTTCACAGATACAAACGGTTCACAGATACAAACGGTTCACAGAGACAAACGGTTCACAGATACAAACGGTTCACAGATATCAACGGTTCACATAGTCAAATGATTACAACGGTTCCCATAGTCAAATGATTTCAACGGTTCACATAGTCAAATGATTACAACGGTTCAAAATGTAGTATATTGTGTTCATATGCTGGATGAGCATATGCAACAGAAAGGCAATGTAAAACAATGTACTAAGTATGCACACAATGGACATACATAGTATGAAATGTAATGTAGAACGATGTACTAAGTATGCACACAATGGGCACACATAGCATAAGATGAAATGAAATCATGTACTATAATGTACTAACGAACATAGCAGGTATATGATGTGAAAACAGGAAAGCATGAAAGTAACAAGTAGGCACATGTGTTCCACCCCAAAACAGTTTGGAAAACAGTAAAAGAGGGGTCTATGTACTCACTTGATATTGCTCAGTAGTCTTTGAGTAACAACCAAACAATGCTAGAGATCGCGGATATCAAACGGCACCTAATATAGGTAACTATGTTAATAAACCGGACCTAAATCGGAGGATTTAGATAGAATGAGGGTTCGTAAACCAAACGAGTATAGAGACTCGTGTCATATTGTTTAACAAAGCCTACATACTAAATGAAACCTAACCTAATAGCTATCGACCCATTACGACCCGTTTAGGTAGCTTATGCTACTTTAACGCTTCGCTCGCGAAAAACGCGTTCGGACCGCCTAACTAGTCCTATGACAAGTATTATATGCCTAAACATGTTACATAATCAGTTACGTGACAAAAGTTTAGGTTACATATGCCTAATTACCAATTATACATGAAAAGGGTATTCTGGTAATTTACCTAAGGCATATAAACTTACCTATCATACAACTACTTAAACGATGTGACCATAAGGTATAACCTCGGAAGGTTATTCCCTATACACTATGGTCACCTAATGTATTTGGTCGGATCCTAATGATCGACCAAACTGGGTCGGGTTCGAAGGTATAAGCGATTTATCAGATCGCTTACCCTTACGACCCTAGACAACATGGTAATCAGTAGGCATAGTCCCAAGGGACTATAACCATCGTGATTACAATCACGTTGCGAAGTTCAAACGAACTTCGCATTGACCATAAGCTGGTCAACGCTGAAAGTCAAACAAAGTTTGACTTTCGGACTCGAAAAGCAATAAAAGAAAGAAAAGAACGAAAGAATACTTACGAAGGGTCCCCGAATGCTAATCTAGATCACAATAACTCAGGTATGAAACAATGGTTCCAACTTAGAGTCACTTAGATCAGATTCTAGTGATTTTTAAGCAATGGGGGGTGGGGTATTTATAGTTTTCGGTCCACCGTTAAGATCGTTTCATGGAAACCGTGCTTTAATCCCACCCGTACAAGTGTTGCAAAGTTGTGGTGGCTAAAAATGGTGCTTATCAGCTGAATATGCAAGTTGTAAGTGTGTGGTGGTGGTTAAAACAGCTGGAAGTTGCTGACTGTTCGGTATTATCTGATCAGAGAGTCGGACGCGGCCCGCTTCAGGATCAGGGAAAACTCAGGCGGGCCGCCTGAGGCTTCTGATCAGCAAACATGTTTCCATTTTGACAGTTTCAGTCCCTGCATGTGTTTAAGGCCATTCCCGACACTTCTAAGGCCCGTAAAGCCAACTTTAAGGCCCTAAAATGATGCCTAAACATTGTGGACATGAAACATGCTCAAAAATATGTCAGATGTTGGTTCGTTTGGCCGTACGAACGCGATGTTCGCTTAATTACGACGGAATGCGCATAAGCGCGAAAAACGATCCAAATGACGTGACGAATGGATTTTTCTTATGCCAAACACTAAAATAAAATATTTTAGTGCTTACATAAATTTTTGGATGTCCGGATGTATTCAGAACGTAAGTTATGCGCGAAAATGCAAACTTGTGCACTTTTTGACGCTTTTAGTCCCTGAATGACCCAAAAGTTTATTTTAGCACACCGAACCCCTCAAAGCCTATTTCTAAGCTATGTAAAGGATTTTTATGGCATGTTTAACTTATGTTCATGTTCCGGAAGGTCTGTTACAGTTCAAATTGGCATACTTTCGTAGTTTGTCAACTTTAGTCCCTGTAAGCGATTTAAATTGATTTTGCAATACCAAAGCCTTCAAAACTTATTTCTAAGTTATGTAAAGGTTATTTAAGGTATGTTAAGTATATGTCACTATTCCGGAGTGTTTTTTGCATTAAACTGGTTATATTTACGCATCAGTGCGCGTATAACCCTCCAGAAAGCGATATAGAGTTTGAAATCGAACAAGAATTGATATGTGTAAATGATACACATATTTATACAGATCCCAAGTATGAAATACAATATTTCATTGGCTTGGCAGTTGTTTGATGGTCTCAGTGACACATGTGTCACAGTTTACATCATTTTAAACAAGAAACAAAGAGTACATAACACAAATTAACTAGTTCTTGCTTCGTTTTAAGTCACTAAGGCACAAGTCTGCCTAGGTGTATCTTGATCAATCCTATGCATCATTTCCTGAAAACACATGTGAAAATAGGTACGTCAGCATAAAAATGCCTGTGAGATACATAGGTTTTGTGAAAATAAGATTCATGACTTATGTTTAAGAAAATGTTTAAAAAAATTTAGCCATGGACCTTGTAAATTGATTTGTTTTTGTAAATCATTTGAAAAGCAATAAGATCAGATGATATGTATAAATAAGAGAATAATGTATAGTTAAATGAATAACCATGTAAAATGAGTTTGTATAAGATAAGTTGTTTGTAAAACAATGTCTTGTGAAAAGTATGTTATTTGTATAAAATGTTATATGTCTCAAATTGAAATGATTCAAATAACGCTATGATATGTAATACCATACAAACACTTATATATAGGAAGTACTAGTGGCGTATTCACCATGCTTGTATCATATTACACACGCCTCGTTACTTAAATCACTTACTCAAACCAAACCATCAAGATGTAATGTTTAACAATTGTAGAAATGTTTAGGTATAGTCAAATGTCTATTGTCAAATGGTTCACATGGTTCAATAGATACAAATGGTTCACATAATGTCATATAATGTGTTCATATGCTGGATGAGCATATGCAACAAAATGTAATGTAAAACAATGTACTAAGTATGCACACAATGGACATACATAGCATGAAATGTAATGTAAAACAATGTACTAAGTATGCACACAATGGACACACATAGCATGAAATGTAATGTAAAACAATGTACTAAGTATGCACACAATGGACATACATAGCATGAAATGTAATGTAAAACAATGTACTAATAGTGTACTAATGAACATAGCAAGTATATGATGTGAAAACATGGAAAAACATGAAAGTTGTTGGTGCATATTCGGTGACAACAGCTTAATAGTTTGATTATTTAGTCTTTGGATATTTTGTATTGGGCTTAGCTTATTGGTTAGTGAGTTTATTATTGTAATGGGCTTGGAAAATGGCCTAGCCCAATAGGAAGCCCAGTTCACAGACATGTGGTATATAAACATGTTTTGTGTTTAGGGTTTGAGTTAGCAACTTGGAGGCTAGAGAGAGAAAGTCTAGTGAGAGAGACTAATTTCGAAATTAGGGTTGTAGTCAAGATCACAGATAGTGGCTGTGAGGTTGTGAGGGTCTTGAGTTGATTGTAAAACGTTTTTGTTTGGATAATCAATAGAGGACCCGTTTGATTGTGAAATTCTGTTTCTACTCGTTTCTGTAATAAATCTGATCTAGAGGATTCTGCACTCTAGGTTAGATAAACAATTCTGTGAAAGATCCATACGAATAGGGGACCTACAATTGGTATCAGAGCATTAGGCTCTTGAAGGCTCGGTTCAGAATTGTTCTTGGAGAAACAGGAAGAATTTTCGAAATATTTGAAAACCTGAAAAATTAGGGTTTTGAAATTTTCGAAATTTTTGTGTGTTTGATACTGATTTTCGATTTTTGTTGGCTGTTTTGATCTTCTGCTTTGTTTGTTTGCTGTTTTGCAGGTGTTGGAGAAAGTTCTGGTTGATAATTTTGAAGAATTCTGGCTGAAAGACTTGAAGATTCGAAGACTGTTCTTCGTGTTCTTCGTGGTTTTCCATCTGTTCTTCATAATTTTCGAAATTACTGTGCTGATTAGGTTTTCTGATTTTGCAGATTTGTGTTAGCAGAATCCAGAAAATCATCAAGAATTTGAACAGATTGAGTTTCCAAAGTTACTGGGCGATTTTAACAAATTTGCAGATTGTTCAGCGAATTTGAGGGTTGATATCTCGGTGACCAGCGAAATTGTTTGACCCGGCGATCTTAAATCCAAAGGCGACTTTGGTAACCGTGTAATTATCCACAGCGAAATTATTACGGTTTTCGGCAACTTTACAGGTCGTCGTAATCGCGAAATTGACCAGCGAACTGATAACCAGCGAAATTGAACAAGTAACCAGCGAATTTGTTCAGCAAACAGACCCAGCGAATTTAACTATTGACCCAGCGAATTTAATCAGTAACCAGCGAATTTAACTGAGGACTTAAAACCAGCATACTTAAAGTGGTGGAATTTCAGTTGGCAAGCGTCGATAAAATTTGACTGTTTTATCTGTACGGTTACGGTAAAACGTGTTTAAAGATGGTTAAAATGGACAATGTTAGTGAGACTGTTAAACATTGGCCAAAGCTTACAAACATCAAAGAATATGCTGACTGGAAAGAAAAGTTTGAGTCGTTTATGAAGAGTGAAGATACTAAAATGTGGAGCTGTATGATCGATGGGTACTTTGCTCCCACACGTCGTGTTGATGGAAGAGTTATAGTGATGTCTTATGATAAAATGAATGAATCTGAGAAACGAGTGGTTGATGCTGAGAAGAAAGCTTTAGCAGCAATAAAGAAGTCCTTGCCTGAGGGCGTTAAACATACCCTTAAGAAGTATGGAACTTCTCAAGAGCTGTGGGAAGCACTGGAAAAACGTTATCAGATTCAATCAAAAGTGAATACTTGTGATCAAGCATTGGTGGCTGAGTTTGCAGCTGTAAAGATAAGAGAAGTAGCTGCTGGGGTTGATTTGAAAAAGGAAGCTGATAAGGAAACTGCTGAAAAGGTAGATGCAGAAGTTTCAAAGTGCATGAATGGTGTGAATGAACTTACAACAGAGGTGAAGGTAACATCAGAACCAGTAAGTCATACATGTCTTAATTGCACTGAACTACAGGGTAAAGTTAACAGATTATCGGAACAAAACAAAATTCAGTTAGCTGAGTTAGAAAAGTTGAAAGAGTCAAATGTTCTTTTGATTAAACGAGAGTCAGATTGTTTAACAAAACTCAAATCAAATGAACAAGAAATCAACAGTTTAACAAGCAAAGTCAATGAACTGTTACAGATCATTGATTTGGCTCGTGAAACTGTGAAGGACAAAACTAATGAATTTTCTGATAAGTGCAGGGAATTGGCCGTTGCACAAGACCAAATTCTTGAACTTAAAGGAAAGTTAGACAAGTTTGGAAAATCTTCATTAGTTAGGACTCAAATTCAAGCAAGTTTGAAAAAGAGTAATGATAAAAAGGGTTTGGGGTTTAGTAAAGCCTCATCTTCTAAAAATCAAGACTACTCTTTTTTACCCGATGAAAATGAGCTAATTGATTTTGTGCCTACTACACCAGCTGTAGTGGATCCGATAGCTGTGGACTTGCCAAGTAGTCCAGTTTCTTTGAAAGAATCTGTTGAGTCTGACAGTACACCTCATAAATCGGATAAGGATACTGAAGACGAAAAGAAGAAAACATTTAAAAAGAGATTTAAGAAAAAGAGAAATTACAAGACAAAATCTTGTTTTAGATGCCACAACAAAGGGCACGTGGCGAGTTGTTGTCCTTTGAAGAAAAATAAGCAAAAAGTTGATGAAGTTAAGAATGGGAATAGGGTTGGTTTAAATAATAATGTGCAACCACATTGTCAACGTAATCAACCATGTTTTCAATCTAAGACTTCAACATCAAGACGATTTGATAGACCAAGAAGCAATTCTACACATTTTAGTCATTTTAATGGTAAATCAAATCAGTTTCAAAGACAAAATAGAAATTTTGGATATCAAAATCGACACCATACTTTTGGTAATCGAAATTTTCAAAGAAAAAATGAATATAGGGGTTTTAATAACTTAAATGTTCAACAACATCCAAAATTTTTTCAAAATTCATGGTATAATAATGGGAGAAAAAGGTATCAAGATAATAATTTTCAAAGGTCGGAAAATCCGAGGTTTTATTGGAACTCTCGTGATCAAAGACCTAGTGGAAGTTATAAATCTTGTTCAGCAACGAGTACAACATCCAAGACACCAGTAAGGTGTGATGGATATTGGTTAGAAGCATCTTATGTGGATTTACATGGTCGACCCAAAACCGGTCAGGTTTGGGTTGTTAAGTCTAACTAAGTTGTTGAGTGTGTGCAGGATGACCAAGAAGGACTGTTGATGTGTTCGACAGTGGTTGTTCCTGTAGAGTGTCTGAGGGGAATAGTAGGTTAACATTGGTAACTAACTATTTACTTTAGTGATTGATTTTTCTAAACTTCAAAAGTGAAAAACTTATTGTCAGATTGAAGTGGGAGTCTGTTTGTGTTTAAATTTCTGTTTTTGAAACTTGCTCCATAAAAACAAAAATTTAGGGGGAGAAATTTCCCTAAGCCAAAAAGAGTTTAGTTAGTGCGTGTGTTTAGGGGGAGTAAGTTATAGAATTTTAAAAAATCAAAAATCAAAAATACAAAAACATTGAAAAATCAAAAACATAAAAAAAAAATAGAAAATCAAAATTGAGTTCACTATGTGAAAAAGGAGAAATGATAGTACATCAGCAAGTTAGACTGTCACACTGAAAATGAAATTAAATTGCTTAAGTGTGATAGCAGCTTCATCATATGATGTACCAGTAGGCAAAAAGCATGAAATAATCAACTTACCAATGTGATATAAACTTAAATGAACTGTGTATGAGTGGGGAACACATCAGTGGTGTATGGTTTAATGACCTTAAATTTTGCGTTGATAGATTGCCAAAATCTGAAGTTTTGGGTCTTTATACTGTTATTTCATCTGGGGATATCTTGACTGTCTTTCTGTTCAGAACTAAAATTGTACATGACCTCAGGAAAGAAAGTCACTTGGAATTAGCTCATTTCTATTTGAATGTCTGTATGTGTCCCGATACACACAATTTTGATCTGATTCTGAAATCTTCTCTGAAAAAAATCGTGTACCTCCTCTGCTGCATCCAGATATATGCTGACCTGGAGGTGCTAGGCAACGACAGCTTTTGCTGCATCCAGATACATGCTGACCTAGCTGTACGTTGTCGCGCTATAGATCTAATACACCCGAAAGAGGCCCTCTAGTGCCCAAATGAAACCCAATAAACCTATATCAAACTGAGAAATCTCATTTGATCTGTATATTATACCATCTCTCCTAAAGATCTATTCTGTTCTCTTCTCAACCTATTCCCAGTTAAGATTTCAGAAATCTGGATTGGACTTGTGAAATATGTGGTAGGGAAGATACTTGCATGATAGAGTGTGTTGTTTATATTTCCAGGATTTGATTACTATTTATTTGGGTGTTCATTGTTAAGCAATCAAAACATGATAAAACAGATTATATGCAGACCTAGACATTGTCAGGATATCTTAAAGGATGACATCAGTATACTCATCTACTACGATGAATCTTTGTGCATACCTTGATCGTGGGGGTATATCCTGAAGTGGGACACACTAGTATTTCAGTAATTAAAATTACCTTAACGTATCATATGGTAATGGTACTTGAAATGTTCATGCATTTTGTTTAAGTGGACCAACATACTGGTAATCGTCTTGAACTGCTTTTCACGAAAAATTAAATAGAGAATTATATAATAGTGTGAAACAGTTTGATTGTGCTGATATGATCTTCTTACCGGTGATTCTCACAAAAATAGAGTGTTTATTGCTTTTGTAAATAGTTTACTGCTTTTCTTAAAATATCAAAAATACGAAAAAGATTTTTTTTTTTAAAAAAAAAAAAACTTCCATTTTGAATTGACAAGTTGTTGTTTTTGCATGATAAGATAAAATTTTGGTTTATCTTTAAATGTGAAAAAGACTAATGGTTTTTCGAGATACTTGCTTGTGTTGCTAAACAGATTGATGCAGTTATCAAAATGAAGTGCAGAATACAAGTAAAGTGCAGATTGAGAGTGAAGTAAAGATTTGTGAAGATGCATGGTAGGATCCTTCTACTACATTGCAGAAAGAGAAAGAGAGATATGGAAGAGTTGAAGCTTACTTGCTTAACCAAGGATTGCTAGCTAACTGATCTACAATGAATGAAAGTTTTGGAGATTGGAAGCATCAGCTAAGGGGGAGTCTGTTGATGTCAGAAGCTGTGTAGCTGACGCTATCCAAAGACCAAAAGAACACAAGATGTTTGAAGACAAAGTTACACTATGAAGCTATTGTCAAGGGGGAGTCTGTTGGTGCATATTCGGTGACAACAGCTTAATAGTTTGATTATTTAGTCTTTGGATATTTTGTATTGGGCTTAGCTTATTGGTTAGTGAGTTTATTATTGTAATGGGCTTGGAAAATGGCCTAGCCCAATAGGAAGCCCAGTTCACAGACATGTGGTATATAAACATGTTTTGTGTTTAGGGTTTGAGTTAGCAACTTGGAGGCTAGAGAGAGAAAGTCTAGTGAGAGAGACTAATTTCGAAATTAGGGTTGTAGTCAAGATCACAGATAGTGGCTGTGAGGTTGTGAGGGTCTTGAGTTGATTGTAAAACGTTTTTGTTTGGATAATCAATAGAGGACCCGTTTGATTGTGAAATTCTGTTTCTACTCGTTTCTGTAATAAATCTGATCTAGAGGATTCCGCACTCTAGGTTAGATAAACAATTCTGTGAAAGATCCATACGAATAGGGGACCTACAAAAGTAACAAGTAGGCACATGTGTTTCACCCCAAAATGTTTGAAAAATAGTAAAAGAGGGGTCTATGTACTCACTTGAGATTGCTTAGAAGTCCTAGGATAACCACCAAGCAAAGCTAGAAGATCACGGAATCAAACGGTACCTAATATAGGTAACTACATTAAAAACCGGACCTATATCGGAGGATTGCATAGAATGAGGGCTCGTAAACCAGATGAGTATGGGAACTTAGGTAATATGGTTTAACAAAGCCTACATACTAAAACGGAACCTATCCTAAGTGCTTCTGACCCATTACGACCCGTTTAGGTAGCTTATGCTACTTTAACGCGCCGTTCGCGTGAAACGCGTTCGGAATGCCTAACTAGTCCTATGATAAGTAAAATATGCCTTAACATGTCTAACATTGTTACCAAATCAGTTTAGATACCAAAAGTTATGTTACATATGCTTACAATGAAATTTGGCATAAAAAGGGCATTTTGGTAATTTACCTAAGGCATATAAACTACCTATCATACAACTACTTAAACGATGTGACCATAAGGTATAACCTCGGAAGGTTATTCCCTATACACTATGGTCACCTAATGTGTTTGTTCAGATCCTAATGATCAACCAAATGGGTCGGGTCCGAAAGTATAAGCGATTGATTAGATCGCTTACCCTTACGACCCTAGACAAGCACAAAACTAAAAGTGAGAGCTAAGCTTGTTAAAACATGCTTAACTAAGTTAGAAAACAAGTTTGGTATCAAAACAAATGGTTTTGATACCTATAAGTAGTTTGGTTACAAAATACGCAATATCACGCATTTTGGCCGAAACTACGACTCGTCACTGAGCCTAGATAACGTGGTAATCAGTAGGTATAGTCACTAAGGACTATAACCATCGTGATTACGCTCATGTTATGAAGTTCAAACGAACTTCGCATTGACCATAAACTAGTCAATGCAGTAAGTCAAACAAAGTTTGACTTTAACGCTAAAACGAATGAAAAGAACGAAGGAAGACTTACAACGGGTCCCCGCAAGCTTTGATTTCCAATTATTTCTCAGGTATGAAGCGTTTTTACACCTCAACTTAGAGAAAACATCAGACTTCAAGTGGGTTTTTTGTTGTGATGTTGGTGGGTATTTATAGATGTGGTAGAACCGTTAGGATCGTTTATCAAAAACCGTGATTCAATCTCGTCCCTACACTTGTTGTAATACCTTGGTACATCAAATTGGCCCCCCAACATCAGGGATTAACATGTGGCATTGGGTTTGGGAGTGCTTAACAGCTGTTAACAGCTGTCAAATCTGAATCTGCTGATCCGGGGACTCCATACGGACCGTAAGGGTAATGGCTTACGGTCCGTAAGCCAGTAACTTTGGCAAATTGACAGTTTTAGTCCCTGTTGGTGTTTTGAGCTATTTCCGACATGTTTAAGGCCCGTTAAACCCATTTCAAAGCTCTAAAATGAAGTTAAAGTATAGGGAACTTAAAATGTGCTCAAAAATATCTTGGATGTCGGTTTGTTTGGTCGTACGATCGCGATGTTCGCTTAATTACGACGGAATGCGCATAAGCGCGAAAAACGATCCAAATTGCGTGACGAATAGATTTTTCTTATGCCAAACACTAAAATAAAATATTTTAGTGCTTACATAAATATTTGGATGTCCGGATGTATACAGAACGTAAGTTATGCGCGAAAATGCAAACTTATGCACTTTTTGATGCTTTTAGTCCCTGAATGACCCAAAATTTTATTTTAGCACACCGAACCCCTCAAAGCCTATTTTGTCACACCCTAGCTTTGCGGAAGCGTGGTTAATTTGGTGTGACTTCTTAATACCATAGCTTAACCATAACAAAGCTATATGAAATAAAACCATGCAAGATCATCCATTTATTTAAGTTTTAAAACCAAATACAACCACATTGTCTTAACGGAAACACATCCTAACGACATAAACATTGTTCAACAAACATAGCATAATATAAAGATAGTTTAAGCACTGTGACTTGTCCAGGAAAGAGTCACATTCCCCAAACCCGGATGACCTCGTAACTAGTGCAGCGGGAAAACGTGTTATACCGCGCCAGATCCTTTAATTCCCTGAAATACATGTAAGTTGAAAAATCAACAATAATGTTGAGCGAGTTCATGTGTAAGTGAGTAAATAAACCTTTGTGAGTATAAAAATAGTCTTGGTATGTAGCAAATAAGGGAATTGAGATCACCAATGGTTTGCAAGGCCACTGATATATGTGAAGTGCAAGTAGGGAGACTCAAACCTAGCAGATTTCGCCACGGCATTAGTATGTGGACAAAGTCACCCCGAGGTCCGTTTCTAGTTTGGCCTGGGGCTGGGCTCGCTACACCCAGATAGATCTACCGCTCCTGTCCCTCGGTCCTGCCATGAGGACTAATGGCCTCATATTGCTCCTACCCACTCACATGATCTAAGTAGTAAACCTCCTTACGCTAACCATACCATGTATAAAGTACTTGTAATCAAAGTAACATGTATTTCACCCCCGCAGTTAAGAAAACTGAAAATAGTTAGAGAAAAGGGGGACATGAACTCACAGTGGTGCGTCTCTACCAAGTATGCCTCCAAATCAAACAGCTGTATGACGACCTACACGTACTAATTCTATTAGACGGACGGCCGTGCCTTAGCTTTAAGGTTTAAGTTTTTGGGAAATAGTTAGGCAACTATTTTGTGTTTACATTCTGTATATATACTTGGTAGTTATTTTCCTTCCCAAGGATGGGGGATTTAATACATGTGCGTTCGTATAATTCGGATTACACTATTAAGTCTCACTTAATATATTTTATTCCTAACTCCAAAATATAAATATTTTTCCCAAAAATATTATATTTTAATACGTGTGATTTTCCCAAAATAATACTTAGTAATATTATTTTTATTCCAAAAATAATATTTACGTAGTTCACAAAATAATCATAAACACTTATACAAGTGATGTTGTGAAAAATATATACTAAATATATTTATGTATCACGTTTTATTTTGTGAAATCCCACCTCCGATATTTTGTAAATAGAGTCGTGGCGAAATCTATAATTTGAAAACAAGTAAAAATGTATTTCTAACACTTATAGTGAAAATATTTCTAAGTGTTAGGTTTTTGGAAAAATTTCGCCAGAGTTTCCTTTGTAACTGGAGGTGGCCACGCTTTCAAGCGTATCATTTTCTTTTATAAATCAAACCAACAATCTTCTTATTCAATCAAAACAATGTTCAAATCACAAACTAGTCAAAATATGTATATAAATCGCATAAATTTCATGAACTTGTGATTTATCCAAACTATGAAGTAAATTTCATTACTTTTAGTGGATCTTTATATAAAACAATCCGATTTTGTAAAAACCTCGTTTTCAAAGAAAATAAACTTCCACAACTTCTTGTCAACATTTACAAGAATAGTTATTTTGTCGAAACTTTGTGTTACACAAGTGCTTACACACTTGTGTGTTCTAAAAATCATTCTTGTTTATGAAAGATCCGTCTTTAAAAGTATGTTTTCTCTTGACACGTGGTCCTTTGAAAATACCACTTGTAGGTTCGTAGATCTACTAGTTTTAAACACTATTTCACAAGTAAAATCGCTTTTACACAAGTTCATGATTCGTGTGTGGTAGAGTTTCATCCTTTAACCCTTGTTACTTCCAAAACAACCTTATGTCATGATCCAAGGTCATGACTAACCCGGGTTAAATGATGATCCGAGCTACCACAACATAGATCGGGTCCAAATAATCACACAAATCAAATACTACATGATTTACACAACATATGAGCTTTTAACCAACATTTATAGCATTTTAAGTAGACTTTTGTGTGTCATTTTGTATGTTTACGAGTTTTAACCGTTACAAATCATATTAACCACTTTAAAATAGTTCGAGTAGGTGATTTAAGCGACTTACTACTAGCTCGAGGTTAGGGAAGAATCTATGCGAAAAACGCGTGGATAAAAGCAATGTAGTGAGGTCCTTCGCCTTCCGATTGCACCAAAGTTCCTTATACGCGATCCTTATCACTTGTAGATGCTTGGAATGGCTTGAAACAAATTCGAAAATGATGGATGGGGGTGGGGTGTGTTCGGCCGAGAGTTGTAGAAGAGGGAGAGAGTAGTGTTGGTTTTTGTTAAGTGTTGTGAAGATCATGTGGGTTTAAGCTTATACTTATAGACCAAACTCAAGGGTATTAACCATAGGATTATGTGCTATCTAGATACTAAGCACCAAGATTAAAATAATCATCACAAGGACAAGGTATGTCCCCCTCATGGGGACGATTTGGTTAAGGGGGGGGGGGGTCTTGGTTCGATTCCAACTAGTAGTTAAGTATATAGTTAGGTTAATCTAGGTTAGGTTTAGGGACTAACCCGGTTACTAGTGTGTAGTGTGTTACAATGGGTGTTAGGGTATTCAGGAACCCTAACTGGCTCAGAAAAAGATAAATAATGAAAATAACAATATTTTCAGGTTTCGGGTAAAGTCCGGTTGTTCGGTTGGATAGTAATCCGTTAAAGCGTTAACAAAGCTTTAAAGTGTCGTTATTATTATTTTTAGTGACACAACTTATTCCTCCAAAGTGTCAGGAATATTTTCTCATGTTTTGGCACTTTATTAGTTAGCTACAAGCTGAATTATTTATGTAAAGTGCTGAATTTTGTGCTTAGAGCACGTTTTAGGCACATCCAGTCATTGTAACTTATTCCTAGAGACGCAGTTCTACAACCCTTATATCCCTACACTCACCACTAGTGTAGCAAAATATTTCAGGCTCTTACAGGCCTTAGAGGCAGTGTCTGCCTGATGCTGGCTTTATCAGCATGTTCAATAGGTTATCCGTTTATAGTGCTACTGTGCTTTTTGTGCATCATGTTTGTCACTAAGGTTCAGCATGTAAATAATGTAGTGACGGTAAGTAAAGTATGATGCAGGTATATACATGTATCAGAAATCAAGTAGCAGTTCATCAGTAATTTCAGACAAGCACAGTAATTAAGCAGTAATTAATTATTAATTAAGTTGTACGGATACCTGGTTTAGTGAGGGTTGTCACATTCTCCCCCCGTTAGAAAAATTTCGTCCCGAAATTTTAAGTTCTGCTTGTAGATGCAGGGTTCTTAGGAAATAGGTGGGGGTATTTCTCTTTCATCCGGTCCTCACGCTCCCAGGTGTATTCAGGACCATGTCTGGCATTCCAACGAACTTTGACGAGCTTGACACTGCTCCGGCGGGTCTTGTTTACTTTCCAATCCGTAATCCCAACCGGTTCTTCAACGAAGTGGAGCGTGTCGTCAACATGAATCTCGTCGATGGGAATGGCAATGTTATCTTGGGTTGGACTTTTCTTCAGGTTGGATACGTGAAATGTATCGTGAACACCATTCAGTTCAGCAGGTAAATCTAACTTGTATGCTACTAGTCCTATTCTTTCCAAAATTCTGAAAGGACCAATGTAGCGCGGATTTAACTTCCCACGCTTTCCGAAGCGTGCCACCCCTTTCCAGGGTGAAACTTTCAATAAAACCATCTCTCCCACTTGAAATTCCAAGTGTTTCCGGTTTCGATCCGCATAGGCTTTCTGTCTGTGGCGAGCTACTTCGATGCGTTTTAGAATGTGCGCAATCTTGTCTGTCGTCTCTTGGATGATTTCGGGACCAACAAGCTGCCTATCACCTGCGTCAGCCCAGCATAAGGGTGATCGGCACTTGCGTCCGTAAAGGGCTTCAAATGGCGCGACACCAATACTGGTGTGGTAGCTGTTGTTGTATGAAAATTCGACCAAAGGCAAATGCTTATCCTAGCTACCGCCCAAATCCATGACACACGCTCTCAGCATGTCTTCCAAAGTCTGTATCGTTCACTCGCTTTGACCGTCAGTTTGCAGATGAAACGCAGTGCTCAGATTCAATTGCGATCCAAAAGCTTCTTGGAAGGATTGCCATATCCTTGACACAAACCTTTCGTCTCTATCAGAGATGATCGAGAGAGGCACTCCATGACGTGCGACGATCTCTCTCATATAAATTTCAGCCAATTTGCTCGTATTATCCTTCTCTCTGATAGGTAAGAAGTGTGCTGACTTCGTTAATCGATCCACTATTACCCAAATAGTGTCATGGCCTCTTGGCGTTCTTGGCAACTTTGTAATAAAATCCATGGAGATTTGTTCCCATTTCCACTTGGGAATCTCAGGTTGTTGCAGAAGTCCTGAAGGCTTCTGGTATTCCGCTTTCACCTTAGCGTGTGTTAAACATTTGCTCACATATACAGCAACATCTCCTTTCATCCTAGGCCACCAATAATAATCTTTGAGATCCTGGTACATCTTATCCGCTCCAGGGTGGATAGAGTACCGCGACTTGTGAGCTTCATCAAAAATAACCTTCCTTAAACCTCCAAACCAAGGAACCCAAATCCTTTTCTCAAAACATAACGTTCCTTCCTCGTTTGGCACCAAAAGCTTCTCCATCCCACGGAGATATTCTTCTTCAAGGTTTCCTTCCTTGAGAGCTTCTTTCTGCGTGGCACGAATGCGCAAGGAAAGATCGGTTCGGATAATCATTTCTAAAGCCCTAACCCTTATGGGCTTGATCCTCTCCTTTCGACTTAGGGCATCGGCGACCACGTTCACCTTCCCTGGATGGTACTTTATCTCGCAGTCGTAATCATTCAACAACTCAACCCATCGTCTCTGTCTCATATTCAACTCCTTCTGGTTGAATATGTGTTGTAGGCTCTTATGATCTGTAAAGATTGTACACTTTGTACCATAAAGGTAGTGTCTCCAGATCTTTAATCCAAAAACCACTGCGCCAAGTTCCAAATCATGTGTGGTATAGTTCTTTTCGTGCACTTTCAGTTGACGTGATGCGTAAGCAATAACCTTTTGGCGTTGCATCAACACACAACCCAATCCTTGACGCGAGGCGTCACAGTATACCACGAAATCATCTGTACCTTCCGGTAGTGCTAAGATTTGCGCATTGCAGAGCTTATCCTTCAATATCTGGAACGCTTCTTCCTGTTTGATTCCCCAATCAAACTTCTTATCTTTCTGCGTGAGGAGCGTCAATGGTTGAGCGATTTTTGAAAAATCCATAATGAATCTTCGATAGTAGCCAGCCAAACCCAAGAATTGTCGAATCTCGGTTGACGTCTTTGGCGTTTCCCAATTCTTAATCGCTTCGATCTTGGTTGGATCCACATGGATTCCATCTCCGTTCACCACGTGTCCAAGAAATTGGACTTCACGTAGCCAAAACTCGCACTTAGAGAACTTGGCATACAACTGTTCCTTCTTCAGCAACTCCAAAATAGCTCTTAAATGTTGCTCGTGCTCAGCCTTTGTTCTTGAATAAATCAAGATGTCATCGATAAACACAATCACGAACTTGTCCAAGTACGGCTTGCAAACTCTATTCATCAAGTCCATAAAGACTGCAGGTGCGTTTGTCAAACCAAACGGCATAACAAGGAACTCGTAGTGTCCATAACGAGTTCTGAAGGCTGTCTTCGGGATACTCTCCTCCTGTATCCTTAACTGATGGTATCCAGATCGCAAGTCGATCTTTGAGTAAAAGCTTGACCCTTGCAGTTGGTCAAACAGATCGTCAATTCTTGGTAGAGGATACCTATTCTTGATTGTCAGCTTGTTCAGCTCCCGGTAGTCGATGCACATACGAAAACTACCGTCCTTCTTCTTGACAAACAAAATTGGAGCTCCCCAAGGCGAGAAGCTTGGTCGGATAAATCCCTTGTCTAACAACTCTTGAAGTTGTGTCGACAGTTCCTGCATCTCAGACGGAGCAAGTCTGTAAGGTGCCTTAGCCACAGGTGCGGCGCCTGGAACTAAGTCAATGCGGAACTCTACTTGTCTCTGAGGTGGCAGTCCAGGTAAGTCCTCTGGGAAGACTTCTGGATATTCCCTCACGACAGGGATGTCTTCGATCTTCGGTTCGGCAGCCTTCTTATCCACAATGTGTGCCAGGAAGGCAACACATCCCTTCTGCAAACACTTTCGCGTTTTCAGGCAGCTGATAATTCTTAACGGCGTATCACGCTTCTCCCCGTGAACCACAATTGTTTCGCCATCTTCGGTTGGGATACGAACGATCTTTTCGTGACAAACTATTTCAGCCTTGTTGCCTGATAACCAATCCATTCCTACCACCACGTCGAAGCTTCCCAACTGGACTGGTAGTAGATCCAGAGCAAACTCACGCTCTCCCAATTCGATCACACAGCCTCTGATAACTTCATTGGCTTCTACTAACTTCCCATTGGCCAATTCGATTGAGTACGGAATATCTAACTTATTAGCGGCTAAACCAAGCATATTCTTAAATTCTAACGACACGAAGCTATAATCGGCGCCAGTATCAAATAAAACGGATGCATAGCGTTGGTTTACAGGGAACGTACCAGTGACAACATTGGGATCCTGGCGCGCTTCCCTTGCTTCAATGTGGAACACTCTTCCACGGGCTTGGTTTAACTCTGGGCAGTTCCTCTTAAAGTGCCCGATATCACCACAGTTAAAGCATCCAAGTCTTTGCCCGTTTCCACCTCCATTTCCAGCTTGGTTGTTGTTTTGGTTCGCATTACCAGCCTGATTCGCATTGTTGCCTCGATTCCCGTTTCCTCCATTGTTTACTTGTGGGCGATTTCCATTACCACCACGATTATTATTTCTATTCCCAAATCCTCCTTGGCCTCCCCGGCCAGCACTAGCCCAACAAGAATCCTTCAAGTGGCCCGGCTTTCCACATGCTTCGCATACTTTCACACTACAATGGCCAGTATGGTGGCGTTGACAGGTATTACACTTGGGCTGGGTGCCCTGATATCCTTTTCCCTTCTTTCCACTACCAGCTGTAACCTGAGCTGGCGTGCCTAATCCTCCTTTCTTAACCGCCACACTGGCGCCCTGCTTGAAGTTTGAGAACTTCCGTTTGTTACCTCCTGATGACTCGACGTGAGTCTCTTTCTTCTTAGGCTCAGCATCATCAAACTTGTTCAGGCGAATGGCCCCCTCTGTGAGAGCCACGCTCAGATCGATTGCCTCAGTAATTGTCGCAGGCTTGGATGAGGTCACCATGCTTATGATTTGAGGAGCTAATCCCCAAATGAAACGTTCAATTCGCTTGAACTCCGGAGTGACCATGTAGGGTACCACATGTGATAAGTCATGGAACCTTTGAACGTATTCTGCGATCTTTGGACCTTCCATTTTCAAATGCCAGAACTCGGTTTCCAATCTTTGGATTTCCGCGCGAGAGCAGTATTTCTTGCGCATAAGTTCCTTCAGTTCGGTCCAGGTTAGCGCGTAGGCAGCAGCTTCACCAAGTGTCTGTACTTGCAAATTCCACCAAGAGAGGGCTCCATCCAAGAATAGCCCTGAGATATAGGTGACTTGCTGATCTAGTGCGCATTTGCTCATGCGGAGAACAGATTCAGTTTTCTCAGCCCAACGAACAAAGGCGACAGCACCTCCTGTGCCATCAAAGTTGACCGGTTTGCAGTCTAGAAACTGCTTGTAGGTGCACCCTGCACATACATTGCAACACGTGAACAGCATTAGCATCTTTGCTATAGATATCCAATTAGGTCATGGTATGTCTAAATGTCTTAGTATTACCATGAGGTGGATTATTGTTGTTTCCAGTGTTGCCAGAGTTGCTTCCACTAGTCCCTCCTTGAGAGGCGGCGTATTGTGCAATGGCAGCAGCGATGACTTGTTGGAGTTCTGCCTCATTGGTAGGCATGCGTGTCTCACGTCTCGGCGGCATCTTCTAAAAGATGGTTTACGTTGGTCAGGCCATAGTAAAGATCCCATGTTATAATACGTAAGTCAGGTCATAATGTAGCGTACGTATATAATGATAGTAATAGTACATAACATCTCATGTTATAATCATATCAATCACACAACATCCCATGTCACAAACATCAGTCACACAACATCCCATGTCATAGAATATAAATAATCAAATCAAGCATCAAGTATGATGAGAATACTGTGATTGCCATATATCGAGACCACATAGTAAGCGTACAAGTACATCACAGCGTCATACAACATCAGTCGACTAAGGGCTACATCACCCTAGTCCAAAAACTATATCAAATACATGTCAACAAAAGTCAGAATCATAATGTAGTCTCCAAAAATGCTGTGCAGTCAAAAGCATTCGCCGTCTTCTCACCAATGTCTACCCGTACGGTACTGAAGAGCTCTACACGGATGGCGGTGGAGGAGGGGGAAAGTGAGTGTAAAACAAACGACGCAACTGGAGCCAGTCCTCCTCCATGGCTCTCTGGGTACGCAACCAAGAAGCAACCTGCTGCTCAAGTGCCAAAAGGCGTGCAGCATAGTCTGGTGGTAAAGGTCGAGAGGGCTACAAAGGAGAGTGGGTCTGACCCTGGCACTGACACGGCGGCGGCTGGGCTCTCTCAAGCTCCTGAATGCGCTGCGTGTGTGCCTCGTGCTGGGCGACAAAAGACATCAAAACGTCCTCAATAGTATACCCCACGTGGAAAGAATGGTAGGGGTCGGTCGGTGGCATGGCAGAAGGTGACGCCCAGAGAAACGGCTCACTGGTGGGATCAAAAGGTGCCACATGAAATGGAGAAACAGGGGGAAAAGTAGCAGACGGTGGTATAGCAGGGATAGATACCGGTACATGTCCAAAAGGGTGAGCCGAAGAACCCTCTCCAGGTCGAGCTGGAGGTGTGTACTGTGCAAATGAAAAAGAGAAATCAACGTGACGTGCATCAGTGGTATGAGGAGGAATAGGTGGAACCTCATCATCAGCAGGAATCCACCCACACTGGGCGTGCTCATCTCGTGGGTCAATCTGTGCCTCAAAAAGTGCTCGATCAAACTGTACAGGCATAGGATCAAGGTAAGGTGCAACAAGAGGGTCAACTGGTGCATCAGCAATAAGTGGGGGATCAACAGGATCAGCAGCAATGACATGATCGCCCTCCAACAATGGAGCATCAACAGGGTGATCATCGATAGGTGGGTCAGCAACGACAGGCTCAATAAACATGCCAGCATGAGCAGGGTCATGCTCAAGCACTGGGTCAGGAGCAGGGTCTAGTGGCTGCTCGGGCTCATCAAAGGCCATCTCAAAATCAAACTCGGGATCGATGGGATCAACTGGGTCAACTGGGTCGACTGGATCCTCCATAGGCTGATCCATGGGTATAAACTCTATATCCTCATCTGGGTCGAATCCTGGGGGAAAGACAGGATCGGAATCCTCCAAATCATCGTGGTCAAAAGCAAAACTAGGAATAGGGGCAACAGAGGATGCCTGGTCGGGATCTGATCCAGGAGAAAAGTGTTGCGCACTCTGAGTGTGTGAAGGTGCGGAGGCCACAGACTCGAAAGAGTCTGGGACCGGAGAGTGAGCAGGTGACTCCTCGGCGGGAGCATCTGCGATCATCAAAAGATCACCAGCAGCAAGAAGGGCCTCGCCCTGAACCTCATCTAAGGGCTCGTCATCAAACAGATCGACGTCGTCATCATCGTCGGCGTCGAGAAGCAAATCGTAAGCAGGATATGAAGCAAGTGGTATGGGAGCAGGGATCACCACTAACGGTAGGTCCCCGGCCAAAGGGCCATCAGCGAGCTCATCAGCACCATCAGGTAAAGCAAAGGACTGGAAATCATCCTCGTCCGTGCTAGTAACGTCGGAGGTGTGGACCTCACGCTCCGAAGACTCTAGGTCGTCTGATACTATAGGTCTAGGTCCTGTGGTGTCTGAGTCACCTGTGCCAGAGGTGTCCATGGTGTCTGTAACATAAACACAAACATGCACAAACAATCAATCATACAATCAATCACATAAGTCACCAAGTAAGCATTCAAATAATTCTCCTAGTCCCACTAGCCTCCGAGTCTCCTAGACTGACATTCCTAGTCCCACTAGCCAAATTCTTCCCAGTCTCTAAGACTGCTCTATCATCTACCTCGACCTCTTAGATCGAGCCTCGGCCTCTAAGACCGAGCCTCAGCCTCCAAGACTGAGCCTACTCTTCCTAGTCTTTCTAGCCATCTACCTCGATTTCTTAGATCGAGCCTCGGTCTCTAAGACCGAGCCTCAGCCTCCAAGACTGAGCCTAAATAATAAATAAAATGTGCTCAACATTTGTAAAAAGTTTTGGATCTGGACTTAAGTGGTATGCAGTAAAAATGTTTTCGTGAGAGCCCTAGTGATCATAGTCTAGACTCGAGAAGGAATCCTAGTTCGCTATGATCAGAGCTCTGATACCAAGCTGTCACACCCTGGCTTTGCGGAAGCGTGGTTAATTTGGTGTGACTTCTTAATACCATAGCTTAACCATAACAAAGCTATATGAAATAAAACCATGCAAGATCATCCATTTATTTAAGTTTTAAAACCAAATACAACCACATTGTCTTAACGGAAACACATCCTAACGACATAAACATTGTTCAACAAACATAGCATAATATAAAGATAGTTTAAGGACTGTGACTTGTCCAGGAAAGAGTCACATTCCCCAAACCTGGATGACCTCGTAACTAGTGCAGCGGGAAAACGTGTTATACCGCGCCAGATCCTTTAATTCCCTGAAATACATGTAAGTTGAAAAATCAACAATAATGTTGAGCGAGTTCATGTGTAAGTGAGTAAATAAACCTTTGTGAGTATAAAAATAGTCTTGGTATGTAGCAAATAAGGGAATTGAGATCACCAATGGTTTGCAAGGCCACTGATATATGTGAAGTGCAAGTAGGGAGACTCAAACCTAGCAGATTTCACCACGGCATTAGTATGTGGACAAAGTCACCCCAAGGTCCGTTTCTAGTTTGGCCTGGGGCTGGGCTCGCTACACCCAGATAGATCTACCGCTCCTGTCCCTCGGTCCTGCCATGAGGACTAATGGCCTCATATTGCTCCTACCCACTCACATGATCTAAGTAGTAAACCTCCTTACGCTAACCATACCATGTATAAAGTACTTGTAATCAAAGTAACATGTATTTCACCCCCGCAGTTAAGAAAACTGAAAATAGTTAGAGAAAAGGGGGACATGAACTCACAGTGGTGCGTCTCTACCAAGTATGCCTCCAAATCAAACAGCTGTATGACGACCTACACGTACTAATTCTATTAGACGGACGGCCATGCCTTAGCTTTAAGGTTTAAGTTTTTGGGAAATAGTTAGGCAACTATTTTGTGTTTACATTCTGTATATATACTTGGTAGTTATTTTCCTTCCCAAGGATGGGGGATTTAATACATGTGCGTTCGTATAATTCGGATTACACTATTAAGTCTCACTTAATATATTTTATTCCTAACTCCAAAATATAAATATTCTTCCCAAAAATATTATATTTTAATACATGTGATTTTCCCAAAATAATACTTAGTAATATTATTTTTATTCCAAAAATAATATTTACGTAGTTCACAAAATAATCATAAACACTTATACAAGTGATGTTGTGAAAAACATATACTAAATATATTTATGTATCACGTTTTATTTTGTGAAATCCCACCTCCGATATTTTGTAAATAGAGTCGTGGCGAAATCTATAATTTGAAAACAAGTAAAAATGTATTTCTAACACTTATAGTGAAAATATTTCTAAGTGTTAGGTTTTTGGAAAAATTTCGCCAGAGTTTCCTTTGTAACTGGAGGTGGCCACGCTTTCAAGCGTATCATTTTCTTTTATAAATCAAACCAACAATCTTCTTATTCAATCAAAACAATGTTCAAATCACAAACTAGTCAAAATATGT
This sequence comes from Helianthus tuberosus, assembly GCA_030545235.1. Taxonomy (NCBI): domain Eukaryota; kingdom Viridiplantae; phylum Streptophyta; class Magnoliopsida; order Asterales; family Asteraceae; genus Helianthus; species Helianthus tuberosus. The sequence goes on from CM060419.1 coordinate 4,855,618, forward strand.
ATATAAATCGCATAAATTTCATGAACTTGTGATTTATCCAAACTATGAAGTAAATTTCATTACTTTTAGTGGATCTTTATATAAAACAATCCGATTTTGTAAAAACCTCGTTTTCAAAGAAAATAAACTTCCACAACTTCTTGTCAACATTTACAAGAATAGTTATTTTGTCGAAACTTTGTGTTACACAAGTGCTTACACACTTGTGTGTTCTAAAAATCATTCTTGTTTATGAAAGATCCGTCTTTAAAAGTATGTTTTCTCTTGACACGTGGTCCTTTGAAAATACCGCTTGTAGGTTCGTAGATCTACTAGTTTTAAACACTATTTCACAAGTAAAATCGCTTTTACACAAGTTCATGATTCGTGTGTGGTAGAGTTTCATCCTTTAACCCTTGTTACTTCCAAAACAACCTTATGTCATGATCCAAGGTCATGACTAACCCGGGTTAAATGATGATCCGAGCTACCACAACACAGATCGGGTCCAAATAATCACACAAATCAAATACTACATAATTTACACAACATATGAGCTTTTAACCAACATTTATAGCATTTTAAGTAGACTTTTGTGTGTCATTTTGTTTGTTTACGAGTTTTAACCGTTACAAATCATATTAACCACTTTAAAATAGTTCGAGTAGGTGATTTAAGCGACTTACTACTAGCTCGAGGCTAGGGAAGAATCTATGCGAAAAACGCGTGGATAAAAGCAATGTAGTGAGGTCCTTCGCCTTCCGATTGCACCAAAGTTCCTTATACGCGATCCTTATCACTTGTAGATGCTTGGAATGGCTTGAAACAAATTCGAAAATGATGGATGGGGGTGGGGTGTGTTCGGCCGAGAGTTGTAGAAGAGGGAGAGAGTAGTGTTGGTTTTTGTTAAGTGTTGTGAAGATCATGTGGGTTTAAGCTTATACTTATAGACCAAACTCAAGGGTATTAACCATAGGATTATGTGCTATCTAGATACTAAGCACCAAGATTAAAATAATCATCACAAGGACAAGGTATGTCCCCCTCATGGGGACGGTTTGGTTAAGGGGGGGGGGTCTTGGTTCGATTCCAACTAGTAGTTAAGTATATAGTTTGGTTAATCTAGGTTAGGTTTAGGGACTAACCCGGTTACTAGTGTGTAGTGTGTTACAATGGGTGTTAGGGTATTCAGGGACCCTAACTGGCTCAGAAAAAGATAAATAATGAAAATAACAATATTTTCAGGTTTCGGGTAAAGTCCGGTTGTTCGGTTGGATAGTAATCCGTTAAAGCGTTAACAAAGCTTTAAAGTGTCGTTATTATTATTTTTAGTGACACAACTTATTCCTCCAAAGTGTCAGGAATATTTTCTCATGTTTTGGCACTTTATTAGTTAGCTAAAAGCTGAATTATTTATGTAAAGTGCTGAATTTTGTGCTTAGAGCACGTTTTAGGCACATCCAGTCATTGTAACTTATTCCTAGAGACGCAGTTCTACAACCCTTATATCCCTACACTCACCACTAGTGTAGCAAAATATTTCAGGCTCTTACAGGCCTTAGAGGCAGTGTCTGCCTGATGCTGGCTTTATCAGCATGTTCAATAGGTTATCCGTTTATAGTGCTACTGTGCTTTTTGTGCATCATGTTTGTCACTAAGGTTCAGCATGTAAATAATGTAGTGACGGTAAGTAAAGTATGATGCAGGTATATACATGTATCAGAAATCAAGTAGCAGTTCATCAGTAATTTCAGACAAGCACAGTAATTAAGCAGTAATTAATTATTAATTAAGTTGTACGGATACCTGGTTTAGTGAGGGTTGTCACATTCTCCCCCCGTTAGAAAAATTTCGTCCCGAAATTTTAAGTTCTGCTTGTAGATGCAGGGTTCTTAGGAAATAGGTGGGCGAATTAACTTGATTTCGGCATACCAAACCATCCAAAACTTATTTCTAAGTTATGTAAAGGTTATTTAAGGTATGTTAAGCCTATTTCACTATTCCGGAGTGTTCGTTGCATTAAACTGGTTATATTTACGCATCAGATCGCGTATAACCTTCCAGAAAGCGATTTAAAGCCCGAAATCAAACAAGAATGATATGTGCAAACGATACACATATTTTTACAAATCCCACGTATGAAACACAATATCTCATTGATTTGGTATTTTTTTGATGGTCACGGAGGCACAGTTGTCACAGTCTCCCCTACTGTAGAAAATTTCGTCCCGAAATTTATTTGTAGGAGCCTGTCTGTGACTTTGTGTTAAATAACCATCAAGGATAAGGCATAATCCTGATATTCCTCTTTAACGGACATTTTTTCAGAAATGGAAATGAAGGAAGAATCAGGGATATTCATTTCCCTTCGATGGAAAATTTTCAGAAACGAAAAAAAATGCACGGAATGAGTCATTTTCCTTAATGGGTATCCTTCAGAAACGAAAATGCACGGAATGAGTCATTTTCCTTAATGGGTATTCTTCAGAAACGAAAATGAATGGAATGAGTCATTTTCCACAATTTCTTCAGAAACAAAAATGAACGGAATGAGTCATTTTCCACAATTTCTTCAGAAACGAAAATGAACGGAATGAGTCATTTTCCACAATTTCTTCAGAAACGAAAATGCACGGAATGAGTCATTTTCCACAATTTCCTCGGAAACGAAAATGAACGGAATGAGTCATTTTCCACATTTTCCTCAGAAACGAAAATGCACAGAATGAGTCATTTCCTTAATGGGTATTCTTCAGAAACGAAAATGAACGGAATGAGTCATTTTCCACAATTTCTTCAGAAACGAAAATGAACGGAATGAGTCATTTTCCACAATTTCTTTAGAAACGAAAATGCACGGAATGAGTCATTTTCCACAATTTCCTCAGAAACAAAAATGAACGGAATGAGTCATTTTCCACAATTTCCTCAGAAACGAAAATGCACAGAATGAGTCATTTTCCTTAATGGGTATTCTTCAGAAACGAAAATGAACGGAATGAGTCATTTTCCATAATTTCTTCAGAAACGAAAATGAACGGAATGAGTCATTTTCCACAATTTCTTTAGAAACGAAAATGCACTGAGTCAACTCTAGACACACGACCAAACTTGCTGTGGTTTCTGTGCACTAAATTCCATAATTATGTATGCATCCATAATTACGCAATTCCTTGAACAGTCCGCACATTTTGTTTTGTAATGTGAAGGGGAAGAAAAATTAAACCTGTGATGAGTGTGACTAGACTATCATAGGGTCCTTTTAATTAGATCGAAAAATGATCTCTTTAATTAGACCACCAAGGAGTCTTTTCAGCTATCTCATCACATGATATTCCTAACCAGATTTTCGGATCAATCTGTTTAACTAGACCACTCAAGGGGTCTACTTATGGGGTAGTACTTTATAATCCAAGGGACTTAACTATAACGTAGAAGTCCATTAAGGATTTTAGATAGTACCTTTGGGTATCCTACTATGAATCCCTTATACGAATGATATGGAAGATTCTACGAGGATTTGGATAACAAAAACTTGGATTACACCAAAAAAACATAAAAAGGAACACATAAGCACATAATCACATAGTTGTTTAACTTGGTTATTAATTTGTTATTAACTTTTTATCGATTGAATATGGATATTCAAGGTACACCAGGAAACCAGTCGATGGACTTCAACGTCCTCTGGGATCTATCTGAAAAGATAGGATGATCTCCCAAGAATTCGATTTTTTGTTTTCAAAGAAACGTAATATTTGAATTTAGGAACACAACCATTTTAGGATTTACGGGAATACCCTTAGGTACCCTATTAAGGATTTACAGTGGTACTTTGGGTATTCGTCCAGTGTTGTAACTTGCGCCTTGTACTTCGTTCCCTAGGAAGAAACGGGTACTTAGGATTTTCGTGGAAAACGCAAGAGATCATAAAATGGAAAAAAAAATATTTGGGGGTAGTTTGCTTTTCAAGGAATACGATTCCTTGATTGTCGGTATTGTAAGGAATATGTTGTTTATACATACAACCTCATAAATACATTGCAATGTAAATAAAAGATTTATTTATAAACAATGATAACAACTGTTTCATGGACCTTGACAATAAAAGAAAATAATACATAAGACGTGATTATTTCTAAACGGTGTTGTCTTCTAGTCGGTCAGATGCTCATCCCTGTGCTGGATTTGCGTTAGCAAGCTTTGGGCAATTTCTTCGGAAATGACCCATCTCCCCACAGTTGTAGCAAGAACCTGGTGGAAAGCGAGCTTGAGCAGGATTGTTGTCAGCTTGATTTGGTGCAACTGCAGCTCGGCAAACTTTTGCTGTATGACCTTTAAGTCCACAAATTTGGCATTCGCGGCACTTCACACTAGCATGATGATGAAGGTTACATTGGTTGAACAAGGGTGAAGTTCCATTGTATGGCTTCCTAGCAGGGGGTTGAGCTGGTTGGTTGGGGACGGCTTGACCATTGTGAGCGACCACGGCGAAGTTCTGAGAAGCCTTTTGCTTCTTTGACCTCTTAGGGGATCCAGTCTATTCATCCAGGGTCTTTGATTCCTCGATTGGTTTCTTATCATCTTTTAGGAAAAGTTTACCTTTCCTGATTTGAGATTCAGTCAAGGTAGCAGATAGCTCAATGGCCTGCCTAACCGTAGTGGGGTTACTACCAGTAACAATGTCCTGAACTGAGTCAGGGAGACCATCAATGTATTTTTCGATCGCCTTATCCAAAGGCGTAACCATGGTAGGACACAACAGGCTCAGCTCCTCATATCGATCAGTGTATGCTCGATGTTCACCGCTGTCTTGCTTAAGATCGTCGAATTCCCTTTCCAAGGCCCTGATCTCGTGACGAGGATAGAATTTCTTCATCATCAGTGTTCGAAGTTCTTCCCACGTTTGAGCCAGTGCCACTTCGGCACCCCTATCTCTCATCACACCGTTCCACCATGTCAAAGCTCGTTTCTCAAAGACACTAGATGCGAAATCTACCTTTCGCTCGTTTGGGCATTGAACATGTCTGAAGGTGCTCTCTAAACTCTCGAACCATTGCAGAAGTGCAGTCGCTCCTTGAGACACAGAAAACTTTGATGGCTTAGCTGAGTTGAACGTCTTGAAGTTGCAGGGGGCATTATTGTTGTTGAGGGCTTGGTTACATTGAGCAATGATATTCGGGATTGCAGCAGTCACTTGCTGTGTAATGACAGCTGCCAGCTCTTCAATAGATACCTGATTTTCGCGTCGTGGAGGCATTCTAAAAGGGGTAACAAGAGAGAAAACAAATGAAATGGCATTAAGTAAGAATAGGATGTTACAATTACCGTCCAAAATCATGGGTGATGGTCATTTGTTTGAACCACGAAGCAAACAAACCACACACAAAGGCTGAATCAAACCAATTAGATCCTCATAATGTATCGCGAAGACATGCTCGCCTATAAGTGGACACTCACCCCAAGAGTTCCCAGGTAAGAGTGACTGGTCCGATTATGTGGATTTGTACGAATATTCTAGCCTTAGACAGAAAACTCAGGGTACAGGCATTCACTCTTCCAGTTTGCATGTGTTCACACTATTTAGGACCCAAAACTTTGACGAGATTTTGAAAACTCAAAGGGGTTGAAAACCTTATAACAGAGGGTTCAAAACCGAGTAATCAATCATCCAAAAACAGATGATTAATTTTCAAAGCGGATTCGAAATTGATGTTCTCGTCGTGATTATCACCTAAGGATAGGTGATGTGCATGTTTTAAGATCTAAACACAAGATAACTTGTGTTGGGGTCCTAGAAAGGTTATAGTCTAGGTCAAAGCATTACTAATAACCTAATTCCCTATAACCATTGGCTCTGATACCAACTTTTCTGTCACATCCCGACCACGTGAGACAACGAAACGTGGCGGAAACGTCGGGGAGTGTTGTAACAGAATTAATTGTTTCAAATCCATGGCAATTAAAGTTTCGTTTTATTAATCAAACAAGAGAGTTTACATCATTTTAAACAAGAAACAAAGAGTACATAACACAAATTAACTAGTTCTTGCTTCGTTTTAAGTCACTAAGGCACAAGTCTGCCTAGGTGTATCTTGATCAATCCTATGCATCAATTCCTGAAAACACATGTGAAAATAGGTACGTCAGCATAAAAATGCCTGTGAGATACATAGGTTTTGTGAAAATAAGATTCATGACTTATGTTTAAGAAAATGTTTAAAAAAATTTAGCCATGGACCTTGTAAATTGATTTGTTTTTGTAAATCATTTGAAAAGCAATAAGATCAGATGATATGTATAAATAAGAGAATAATGTATGGTTAAATGAATAACCAAGTAAAATGAGTTTGTATAAGATAAGTTGTTTGTAAAACAATGTCTTGTGAAAAGTATGTTATTTGTATAAAATGTTATATGTCTCAAATTGAAATGATTCAAATAACGCTACGATATGTAATACCATACAAACACTTATATATAGGAAGTACTAGTGGCGTATCCACCATGCTTGTATCATATTACACACGCCTCGTTACTTAAATCACTTAGTCAAACCAAACCATCAAGATGTAATGTTTAACAATTGTAGAAATGTTTAGGTATAGTCAAATGTCTATTGTCAAATGGTTCACATGGTTCAATAGATACAAATGGTTCACATAATGTCATATAATGTGTTCATATGCTGGATGAGCATATGCAACAAAATGTAATGTAAAACAATGTACTAAGTATGCACACAATGGACATACATAGCATGAAATGTAATGTAAAACAATGTACTAAGTATGCACACAATGGACACACATAGCATGAAATGTAATGTAAAACAATGTACTAAGTATGCACACAATGGACATACATAGCATGAAATGTAATGTAAAACAATGTACTAATAGTGTACTAATGAACATAGCAAGTATATGATGTGAAAACATGGAAAAACATGAAAGTAACAAGTAGGCACATGTGTTTCACCCCAAAATGTTTGAAAAATAGTAAAAGAGGGGTCTATGTACTCACTTGAGATTGCTTAGAAGTCCTAGGATAACCACCAAGTGTAGGATCGTTTGCTGACCCAAACGAGTCGTTCAGAGGTTGTCTCTTGCGTTTCAGATGCGGAATAATAAGAAATGCAAGTAGAAGTAGCTTGTTCTTCCTCTTAACTGCTTGTTTTATTGATTTGAAACGTTTTACAGTTCAATCATCACACCGGCAGAGCTTCGGCATGGAATTTCACATGCATCTTATGAGATCCGCTCATGAGGTTACTATATATAGAGTTTCTGGTTCGCTTATGTGTCACATGACCATAAGAGCGGACCAGACATGTACACATAAGCGACCTACACATGACAAATAAGCGGACCAGACATGCCTATGTCCCTATGAGCGGACCAGACATGTAACACCTATACAGACTCCTGTTTTCTCGTAAAACATGCCCTATGCTATTCAATACGACATAAGACCTGATCCTAGACACCTAGACGGAATCAACAGATGTAGTGCACCAACAGACTCCCCCTCAGATGTTGATGGAGTCGCTTATACACTCTGACTGCAAAACTGTGTCTTCACATCTTCAATCTAGATCAGTCTCTGGGCTTTCTCTTCTCTCAATCTTTAGACTCCCCTTCTCGATTTACTGGCATTCTTTTGTTCTTCAGTAACATCTTCAGGATCGTTGTCTGATCTACACAGGCTTTCAGAATTGATTTCCAGGATCGAAACTTGACTCTCTTCCAACAGAGATTTTCAGAATATCGAAACCTGGCTACCTGCACAATCTTAACCCAGACATAAATTTTCTAATTTTATCACATATCAAATACCTGTGCATCAACACTTGACTCTCACAATCACTAAAACAAACATATAATTGTAACATCTCAGGCTCTCTCTCAAATATCTATGATGAACCACTTGAAGAAGGTTAGATTTAACGAAAACAGTTAGATTTACACAAATACTCCCCCTCAAATGCTGCTCATCATGTTTAGCACTCGGAATTTTGAAAATCAGTTTTTCAACATCAGTTGTCGAAAATCTTTTTGACTTTTTCAAAGTTTTACTAAAATACACACAAAATCTTTTTGATTTTTCTGAGAGACTAAAATGCAGAAATAAAATATTTACAGACACTATTTTTGTGAGTTTGTGTAAGAGGATCATATCAGATTTTGACAAGTCACAAGTACCGTTGAGCTTAGTTACACATTAAGAATTAAACAATTCACTTAGATTGCCGATATACTTATCCACTTAAATTTTCACACAAATTTCAACTGATTCAGGATATGAGTTAGATGTTTTAAAGACTTAAACTCATTCATGTGTCCCACCTCTTGAATATACTCCCGTATCCAGATCCCAATATTCAGTCTTACAGGTGAGTATACCACAGATGATATCTGTCAGGGGAATAAATTATAGTACGAGGGCCGTGAGAGCTCAGGTCGATCTTTCGATACGCAGAGAGATGACGGCTTCGACTTTTGGTGGGTCCCCTTTAGAGGATCTTTTGCATTACAACAGCAATGACTATCAATTTTATTGTTTCATCAATTTGCTGAGGGCTGCGCTATATTTCAAGCATACGGAAAGTATTCTCCGGGGACTAGGTCAGAAATTTCTTTCAGCAGAAGTCCCGGGATAATACCTCAGATATCACTGAGCATAAAGACCTAGTATCTCAGAATAAGGGACCTTTCAAACGAGATTTCAGGGGTTACCTATATATCCAAGTAGTGTTCCCCACGAAATAAGCAAGTTTGAAATTATGTTTATATCCCGAAAAAGTTTACTAAATGTGTAAAAACCTATCGGCATATCATCAATGAGACTGTTTAACGCTATTTAAACAATACAATTCTTTAGCATACTGTGACCGTCTACTGATGTACTATCATTTCCTCTTTTCTGACACTAAAACTCAATTTTGATTTTATCATGTTTTTGGCTTTTTCAAATTTTCAAATGTTTTTGGATTTTCTAAAAAAAACTTACTCCCCCTAAAATGCAAACACATTTCAAAGAAAATTTGAAAACTAAGACTCTTGACACAATTGAAACATACAAACTGTACAGAAACTTGACAACTGACACTGAATCACATCAAATCGCCATTCACTCGGCATAAACAATCAGAACTCCCCCTATCACAAACCATTTTCTCATTTAGATTTCAAAACACTTAAGTTTGTTTTAATCAAAATGATTTTTCCGGAAAATGAATTTTTGTTGATTTTAAACCATTTGTAGGTTCGGTGTATGATTCATCATTTTGTCCGTCTCTTGTCATATATAGTAAATCAAGTACAAATTAATGTCCCTGATTTACCATTTGCATTCAAGCAACCTCTAAACCAATTATAAAAATAACCACTTGTAAAAACACACAATACCACTTGTAGGAATGTTACGTCTACATCATCATTTTACCAATCAGGATGCCGATTCCTGCTTCGCACTTACCAACCTGGAAGCTCCGGCGTAGTCCTTCAACCTGTAAACATTCAAACACTATCAAAATCTTTCAATCAAAATCTTCAAACATTAGAAAGATGCCGATTCCTGATCCACGATATAAACTTGGGATCTCCGGCATAGTCCTAAGACTTTACGGGAAACAAACTTCCATCCAAGTCTTCTCAGACTTGATGGCTTTCAGTTCTTGTGCAGTAGGGTTGTAAGTTGCCTTTTTAGTTGCATAAAAATCTTTAACCCCCTTAACTTTCCCATTCAACATTTTCCCAAAAATTTTCTTAACACTCCCATTGAATGTTTTCTCGACATCAAACTTAGTTTTTTCATTGTAAAACTGATTCGAGATTTCAACCTTGCCAACTTTTTGTTTAACTTCTTCAAATTCCAGTGATGGAAACTCATCATCATTCACTGAAATTTTCTCCTCAACCTGTGGTTCTTCTGGCTTTATGGAACCAGATTCATCGCCGACGTTCTCATCAACTTTCTTAACAACCCACACTTGGTTGTCATTCTCTTTCTTTTTATAAAAATTCTTTTTAGAACACTCACCAACCTCATAAGTTGAGTTTTCAAAAATTTTAAGTCTGTCGGTTGGTGGTTCAACATCAAAAACCTTTTCTTTCAATTTCTGAGAAACTCCCTGTTTTGTTTTGGCATTCTTTGTACAATTCCATGCAATGTGACCGACTTCATTGCATCTGTAACAGATTCGAGTTTCTCTTTGGTAACATATATCAGCTCCATTCTTCTTTCTTTCAGCAAGAAACTCTTGATTTGACTGTCTCCAGAATGGTTTCTTCTGTTCCTCTTCTGCACTTCCACCTGACACAAATTCTGTTTTTATTTTAGAATTTTTCAAATTTTTATGATTTTCTGGTGGAATAAATCCAAGACCTTTCTTTTTGTAGCTACGATTTTGGTTTTGTTTCTTTTGAAATCCAGAACCAGAATTGTAACCCTTTTTCTTGTTTAGACGTTGTTGAACTCTTGAAGTGTACTTTTTAGGTTTTTCAGTAAAATTTAAATCTTTTATTTCAGAAATATTAATTTCTGTCATTTTGAAAACCTTTTTGATCATGTCAAAACGAACACTTCTTATTGGAAACTCTTTGTCAGAGTATAATTTGTCCGAATCATTTAAAGTGTATGCAACTTCAAATGCTTCATCATCCACATTTGCTTTTGATAACAAAAATTCTTTACTGTAAGACCGTTTGACCGACGACTTTGGACTGTTGACTGACGAATTTGACCCTCCAGACTCATACTTTGACTCTAATTCCTCTTCTGTATCCAACACCTGATCGACAACCTTTTTTATTAACTCAGACTCATGATCAGTATCGGACGAGGTAAACGTGACATCAATGTTATCTGGTAAAACGTCAGTTGTGTCGGTTTTTAGCTTTATATTGACTGCTTTTTCAAGTTGCTCCTCATTTGGTTTTCTAGGAGAGTACCCTTCCCAAATTGGAGGCGGACACTTGTTATATCTAACAGTCGGTTTCTTACCACTATCTTTCTTTTCCTTCTTTGTCTTCTCGTCTTGAAAAGCTTCCATACCTGCAACAGTTGGGTAAATACGATCAATGAGATAATCAGAACTAGAATAACTTTGTAACAAACGTCTAATTCTCTCATTCTCGATCTTTTCCGTCTCCAACTCTTGCTTCCACTTAGCACTCTCTTCGATGTAGAAATTTATTGCTTTTTGCTTTGTCATCATCACAGCATTCATCATCGTTAATGCTTGTTCTCGTTCTGAGTTTGTCTTTTGAAGACCAGTTACTGTTTTGTTCAAGACATCGTATGATTCTTTCACATAATTGAGATTGAACAATAACTGCTCCTTCTTCTTCTCATACTCAGCTATAATGTCGTCTTTCGCAAAACATTCCTTGCATGCTTCTAAACACTTCTCGCAAGGCTTTACGACTTCAACAATCTTCTCAACTTCGATTGTTTTAACAACCTCAATCACTTTTTCTACTTCAATCACCTTTTCTTCTTCTTTTTCAACCTCGGTAATCTTCTCAACAACACTTTCAGCATTTTGAATATCACCATCAGATTCAGTTTGTTGTTCTTTAGCAGCTCTTTTCTCCTTTAGTTTCTCTATGCAATCTGCAAAATAGAAATGAAAACTTTCAGGAGAAAGATGAGATTTAGCAATATTGATATGTTTTTCTTCCTCATCATCACTATTGCTATCAACTGGTGATTGATCAAACTTTACAGATTTATCAGAATCATCATCTGATTTACTAAAATCAGACAGTGTTTTATCAAAAACAACTGCCTTTTCTGAAACAAACTCATTCTGTACATCTTCATCTGAACTCTGTAAACTTTCATCTAAACCTTCTGAAATTTCTCCAGATCTCTCTGAAAGTTTATCAGTACTATCTGACCCTTCATCGGTTGACACAGACTTTTCATCTTCACTTTTCACATTCTCCCCAATAGATCTCATCCAAGTAGCAAACAAATCTGGCTCTCGGACAATCTTGGCAATGAACGCTTTGAACTCTCCCTTTTCATCCACAAACATATCCCAACTGAAACCTTCTGGTAGTTTCTCATCATCTTGATCAATAATGCGTGCTGCTTTGCCTTCAGATGATATGTAATCACTCCAGTTGAAATCTACCAAACATGCTCTTTTGGGATCTTTAATCTCTCTCCCGTGAGCTGTCTGTGGTTCTTGGATTTGACCGACTTGTTGATAGATAGCTTTGCGGTAGTAATCATCTTTCCCGAATGGATTCTGTGCTCCGCTAGCTTCTCTTCCTTTGCACTCCCATTTGAAATGACCTTTCTCCCTGCATCGAAAACAAGTAACTTTAGATTTATCAAAACCTAAAGTTGATACATGAGCATCTAGAAAGTCATTTCTCCCAGTAATGGTTTTGAATTTCTCAGCTCGTCGAAGAACACTTGCGAGACACCATTTGATATCCATAAGTTCCATCTCTTCGGCGTCTATCTGATCGTAATCCTCTTTGGTAAGCATAGGATTGCCGATCCGACCAGCAACAAGACCTTCATAAGATAACAGTACTGAACCCAGAAGTGCCATATGGTCTTTAGCAGTGTCTTCAGAGAAGCTTTGACCTTCTGGAAGGTTGAGAGCTATATTGCATTGAATCACGTATCCATTTCCTGTTTTTGTACTCTGAGACTGAAAACTCGTGTTAGTCTCTTTCGGATTCACACTCGGAAACGATGAAAACCCGCTGCTATTCTTGTTCGAACCCTGATCAGCTTTCTCAGATGAATCACCAGCACTGAAAGCAGTTTGAATCTTCGGACTTCTTTCAGACTCAGTGGCTGGAATACTACCCTTGTAATACATCTTCACATCCTGTTGACCACTCGGACTATTCATCCTCGCAATCTTCTGCTGTTCAAGATCCTGACTCTCAATTTTCTCTATAAACTGTGAGATTGTCAACCCATCATACACACCAGTATTCTTCAAGATCATCAAATACGTTCCCCACTCCTTTTGAGGTAACGCGTCCACCAATTTATCCACCCACTCCTCACGACCTTTTTCAATACCCAACATAGATAAAGATCGCACCAAATGACAATATCTCTCAATTAGCTTTTTAGTATCCTCTCCCGGCAAACTACTAAACAAATCAAATTCTTTCTTTAGTAACGCTTTCTTGCTTTTGATCATGTTTTCACTTCCCTCGAACTTAACCTTTAGCGCATCCCAAATTGACTTAGCAGTTTTGTCGTGCTGTAACAGGATGAATATATCTTCTTTTATCGCCTGCTGCAACAAACTAATCATCATTTTCTCAGCTCTATACATTGCTCGTTCTTGATCAGTGAACTCGGATATTTCTTTGATGACTTGCAAATCTGTTCGAGGTAATGTGTACTTCTTCAATATGCATTCCCACGATCTGAGATGATTTGCCTGAACCCAGTTTTCAAACCGATCCTTCCATCCATAATACTCCTCAATGTTCATCAATTTAGGGGGCTTTTGAGTCGTTCCCGTCTCGTTTTCTGAATTCATTGCTTGAGCAATTGCGGCTGGAGTAGTCGATGAGGCAAATGCGTTGTAGAACTCGGAATCCATACTGACTTCACACGTATTTCAAGGCAAATGACAAAAGAACGAACCAACTCCGAAACAAATAAGCGAACCAGAAAGATCCAAATAAGCGGACTAGAATTGTTCTTTGGAGCGAACTGTACTTATGAGCGAATCAGACTTGGTCTTTGGAGCTGACCAACATACAAGCGAACCAGAAAGTCACTTTGGAGCAAATCTAACTTGGTCACAAACGCGAACCAACAATGTACTTTGAAGCGGACCCTAAAGAATTTCTTGGAGCGAACCAGTGTTGACAGATAAGCGGACCTGTCTTGATATTGGAGCGAACCAGAAGCAAAAATGTACACTCGAGCGAACCAGACTGTGACCTGATAAGCGAACCAAACACGACCAGAAAAGCGAACCAGAATGTGATCTAAGAGCGGATCTCGATGACGTCAGTACGAGCGATTCACATATCGAACATGTTTTGACCTGTTAAAACTTCGAATTTTGGCTTCAAACTTTCCAGGGTTTATCTTGATACTATTGCTCACAAGCTGTGACAATTTGAGCGAATTCCGACCGTGAAATCTTCCTGAATCAGTAAAATAAGGTGTAGAAGTGAGAAGAAATGATGAAAAAAAACAGCTACAAACTGCAGAAAACCTCCTCCCAAGCTCTGATACCACTTGTAGGATCGTTTGCTGACCCAAACGAGTCGTTCAGAGGTTATCTCCTGCGTTTCAGATGCGGAATAATAAGAAATGCAAGTAGAAGTAGCTTGTTCTTCCTCTTAACTGCTTGTTTTATTGATTTGAAACGTTTTACAGTTCAATCATCACACCGGCAGAGCTTCGGCATGGAATTTCACATGCATCTTATGAGATCCGCTCATGAGGTTACTATATATAGAGTTTCTGGTTCGCTTATGTGTCACATGACCATAAGAGCGGACCAGACATGTACACATAAGCGACCTACACATGACAAATAAGCGGACCAGACATGCCTATGTCCCTATGAGCGGACCAGACATGTAACACCTATACAGACTCCTGTTTTCTCGTAAAACATGCCCTATGCTATTCAATATGACATAAGACCTGATCCTAGACACCTAGACGGAATCAACAGATGTAGTGCACCAACACCAAGCAAAGCTAGAAGATCACGGAATCAAACGGTACCTAATATAGGTAACTACATTAAAAACCGGACCTATATCGGAGGATTGGATAGAATGAGGGCTCGTAAACCAGATGAGTATGGGAACTCAGGTAATATGGTTTAACAAAGCCTACATACTAAAACGGAACCTATCCTAAGTGCTTCTGACCCATTACGACCCGTTTAGGTAGCTTATGCTACTTTAACGCGCCGTTCGCGTGAAACGCGTTCGGAATGCCTAACTAGTCCTATGATAAGTAAAATATGCCTTAACATGTCTAACATTGTTACCAAATCAGTTTAGATACCAAAAGTTATGTTACATATGCTTCAAATGAAATTTAGCGTAAAAAGGGCATTTTGGTAATTTACCTAAGGCATATAAACTACCTATCATACAACTACTTAAACGATGTGACCATAAGGTATAACCTCGGAAGGTTATTCCCTATACACTATGGTCACCTAATGTGTTTGGTCGGATCCTAATGATCAGCCAAACGGGTCGGGTCCGAAAGTATAAGCGATTGATTAGATCGCTTACCCTTACGACCCTAGACAAGCACAAAACTAAAAGTGACGAGCTAAGCATGTTAAAACATGCTTAACTAAGTTAGAAAACAAGTTTGGTATCAAAACAAATGGTTTTGATACCTATAAGTAGTTTGGTTAGAAAATACGCAATATCACGCATTTTGGCCGAAACTACGACTCGTCACTGAGCATAGATAACGTGGTAATCAGTAGGTATAGTCACTAAGGACTATAACCATCGTGATTACGCTCACGTTATGAAGTTCAAACGAACTTCGCATTGACCATAAACTGGTCAATGCAGTAAGTCAAACAAAGTTTGACTTTAACGCTAAAACGAATGAAAAGAACGAAGGAAGACTTACAACGGGTCCCCGCAAGCTTTGATTTCCAATTATTTCTCAGGTATGAAGCGTTTTTACACCTCAACTTAGAGAAAACATCAGAATTCAAGTGGGTTTTTGGTTGTGATGTTGGTGGGTATTTATAGATGTGGTAGAACCGTTAGGATCGTTTATCGAAAACCGTGATTCAATCTCGTCCCTACACTTGTTGTAATACCTTGGTACATCAAATTGGCCCCCCAACATCAGGGATTAACATGTGGCATTGGGTTTGGGAGTGCTTAACAGCTGTTAACAGCTGTCAAATCTGAATCTGCTGATCTGGGGACTCCTTCCAGACCGTAAGGGTGATGGCTTACTGTCCGTAAGCCAGCAACTTTGGTAAATTGACAGTTTTAGTCCCTGTTGGTGTTTTGAGCTATTTCCGACATGTTTAAGGCCCGTTAACCCCATTTCAAAGCTCTAAAATGAAGTTAAAGTATAGGGAACTTAAAATGTGCTCAAAAATATCTCGGATGTCGGTTCGTTTGGCCGTACGATCGCGATGTTCGCTTAATTACGACGCAATGCGCATAAGCGCGAAAAACGATCCAAATTGCGTGACGAATGGATTTTTCTTATGCCACACACTAAAATAAAATATTTTAGTGCTTACATAAATTTTTGGATGTCCGGATGTATACAGAACGTAAGTTATGCGCGAAAATGCAAACTTATGCACTTTTTGATGCTTTTAGTCCCCGAATGACCCAAAAGTTTATTTTAGCACACCGAACCCCTCAAAGCCTATTTCTAAGCTATGTAAAGGATATTTAGGGTATGTTTAACTTATGGTCATGTTCCGAAATGTCTGTTACAGTTCAAATTGGCATACTTTCGCAGTTTGTCAAATTTAGTCCCTGTAAGCGAATTAACTTGATTTCGGCATACCAAACCATCCAAAACTTATTTCTAAGTTATGTAAAGGTTATTTAAGGTATGTTAAGCCTATTTCACTATTCCGGAGTGTTCGTTGCATTAAACTAGTTATATTTACGCATCAGATCGCGTATAACCTTCCAGAAAGCGATTTAAAGCCCGAAATCGAACAAGAATGATATGTGCAAACGATACACATATTTTTACAAATCCCACGTATGAAACACAATATCTCATTGATTTGGTATTTTTTTTATGGTCACGGAGGCACAGTTGTCACACTATACAAGCACTAAACTAAAAGTGACGACCTAAACATGTTGAAACATGTTTAACTAATTTAGAAAACATGTTTGATATCAAAACAAACGGTTTTGATACCTAAGAATAGTTTGGTTGCAAAATACGCATAAATACGCATTTTGACCGAAACTATGACTCGTCACTACACCTAATCAACGTGGTAATCAGTAGGTATATTCACTGGGGTCTATAACCATCGTGATTACGCTCACGTTGCAAAGTTCAACCGAACTTTATGTTGACCAAAGACTGGTTAAAGCAGAAAGTCAAACAATGTTTAACTTTTTCTTGAAAAACGCATAAAAGCATGAAAGAATACTTACAAAGGGTCCAAGCTAGGAAGATCTTGATTCAAGTTGCTCAGGTATGAAGTGCTAGACCCCAACTTAGAGCAATTGAATCAGATTTGTGAGGAATGAATGAAACTTAGATGGGTATTTATAGAAAACCCACAACCGTTAGGATCGTTCCTCGCAATTCGTGCTTGGATCTTGACCCTCCATGTGGGCACATGGTTTTAATATACAATGGGAACACTAAAAACCATCAAATTCATCAAATGGTATTGAAAAACCATGGACAAAACCATCAAAAACAGGCTGGAAAGCCAGATTCAATATTTCTGATCTGGGTTACTGACACGGGCTGGGTAAGAAAAGGACTGGGCTTACGCGCCCCTCCTGGTATGTTTGGCAGAATTACACTTTTAGCCCCTGCAAGCCCAAAACTTGGTTTTCGATGCATTTTTGACACGTTTAAGCCCCGTTGACCCCATTTCAAAGCTCTAAAATGAATTTAAAGTAAAGGAAACTTAAAATATGCTCAAAAACATCTCGGATGTCGGCTCATTTGGTCGTACAGTTGCGTTATTCGGTTAATTACGACGGAAGTCGTAACGGACGCAAAAACGATCCAAATTACACGACGAATGGTATTTTATCATGCCAATCACTAAAATAAAATATTTTAATGATTACATAAATTTTGGATCTCCAGATATATTCAGAACATAAAGTCACGGCATGCTAAAGAAATGGAAAGTTAAATAGTGATAAACGGTCTCACTGATGATGTGTCAGTAGGTTTTTGCACATTTAGTAGATTGTGACGAGATATAAACCTAAATTTCAAACTTGCTTGTTCTGTGGGTTAACACAAACTTGGATATATAGGTAACCCCTGAAATCTTGTTTGAAAGGTCCCTTATTCTGAGATACTAGGTCTTTATGCTCATTGATATCTGGGGTATTATCCCGGGACTTCTGCTGAAAGAAATTTCTGACCTAGTCCCCGGATAATGCTTTCTGCAAATGCTTGAAACATAGCATCGCCCTCAGCAAGCTGATGAAACAATAAAATTGATAGTCGCTGTTGTTGTAATGCAAAAGATCCTCTAAAGGGGACACACCAAAAGTCGAAGCCGTCATCTCTCTGCGTATCGAAAGATCGACCTGAGCTCTCACGGCCCTCGCACTATAATTTATTCCCTTACAGATATCATCTGTGGTATACTCACCTGTAAGACTGAATATTGGGATCTGGATACGGGAGTATATTCAAGTAGTGGGACACACGAATAAGTTCAAGAGCTTAAAACATTAACCTCGTATCTCGGATCAATTGAACTTTGTGTGAAAATTTAAGTGGATCAATATACTGACAATCTAGGTGAATTGTTTAGAACTGAAAATGAAATGAAGTTTAACGGTGTTGGTGATTTGTCTCAGAAACTGATATGATCCTCTTACACAAACTCACAAAAATATTGTTTGTAAATATTTCTTTACTGCATTCCATTTCTTTAAAAAAAAATTCCAAAAAGATTTTCAGTGTGTTTTAGCATAAATTTTGTAAAATGCAAAAAGATTTTCGACAACTGGTGTTGGAGAGCTGATTTTCAAAATTCCAAGTGCTAAATATGATGAACAGATGGTTTGTGAGAGTGTGTTGTTTTTTTTAACATGAAAATGATATTTCTTCAAATGGTTCATCATAAACTATAAATGTTAGATCATTTTTGTGATATTTTCTAGTGATGTCTGATTGTGTTCAAGTTATCATCAGAAAATTTATTTTTGGGTAGAGAATGTGCAGATTATTTGAATGATAGAGAGTCAGGTTCAGATACCTGATGATTGTGTGATTTCAACAAGTCAGACTGCGATCCCAGCATATTGAAAGGGGGAGTCTGAAGATACTTAAAGGAAGGAGCATGTTGGTGATGAAAAGAGAAGAGAAGATAGAGATTGAGGATTCTTACAGCGTCAGACACTTCAGAGAGTTAGAGAGGACTGATATAGACTAAAGATGTAAAGACTCGACACTGAAGACTTCATCAACATCCGAGGGGGAGTCTGTTGGTGCATCCGTCTGTCATCTACGTCTTATGTCGAGTCTCAGTCTCGTTACGGATCGGAAAGAGGATGATGTCAACATCTCTCATGATGACATCATACTAGTAATGTCATCATGACATCATCACACAAAAGACAAAAGATTTAGATTGTTAAAGTTTGGATTTCGGTCAAAATGTTTCATGTTAGGTTCGCTTATTTGTCAAAAGTTAGGTCCGCTTTTATGTCATTGTAATAGGTCCGCTTTTGTGTCAAAGTTGATTTCGCTTTTATGGCATGTTAGTGATTCCGCTTTTGTGTCATGTCCATATGAGCGGAATCACAATGTCTATATATAGTCACATAAGCGAAATCACATTCATAGTTCTAGGTGTTGTCTTCCGGTGAGCCACGAAGTGCTGCCGAAGTGTCGACAGGTTGTAAACGTCTTTCAGATCAATAATATCGACAGTTAAAAGTGAATACGTGCTGAATTACATCGAAACACTTGTTTCTGCCTCTTGTTTTGGTGAAAAACTCTTCTACGCGACTCGTTCGGGTCGAAATTCGATCCTACACAAACTTATGCACTTTTTGACGCTTTTAGTCCCTATTGATCAAATAAGTTTATTTTTGTGCACCAAACACCTCAAAGCCTATTTGTAAGCTATGCAAAGGATATTTAGGGCATGTTTAACTTATTATCAATTTCCGGAATGTTTGATATCACACGAATTGGCATACTTTCACAGTTTGACACAAATAGTCCCTGCGATCGAATAGACTTGTTTTCAACACACCAAACCATCCAAAACTTATTTCTAAGTTATGTAAAGGTTATTTAAGGTTTGTTAAGCCTATATCACTATTCTGGAGTGTTTGTTGCATTAAACTGACTGCGTTTACGAACCAGTTTGCGTATAACCTTCCAGAAAGTGATTTAAAGCTCGAAACCAAACCCGAATCAAAACGCAAAATCATCAAACACAAATACACATATAATAACACCAAAACACATTGTTTTATTAATAATTGATATTGTTTTACATTATACATCGATTACAGAGCATAGTTGTCACAAATCCACAGGAAAGGTTCCTCTGTATAACCTTTCATGGGATAAATTTGTTGAACTTATGAAGGACACTTATTGTCCGCAGCATGAAGTAGAAAGGGTGGAGACTGACTTCCTCACTCTAGTGATGAAAGATTTGGATTGCAGGTCTTATGTGACCAGTTTTAACTCGATGCCTCGACTTGTCCCGTATCTGGTCACCCTAGAACCTAAACGTATTGCGCGTTTTACAGGTGGTTTAACCCCTGAGAATAAGGGAAATGTCAAGGCTTCTAAGCCTGCTACACATAGATCGGTTGTAGATCTATCATTGTCACTTACTCTCGATGTCATAAGGAATAAGTCAAAGAAAACCACCGAGGAAGGGAAGAGGAAGAGGGAGGATGACCAGTCCCCCGGTCGAATAAAAAGAATAAGGGAAACTCTGGTTTCAAGAAAGGGCAGTTGGGTGACAAGCCCAGATGTAAAACTTGTGATAAGAGGCACTTTGGAAAGTGCAATCAGGATCCACAAGCTAAGCCTTGTGGGATCTACAAAAAGAAAGGGCACAAAACTGTGGTGTGCCAAAACATAAAGGATGCAACCTGCTATGGTTGCAATGAAAAAGGGCACATCAAGACTAATTGCCCTAAAAATGCTAAGAAGCCTGATGAGGCAAAGAAAACCAATGCTAGGGTTTTTCAGATGAACGCCAGGGAGGCGGTGAATGACGACAACGTTATAACAAGTACCTTCCTCATTAATGATATTTATGCTAGAGTTTTATTTGATTCAGGTGCTGATAAGTCATTTGTAGACCATAAGTTTAGTAAATTACTGAATCTGCCTATTAAAACTCTAGACATAAAATATGAGGTAGAGCTCGCAGATGGTACCTTAGAAACTGCTTCAACTCTTCTTGATGGATGATTTATATCCATTAAGAATCATTCTATCTCGCTATCCATTTTGCCAATGAAATTGGCCGGGTTTGATGTAGTTTTTGGCATGGATTGGTTATCGCATAACCAAGCCCAAATAACATGCGATAAGAAACTAGTTAACATCAAAACCCCATCTGGTGAATTAGTCACCATTCATGGGGATACACAATATGGTTTGCCCGACAATGTGTCAATACTCAAAGCATCCAAGTGTCTGAAGAACGAATGTGTCATCTACATGGCACAAGTGACAGTTGATGAACCATGTTGGATCGACGTGTGACCTAACGAGTCAATCTGAGTAGTTCATCATCAAATACAAAGGCGGAATCAATGTAAAAGATGTCAATACAGCTTGTTCCTTTCTAAGTATCTTCTTATTGATCAATCCTAAGCTTTTGCACGTTCAAATGAAAAACGGACAGCACCTCGACTCAGAATATATGGTCTAATTTCTCTCCAAATGAACATAGCACACACCTATATATAGAGATGAGATTCCTCTTGAACATGACATGTCTATTTCAAGCGAAATAACATGTTATGATTTCGCTTGAACTGCACATTGACACTTTCAAGCGGAATCACCCACTTTTACATATAAAACCCTAATTTCAACCCTGTTGTGTGCTCGTTTATCCTATCTAGACATAAGACTCGATTAAGACGAAGTTAACAGACACTAAATGCACCAACAGACTCCCCCTTGGATGTTGACGAATTCTTCGGCTTCGAGTCTTCAGTCTTTGTCTTTTTCCAAATTGTCTTGACATTGTAAAAGCTGCCTTCAATCTTTATCTTCAAACTTTAACCTTCAATCTCTCCTGTTGGACAGGTTTGCGACCCCGAAAAGTCAGTAGAGAAGGTTCATCTTCGCGTATATAGGCGGAATCAATGTACACGAAGTTACAACAGCTTTTCCTCTTTAATTCCTTCTCTATTTATGCTTTCTGAATACAATTTGACAGAGTTTCGTTACACAGCATATGACTAGATTTCGCTCCAAGTTACACAACTGAATGAACTGATTTCGCTTATACTGACTATATATAGTGCGATGATTTCGCTCTTATGACAGTCCACAAGAGCGAAACCCCTTGATGACTGATAAGCGAAACCACATTGGACCATATAAGCGAAACCTACTACTTAACATGAACACATGAGCGAAATTACATCATTAAACCCTATTTTGACTCTCAAGCTCCTATCTAACCTAACTTGACCTAAGACTCAATGCAGACGAAGTCAACAGACATTTCGTGTACCAACAGACTCCCCCTTGGATGTTGACGAAGTCTTCAGCTCCGAGTCTTCAGTCTTGGTCATTCTGCATCCTCACTCAGATTGTAACATTGTAAACATCCATCACTCTCTTGATCAGCTTTACACTTTGACTCTTACAACAGGATCTCATCACTGGCTCTATCATCAACAGCTTCATCATGAGCAGGCTCCCCCTTTCGTCAAGCTTCCGTGCTTTTAGGGATCGACACCTAGCTTTCTAGCTACAAGCTCCTCCTAACTTTCAGCTTGTCTTCAGACTCAGCTCTCGGGATCGTAGTCTGGCTTTCACATGTTCACAAGTTCAGGATCAATTCCTGGCTCTATTATGCATATGCTTAGGATTTGAAACCTGGTTAACCTGCAAATCCTCTACCCATAACATAAGTTTCACAAATTTATAACACCCAGATTTAAGAAACTTACTTGGTAGAAATCATTCATACATCAATCTGTATAGTTACATCAAGTTCAAATGAATGACCTTGATTAACTAACCCCTCAATCTTTCAAAACATTTGTATATAACATTCAAATTTTTCAACATATACTCCCAACCCTCTAGTTCATCAAGTTTAGCACTTGGAATTTTGAAAATCAACTCTCCAACATCAGTTGTCGAAAATCTTTTTGTATTTTTCAAAACTTTATGCTAAAACACACTAAAATCTTTTTGGATTTTGAGTTTTTGAATGAAATACAGTAAAGAAATATATACAGAAAATATTTTTGAGAATTTGTGTAAGAGGATCATATCAGTTCATGAGACAAATCACTAGCACCGTTAGGCTTTAATCGTTTTAAGTTCTAAACAATTCACATAGATTGTCAGTATACTGGTCCACTTAAATTTTCACACAAAGTTCAACTGCTTCGAGATACGAGTTTAATGTCTTAGATACTTAAACTTAATCGCGTATCCCACCTCAAAATATACTCTCGTATCCAGATCCCAATATTCAGTCTTACAGGTAATTATAACACAAATGATATCTGTAAGGGGTTAATAAATTATGAAGAATCATGAGAGCTCAGGTCAGAACCATCGTTCAGCAGAGAGATCATGACTCAACTTTAGGGTGTGTCCCCTTTAGAGGATCTTTTTTACAACAGCATTGCTAAGCAATTTTATTGTCTTATCATTGATGCTGAGGGTGATCCTTTGTTTCAAGCATTTGCGGAAAGTATTATTCGAGGACTAGATCAGAACTACCGTTCAGCAGAAGTCCTGGAATAATACCCCAGATATCACTGAGTATAAAGACCTAGTATATCAGAAAAAGGAATCTTTCAAACGAGATTTCAGGGGTTACCTATATATCCAAGTAGTGTTCCCCACGAAATAAGCAAGTAAGATTTAAGTTTATATCCCGAACAAACCTACTAAATGTGCAAAAACCTACTGGCATATCATCAGTGAGAGCGTTTATCACTTTTTAACTTTCCATATCTTTAGCATGCTGTGATCGTCTACTGATGTACTATCATTTCCTCTTTTATACACCAAAACTCATTTTTGCTTTTTCAATATTTTTGGCTTTTTCAAATTTTCTAATTTTTTAAAAATTTTTCTCCCCCTAAAATCAAAATATGTTTCAATTTTGATTTTCTAGTAAAATTTGAAAACAAACTATACAAGAAACGTGATAAACTGATATCAAATCGCTTCAATTCGCCATTCACTTGGCATAAACAATCAGAACTCCCCCTGACAACAAACTATTTTCCCATTTAGATTTCAAAACACTTAAGTTTGTTTTAATCAAAATGGTTTTACCGGAAAATTAGTTTTGTTTGTCTTTTTACAAACTCGGGGTTTTTTCATCACATTGTTTTCTTCATACACATGACAGATTTTACAATTTCAGTTTTAGATCTCAAACATCACTTGTAGAAAATCAAGTACAACTTAATGTCCCTGATTTACCACATGTAAGGCGAAAAATCACCAGAGTGAAATTTCTTAAGAAATGTGCCGATTCATGTTCCACGCTTACCAACCTGGGAACTCCGGCAAGTCAGGCTTTTCTATTTGAATAGATTCACCCAAGCCTGACGATCCTTGGGTGATTTTGAATTCTTGTTCAACAATGGTGGATAATTTGCATCATCCCTTGTTAAACCCGAATTCTCCTTTTTTACCTCAACACTAGGCTCCTCGGGCTTTGATGAACCAGAATCATTGCCTGCACATGGCTTGTCTGACTTTGACCTGTCAGATTCATTGCCTGATGGTGGCTTGTCTGACTTTGACACATCAGATTCATCGCCGACAATTTTCTTCTTCTTCTTTTCTTCTTTCGTCCTCAGATTTGTATCCGATGAATTCGTCTTGCTTGACTTTGCAATCGAGTTAGTTGATTCATCAGAACTCTTATTCAATCTGCCCGGTGAACCCGAAGACAAAATTTTCTCCAGATATTCTCTTGCCTTCTTCATCTTCTTCCTCAGTCTGTCTTTCTGCCCCTGAGAAAGCTTCACTTTCTTTTCTTGAACTTTAGGTTCTTGAACCTTCTGTTCTTTGGACTTGACGTTGACTGGTTTCTTTGCCATTCTTTGAGATTCAACCCTCGATCTTCCCATTGATCTCCTTGGGCAATCTCTGGCAATATGTCCTCTGATATGACAATTATAGCATCTTCTTGTTTCATAATTCCAATTCTGGCAGTTAACAGCAATGTGTCCTCTCACACCACAGGTGTAGCACACTCTGTTATCGTACCATCCACTTCTGTCAGTCCACACCTTCAGATCATAACATTGTTTGGCTTGGTTATAGTCATTTCTCCTCTTCAATGCTGGATTTGGCTTTTGAGCACTGTGGTCAAACCTGCACCACTTATTACCAACATTTTGTGAGTTTTCATTTTTAGATTTTTGTGTTTTTTTATAATGATTGGATGACTTATCTGATGAGCTTTTATTTTCATTTTTAGAATTTTTCAAATTTTTATCTTTTTGTTTCTGTTCTGCATTCTTCTTAACAGGTTTTTGCTTTGAGCATTCACCTATTTCAATAGATTGCAAAACAGTATTTTGAAATTTTTCTTGTAAATCTAAAAATATTTTTCTTTTCTTTTTTCATCATCAGATATTTCATCACAATTTTCAATTTTGACTTTGTCAAAATTTGTGACATTGTCACTTATTGGAACAGAATTGATCGGTTTTGGACAGACATGTGATGTAGAATTCACAAAACCTTTCAATTTCTTTTCAAGCTCATCAATTTTGTTCCTTGCAATTTCAGCTTCATTTTCAAGCCGAATGATTTTCTGAAGATGAGAATTTATTTCAATTTGTTTTTCAAGATTATTCTGAAAAATAACAGATTTTTCATCTTCTAAAATCTTCATTTGACTTTGAAAATCTTTTTCAAATTTTAATTTTTCATGTTCAAAATTTTCAATTTTTTCTTTTAAAATTTTGTTTTCTGCTGTCAAACTGTTCACATCACTAAGCAGTTTGACATTTTCAGACTTCAATCTCTCACAAATTTCTCGCATTTCAAGAATCTGTTTATTATCAGATTCTTTCTCATCCTTCAAGCTTTTGATTTTCAATGTTAAACTCTCTACATTCTTCAGAAGTTTGACATTGTCTGTTTCTGATTTTTCGCATTTCGAGCATTTTCCATTCATCTCTCCATCATCAGCTTCTTTCTTTGTTTCCATCTTGTATGTTCCTGCACAGAAAATTTTAACAAAATCAAGAGGATTCATATTTTCATCAATATAACAACCCCTCTTAATATCATATCTCATATCATTTTTTGCTGCAAGACACACAGTGATTCGTTTCCTCATTTCAATGATTACATCCAAGTCTATCCTTTTTTATTCTTCTTTTATTTCATCCAATAACTCCCTTTTTCTTGAATCTTTATGAATCCTATGATTTGTAATTGTATTGATAAAACTTATTAAATCATAGTGTGACAAACTAGAATTCCGTTTTTCGTTATTCACGAATTTATCCCATTCCAAAGGTAAAGCATCAACAAATTTTGAAATTCTTTCATCATTTGAATGATATATCTTATGTTTTTCTAACCTGATGATTAGCTCATAAAACCTTTCTTTCAACTTCTCCACTGATTCATTCTTCTTACATAAAAAATTTTCGAATCTTTTAACATAAACATCCTTACCATATCTCGCCTCATACCCAGATTCCCTAGGCCAATTATTTAAATTTTCAAGATTCTTGTTTTCTTGTTCATCAAACATTTTAACCAAGTTTTGTATAGACAAATAAAATCACCTATGAGCACAATCATGATGAACACTCGAGTTAAATCAAATCAATGTCTGATTATGACAAATAAGCGAAATCAGATTGAAAATGACAGATAAGCGAAATCTCAGTGTCAGAAAAGCGAAATATACAAGTTGACAGAAAAGCAAAACCAGAAATGTCCTTTTGAGCGAAACCCTAGTTATGTCCGTATGAGCGAAACTAGGTATGTTCGTATGAGCCAAATTAGGTTTTTAACTGATTTTTACCATTTTTAAGCCGTGTTTTAACCTGAATCTTTCTAGGGTTTGTTAATTGTATGTTTTACACGTTATACTAAAAAATCAGGCCATTTCAACCGTAGGAACTAGTTCAAATCACAAAAGTATAAGAAGAAGTGAGTAGAAATGAGAGAATTCGGTAGAATCAAGCTGTAGTAGTATGAACTCCTCGTCCTGAGCTCTGATACCACTTGTTGCACCGGTTTGCAACCCCGAAAAGTCAGTAGAGAACGTTCATCTTCGCGTATATAGGCGGAATCAATGTACACGAAGTTACAACAGCTTTTCCTCTTTAATTCCTTCTCTATTTATGCTTTCTGAATACAATTTGACAGAGTTTCGTTACACAGCATATGACTAGATTTCGCTCCAAGTTACACAACTGAATGAACTGATTTCGCTTATACTGACTATATATAGTGTGATGATTTCGCTCTTATGACAGTCCACAAGAGCGAAACCCCTTGAAGACTGATAAGCGAAACCACATTGGACCATATAAGCGAAACCAACTACTTAACATGAACACATGAGCGAAATTACATCATTAAACCCTAACTCCCCTTTGGAGGATCTTTTTTACAACAGCATTGCTAAGCAATTTTATTGTCTTATCATTGATGCTGAGGGTGATGCTGTGTTTCAAGCATTTGCGGTAAGTATTATTCGAGGACTAGGTCAGAACTACCGTTCAGCAGAAGTCCCGGGATAATACCCCAGATATCACTGTTGATGCACAAGAATGTCTGTTGACTACATCTTCATCAAGTCTTAGTTCAAGAAAGTCAAGAATGGAGCTTATATGTAAAATTAGGGTTTTGTATTGAGTTTAGATAGTATTTCAAAGGGTTCCGTTTGAAATTAGTTATGTATATAAGGGTTCCGTTTGAAATTGTCTCAAACGATGAGGGTTCCGTTTGAACTTAGGCTTCCGTTTGAGATCTGTCGTTTGAACATATTGTAATGTTTCAAACGGAAGGGTTCATGGTCTATATATAGGAGTGTTAGTGTCTCATTTCAAACGGAACGGTTGGATGTCATTGTGAGAGTCACGAAGTGCTGCCGGATTTTCATCAGAACAAGTTGTAATAGCACGTTTATTAATCAGAAAAGAAGAGTTAAAAGGATTAAGCTGTTTTGGACATCGTTTACTTTGATTCCGCCTTAGTATTTGATGTTGAACTACCTTAGCTGACTTTCAGGGTCACGTACACGATCCAACAAGTGGTATCAGAGCTCAGGACGAGGAGTTCATACCGAAATCAGCTTGAAATCATCGGATTATCTCACTTCTACCTTTCTTTTCTGTTTTTAACCGCGAGAACTGATTAAAATGGCTTGAAACGATCATATGTCAAACGAAATTCACTAATAATCAATCCTTGAAAGTTTGATAACGAAATTCGACCTAAAACTAACTAAAATCGATCAGACCGTTTGAAAATTTTCGCATTTTGCTGACGTCACAGATCTGTCGTTTGAAAAATCAGACCCTCCCGTTTGAAAACTGGTCTCTCGTTTGAAATATACTTCTATCGTTTGAAAACTTGTTCCACCGTTTGAAAAAAAACTCTAACGTTTGAAATGGAGTCTGTCGTTTGAAACAAGTTCACCGTTTGAAACTTGTTGTCGTTTGAAAGTTCTGATTCAAACGGAAGAGTCCTTCGTTTGAAATTCTTTGTCGTTTGAAAGTATTATTTCAAACGGAACAGTAGCCCGTTTGAAAATCTGTATCGTTTGAAAGTTGGCCGTTTGAACAATCTTGTCGTTTGAAAAACATATTGTTGTGTGAAATATTTGTTGTTTGAAATTCATTGATTTTTCAAACGATACAAACCATTTCGTTTAAACAAGTGTCGTTTGGATCTGATAATTTTCAAATCAAAATTTGTCTAAGTGTTGTTTGATTTTACAGGTACGATCAAGATGGATGATATTTTCATGAATCCGTTTAGCAACATGTACGCGTTCGCTGGAGATTCTGGAAACGATAATACTTCGACAAGCAATGTGAATGATAACACACCACCGAAAGAAAGAAAGAAGGAAGCTTGGGAGTCTGAAAGCGCATTTGGAACGTTTAACAAACCTCCTAAGCTGATGGCTATAGAAGATTATAGTAGGTGGGCAACAAAGTTCGAAGATTGGTTGATGGCATTTGCTTTTCCTTGCTGGAAAAGTATGAAAAATGGTTTTGCCCAAGGAAAGAAGAATGGTGAAGCATTAAGATCAGTTGAAGAGATTGATAATTTTGTGGCTGAGCAAAAATGTGTGGCATTATTGTTTCAATCGGTGCGTGAAGACATCATTTCGCTGATAGATTACTCTAATTCTAAAGACTTATGGGAAAAACTCGAAAAGAAGTGTCTTGGAAGCAAAGAGATTGTAAAAACTAAAAAGAAACTTCTTAGGAAAGAGTTTGATATGTTTAGTTGTATGAAAAATGAATCGGTGTGTAAAATGATTGAAAGATTCGGTCATCTGAAGCTGGAATTAGCAAGACATGATATCAGATATTCAGATGATGAGCAAGTAGACAAGTTGTTCGATTCATTGCCAGACGAGATGGAGTGGAGATATTATGCTCTCATGCTTAAAAACACTATTCCTTCTGAATTGTTGACACCAGATTTGGTAATTGAGAAACTTGAAAGTCATGAACTGGAATTGAAGAAGACGTACAAAGTTAATCATTCATCTTATCAACAAAATCTGGATCTATACTATCCAAAGAGCATGATGCCGAAAGCTACTTCTCCAAAAACTGCATTTTCTGCTGAGAATGTTTTTCCAGCAAGCAAAGAAAGTCAAAGCAATTCAAGCAGTGGAGGCCATAGTGGTTATCACAGTGGATCTACATCTTCTGCAAATCATTCTGATGCGAAGTTTTCTTGCAATATTGCGATAGATCTGAAGAACGCACAGAATTTTGATGAGGAGTCGGCCAAGCAACAAATGGTCTTTCTGGCGTCTGTTCTGGAATCCTATGAAGGGTTGGTGGCTGGAAAAATTGGGAATACAAATCTGACGAAAGAAGACTACGATCAGATAGATCCTGAAGAAATGGAGTTGATCGACATTCGTTGGGCAATGGCAAGTGCAGTTCGACGTGCACAACGCTTCATGGAGATTACAGGAAGAAAAACGATCGGTGGTCCGTCTACAAAACTGGGGTTCGATAAATCCAAAGTGACATGCTTCAAGTGTAAGCAGAAGGGTTACTTCAAACGAGAATGCCGAAACGCTTATGCTGATGAATCAGAGAACCCTTTCAGAGATGATTATTACAAAAAGGCAATCTATCATCAGAATAAATCTGAGCCGCCTAGATTGAAGCAAGTTGAAGATAACAGAGACAAATCAAGGGCTCTTGCTGTGATTTATGATGATGAGGGGTATGATTGGAGTAAGGAAGTTCTACCGGAAGAAGATGCGGTTGGTTACGCATTCATGGCAAGCAATGATGAACCTAAGCCATGGAAAGATGATCGTACTGAGGAAGAGAAGTATCACTACCGGAAGATGACTGCTGAAACCAAGATTATCAGACTTTCTGGTATCTTTCTGGAAGCTAGAAGAGCAAACAGATGGGATCCAGATAGAGAGTGCTATCTTGATAGGTATGGCAACATTGCAATTGATGACAAAACGCTAGATATCGAAGCCATTATCAAGGAGTACAAAGAAGAAGATGAATATTGGCAACACAAATGGTGGGGAACTCCAACTTCGAAAATGATTGAAGAAGCGAAAGAGAAAGAGAGAAAGGAGAAAGAGGAGAAAGAGAAGAAAGAAAAGCAGGTTGATACAGGCATAATTGATACTACGCAAGAGTTGACAGCTGAAAACCTGGGAGTGATGGCTGACAAAGTGCTAGCTGCACAGGCACTTGAGGTAGATCCTAATTCTGTTAATGAGTCAAAGGGATCAGTCAGTCAAAGTGTGTCGACGAATGTGTCAGGTAACAAGATTGATGGAAATGCTGACTGCAAAAATTGCACCAAACAATGCAATTTTTGTAGCACTGTCACGTATCTTAACAATGAGAAAATCCAGAATCTGACAACAAAGGTTAGAAATGTTGAAAATCAGATTCTCGATCGTGACAAAAGTGTAAGAGCTTCAACTGAACGGATTAAAGAATTAACAACTCAAATTGAAAATGATAAAATTGAACGTGAGAAAATAAAATCTGAAAATGAAAAGTTAATTCTTGAAAATCGTCAAATTTCTGAAAAGTTTGAGAAATTGAAAAGCATTGTCAAAGATAGTGATGATCGTAATGGAAAAACATTTAAAGAAAATGAACATCTAAGAGCTGTTTTGAGGTTAAAAGAAGAATCGATTAATGAACAACTGGATCAAATTGCTAAACTGAAACTTAAAGTTCAAGAAGCTGAAATTGAGAATGAACGAATCCAGTTGAAGCTTAACAGCTATAAATCGGCAAGCTTTGTTTTGCAGCATATTGTTCCTAAACCTATAGGGAAAAACAAAGATGGCGAGGATGTGTTTTCTGATGGAACTGGTGTAGGTTTTCACAAAGTCCCACCGCCAATTTTAGACAACTACACGAAAAAGCAGTCTAGTTTGGTGGAAATTGAGGAAGAAAGTGAAGTTAAACTTCCTGAAAACATTGATGTCACATTCACATCTTCCAATGACGAGGGTGTCCAAAGTGATGTGGTGAAAAGTGTGGTAGACAAAGTGCTTAAACCTGATTGTGACACTTCTGAGGAGGATGGGTGTTTCTTGGATAAATACATTCCGAAACAAAAGTCCAAAAACAACTTAAGTGATGAACCGGGTCTTGTGATGTACAAGATGGCTGGATCTGATAAGTTGTATTCGGATTCTGAGTTTCCCATTGAGAATGTTAATGAGAAAAAGTTAACAAATGTTTTCAAATTGGTTGAAGTTGAGTTGTCGGAAGTGAACAGTTTGAAACAAACAAAAAGGCAAATGAATTTTGAGAAAGATAAAGCTTATTACAAAAAGCCTGTTGTTCCACCAAGGTTTTATAATAACAATCGAAACAATTGGTCGGGTGGTTATCGAGGTGGTAATAGTTATCAGAAAAAGAGTTTTCAAAACAAAAGGTTTGCTAATAAAAAGGTGTTTGTGAACAGTTCGAGTTCATTGTCTGATGAGGAAAATGAAATCTTTTCAAAATCAAATAAAGAGTTCTTTGAGAAAAGAGCTTCGCAGGCTCAGTCTGAAGGCATGAGTCGAGTAGCTGATACTCGTACTTGTTTTAGATGTAACCAAGTTGGTCATATTGCACGAAAGTGTACATATGTGAAGCCTAGGACTGAAGCTGTGAAGGGTCAACAAAAGAAGGTTGATGTGAAGGGTAAATCACCAATGTATGTTGAGAAGAAAGTGGTAGAGAATCAAAAAGTGAAAAATGAATCCGTAAAGAAAGTGGTAACTCAAAATGACAAGTTTTATAAACGGATTGCTTTAACTGAACAAATTTGGAAACCAAAAACTGAAAAGAAAATTTCAACTTCTGAAGTGAAAAAGGCTGAAGAATCAATTACGGTTGATTATGATGCAAATTTTCCACCTTTGAAGGCTGAAAATTTCAAAATTCAAGTTGCTAGAGTCAAGGTTACACCTAAGGCTGATGAAGCCTGGGTGGACACTATGTTCGAATAAGCAGTTTGAATTGCCGGAGCTTCCTGGATCGCGAAGCATGAATCGGCATCTTTATTGAAATGTTTTAAAATCAATTTGTGGTATATGCAGGATCTTTCAAGAGCCATTTCAAGATGGATCATGGATAGTGGGGCATCTCGACATATGACAGGAAAAACTGCATTGCTGTATGATGTGAAGAATATAAATGGTGGTTATGTGGGATTTGCTGGTCATGAAGGTGGTAGAATTGTTGGTGAAGGAACGTTATCCAATGGGATTGTGACGTTTGAGAGAGTTAACTACATCACAGAGCTGGAGAACAATTTGCTTAGTATCTCGCAGATTTGTGACAATCAGTATACTACTCATTTCACTGATAAAGAGTGTTTGATCTTGAAACCTGGTTTTGTTATTCCTGAAGAATGGATTATTATGAGGGCACCTAGAGTGAATGATTTATATGTGTTAGATATGTCTGTAGCAACTACAACTACTGGTCAAGCACATTGTTTTGTGTCTAGAGCAACGGAGAAAGAATCCAGATTGTGGCACCGAAAGATGGGGCATATTCACCTAAGGAAGATGAATCACTTGGTGCACAATGATTTGGTATTGGGTGTTAATATCAAAGGTTTTCATCTGGAAGGGGAGTGCATTAGCTGTGTCAAAGGCAAGCAGAAGAAAAAGTCACACCCTACAAAGCAAGTCAATTCAGTTTCGAGACCTCTGGAAAGACTTCACATGGATTTGTTTGGTCCTGTGAATGTCAAAAGTATTACAGGAGATTTCTATTGTTTGGTCGTTACTGATGATTATTCCAGATTTTCGTGGGTTTCTTTCTTGAAGACGAAAGATGAAACATTTGACAGTTTGATGGGTTTGTTCAGAAAAATTGAGAATTTGTACCAAAGGCGTATCAAGAGAATTAGAAGTGATAATGGTACTGAATTCAAGAACAGCAAGATGGAAGAATTTTGTGATGAAAGAGGTATTTTGCATGAGTTTAGTGCTCCGTACACTCCGCAGCAGAATGGAGTCGCAGAACGCAAAAACCGGACGCTAATTGAGACGGCTAGAACTATGCTCGCAGATTCAAAGTTACCAATTAATTTTTGGGCTGAAGCTGTTTCCGCCGCATGCTATACGCTCAACAGGGTTCTTACTGTCAAGAAGTTCAACAAAACATGCTTTGAGCTAATCAATAACCGCAAACCGAATTTGAAGTATCTAGAACCGTTCGGGTCACCTTGTACGGTTATAGAGCCTTTTGGGAAGTTTGGTCCGAAGTGCATTGAGGGAATATTTGTTGGTTATTCAAATCCATTGCGACGTGTCTTCGTTCCAAGTGAGAAGCGGATTATTGAAGCTGCAAATGTTGAATGTCAAGGTTATACTATGCCGCCGCAGAATCCTGGTGATTCATGGCGTTATCATTATGACAAACTTTGGGATTCGTTTGACATGAGAGAAGAATCAGAGGATGAAGAAGATTTCTTTGATGAGTTGGATATTTTGCGTGAGTATGAGTCACAGTTAAGGTTCCCAGCTGAGTATTCGAGGAGACCACGGGAAACTTCAAATGATGATGAAGCAGGTCCAAGTAATGCTGGTGAACAAGATGATGTCCAACAGAATGAAGTTGCTCAAGAAAATCAGTCGGCTCAGAATGATAATCTAGAAGCTGAAAACATGCCAGTTTTTGATCACGGTGATTCAGATTCAAATTCTGAGGGGGAGCAGATTCAGATTTCAGGTCAAACAAACCAAGTTGGTGAACAAGATGCAGAGCAGAATGTTACTAATCTGGAGGGAAATGTAGAGGTTCCAAGTGAAGTGATGCCGAGAACTTTTTCATATCATCCAGAGGAGTTGATTATAGGAGAATTGCAAGCTGGTGTTCGCACTCGAAATCATATTGATAAAGGGCTTACATGTTTTTATACAAAAGTTGCTCCTTTGCAAACTGAATTCTCATTAAGTTGTTTTATCTCGCAGATTGAACCAAGAACTTACAAAGAGGCGCTTACTGAAGACTCTTGGGTCAATGCTATGCAGGAGGAACTTAGTCAATTTGAGAAATTGGGAGTGTGGAAGTTAGTTGATTTGCCAGATGGTCAGAGAAAGATTAACACTAAGTGGGTGTTTAAGTGTAAGAGAGACGATAGAGGAGTTGTCGTAAGGAATAAAGCTCGACTCGTTGTTCAGGGATTTAGTCAACAGGAGGGAATTGATTTTACCGAAGTCTATGCTCCTGTAGCACGACTAGAGGCTATCAGAATTTTCCTAGCATTTGCGTCTTGGAAGAACTTCAAAGTTTATCAGTTGGATGTTAAATCGGCGTTTCTTTACGGGAAGGTTAAAGAGGAGGTTTATGTCGGTCAGCCGCCGGGCTTTACCGATCCAATCCACAAAAACAAGGTCTACTTATTGGACAAAGCGCTGTATGGTTTACACCAGGCCCCGAGAGCCTGGTATGAGACTTTGTCTCAACACCTACTAGCCAACAAGTTCATTCGTGGAAAAGTGGATGCCACTCTCTTCACTAAAGAAGTCGATGGTCATCTTCTGATTGTTCAGATTTATGTGGACGATATAATCTTTGGGTCGACAAATGAAAATCTATGTAAAGATTTTGAATCAGTGATGAAGCAGAAGTTTGAAATGTCATCAATGGGGGAGATGAAATTCTTTCTGGGATTACAAGTTGAACAACTTCCTGAAGGAATTTTCATTCATCAGTCAAAGTACGTTCATGATATTCTAGAGAAATTTGGGATGTCAAGATCTACTCCTGCTGCTACCCCACTTGCAACAAATCATGGGATTCACCCAGATCTCACCGGAGACAGGGCTGATGAGACGTTTTACCGATCCATGATAGGTTCTTTAATGTACCTAACTGCTTCACGTCCTGATATCATGTACCCAACGTGCCTCGCAGCAAGATTTCAGTCTAACCCGAGAGCATCGCACATGATTATTGTGAAGAGGATATTGCGTTACCTGAAAGGAACTCCTTCATTGGGGTTGTGGTATCCTAGAAAAGGCGATTTTACGCTCGAAGGGTATTCCGATTCGGATTTCGGATGCTGCAAAGTCAATTCAAAATCAACAACTGCAGGATGCCAGTTCTTTGGTCCTAGATTGGTTACCTGGCAGTGTAAGAAACAAACGTCTGTGGCGTTATCTACTTGTGAAGCGGAGTACGTTTCTGCTAGCAGTTGCTGCTCTCAGATCTTGTGGATACAGCAACAGATGCGCGACTACGGTTTGCAGTTTCTTAACACACCTCTTTTTGTTGATAATGAGGCCGCAATAAATATAACTAAAAATCCAGTACATCACGCTAAAACTAAACATATAGAAATTCGTCATCACTTTATTCGTGATTGCTTTGAGAAAAAGTTGATACGAATTGAGAAAATCCACACAGACGAACAGAAAGCTGATTTACATACCAAAGCTTTTGATAAAAATCGGTTTAAATATTTGTTAAAACTGAATGGTATGAATCTTTTGTCGGTGTCGGATGGCATAATTGGCGTTGATGAGGGTACTGTTGCGGATGAAGACGAGAAACAATCTGCAATGGTTTGTCGAATTTTTACTTGTTTTGGTATTTAGGGGGAGTAGATGTTTGTACATAGTTTATTTTTTTTCAGAAAATACAAAAACAGTAAAAAATGCAAAAATACAAAAACATGATAAAATGAAAAAGAGCTTGTGTATATAGGGAAAATGATAGTACATCAGCTAGACGATTACAGTATGCTAAAGATTTGGAAAGTATAAAAGAGTTAAACAATCTTACTGATGATGTGTCGATAGGTTTTCACACATTTAGTAGATTTATTCTGGATATAAACCTAAATTCAAACTTGTGAATTCGTGGGGAACACTACTTGGATATATAGGTAACCCCTGAAATCTCGTTTGAAAGGTCTCTTAATCTGATATACTAGGTCTTTATACTCTATGATGTCTGGGGTATTATTCCGGGACTTCTGCTGAACGGTAGTTCTGACCTATTCCCTGGCTAATACTTGCTTCAATGCTTGAAACACAGCATTAAACCCTCAGCATGCTGAAACAATTAAAATTGATATATGCTGCTGTTGTAAGCAAAAAGATCCTCTAAAGGGGACACACCGTAAAGTCGAAGCTGATATCTCTCTGCGTATACGGAAGTATCGATCTGAGATCCCTCGGCCCTCGCATACCTAAATTATATACAGACATCATCGTAGTATTCTCACCTGTAAGACTGATTATTGAGATTCTGGATACGGGAGTATATTCAAGAGGTGGGACACATGAATGATCTAAGTTCTTAATTCATCTAAATCGTATCCTGAGTAAATTGAAATCTGTGTGAGAATTTAAGATGGATCAGTATATCGACAATCGAGGTGAATTGTTTAAATCTGAGTATGTAATGTAGCTTAACGGTACTTGTGATCTGTCTGAAAAGCTGATATGATTCCCTGACACGCTTACCAAAAATATGTTTGTAAATAGTTTACTTTGTTTACTTTCTGCAATTTAAGTTTTCTGTATTTCATTTCTTAGTTTAGAACACTTTGATAAAATCCAAAAAGATTTTATTTCTGCTTTATTTTAGACAAACCAAAGTGGAGAGTTGATTGTTGGATTCTCAGATGTTTGAAGCAGATGCAGGAAATTCTGAACTGAAGAATGAGGAGAGCTTACTTTGAAGAAGTTTGGATTGTTTGGAAAGTCAAAAACAAATTCATTAACTTGATATTTGTTATTTTCAGAAAATGTTTGAAATTGTTGTTTTTAAAATCAGTTCGTTTAGTCAAAAGATCAACCAAGGTCATTAATTTGGACTTGGTAGATTAATCAAGTGATCAGGGTCATTAATTTGGACTTGAATACTTGAGTGGATTTCTAAAACTGATTGAATTTGTGTTTTGTGATTGACAAGATAGAATTGTAATGTTTGTTGGTTGAGTAACAGATTTGGACTTCATTATTCCCAATGGAAGCTATTTGTCAAAGCTTGAACCAGATATCTCAGATTCAGCATATCGAGAGGGGGAGTCTGTGAAAGGGGGAGTCTGGATCAACAGCATATGGGAGTGTGAAGATAAAGTGCTTATGATAAAAAGACAGAGTTAGAGAAAAGACTAAGACTGAAGACTCAGGAGCTGAAGACTACGTCAACATCCAAGGGGAAGTCTGTTGATGCACAAGAATGTCTGTTGACTACATCTTCATCAAGTCTTAGTTCAAGAAAGTCAAGAATGGAGCTTATATGTAAAATTAGGGTTTTGTATTGAGTTTAGATAGTATTTCAAAGGGTTCCGTTTGAAATTAGTTATGTATATAAGGGTTCCGTTTGAAATTGTCTCAAACGATGAGGGTTCCGTTTGAACTTAGGCTTCCGTTTGAGATCTGTCGTTTGAACATATTGTAATGTTTCAAACGGAAGGGTTCATGGTCTATATATAGGAGTGTTAGTGTCTCATTTCAAACGGAACGGTTGGATGTCATTGTGAGAGTCACGAAGTGCTGCCGGATTTTCATCAGAACAAGTTGTAATAGCACGTTTATTAATCAGAAAAGAAGAGTTAAAAGGATTAAGCTGTTTTGGACATCGTTTACTTTGATTCCGCCTTAGTATTTGATGTTGAACTACCTTAGCTGACTTTCAGGGTCACGTACACGATCCAACAATCACTGAGTATAAAGACCTAGTATCTCAGAAAGAGGGATCTTTCAAACAAGATTTCAGGGGTTACCTATATATCCAAGTAGTGTTCCCCACGAAATAAGTAAGCAAAGATTTAGGTTTATATGTAACACCCTTATTATTATTTAACGATTTTCGTATAATTTACAAAATAAACGGGTAATTAGAATTTCAAATACATTGAAAATACGGGTTTCATTAAACTTTATTACAGAATTAAAACTATACAACATAACATGTGTGAGTTCGTCAATTAACATAACAACGATACATAGTGCGGAAGCTTATTTCTTGATCGTGTTCGATTCTTCGTTGTGCTTGATCGTCCTCCGGTGCTAAAATTATACCTGAAACTCATAAAACATGAGTTAAATTAGTCATACGTAACTTAGAACGTATCTAAACTAGTCCGGGAAGCGAAACTGATTAAAATAAATAATTTTCGCTAAAGCAGTGCCCTTTCGCGCCACGCGAAGGCACCCAGTTGCTCCCTCTCGCCACGCGGGGGAGACCGTTTTCCAGCAGGTCTGGAGCTGGGTCCTGCAATTTTCAGCAATACCAGTTCTTACGGAAACGGCCATAACTTCTTCGTTATTGATCCGTTTTACGCGATTCTTTTTCCTACGCGTCCGTAATTTAATTCTCCATCTTATGGAGTTAAAATACTACATCCAACATAAGAAATTTTTTAGACTTCTAAGCCCACGACTCATTACCATTTTACCGAATTTTAACCCGTTTATGCATTTTATCAAACAAACGTATTTGTTTGATTCCTATATCACATACACTTCTTCAAATTAATGTTATCTACCATTTTAGGTTCTAATCACAGGTTTATTACACCATTTAAACCCGTTTTCGCTCGTATGCTTATTTTGACCCGTGAAGGGTATTTAAGCACTTTAAAGCTTGAAATCGCTTTCATTCATTTCTAGCATCTTATTCCTACATTTCTTATCAAGTAATCTTCCACCACAACTATATGTGCGTTGGATTTAATGTGGATATCTATACGTTCCGAGTTTTACCCCTTGGATTATTATTTTACGGAAAAACTCAAATAGAGCCATTTGACTAACATATTACATCTTTCAACTTCTATACTTATTCTAAGTATTTATCTAATCATGAAATTCGTTTCCAAACAACCTTTAAGGGTTGTTTGTTCAACTTAGCCTACAACGGCGTTTTGGTCGATTTTGGTCCTTCTTTTACGACGAAGGACTCTCACCAATTATTCGACCAAAATAGCACTTTTAACTACAACATAATTATGCGTACCTGGCTCGGATCAACATATTGACCCGTTTTAATACCTTTTGCTATTAATATCTAGATAATAGCAATGCTAACCATGTGTTAATTCCTGTGATCACAAAACTCAACAAGCAATCATCAAATATTATTCACAAATGGTGTTAACAACACCATTTGACCCGTTTAATCGAAATGACCAATTGATATTATAAGATGGCACTTAATTACCATTTCACCCCTTTAACCTATCCCGGTTTACTTTTTGAAATCATCCAACTTGAAAGTCGTTTCCTATTTTATTTGACCCATTATGACTTATGCCAAATGGTGTCGTTTTAAATCCCTTTATCTATTCGTTAACCCATGTCCGGATTACCATTTCACCATTTTCACTTGTTCGGACTAGCATTATATCACGCCGGAATATCATGTTTCATTTACTTAATATAAATCGTATTCCATGCTCACAAATAAGCATTTTGTAATAAAAGTAAAAAGGGCGTAAGCTTAACTTACCTCGCATCCAAATTACGCTTTTCCTTTCCTTCTTGATTCGTTTGACCCGCTCACTCATCAAGCTTCCACCTAGCTCGTTAGGCGTCAAACTATCATCATAATTCATAAGATGGTTAGATTAGTCATTATCAATTATGATTACTCCATCTAACGGGTCTTATGTCGACTTTATCACTCGATTAAATCATCGGTTAGTTTGACTTCCTTAAAGTCAATTGATCTATCAACATATTCAAATGCACACTTCCCAAGGAATTTCAACATTTTAGCTTCGTTTAGGCATTTTAACAAACACCTAGTGGGCATAATTTCACTAAATCAAAAATCAAGTTTCATGACTAACTATTTTGCCAAGATTAAACAATTCTTGCAAGTTTAATATATCTAGTATGCATAATAACATCTAGATTCACCTCATGTAAATAAATAACACTCAATTTATAATCTAATTTCTAGTGTTCTTCATCATTCTACAACACCCATTTAACACACATATAGGTGATCACCAAATCATTCAAGTCATAGCATCATATGTATGATTTTCACTTAGGGTTTAGTTCCTAAGCATATGTACATCACTAACTTAGCCATAGCTCCTCTAATCCTTACATAATTCGCGAATTATGATGCTAACTCAAATTTTGCAACATCACGAATCATCAAATTTTTACATACCTTGTGATCCCCATGACTTGGTGATCGTTTTTATGTGATCATGCATCGATTTAGGACTGAAATCGACCTTCAATTTGATGATTTTTGGCACTTTAGGGTTTCACCCTTCTTGGTCACTCCTGATGATCGATCCACATACACACCTTGTGTGTGTGGTGTGTTTTTTTTTTATTAATTAGAACTTGTTTCCTTTTCAACGGTTTTGGTCCCTCAAGTTTAGATTTTAATTATTAGGGACTAGAACTCCATATTTTATTTACTTATTTACACCTTGTTAACTAGGTTAATTACTCCTAGTTAACTTGATGGGTTCGGGAAGCTATAACCCGTTATATTTTAAGTCCCGTTAACTCAGGCTCTTATAAACTTAATTCCTTAAAACTTTGATTCGTTTTTATTTAATATTAGGATTTCTTATTTAAATCCAAATATTTAGCGGGTTATTTTTACTACTAACGGTGCGTTACCCGTCTTTTAGTATTAACGGAGTTTGATTACCAAACCCGTTTTCGGGGTGTTACATTATATCCCGAACAAACCTACTAAATGTGTAAAAACCTATCGGCACATCATCAGCGAGACTGTTTAACGCATTTAAACTTTCCATTTCTTTAGCATACCGTAACTGTCAAGTCGATGTACTATCATTTTCCCTTTTTACACAAGCTCTTTTTCTGTTTTCTATTGTTTTTGTATTTTGAAAATATCTCATGTTTTTGTAATTTTTAAATTTTTACTGTTTATGTATTTTCTGAAAATAATTACACTACTCCCCCTAAATACCAAAACAAGTAAAAAATCGATAAACCATTGCAGATTGCTTC
Organism: Helianthus tuberosus; assembly: GCA_030545235.1. Taxonomy (NCBI): domain Eukaryota; kingdom Viridiplantae; phylum Streptophyta; class Magnoliopsida; order Asterales; family Asteraceae; genus Helianthus; species Helianthus tuberosus. The sequence goes on from CM060419.1 coordinate 4,897,184, forward strand.
TCAACATCATCATCCACAGTGGTACCCATCATCAACGCTATGAATCTCCTCCAACACCGATAAAAACTTCATACCGTTCAATTTTAGCAAATATTGAAACGAGTTTTATCAAATACTTTGGTATGTAAATCAGCTTTTTGTTCGTCAGTGTGGATTTTCTCAATTCGTATCAACTTCTTCTCGAAACAGTCGCGAATGAAGTGATGACGAATTTCAATGTGTTTGGTTTTAGCGTGATGAACAGGATTTTTCGTAATGTTTATCGCTGCCTCATTATCAACAAAGATAGGGGTGTTAAGAAATTACAAACCATAGTCACGCATCTGTTGCTGGATCCACAAGATCTGAGAGCAGCAACTGCTAGCGGACACATACTCCGCTTCACATGTGGATAAAGCCACAGAAGTTTGCTTCTTACATTGCCAGGTGACCAAGCGTGGTCCGAAAAACTGACATCCCGCTGTTGTTGACTTTGCATTAACTTTGCAGCATCCGAAATCGGAATCGGAATACCCTTCGAGCGTGAAATCACCGTATCTTGGATACCACAACCCCAATGATGGAGTTCCTTTCAGGTAGCGTAATATCCTTTTCACAATCACCATATGCGAAGCTCTCGGGTTACATTGAAATCTTGCTGCGAGGCAGGTTGGATACATAATATCAAGCTGTCAAGTACATCAGCGATCCGATCATGGAACGATAGATCGTTTCATCTACCTTCTCTCCGATGAGATTAGGATTTATCCCATGATTCGTTGCTAATGGGGTGGAAGCAGGAGTAGAACCTGACATCCCAAATTTCTCCAAGATATCATGAACATACTTCATTTGATGTATGAAAATTCCCTTAGGCAGTTCAAGTCCCAAGAAGAATTTCATCTCACCCATCGATGACATTTCGAATTTCTGCTTCATAACTTGTTCAAAATCTTTGCACAGATTTTCATTTGTAGACCCAAATATGATGTCGTCCATGTATATCTGAACGATCAGAAGATGACCGTCGACCTCCTTGGTCAAGAGAGTGGCATCCACTTTTCCACGGATGAAGCTGTTGGCTAGCAGGTGTTGAGACAATGTCTCGTACCAAGCTCTCGGGGCCTGGTGTAAACCATACAACGCTTTATCCAGCAAATAAACTTTGTCTTTGTGGATTGGGTCGGTGAATCCCGGTGGCTGTCCGACATATACCTCCTCTTTTACCTTCCCATAGAGAAACGCCGATTTAACATCTAGCTGATAAACTTTGAAATTTTTCCACGATGCAAATGCTAGGAAGATTCTGATCGCTTCTAGTCTAGCAACCGGAGCATACACTTCAGTGAAATCTATACCCTCCTGCTGACTAAAGCCCTGGACTACGAGTCGAGCTTTGTTACAAATAATAACACCTCTATCGTCTCTCTTGCACTTGAACACCCACTTGGTGTTTATCTTCCTTTGACCATCAGGCAAGTCTACCAATTTTCACACACCTAACTTCTCAAACTGACTCAACTCTTCTTGCATAGCATTGACCCAAGAATCTTCAGTTAGCGCCTCCTTATATGTTCGCGGTTCGATCTGCGAAATAAAACAACTAAGTGAAAACTCAGTTTGTAAAGGTGCTACTGTAGAATAAAAACAAGTAAGGCCTTGGTCAATTTGACGTCTAGTGCGAACGCCTGATTGTAATTCTCCAATGATCAACTCCTCTGGATGGTATGAAAGAGTTCTTGGCATCACCTCGCCTGGAACATCTACCTCGCCTTCCAGATTAGTAACATGCTGATTTGCACCTTCTTCATTGACTGGGTTTGTTTGACTTGAAATCTGGATTTGCTCCCCCTCAGAATCTGAATCACCATGATCAAATACTGGCATATTATCAGATTCTTAATTATCATTGTCTGCCGTCTGATTATCAGGAGCAACTTCATTTTGTTGAATATCATCATGTTCTCCAGCATTGCTCGGACCTGCTTCATTATCATTTGAAATTTGTTGCGGTCGTCTTGAATACTCAGCTGGGAACCTTTCCTGCGAAGACTCATACTCTCTTAGAATATCCAACTCGTCAAAGAAATCTTCTTCTTCTTCCTTTTCTTCTTCCATGTCAAACGAATCCCACAAAGTGTCATAATGAAAACGCCATGAATCGCCTGGATTCTTCGGAGGCATTGTATTACCTTGACACTCAACATTGTGTGCTTCAATAATCCGCTTTAAGCTTGGAACAAAGACTCATTTCAATGGACTTGAGTAACCCACGAAAATTCCTTCGATGCTCTTTGAACCAAATTTACCAAAAGGCTCTAGAACTGAGCAGGGAGACCCAAACGGTTCTAAATACTTCAGGTTCGGCTTGCGGTTATTGATCAGCTCGAAACACGTCTTATTGAATTTCTTGACAGTGAGAACCCGATTGAGTGTATAGCATGCGGCGGATACTGCTTCTGCCCAAAAGTTTACTGGTAGCTTTGAATCAGCAAGCATCGTCCTGGCCGTTTCAATTAGCGTCCTGTTCTTTCTTTCAGCTACTCCATTCTGTTGCGGAGTGTAAGGCGCGCTAAATTCATGCAATATACCTCTTTCATTACAATATTCTTCCATCTTGTTGTTCTTGAACTCAGTACCATTATCACTTCTGATTCCTTTTATACGCCTTTGGTACAAGTTTTCAATTTTTCTGAACAACGCCATCAAACTATCAAATGTCTCATCTTTCGACTTCAGAAATGAAACCCATGAAAACCTTGAGTAGTCATCTGTTACTACTAGACAGTAGAGATCCCCTATAATACTTTTGACATTTACTGGACCAAACAAATCCATATGGAGTGTAACAGCCCAGCGTAACCGCACCATGATATTGTCCGCTTTGGCAGCCAGCACGCCCTCAGCGTCTGCACCTCACGGTTTTAAAAACGCGTCATGATGGTGAAGGTATCCAGCCCCTTATAAGGAAGCCTTAGTTCCCCTTCACAACCTATGTGGGATATCATAGTCCACCCCCTTAAGGAGTCCAGTGTCCTCGCGGGACCTGACACCATCGGTCCGGCCCTGGCTCTGATACCATCTGTCACACCCCCAAAATACCACCTAGGGAATGTCCCTGCTAGACGTGTGACGTACCAATAGCGAGCCACTACTTACATTGAACCCATACAAGTTTATAAATAAAATCCTTAATTATTAATGAAAATACCATCAACAAGTTTAAATGAAAACCAACATGTTCAGCGGAAGCAAATGATAAACCAAAGTTAAACAGTTTCAAAACCAATGTATAGTATCAAGAAGTCAATCACATGAATCCCTTCAGTCGACCCATGACCACTCCAGCTACTCCAGACAGCAAGTTCCCAACTCCAATATATCTAACGACCTGCGAGCATGCAATAAGTGTATCAGACAACGCTGGTGAGTTCATAGTTTTACGAAAACGTTGGTTACTAAGTGTTTAGTTAATCCATTGAATTTAAATCCGAAAGTAATGTTGATAATATCTCGATACAGAACAAGACGGCTCCTGATGTATGTTTTGCCATTTCCCTAGTGCTCCTATCAAAGCACTGGGCTCGACTGGGTCATTAGTTCACACCCGCCCTCTCTCAGGAACTGGGTGAGGGTGCCAAACCTAAGTAGCGCTACCAACTAATACCCCGCTACCACCCACGATAGCAAAAGATGGGACTTAAGAGATAGAGAGTGAGAATATTATCCAACATCCCAGTTTTACCCAAAAGATTTATCCCTCCCCGGGATACCCACTGACTGTCCCAAACCACCGGGACGCATGCTCAAAAGTAATGAACTCACCTTAGATATGCTCGGCATTTAACAAGTTACTTTACCCGTTCCAAGTTGGTCAACCAAACCCTACCGTGGTTACCAAAGACAATTAGTTTAGTATTCGCACGCATCACGTATTCTACATACACGTCACTTAAGTAACATACAAGTGCAACACTTATCCTTATGCAATTCGTAATCATTAATCATGCAACACACTGATTCATGGAATTTATCATAAAGTCACATTGCAGGCGTATGTAATTCAGGTACAAGTACATTAGGTAACAATATACTCATTTTAGAATGCTGCTCGCAACCTATATCATGGCAGTCAACACATACTTACATATTCACGATCCAACAGTGTATTCGTTCAAAGTCTGTGGTCCTATGAGGGGAGTGTACGGTCCATCCAGCTTGTGCAATTCTAAACAATGTCAGCCCATTAGTTTGGGGTGTTGCCCATGAAGTGTACGAGTGGACCCGGGTTATGCGATCGGCTCTAATCTTGTGCGATTCATACATGTTCTCAGCCCAATAAGGTTACGCAACTGGGCTGTGGGTGTGCGAGTTGCACTTGTGCGACTGACCGAGCCCACTATTTCCGTGTTTTCCATAAGCGTAACCCCCAACAATTTCAATCTCATTATTAGTTCCAATCAGTTATTTAATGTAAACCCCTAAGCTTCCTCTAACAGTTAAATCACCATACTCATTTTACAAATTAGGTTACTTATTATACTTGTACCCATCATCAAACAAATCCTAGCTTTCATGCACCACTACACAACAATAGCAGCAATAGCCATATATTTGCTCCTGACCATTATCACAGTTACAAAATTCACAACTTCCCATAACTTTCACATGGCACCCTATTGGGCTAATCATGCTTATTACCTAGTTTTTTTGTCACCAACAATCATTCGGCTCATATGACATATAGGCACATAATTCAACCTCAACAACAAGACATCATCACAACATTTGATTTTCATGACATTAATATCTTTGATTAACCTGACAATGCACATGGCCGCCAATTTCATTGTTCAAGATTACATACCACTCTATTGGACCAATTATGCCACTGTTACATCCTATTTTATTATGATTCACATATACAAAACATAATATCATGTATCAATTTCATAATATATATGCATCAAAGGAACTCGAACCAAGCAAGAATAATAGTACACTAACCGAGAGCTTGACTGGATTAAGGTGTTGACTGACTACGAGGTTGCATCGATGAGAGGGGGTGGGGGTGGGGGTGTGCCGCACACCTACTAGGAATAGGTAGGGTTTGAGTATGTATTTGCTAACAAGTTACGTAATTCTTTATGTAAGTATATATAACCTACAATAACCGGCCCCTAAACCAAACAATTATTCACTTGGGTTTCACCCGGCCCAACCTTATAACTAATGTTAACACTTTATTAGCTGAACTTTTATTTGAAATATAATCGTATTTAATTATACTGAATTGCCAGCCACTAAAAACCAATTGTTAAATTTCATGGTTGACTAATAACTTACACAATTGAGAATATGTAAATTAACAATTGTTAATAATGTACGTATAACTAATTAGTTTATGAATATTGTGTGAATATTTATAAAATTCGACCAACCGGCCCATGTGTTTGAGTAACAGAGTCCAACTAATCGGCCCACAATATCTTTAATTGGGCTTGTGTGGATTTGGGACTAAGATAACATGTAACTAGGAAGGATGTGGCTCAAACTACTCAGCCCAAACTACTCGCGGCCCACAACACAATCAGTTATCACTTACGTTTAAGGTTAACACAAAACATTTAACGTGTCTAGTCCAAGTAATGCACAATGAAGGAAAATGATGAGGATTTTAAAATTGACACAAACCTTGAAAGTTCGGGTTGTCACATCATCCCCAACTTGAAAGAAATTTCGTCCCGAAATTTGACAAGTAAGCACAGAAGAGTGAAGCGATAAAAACTCTAATTAAACTATATGTAATACTACGCAAATAATAATCACAAATAATAATCAAGCATTACACGCAATCACTAAGCAACCAGATAACAGAACAGGCACCACGTAAACCAAATTATAAAAACAGGATTGCGAGGTCAGTTGGGTGCCACATCAAGTGACGTGTATGTAGAATACGTGATGCGTGCAAATACTAAACTAACTGTCTTTGGTAACCACGGTAGGGTTTGGTTGACCAACTTGGAACGGGTAAAGTAACTTGTTAAATACCGAGCACATCTAAGGTGAGTTCATTACTTTTGAGCATGCGTCCCGGTGGTTTGGGATAGTCAGTGGGTATCCCAGGGAGGGATAAATCTTTTGGGTAAAACTGGGATGTTGGATAATATTCTCACTCTCTATCTCTTAAGTCCCATCTTTTGCTATCGTGGGTGGTAGCGGGGTATTAGTTGGTAGCACTACTTAGGTTTGGCACCCTCACCCAGTTCCTGAGAGAGGGCGGGTGTGAACTAATGACCCAGTCAGGCCCAGTGCTTTGATAGGAGCACTAGGGAAAGGGCAAAACATACATCAAGAGCCGTCTTGTTCAGTATCGAGATATTATCAACATTACTTTCGGATTTAAATTCAATGGATTAACTAAACACTTGGTAACCAACATTTTCGTAAAACTATGAACTCACCAGCGTTGTCTGATACACTTGTTACATGCTCGCAGGTCATTAGATATATTGGAGTTGGGAACTTGCAGTCTGGAGTAGCTGGAGTGGTCATGGGTCGACTGAAGAGATTCATGTGATTGACTTCTTGATACTATACATTGGTTTTGAAACTGTTTAACTTTGGTTTACCATTTGCTTCCGCTGAACATGTTGGTTTTCATTTAAATTTGTTGATGGTATTTTCATTAATAATTAAGGATTTTATTTATAAACTTGTATGGGTTCAATGTAAGTAGTGGCTTGCTATTGGTATGTCACACGTCTAGCAGGGACATTCCCTAGGTGGTATTTTGGGGGTGTGACAGTTTGGTATCAGAGCCAGGGCCGGACCGATGGTGCCAGGTCATGCGAGGACACTGGACTCCTTAAGGGGGGTGGACTGCGATATCCCACATCGGTTGTGAAGGGGAACTAAGGCTTCCTTATAAGGGGCTGGATACCTTCACCATCATGACGCGTTTTTAAAACCGTGAGGGGCAAACGCTGAGGGCGTGCTGGCTGCCAAAGCAGACAATATCATGGTGCGGTTACGCTGGGCCGTTACAGATGGTATCAGAGCCACTGGTTATAGTGAACTTGGTTTTAAAACGTTTTTTTTATAAAACCAGACTATAACCAAACAGGTCCAAAATCGACCATGACACTCAGCTTCAGACTGCAAGGTTCGTCTCTTGTTTACTATTGCGTAGTATCTCTAGTGTTTACTTATGAATAACATTACACGTGAATACACACTTGGCACTATATTATGAGCTATATGTCGTCAACCCCTGTTACGTGTTTTAAGAGTGTGACTTTTCTTGAACTTTCATGATCTATGTTGTGGTGTCACCTGTCTTATTGCTTGAATTCGGGGAACCTTTCTAACATGAATTGAGAGGAGCTGAGATAAACATGCAAATTGGATTATTATTATGGGTGCACACATAATAAGAATGTGGGGTGCATGTGAGTCCCAGTGAGGCTTAACGAGTGTGAGAGGGGTTTCGCTCTGTTAATTGATGTTATGTTAGAACTCAGTAGTCTATAGGAGTCATAGCAGTGATTGTCTCCTACTCGAACATGATCTTTTCACCCCTTTCTGAATCCTTACGAATCTCGATGCTATCGAGTATCACCTGATCACACATCTGAACGCCTAGCGAACTATGTAGAATGTTAGGTGCTAGTACGAACGTCCATGAGTTGGATGGCTCAGCGTCAAATGATTGGACTATACTTTCCTCACTTATCTTTGTTTGCTGGAACTTAGCATGTTGACGCCTTAGATCCCGAAGTGCGATCACTTCTGCAATACTCTCGTGACATACCGTGTATTACTCAGTCAACTTGCAAGAACGATGGACAAGAGGGTAAACAAAGTACCTTACCGATTTTAGCATTTGAACGACCCTAGTTACCGGCAATGAACAACAGCGATTTGACTCCAATCGAATCCTTAACCCCAGCCAGCGACTCATGGGAGTCGACTCTTACGAACCAATCGGTACAAAGTCGATGACGATTGACAGTAGAGCGGAATGTGTAACCGCCCGCGCCATGTGTAGTGCCTTAGGACGTGACATGGAATGTGAAAAGATGGACCTGGTTGATGGGAAGATGCAGAACACCGTTACAGACAACAAAATTAGAGGCAACAGTCACGGCAACATCAAGGTACTCGAAATCATAGCCTACAGCAGGGAAACAGAGGTGACTTCAAAAAGGATTGACTGTTGCTAAGTCAAGGTAACAACAACCAAGGGAACGACGACAGTACTGGAAATTCTCGTAACGAAAACAACACTGGAAATGAAGCTCATGGAAGGACATTTAGAATTGGCATAGGCTATGCCAGGCATAATAGCAACGCGATAGCTTGGATGGGTAGCTATTCGTTTCGTCTCTGATCTGTTTCCCCCTGATGATTCTTCAAACCGAAACTGATGTGGAATCGGCTGATGGCAAGTCAAATGAAATCTCATATGTTAGTTGCGAGGCAACTCGACCTTGTGGCACAAGTGTTCGACATCGATCTTCTTGCTACTACCCTGGATGGTTACAAATTAGTAGGTAGTGAGGATTGGTTATCCAGAGATCACGCAGATATACCAGTGAGGAGAAAGTTTTGTGTGGAGAATCGTTATTTGTTCTAAAGCGTTAGAGTGGTGCAAAGGTTAGCGCCATTTCAGTTATGAAGGCCAGAAGTGTCTACGGAGGGATCACCCCGCTACGTTAGCAACCGTTACTGATGTTGAGGCTAAGGAAAAAGAGGATTGAGGATCCACATTGTTCGTGATTCCTCTCAGTGTGCTACCCGAGGAGCTTACAGATTTACTTCCACCACTGTTAGGCAGAATCTCAACTTGATCTCACGACAGGGGCAGCCCTGATTACTCGTGCTACATACCGTCTTGCACCAGGAGGGTTGCAAGGACTATCTACAGGAACTGTTGGACATGAGTTTTGATGGACATAGTTTTTGTTCGCTTTGGGGAGCCCCAGCTATATTTAGAAAGATAAAGCCTTTTCGTATGTGTGTTGATTATCCAGAACTCAGCAAGGTGACAATCAAGAACTGTTTGCCTCGACCATGTATTGACGGAAGACCAAGAGGAGAATGTTCCTGAAACGGCATATCGAACACAATACAGCCATTGCGACTTTGTACACCATGACCATTGAGTTAATCAACACACCAGCAACTTTATGGACCACATGAATCATCCGTATTCATGGATGACGTTCTGGATCATTTCCAAGAGGAAGGAACATCATGGGCGGCATTTGTATCTTATTTTAGGGCTCCTGAGAGAGGAGCCACTCCGCGCGAAGTCTTGTTAAAGGTAACTTCTGGATTCGAGAGATACCTTTTTGGTCATATGATCAACGAAGTGGGAATACACGTGGATCTCGCTAAAGACCCATTTCGTTAGATATTGTTCAGCACCAAAGATCCCTTCGAGGATGCAACAATTTCTTGGTCACACTAAACTCTATCGCAGATTCACCACGGGATTTTTGAAGATCGCGCAGCTTAAATCTCTTTAGCACAGTAGGGTACTGTGTTCGTGAAGGACAAAATAGGAGGACGTCTTTTCAGCTTTCGAATCCCAACTCTGCAATGTATACACGCCGACGCAACACGAGAAAGTGATAACTTACGTAATGGACTTACAGGAAGAACTGCACGAGTCACGACCTACGGTGGAAGCCCTGGTCTTTGGATTTAAGTTGGAGGCATTACTTGGATGGTACCAAATGCACTACCTAGACCGATCACAAGTGCCTCCCGTGTGAGCAGAACATGTGATGGCACCGCTGGATGGAACTTTTGAATGAATACGACAGTGAAACCTGGACGTGCCGAGCTTCGCAGCTTGCTATCGACTCTAACATACCTGATCAGACTCGCCTCGTTCAAACTGGTGAACTAAAGGAAGAGAGTTCCCAAGATTGACCCATGCGGGGCATGGGGAAGCAACCTTTGGCAGGTCGGACGATATTTGCTACTTCATGGAACGAATATGGACCGCACTATACAGCAACCTTAGGGAACTGGTGCAGGCAGAGCACACGGGTCTCGATATCATTTTCATTTGAGTTTTGATGGGATGTATTAAAACTTGAAGACCATGTACGAGTGATCGGGCCTGAAGGCCCACATAGCGACGCATGAGAACGATGATTGACTTGTGGGAAAGTCAAGGTGGAATATTAGCAACCAGAAACGCAGATATGGAAATGGGAACATACTACCATGGATTTTATCATTGGTCTACTTACAACTCGAAACAGAGACATTAACACCTGGATGATCGTTGAGGGACACACGTTACCAGCACACTTTCTTGCAATCAAGAAAACTGACGAGTCTTCACAGTTGTGAATGTTCCTCTGAGAGAGGCGGATTTTAGGCACGAGATGCCAACTCCTGTTACCTCTGAATTAGATTTATGCATGACTTATGTCAGGCAATACACAACACCCTTGGCTCACATCAGGACCAGAGCAATGCTTATCCTCGTTGGACAAACGGTCAGAGTAAACGAACTCTCATGGCACTCGAAGACATGCTGCGAGCATGTGTGTGACTGGCTTTGGTGCATGTTGGAAGGACTTTTACCTATGGTTGAGTACTACTGCGGCAGTTATCATCTAGGTAACCAGACAGCTCTATTGAGGCATTACATAGACAATAATGCCGACCTTCTTGTTAGACGGTGATGGTTGACAACTTACCTACTGGTCCAGGACTATACTCGAGACTCTTGGGAAGGTTGTTTGGATTGGGAGTCGATTGGTGGCAACGCGTGACCGTCAGGAAAGCTCCTAAACTTGGGAAACGCTGGAAGATCGCTGTAGGCAACCGTGTCATGTTGAAAGTCTCGCCCTGGGAGGGTGTGGAATGATTGGGAAGCATGGCGAGCTTAACTGAAGTCACGATGGACCATTCAACAGTCTGGGAAGAATCGGTAGTGTAACCTACAAACTCGAGTTACCTGATGAATTAGATAATGTACACGATGTCATTTATGTCTTGAACCTAAAGAAGCGTCTGTTCGACGCAACACTTGTGATACCCTTGTTGAGAAACCCACTGTTAACACAGTCGAATTTCAATCGTGAGAGTTCGTTGGAACTCAAGACGTGGACCGAAGTTCCTGTGAGAACGCAAAGATCAGGTGAAGCTCTGTTATCCCCGATTGTTCAAACGGTGGGACCAACTTTTGATATCATAGACGAATTTCGGGGCGAAATTCCCTTTCAAGTTGGGGATGATGTGGCACCCAACTGACCTCGCAATCCAGTTTTTATAATTTGGTTTACGTGGTGCCTGTGCAGTTATCTAGATGCTTAGTGATTGCGTGTAATGCTTGATTATTATTTGTGATTATTATTTGCGTAGTATTACATATAGTTTAATTAGAGTTTTTATCGCTTCACTCTTCTGTGCTTACTTGTCAAATTTCGGGACGAAATTTCTTTCAAGTTGGGGATGATGTGACAACCCGAACTTTCAAGGTTTGTGTCGATTCTAAAATCCTCATCATTTTCCTTCATTGTGCATTACTTGGACTAGACACGTTAAATGTTTTGTGTTAACCTTAAACGTAAGTGATAACTGATTATGTTGTGGGCCGCGAGTAGTTTGGGCTGAGTAGTTTGAGCCACATCCTTCCTAGTTACATGTTATCTTAGTCCCAAATCCACACAAGTCCAATTAAAGATATTGTGGGCCGATTAGTTGGACTCTGTTACTCAAACACATGGGCCGGTTGGTCGAATTTTATAAATATTCACACAATATTCATAAACTAATTAGTTATACGTACATTATTAACAATTGTTAATTTACATATTCTCAATTGTGTAAGTTATTAGTCAACCATGAAATTTAACAATTGGTTTTTAGTGGCTGGCAATTCAGTATAATTAAATACGATTATATTTCAAATAAAAGTTCAACTAATAAAGTGTTAACATTAGTTATAAGGTTGGGCCGGGTGAAACCCAAGTGAATAATTGTTTGATTTAGGGGCCGGTTACTGTAGGTTATATATACTTACATAAAGAATTACGTAACTTGTTAGCAAATACATACTCAAACCCTACCTATTCCTAGTTGGTGTGCGGCAGACCCCCACCCCCTCTCATCGATGCAACCTCCTAGTCAGTCAACACCTTAATCCAGTCAAGCTCTCGGTAAGTGTACTATTATTCTTGCTTGGTTCGAGTTCCTTTGATGCATATATATTATGAAATTGATACATGATATTATGTTTTGTATATGTGAATCAGAATAAAATAGGATGTAATAGTGGCATAATTGGTCCAATAGAGTGGTATGTAATCTTGAACAAGGAAATTGGCGGCCATGTGCAATGTCAGATTAATCAAAGATATTAATGTCATGAAAATCAAATGTTGTGATGATGTCTTGTTGTTGAGGTTGAATTATGTGCCTATATGTCATATGAGCCGAATGATTGTTGGTGACAAATAAACTAGGTAATAAGCATGATTAGCCCAATAGGGTGCCATGTGAAAGTTATGGGAAGTTGTGAATTTTGTAACTGTGATAATGGTCAGGAGCAAATATATGGCTATTGCCACTATTGTTGTGTAGTGGTGCATGAAAGCTAGGATTTGTATGATGATGGGTACAAGTATGATAAGTAACCTAGTTTGTAAAATGAGTATGGTGATTTAACTGTTAGAGGAAGTTTAGGGGTTTACATTAAAATACTGATTGGAACTAATAATGAGATTGAAACTGTTGGGGGTTACGCTTACGGAAAACACGGAAATAGTGGGCTCAGTCAGTCGCACAAGTGCAACTCGCACACCCACAGCCCAGTTGCGTAACCTTATTGGGCCGAGAACATGTATGAATCGCACAAGATTAGAGCCGGTCGCACAACCCGGGTCCACTCGTACACTTCATGGGCTACACCCCAAACTAATGGGCCGACATTGTTTAGAATTGCACAAGCCGGATGGACCGTACACTCCCCTCATAATTGCACACTTTTGTTTAGTCACACACACTCCTAACGGACCTTAGATAGGACCACACACATTGAACGAATACACTATTGGATCTTGAATATGTAAGTATGTGTTGACTGCCATGATATAGGTTGCGAGCAGCATTCTAAAATGAGTATATTGTTACCTAATGTACTTGTACCTGAATTCCATACGCCTGCAATGTGACTTTATGATAAATGCCATGAATCAGTGTGTTGCATGATTAACGATTACGGATTGCATAAAGATAAGTGTTGCACTTGTATGTTACTTAAGTGACGTGTATGTAGAATACATGATGCGTGCGAATACTAAACTAACTATCTTTGGTAACCACGGTAGGGTTTGGTTGACCAACTTGGAACTGGTAAAGTAACTTGTTAAATACCGAGCACATCTAAGGTGAGATCATTACTTTTGAGCATGCGTCCCGGTGGTTTGGGACAGTCAGTGGGTATCCCGGGGAGGGATAAATCTTTTGGGTAAAACTGGGATGTTGGATAATATTCTCACTCTCTATCTCTTAAGTCCCATCTTTTGCTATCGTGGGTGGTAGCGGGGTATTAGTTGGTAGCGCTACTTAGGTTTGGCACCCTCACCCAGTTCCTGAGAGAGGGCGGGTGTGAACTAATGACCCAGTCGGGCCCAGTGCTTTGATAGGAGCACTGGGGAAAGGGCAAAACATACATCAGGAGCCGTCTTGTTCAGTATCGAGATATTATCAACATTACTTTAGGATTTAAATTCAATGGATTAACTAAACACTTGGTAACCAACGTTTTTGTAAAACTATGAACTCACCAGCGTTGTCTGATACACTTGTTGCATGCTCGCAGGTCGTTAGATATATTGGAGTTGGGAACTTGCTGTCTGGAGTAGCTGGAGTGGTCACGGGTCGACTGAAGGGATTCATGTGATTGACTTCTTGATACTATACATTGGTTTTGAAACTGTTTAACTTTGGTTTATCATTTGCTTCCGCTGAACATGTTGGTTTTCATTTAAACTTGTTGATGGTATTTTCATTAATAATTAAGGATTTTATTTATAAACTTGTATGGGTTCAATGTAAGTAGTGGCTCGCTATTGGTACGTCACACGTCTAGCAGGGACATTCCCTAGGTGGTATTTTGGGGGTGTGACATGGAGTCTCTCTAACGGTCTTGAGACTGAGTTGACTTTCTTTTGAGGATGTGATTTCTTCTTTTGCTTGCCTTTGATGCAGCGTATGCACTCCCCTTCAAGATGAAATCCTTTCACATGAACACCAAAAACTAAATCGTTATGCACCAGATGATTCATTTTTCGTAAGTGAATATGGCCCATCTTTCGATGCCATAACTTTGATTCTTTTTCCGTTGCTCTTGTCACAAAACAGTGAGCCTGACCCGTGGTTGTAGTTGCTACACTCATGTCCAACACGTACAGATCATTCACTCTAGGTGCCCTCATAATAATCCATTCTTCGGGAACAACAAATCCTGGTTTCAAGATCAAACATTCTTTGTCTGTAAAGTGCGTGGTATACATCCTATCACAAATCTGAGAAATACTCAGAAGATTATTTTCAAGCTCGGCGATGTAATTCACTCTTTCAAATGTAACAATCCCATTGGATAACGTTCCTTCACCAACTATTCTACCACCTTGATTGCCTGCAAAACCTACATAACCTCCATTGAAATTTCTAACATCGTACAGCAGGGCTGTTTTCCCCGTCATGTGCCTAGAAGCTCCACTATCCATAATCCATCGTGAAACGAATCTTGGAAGCTCCTGCACATATCACAAACTTTTAGTTAGATTTTGATGCTACCCAAGCCTCTTTCGACTCAGGTAACTGGACTTTGAGGTTAGATTTTATAGTGTAAAGTGGTGGAAAATTCTTGTCATTCATCTTTAAGCTTTCCTCAGACCCAATCTCAACCTTTTTGTATAAAAAGAAATCATTTTGAGAAGGTTGACCAGATGATTGGTCTTTCTTTGGAACATTCTTCTTTTCAGAAGTTGTAGGCTCTTGTGGTTCAAGTTTCTCATAATAATCCAAAGGTACATCCATCTTTACCGATGTGGTAGAAGATGATTGTTTTTCAGTCTTAGAAACCTTTGGTTTTGAAACACTTGATTTCTTTTCAACCACTTTTGGCTTCCATGTTTGTTGAGACGATGCAACCCGTTTGTAAAATTTGTCATTTTTAGTTACCATATTCTTAACAGGTTCAGTTTTGATCTTGGTGTTGTTATTTTTCAAAACCTTTTTCTCAACAACCAATGGAGCTTTTCCCTTCACATCATCTTTTTTCCTTGGATTCATCACAACTTCAGTCTTAGGCTTCAAGTTGGTACACTTTCGTGCAATATGTCCAACTTGATTGCATTTGAAGCATGTTCGGGTGTCAACTACCCGACTTGTACCTTCAGACTGAGGTTGCGATGCTTTCTTCTCAAAGAACTCTTTGTTTGATTTTGAAAAAAATTCAGATTCTTCATCAGAAAGTGAACTCGAACTGTTCACAAACACCTTTTTCTCAGCAAACCTTCTATTTTGAAAATTTTTCCTTTGATAATTCTTACCACCCTGATAACCACCCGACCATCTGTTTTGATTGTTGTTATAAAAACGCGGTGGAACAACAGGCTTCTTGTAGTAAGCTTTATCTTTTTCAAAATTCATTTGCCTCTTTATCTGATTCAAACCTTCTACTTCAGACAAATCAATTTCAACCAGTTTGAAAACATTTTTCAACTTGTCCATATTAACATTCTCTAGAGGAAACTCATAATCCGAATACAACTTATCCGATCCCAACATCTTGTACATGACAACAGTAGATTCTTCAATTAAGTTGTTTTTGGATTTTGGTTTCGGAATGTAATTGTTCAGAAAACACTCTTCATCCTCAACTGAATCACTATCAGACTTTAAAACACTTTTAGCCATACCTTTAACAATATCAGTTTGAACACTATCATCAGATGAAGAAAATGTAACATCAATTGACTCTGGAAGTTTTATTTCATTCGTTTCATCATCATCATTAACCAACCCGGACTTTTTCTTTGAAAAATTGTTTAACACTGGCGGTGGAACCTGATGATACCCAACCCCAGTTCCATCCGAGTAAACATCTTCGCCTGCTTTGTTTTTCCCGATGGGTTTAGGAACAATGTGTTGTAAAACAAAGCTTGCGGAGTTGTAACTGGTTAATTTCAGATTGATACGCTCATTCTCAATCTTAGCTTCTTCAAACTGAAGCTTCAATTTAGCAATCTCATCCAATTGTTGGTTGATTTGCTCCTCT
The DNA here is from genome assembly GCA_030545235.1 of Helianthus tuberosus. Taxonomy (NCBI): domain Eukaryota; kingdom Viridiplantae; phylum Streptophyta; class Magnoliopsida; order Asterales; family Asteraceae; genus Helianthus; species Helianthus tuberosus. The sequence continues at coordinate 4,913,484 of CM060419.1, forward strand.
TTGTATCTAAGAACTACAGTTAAATGCTCATTTTCTTTATTGGTTTTACCGTTTCTTTCATAGGAATCTTTTACCGTTCGTTTTAGTTTCTCAAAATTTTCAGAAATTTTACGATTTTCAAGAACCAATTTTTCATTTTCTTTCTTAATTCTTTCTACTTCAATTTTATCATTTTCAATTTTCTCAGTTAAATTTTTAGCTCGATCATTTGAAGCTTTTAGCATTTTATCACGATCTAGAATCTGATCTTCAACCTTTCTGACTCTTGTTGTCAATTCTTCAACCTTTGTATCACTAAGGTAACTAAGTGTACTACAAAACTTGCAGTTTTTCATGCAACTTTTGCAGTCACTATCACCTTTGACTTTCTTACCTGTCTCACTTGTTGAAATGTTTGGACTGACCTTGCTTTTAGACTCAGTTTCAGACTTAGAGTCTACCTCAAGTTCCTTTGCAGCAATCACTTTGTCAGCCATCTTTCCAAAGTTTTCAGCGGTGAATTCTTGTGAAGTATCAATAATCCCATCATCAATCTTCTTATACTGCGACTCATTCTCTTTCTCCTTTTCTTTTTCTTTTTCTTTCTCTTCTCTACCTCCCCACCATTCTTTCTGTAAGGCTTCTTCTTCTTCAGCAAATTCCTCAACGAAAGCTTCTATACTAAGAGTTTTCCCATCAATAGCAATGTTTCCTTGAGGATCAAGGTAACATTCTCTATCAGCATCCCATCTCTTTGCTCTCTTAGCTTCACTGAACACCTTAGATAATCTCATCATCTTGAATTCTACTTTCTGCTTTCTGCTTTGGTATTTTTGTTCTTCATTTCTGGTGTCTTTGAAAGGAATAATCTTTTCTGCTACGAAAGCATATCCTACTGCATCTTCCTCTGGTAGTAGTTCACTCCAATCAAAACCTTCGTCATCATGAATAACAGCAAGAGCTCTTGATTTTTCTTTGGGGCATCCTCAAGCTGCTTCATTCTGGGCGGTTCTGATTTATTCTGATGATAAATCGCTCTTTTGTAGTAATCCTCGCGAAATGGATTTGCAATATCATCAGCAGGAGCGTTACGACATTCACGTTTGAAATGTCCTTTTTGTTTACACCTGAAGCACGTGACTTTTGATTTGTCAAAGCCAAGTTTTGTAGACGGCCCTCCGATAGAGTGTCTCCCAGTAATCTCCATAAATCGTTGCGCTCTCCGGACTACACTGGCTATACACCACCTGATATCGATCAGTTCCATCTCTTCAGGATCTATTTGATCATAGTCCTCCTTAGTCAGGTTGGTGTTTCCAATCTTGCCTGCCACGAGGCTCTCGTACGATTCTAATACCGACGCTAAGAACACCATCTGTTGTTTTGCTGACTCTTCATTAAAATTTTGAGCTTTCTTCAGATCCACAGCAATGTTACATTGGAACAGATTCTTTGATGCAGATTGGTTTGAATTTGTTGAAGAAGATCCACTGTGAGGAGTTTCTTGATTCACATTATTTGAACTCTCCGTAGAAAATGTTGTTCTTGGAGAACCAATCTTTGGTAGATTCCCTCTGTAGTACAACTCCACATTCTGCTGATAAGATGAATTGTTGACTTTGCTAGATTTCTTGATCTCCAACTCGTGACTCTCTAGTCTTTCGATAAGCAGATCCACTGTTAACTCTTCAGACTTGATTGTATTCTTCAGCATTAATGCAAAGTACTGCCAATCTTGTTCATTCGGCAGCGAGTGGAACAATTTGTCAACCAACTCTTCTTGAGTATATACAATTTTGTGTCTTGCCAGCTCCAATTTCAAATGCCCGAATCTCTCAATCATCTTGGAAACAGACTCGTTTTTTAAACACCCAAATAAATCAAACTCTTTTCTTAACAGTTTCTTTTTGTTTTTTACTATCTCAGCACTACCTACACATTTTACCCTCAGTTTCTCCCAAAGATCTTTTGAATTTTCATATTCAATCAATGAAATTATATCATCTCTCACAGACTGATGAATCAACGCGATGCACTTTTGTTCAGAAACATATCTTTCAATATCATCAGTATCAGTCAAACTTTCACCAAACCGTTGTCCTCTAACATAACCAATCTTTAAACTCTTCCAGCTTAGATATGCAAAAGCTTGAAGCCACTCGTCAAACCTTGTAGCCCACCTATTGTAATCTTCAATCGCCAATAGTTTTAGAGGTTTGTTGTATGTTCCATAGGCACTCTCTACACTTAAAGCATCATTGAGACTTTTCTTTGCATTCGGTGTTTTCTCATTTGTGTTGTTCGATGTGTCGTTTGAAATATCATCTCCACCGTTTCCAGCAAAAGCAAAAACATCACAAAATGGATTCATGAACTCATCCATCTTCAAATACCTGAAATGATTAACAAACACTTAGAAAAAAAAATTATTTTAAAAAAAAAATAGTTTCAAGCGGAATTATTTCAAGCGAAATCAGCTTTCAAGCGAGATACTCACTCAAGCGAAATCAGGTTTTGAAGCGAAATCAACTTATTTCACTTAAACTTTCAAGCGAAATCTGATTTCAAGCGAAATCAGACAAAAGAAGCTAATTTTCAAGCGAAATTAGACCAAAAATGTAATTCCGCTTGGAATTACACTGATACTTTCAAGCGAAATAACTATGACATCAGCAAAATCAAACAGATTTTCAAGCGGAATTAATCAATTTTGTCAGAATTTGTTTGAATTAAGGTCCAATTCTCTCAAGGATTAGTTAAAACTATGTTTCGCTTGATATGTGTGAGTTTTAAGCCATTTTGACCGTTAAATTTTGTTCAAATCAGAAAAGAATGAGTAGAAGTGATAGAATCCGGTAAAATCAAGTTGAATTGGTATGAACTCCTCGTCATGAGCTCTGATACCACTTGTTGGATCGACGTGTGACCCTAACGAGTCAATCTGAGTAGTTCATCATCAAATACAAAGGTAGAATCAATGTAAAAGATGTCAATACAGCTTGTTCCTTTCTAATTATCTTCTCATTGATCAATCCTGAGCTTTTACACGTTCAAATGACAAACGGACAGCACCTCGACTCAGAATATATGCTCTAAAGCGAATCCGAGTGTGTCTGTTGGTATAGGTGTTGCTTGAAATTGTTAAATTTATGAGTACAGAAGGATACATGAGATAAGGCGTTTGGTGTCTAGCTTAACATGAAGCTGACGAGTTTGATGTTGCATAAGGAAGGGGTGTGAGTTCGAACATAGGTAGAGATAGGTTGTGTGTAGTAAGTAATGGTTATTGAATATGTAGCGGATGCCTACTCTTGTAGAAGGGGGCCTATGAGTGAAGAGTCGGTATTTAGCATTAATGGGAAGTAAAGTGTGGAAAAAAGGTCGATGACGTCGATGCTCTATTCGGTGCATGTTTATTAGGCGGTAATATAGAATAGCGGATAGGGCGATGATTAGTGTCGAGGCGAGTAAGTGAGCGAAAAGTGAGGCCGATTGGTCGGGGTTCGGGTAGTATCATGTCGTACATATATTGATAAAAATAAATACATAAATAAATAAAAATAAATTAAAGATAATAATTTTGTTTTCCTCTCGTTTCTCGTCGTTTATTAACCGTTTAACCTGTTTTTTGGAGCTTGTGAGTTTTATTTTGCAGGTTCGATCGTTTTTGTCCATACTCAATCTCCATTTGGACGAAAATGATTCGAATCATATAAAGACAAGTGTCCCATGTTGAAGCAGTTGCGAATGAAATGCTATACGGTTGCGGTGGAACAAGGCTCAAAGGATTCAACCGCATCAAATCAGTGGAGTCTGTTCCATTTATCTTTGTGTTTTTTTATTTATATTTTTAGTGTGTCAATAGTTTCTCGCTCCATTGAGGACAATGTAGGAATTAATTGTGGGGAGGGGAGACTAGCGTTTAGTGGGTCTTAGTCTGTCTGTCGTGTCGTAAAAAATAAAAGTTTGAAAAAAAACTCAAAAATCCATAAAAAATAGAAAAAATAGAAAATGTTTCGAGGAAATTTTTGCAATAAATGGAAAATGATAGATATAATTGGATCATTGGCATTTGATTATTATATATATGAGATAATAAACAGTCAGTCACGCTCTAACTTAGGATATGTGGGTAGGTCTAGACAGCTGAAAGGTTTCTTAGGAACGATATAAAATACCTTAAATTAGGAGTCATGTTGCTTCTCACCTTAGGAGCTATGGCAAAACTGAAACTGTGGAGAGTATAAGGGGTACCTCATAAATAAAAAGCTTATAAGTTTTTTTCGATTAAATTGGCACACCTATTTGTTTTTGTGAAAACAAATCTGAATCAATGTGGCGCCCGAAAAAACATTACATCCATTCATTTGAGCAGATGTTGGAAAAAAGGAAAAACGAAGCCTATGGTATTGCCGCGGGGATAGCGACTCATGCGGTAAATAACCTCTAGGTGGAGTTATAAAAATATGTGAAGTTTAAGGCATTAACCATGGGATGGTGACTCGTGTGGTGTATGTCCGCTAAATTGATCGTATACAAAAGCATGTAAAGCTCGCAATATCATCCATCTATCCATCTTAAGTGTAATCGGAATAGTATAAGAGTTTTTTATATAAGACGGTAGATTAAATCTTTTAACCTTATAAACTTTAAATGGGATTAGGTGGCGTTGTAGTCAATTGATGTGTGATCCATAGATAACGTGTGGTTTGATTTGTTAACGTATGGTTTGATTTGTTAATAAATTAATTGAATATATTGAATGCCGATGTTCTGATTGTGATTCCATTGTAGATATTTTTTTTGGGACAAAAAAGATAAGTGTGGGGATTTGATCAGTGCAATTTAGACACACTTTAATTGATATTATTTATAATCTAAATGTATCAATATTATCACAAAAGATTATATATAAATAGTTCTCATATCTTGTGGGTTTTGAATATAAATGTGCTATAATGATTAATTATGGTTAATAAATGTTTATTAAAAACATTTAAGGGGATTAGTGGGAATAAGCATAGAATCAAACGAAACAAAATGAATGCAATTATATATTGATTTTAATAGCAAAATATTAATTGTCTAAATTTCTTTACAGTAAAATGAAAGGCACAAAAGTCTTGAGCATGGATTTAACGAGGCATTAAAAGGAATTCAAAGGTGAGCATTTAATAAAGTTTGATGGGCCATGAAGGCAATTTGGACGCATGATGGAATGGAAAAGGATCGAGGCCCATAAGTCATGCACAATTAGGTGGAGTCTTGGATAATTAAATGAGAATGTATTTAAAATAGGTTTTGGGGGATATCCTTTGGAGATTTCATGTGCACAGCCTTCAATTATGTGGAGGGTGAATTAGGGACTCACTTTGATAATAATCATTCATTCATCATAGCCGACTTATTAAAACCCAAAAAGAAAATTATATCTATTTTCATTATTCATGCACAAAGGAGGGATTGGAATTCCACAGCCGTCATATACGATTGAATGTCAGGGACGAATTTTCAAGCATAATCATTCATCTCTCATTCATTCAAGCCAAACAATGATTTCTAACCAATTCAAGATGACAACCGTCGTGGCGAAGATCACCATAAGCGGCTAAACTTCTTGTGACTTCCGCTCGGATGAACGTTTGCCCAGTTTGACTTAGTTATTCATTTTTGCTGATTCGTATAAACTAGTATAACTTGACTACTTGTGTTGGATTTGTGAAATATTTTATTATATTTAAATTATTTATCATTTTTGTCAAGCGTATTGGCAACTTCCTTGCGTTGTTAGCGGGTTGGTAATTTGGTGGGTAATTGATATAAGTAAACGGATTATTAGATTGTATGGTGAATGTTAGAAACTATCTCTGATAATTAATCAAATCCATTAATCCCAATGCCATGTCTATGTAGTGTTTTGAATCAGTAATGAATTTTTATGTTAAAACGGGTATTCGGGATTCGGGGTGGAGGTTACTTCTTCTCATCTTCATAACACTTTTCGTGACAAATCGTGTTTTCTTTGCAATCAAATATAAAACCCCCCAATTTAGATAATTTAGGTTTAATTTAGATTCTTGACACTAAACATAAATTCCCCGTGGATACGATACCCTACTTACGCTATCTACATAGTTTAATTACGTTTTTTATTGACCCTTACGACAGTCGTCAGAGCCTTGCTCACGAAATACACCAGTATTTGCTCTTTCCCTCTTTCCACCACAAGCACAGAGCTTATTGTTTCTTGACATGTTGATATATGACCGTGAGCATAGGGCTCGTGGTTCATAAAGTGAATGAGGTATTTATAGCCTTTGGACCTTCCGACAGGTAGACAATGATTGTTTCTTCTTTCCCAGGTGCTGCCATGGTTGACAGGAAAGCTATGAGCTCCTTGAGTGCTATGAAGGCTGCTTCTGCTTCCTCCGTCCACATAAAGTTTTTCTTGTCGGCATAGTCCTTCAATGTTTTGAAGAATGGTAATGATCTTTCTGCCGACTTAGGGGGAAGCGTTTAAGAGCTACTATATTTCCATTGAGGCTTTCGACCTCCTTTTTGGTTCTTGGAGACTTCATTTCTATAACGGCTTGGAATTTGTCCGGATTTGCTTTTATACTTTGTTTCCCCACTATGTGATCGAGGAATTTTCTTTCTTCGAACCCAAAGGAACATTTGTTTGGGTTTAATTTCATATTGATTGCTTTGAGGTTGTAGAACGTTTCTTTGATATCTTGGAGCATGTCTTCTCCCATGTGACTTTTCATTGCAAGATCATTGACGTAGGCTTCCATATTTCTCTCTATTTGCTTGGAGAAGGCCCAACCCACGAGACGTTGGTATGTTGCCCCTGTGTTCTTTAGCCCAAAAGGCATCTTTATTGTAACAGAAGATCCATTTGTCGGTATGGAATGCTGTTTTTTCCTCGTCTTCTTTCATCATTTTGATTTGGTGAAACCCTTTGTAGAAATCAAGAAAGCACTTGTACTCAAAATCCGTGAGTGAGTCTACTTTCCAATCAATTTCTGGCAGTGGGTAACAATCTTTAGGACATGCCTTGTTGAGATCTTTAAAGTCAACACACATCCTCCATGAGTCGCCAGGCTTCTTAACCATGACAGGGTTTGCTAACCAATAGTGATACTTTACCTCCCATAGAATGTCAGCTTCCACTAGTTTTTCTACCTCCTGGCACGCAGCTTAGCTGCGCTCAGGGGCTAGGTTTCTTTTCTTTTGTGTGACTAGTTTGTAAGTGGGAGCTGTATTCAATGCACGCTCTGCTATTTCTAATGGTACCCCCACCATGTCTTCCGAGCAACAGGCAAACACGTCTGTGTTTCCTTGGAGGAGATCAATCAGCCTGTGCTTGATTGTGTCAGGAAGGTGGCTATTGATTTTAATTTTTCACTCCGGGTAAGAGTCATTGATGCTTATCTCTTCGACCGGGCTTTCATTTTCCTTACTGCATTCCCCTTCTTCTATTTCCATGGATGCAATCAAAAGAATTGCATTGGTACTAGTGTGCGTTAAGCGTGATATGATTTTATTAATATTTTAAGCCCGTTTTACGCATTAGTCAAGTTTTAAATTTATAAAACATGATATTATACTAACACTAAACACACACTTGGGCAATTTCACCCATCGCGAGCGTAGTATAGGGTTGGTAAGATACTGAGGTCGTCCAAGGACACAAGAGCTTTTAATACTGGTTTATCGTCAAAGTCTAATCGATCAATTTTTTTTTGAAAAGAGTTTTAAAACATAAAAATAAATCTAAAAATTAGAAAGATAAATAAAATGAAAAACAAATACACAGGATAGAATCACTTGGATCCAACTCATCTTCAATGTACCCTTTGATGATTTTCGCACTTTCGTACCTCTTTTGAATGTGACGTTACCCTCAACCCAGTGGTTTGAGTCAGTAGGGATACAATCCCAAAGGTCGGAATATTGAAAGACAATTAAGTAAGTTATTAATGCGAAAAGTGGTAGGCCTCTCTTTTGAAGGTGACGTTACCCTCGGCTAAGTGGTTTGAGTCAGCAAGGATACAATCCCAAAAAGCCGGTTTAATGTTTTAATAGTAGTTAACGTATGAGGGGTTCAAGCTATTCGCACCCCCGCCATTCAATACCCTTGGGGCATTGAAGGAGGTCCTAGTAAGCTTGAACCAAGTCCTTGCAGGATCTATACATTGAACGAGACAAGAACTTTACCAAACCACCCTCCTAACCTCCTTCCAGGTAGTTAACGTGCTTTATATAGACCCTAAAGACACAAATGAGCAAATCAATGACATCCTGAAGAAATGGTAAAGAAAATTCACTTTCAACATAAGAAACTAGTTATTAAAATCATTAATACAAACCTAATTAAAAAGTGCCGAAAGATTAAAATCAAAAGTAATACATTAAAGACTTGGATCCCGAGACTACTACACACTCTAAAGATGATAGATGGATGACGGTGGTGGGTGTTGGTGTTGTAGTGGTGGTGGAGTGGTGGCAAAGTGGGAGAGTAGTGGTTTGCCAAGGGATGCCTTTGAAGTGAACCAAGCACCCCTATTTATAGCCTGAACAGAGCCCCGGCCACGGCCCCGTGTCCATTAGGCACGGCCCGTGTCCAGTCTTCTTCTCTTTCTTCATTAATTGCATCTGTCAGCAGAGGGCCCCACACAACCCCATGTCTTCTTGGCACGGCCCCGTGCTGCAAATCTAAGAGTTGACCACGCCCAATGGTGAGCTGGGCACGACCCCGTGGTGGGCGTAGAAGCTTCTGCAGCTTTTGTCTTGTTGTGTCAGGGCTGACCATGGCCCATGCCTGGCTGGGCACGGCCCCATGGCCAGCTTCTGTCTTCTTATTTTTACTTTGGGAGATGTTGCCGAGAGGTCGGGCATGTCAAGTTATTACTTCTTCTTGTATTTATGTTGGTTTTGGCTGCTTACTTGTTCATTTTGTTCTTTTAAGTTCATTTGGTCCTGTAAATTCAAATGGAAGAAAGAAACGTGCCTTTTCCAACGTTAGTACTAAAAAAATGGTTGGTTTTATGCCTCTATTGATGTAATTTATATGTTGCATTTTGTACACATAAAATTGTGACAACTGTGCTCTGTAAACGATGAACGATGTAAAACAATATCAATTATAAATAAAACGAGGTGTTTTGGTGTTATTATGTGTGTATTTGTGTTTGATGATTTTACTATTTGATTCGAGTTCAATTTCAAGCTTTAAATCGCTTTTTGGAAAGTTATACGCAAACTGAGGCGTAAACATAATCAGTTTAACGCGAAAAACACTCCAGAATAGTGACATAGGCTTAACATACCTTAAATATCCTTTACATAACTTAGAAATAAGTTTTGGATGGTTTGGTGTGTCGAAAACAAGTTTATTCGATCGCAGGGACTATTTGTGTCAAACTGCAAAACTATGCCGATTCGTATGGTAACGAACATTACGGAACTTGATCATAAGTTAAACGTGCCCTAAATATCCTTTACATAGCTTAGAAATAGGCTTTGAGGTGTTTGGTGCGCAAAAATAAACTTATTTGATCAATAGGGACTAAAAGCGTCAAAAAGTGCATAAGTTTGCATTTTCGCGCATATCTTACGTTCTGAATATATCCGGACATCCAAAAAATTTTGTAATCATTAAAATAATTTATTTTAGCGATTGGAATGCAAAAATACCATTCGTCGCGCAATTTGTATCGTTTTTGCGTCCGTTCGAGTTTTCGTCGTAATTACCCGAATAACACAACCGTACGACCAAACGAACCGACATCTGAGATATTTTTGAGCATATTTCATTTTCCCTATGCTTTAACGTCCTTATTGATCCTTGAAAATGGGTAAACGAGGTTTAAAAGCATCGAAAATGGCTTAAAAGTGTTGTAGGGATCATTTCTACCATTTTGGCAAAGTTTCTGGATCTGGTATGTGGTGGCGTTGCGCCACAGCCTAATGGTTTTGTGGTGGTGGCACACCACAGCCTCATCTGGGCAGAAAAATCAGTTTCAGCAACTGCAGGCCTATTTTCAGCAACCGAATTAAAGTTCAGGGTCTTTTGTGTAACATTTGCAATACCTTGAGCTAGTTTTGGACACCCATAGCTTTGTAAATCAATGGGTAACACTTGAATGGTTCAGATTTAAGCTCAAAAATCAAGGAACGATCCTAACGGTTGTGGAAAATAAATATAAACCCACTTGATTTCACTTCTTCTTCCACACATTTGATCTCAATTTCATTCTCTAAGTTGAAGCTCTCCTTGTGAAGCTTCATACCTGAGAAAATTTGAGTTCAAATCTTCATTTCTTGGACCCTTTGTAAGCTTCTGTCATGCTTTTTATGTATTTCAAGCATGAAAGTCAAACAATGTTTGACTTTCTGCTTTGACCACGAATTGGTCAACACAAAGTTCGATTGAACTTTGCAATGTGAGTGTAATCATGATGGTTATAGTCTCTTGTGACTATACCTACTGGTTACCACGTCGATTAGTCGAAGTGACGAGTCAAAGTTTCGGTCAAAATACGTGTTTATGCGTATTTTGCATCGAAGCTATTTTCGGGTATCAAAACACTTTGTTTTGATATCAAACTTGTTTTCTAACTTAGTTAAACATGTTTCAACATGTTTAGCTCGTCACTTTTAAGTCTAGTGCTTGTATAGGGTCGTAAGATAAGCGGTCTTAACAACCGCTTAAACTTTCGAACCGACCCGTTTGGTCTATCGTTAGGATCCGACCAAGCATATTTAGTGACCATAGTTGTATAGGGAATAACCTTCCGAGGTTATACCTTATGGTCACTTAGTTTAATTAGTTGTATGATAAGTAGTTTATATGCCTTAGGTAAATGACCAAAATGCCCTTTTCATGCATAATTGGTATTTAAGCATATGTAACTTAACTTTTGTCACCTAAACTGATTATGTGGCATATTTAAACATGTTTAGGCATATAATACTTATCATAGGACTAGTTAGGTGTCTCGAACGCGCTTTTGCGCGAACGACGCATTAAAGTAGCGTAAGCTACCTTAATGGGTCGTACCGGGTCGAAAGCACTTAGGATAGGTTCCGATTTAGAATGTAGGCTTTGTTAAACCATATCACTTGAGTTCCAATACTCATTTGGTTTACAAGACCTCATTCTACCCGATCTTCTGATTTAGGTGTCGATTTATTAACTAGCGATCCGATTACTAGGTGCTACTTGATTTCCTTGGTATGCCTGAGCTTCGTTGAGTTCTTTAGATCAAGGATACTTTGCACTTCGATGTGAGTACATAGTTCCCCTATTTTACTATTATCAATTGTTTTGGGGTGATTAATATGTGTTAAACGATTTCGATGCTTTTAACAAAGATTTTCTAAAACGAATATTATGGTTTATATTAAACGAGAACGATTTCGATAATGTGAACGAACTTGTTGGACGTATTTACAAAACGAATGACATTCATTAATTTTGGCCGAACCGACCAGTATTAGGTTATGGTACCATAGGATCTGACAAATCCCGTTATCAGACTGCACCCATGGTTATGTATGGGGGTTATGTGGGTAACGACTGAACCTGTTAATTGTTAACTTACCCTTTGGTGGTTTGTTAATACGAGTTGAACGATGGATGAGTTACGAAGGTTTGAATGTTATAAGCGAGACGACCAAAAGTAGTTTTCACAATTAAAACGAGAATGATTTGAACGAGAACGATTGAATGATTTTGAACGATTAAAAAGATTTGAACCAGTTAAACGAATTGAACCGGCGATTGGTTTTTGGTTAGTGTTTAGATAACAGACGGGTGTAATATGATAAAAACATGGTAGATACGCCACTGGTACTTCTTATATATAAGTGTTTTTACCATATTATATTTTGTGGCGTTATTTAGTTCACTTGGGTGAACGATTTGAAACGATGTCACACAAACGATGTTTACTAAACGATATAAACCATACGAGTTTTATTCCAAGAACGATTTACGATTTGGTTACTTAAACAAATGTTTTGAGTTAAGATTCATGGCATCGAGGATTTATAAATTGTAACCAATCTGTTTTGACTTGGTTATTCATTTTACCATACAAACATTTTACAAAACAAGGGTTTCTAAAATCGATTAATGAAGTTGTACGAGTTATTTCAACATATAAACGAGCCATGAATCTGACACTCACACAAAACCTATGTGCTCGCCGGCATTTCTTTGCTGACTTTATTTTTACATATGTTTCAGGTGATGTTGAATGATGTTGATTTCAAGTAGGATGCATGCTCATTTAGGACTGGACGAGGCCTTAGTGACTAACTAATAAACAATAGACGATGTTTAACTTGCTTGTTCAATCTCAAAGACAATGTTAATGTTTAATATTTAATAAAACGAAACTTTTTGAATCCATGATTGTGAAACAATAATTCTGTTGCTCCACTCCCCGACGTTTCCGCCGCAGTTTCGTTGTTTTAACGCGGTCGGGGTGTGACAGAAGAGTTGGTATCAGAGCCAATGGTTGTAGGGAATTAGGCTATTAGTAATGATTTGACCTAGACTATAACTTTTCTAGGACCCTAACACAAGTTTACTTGTGTTTAGATTTTTAAACAATACCGTCACCTATCTTTAGGTGATAACCACTACGAGAAAAAAATAACAGATCCGATTTGAAAACCAATCATCTCTTCATAGATGATTTATTATAAGGTTTTGAACCCTCTAAGTATTCAAAAATCTCGTCAAAGTTTGGGTCTTATAGTGTGAACACGTGCAATCTGGATGGGTGGATGCCTGTATCCTAAGTTTTCTGTCTAAGGCTAGAGTGTTCGTACAAATCCATATAATCGGACCAGTCACTCTTACCTGGGAACTCTTGGGATGAGTGTCCACTTATAGGCTAAAGTAGGTCTTGGCGATACATTATACTGACCCATTTACTTTGATTAGTCACTGTGCATCATTTGTTTGTTCGAGGTCGAACGAATGATCAACTTCCTTATGTTTTGTCGATGTTTTCAATACCTCTTTTGTTCATCCAATTGTCGATCTCACTCATTTCTCATGTTTCCTTGTTTTTTTTAGAATATGCCACCTAGACGTGATCCCGAACAGGATGCTGCATTCGCAGCACTTGTCGCTCAGCAAATCACAGCTGTGCTTCCGAACCTAGTAACTCAGATCAATCAAGCAAACAACAATAACAATAATGCTTAGTGTAGTTTCAAGAATTTCAATTCGGCTAAACCATTGAAGTTTTCTGGGTCTCAAGGAGCAACTGCGCTCCCGCAATGGTTCGAAAGTCAAGAAAGTACATTTAGACATGTTCAGTGTCCGAATGAGCGTAAGGTTGAGTTTGCGTCAAGTGTGTTCAAGAAGCGTGCTCTTACATGGTGAAACGGTGTGATGCGTGATAGGGGTGCCAATGCGGAAATGGCACAAACGTGGGAAGAGCTTCGAGCTCTCATGATGAAAGAGTTCTGTCCCCGTCACGAGATTCGAGCTTTGGAATGAGAATTTAACGATTTGAAACAAGATGAGGGAGAACCCCGTGCGTATACGGATCATTATGAGGTGCTCAGTTTGTTATGTCCTACTATGGTTACCCCGTTGGAGAAAGCAATTGAGAGGTACATCGATGGTCTGCCCGATACTGTGCAGGATATTGTCACTGGTAGTAATCCTACCACTATTCATCAGGTAATTGAATTGGCTGCTACTCTGACCGAGTCTCAGGTCAGAAAAGGTAAACTGACCCGCAAGGGTGACAAGAAGCAGTCCACCGATACCGCACAAGACAAAGGTAAAGGTAAGAAAGGCGAGTCTTCTAGGAGGTCGAGGAAGCGAAAGGCTTCCCAAAATTTTGCTGTCACCGCACAGAATGCTCGGAACCCGCCAGCACAACCTCCTGCAAAGAAACATTTTGCTGGTACTGCACCTCACTGTGCTCGATGCAATGGTCATCATGCCGCCCAACAGGCTTGCAAACAGTGTACTACGTGTGGTAAACTTGGGCATCTGGCCAACATTTATCGTTTGGGTCAGAATCAAGCTCCAATTCAAGGGAATGCTGCTAGATTCCCACCTGTTCGTGTTACAACTGTGGTGAAATGGGTCATTTCCGCAACAATTGTCCGAGGCTTGCAAATCCGAACGTCAATGCGAATGCCAATGTGAATCCCGCTCGTGGGCGAGCATACAACTTGAACGCCAATGAGGCTCGAGCTGACAACGAGGTTGTTAATGGTACGTTCCTTGTTAACCAATGACCTGCATCTGTTCTTTCCGATTCTGGTGCCGATAGAAGTTTTGTTTCATTATCATTTGAGCCTTTGCTAATAATGCCTAGAACTAAACTGAGGAAACCCTTATATGTCGACGTTGCCACTGGTAAACCGATCATACTCGATTCTGTTATTCGCGATTGTCAATTGAACCTCGATAACCATCTTTTTCCTATTGACCTCAAGCCGATGCAACTTGGGAGTTTTGACATTATCATAGGGATGGATTGGTTAACTAAGTTTCATGCTGAGGTGGTTTTTTTCGACAAGATTGTTCGTATTCCTCTTTCGTCTGGTGAAGTTCTAGAAGTTCGTGGCGAGAAACCGTCTGGTGGTTTGAAACATATGTCATGTACGAAAGCCCAAAGTTATTTACGAAAAGGATATGTGGCTTTTCTGGCACATGTCACCGAGGAGAAAGGCAAGAGCAAGTGTATTCAAGATATTCCGATTTTCCGAGATTATCCAGAGGTGTTTCCTGATGAACTGCCTGGTTTGCCTCTAGTTCGTCAAGTCGAGTTTCATATTGATCTTGTACCCAATGCCAACCCGATTGCGAAAGCACCTTATCATCTAGCACCGTCTGAGATGCAAGAGTTATCGAAATAGCTTCAAGAGTAATCTGATAAAGGATTCATCTGACCAAGTTAGTCACCTTGGGGCGCTCCAGTCCTGTTTGTGAAAAAGAAAGATGGGTCTTTTCGAATGTGTATCGATTATCGTGAGCTTAATAAGCTTACCATCAAGAATCGATATCCCCTACCATAAATCGATGATCTCTTTGATCAGCTGCAAGGTGCTACATGTTTTTCCAAGATCGATCTGCATTCTGGGTATCATCAGCTTCGTGTTCTCGAAGAAGATATTCCCAAAACTGCTTTCCGCACG
This sequence comes from Helianthus tuberosus, assembly GCA_030545235.1. Classification (NCBI taxonomy): domain Eukaryota; kingdom Viridiplantae; phylum Streptophyta; class Magnoliopsida; order Asterales; family Asteraceae; genus Helianthus; species Helianthus tuberosus. The sequence goes on from CM060419.1 coordinate 4,928,646, forward strand.
AGATATGGACACTACGAGTTCACAGTCATGCCTTTTGGTTTGATGAATGCTCCAGCTATCTTCATGGACTTAATGAATAGGGTTTGTAAACCTTATTTAGATAAGTTCATCATTGTGTTCATTAACGACATTCTTATTTATTTGAAGTCTCGAACCGATCACGAACAACATCTTTGTCTGGCGATAGAACTTCTGAAAAAGGAACAACTTTTTGCTAAATTCTCCAAGTGTGAATTCTGGCTTAAAGAAGTTCAGTTTTTGGGTCATATTGTTAACGAGCAGGGTATTCATGTGGATCCTTCCAAAATAGCTGCTATTAAGGATTGGAATACACCTATGACACCCACAGAAGTTTGTTCTTGTCTTGGTCTTGTTGGCTATTATCGACGATTTATTTCCAACTTCTCGAAGATCGCGGTTCCTCTTACTACTTTGACTCAAAAGAATAAGCCTTTTGAGTGGGGGCCTAAACAAGAAGAAGCGTTTCAAACGCTGAACCGAAAACTCTGTGATGCTCCTGTTTTATCTTTGCCCGATGTAAACGATGATTTCCGTGTCTATTATGACGCGTTGAATCTAGGCCTTGGTTGTGTTCTTATGCAACGAGGTAAAGTTATAGCTTATGCGTCAAGACAACTAAAAGTTCATGAGAAAAACTACACGACTCATGATCTTGAGTTGGGTGCTGTGGTATTTGCTCTCAAAATCTGGAGACACTAACTTTATGACACGAAGTGTGTGATTTTCACAGACCACAAAAGTCTCCAGCACATTCTCAATTAAAAGGAGCTGAACATGAGGCCACGATGCTGGGTTGAGCTATTGAACGATTATGATTGCGAGATTCGCTACCATCCTGGTAAGGCGAATGTCGTAGCCGATGCGCTAATCTGAAAGGAACGAGTCAAGCTTCATTCTGTTCGAACTCTATCTGATATCCAATCACGTGTCCTTCAAGCTCAACGATCATGTGTAACCAAAGGCTTATTGAAATATGAGCTACCACTTCAACTTGAGCTTAAACTCGAAACGAAAGACGACGGGTTACTCTATTTCAAGGATCGTTTGTAGATTCCGAAACAAGACGATCTTCGCACTTTAGTGATGGACGAATCTCATAAGTCTCGATACTCTATCCTTCCTGGTGCTGATAAAATGTACAAAGATCTTCGTACTCAGTAATGGTAGCCTGGTATGAAAAAGGATGTTGCTTTGTATGTATCAAAATGCCTAACTTATCTCAAAGTCAAGGCTGAACATTAACGACCATCTGGTTTGCTTGTAGAACCAGAGATACCGGTATGGAAGTGGGAGAACATTGCGATGGATCTCATCACTAAGTTACCGCGTACATCTAGAGGTCACAATGCTATTTGGGTTGTTATTGATCGATTAACGAAGTCAGCTCACTTTATACCGATTCGCGAGAATCTATCTGCTGATAACTTGCCAAGATTTATGTTGTTGAGATTGTATCTCGACATGGTGTTCCTTTGGATATTATATCAGATCGTGATGCTCGATTTTCATCTCACTTTTAGAAGACCATGCAATCTGCTACGGGAACTCAACTAAATCTAAGCACTGCTTATCATCCCCAAACAGATGGACAATCTAAGAGGACGATGCAAACATTGGAGGATATGCTTAGAGCATGCGTGATAGACTTTGGTGGTAATTGGGATTCTCATCTTCCATTGATCGAGTTCTCTTACAACAACAGTTATCATGCTAGCATTAATATGGCACCGTTCGAAGCTTTATACGGTCGAAAATGTCGCTCACCTGTCTGTTGGAATGAGATCGGTGAAGCTCAGCTTACTGGACCCGAGATCGTTCTGGAAACAACAGACAAAATTAAGAAAATTCGCGATAATCTTCTGACAGCTAGAAGCCATCAAAAGAGTTATGCGGATATGCGACGCAAGCCCTTGGAATTTCAAGTTGGCAACCATGTCCTACTCAAGGTGTCCCCTTGGAAGGGAGTGGTGAGATTTGGAAAGAAAGGAAAACTTGCACCACGATATGTTGGACGATTTAAGATTGTTGAAAGAGTCGGAGAGGTAGCCTACCGATTAGAGCTACCTCCAGAACTTGGGAATATTCACCCGACATTCCACTTGTCCAATTTGCGAAAGTGTTTAGCCGATACTGATCTTCACATTCCACTCGACGAAATTCAAGTTGATGAAACAATGCACTTTGTCGAGAAACCTGTGTAAATAAAGGACCGTGCAGTCAAACAGTTGAAGAACAAGCGAATTCGATTAGTCAAGGTTCGCTGGGAGTCCAAACGTGGCCCTGAGTTTACTTGGGAACGTGAGGACCAAATGAAAGCGAAGTATCCACATTTGTTTTCACAAGTTTCCTCTAGTTAAAATTTTGGGACGAAAATTCCTAAAGTAGGGGAGACTGTGACAACTGTGCTCTGTAAACGACGAACGGTGTAAAACAATATCAATTATCAATAAAACGATGTTTTTTGGTGTTATTATGTGTGTATTTGTGTTTGATGATTTTACGATTTGATTCGAGTTCGATTTCCAGCTTTAAATCGCTTTCTGGAAAGTTATACGCAAACTGAGGCGTAAACATAATCAGTTTAAAGCGACAAACACTCCAGAATAGCGACATAGGCTTAACATACCTTAAATAACCTTTACATAACTTAGAAATAAGTTTTGGATGGTTTGGTGTATCGAAAACAAGTTTATTCGATCGCAAGGACTATTTGTGTTAAACTACGAAACTATGCCGATTCGTATGGTAACGAACATTCTGAAACTTGATCATAAGTTAAACATGCCCTAAATATCCTTTACATAGCTTAGAAATAGGCTTTGAGGTGTTTGGTGCGCAAAAATAAACTTATTTGATCAACAGGGACTAAAAGCTTCAAAAAGTGCATAAGTTTGCATTTTCATGCATATCTTACGTTATGAATATATCCGGACATCCAAAAATTTTTTTAATCATTAATAAAATTTATTTTAGTGATTGGAATGCAAAAATACTATTCGTCGCGCAATTTGGATCGTTTTTGCGTCCGTTCGAGTTTTCATCGTAATTACCCGAATAACGCAACCGTACGACCAAACGAACCAACATCCGAGATATTTTTGAGCATATTTCATGTTACCTATGCTTTAACATCCTTATTGAGCCTAGAAAATGGGTTAACGAGGTTTAAACGCATCGAAAATGGCTTAAAAGTGTTGCAGGGACCATTTCTGCCATTTTGGAAAAGTTTCTGGATCTGGTATGTGGAGGCGTTGCACCACAGCCTAATGGATGTGTGGTGGCAGCATGCCACAGCCTCATCTGGGCAGAAAAATCAGTTTCAGCAACTGCAGGCCTATTTTCAGCAACCGACTTAAAGTTCAGGGTCTTTTGTGTAACATTTGCAATACCTTGAGCTGGTTTTGGACACCCATAGCTTTGTAAATCAATGGGTAACACTTGGATGGTTCAAATTTAAGCTCAAAAATCGAGGAACGATCCTAACGGTTATGGAAAATCTATATAAACCCACTTAATTTCACTTCTTCTTCCACACATTTGATCTCAATTTCATTCTCTAAGTTGAAGCTCTCCTTGTGAAGCTTCATACCTGAGAAAATTTGAGTTCAAAACTTCATTGCTTGGACCCTTTGTAAGCTTCTTTCATGCTTTTTATGTATTTCAAGAATGAAAGTCAAACAGTGTTTGACTTTCTGCTTTGACCACGAATTGGTCAACACAAAGTTCGATTGAACTTTGCAACGTGAGCATAATCACGATGGTTATAGTCTCTTGTGACTATACCTACTGATTAAAACGTCGATTAGTCGAAGTGACGAGTCAAAGTTTCGGTCAAAATACGTGTTTATGCGTATTTTGCATCGAAGCTATTTTCGGGTATCAAAACACTTTGTTTTGATATCAAACTTGTTTTCTAACTTAGTTAAACATGTTTCAACATGTTTAGCTCATCACTTTTAAGTCTAGTGCTTGTATAGTGTCATAAGATAAGCGATCTTAACAACCGCTTAGACTTTCGAACCCGACCCGTTTGGTCGATCCTTAGGATCTGACCAAGCATATTTAGTGACCATAGTTGTATAGGGAAAAATCTTCCGAGGTTATACCTTATAGTCACTTAGTTTAATTAGTTGTATGATAGGTAGTTTATATGCCTAAGGTAAATGACCAAAATGCCCTTTTCATGCATAATTGGTATTTAAGCATATGTAACTTAACTTTTGTCACCTAAACTGATTATGCGGCATATTTAAACATGTTTAGGCATATAATACTTATCATATGACTAGTTAGGCGTCTCGAATGCGCTTTTGCGCGAACGACGCATTAAAGTAGCGTAAGCAACCTTAATGGGTCGTAACGGGTCGAAAGAACTTAGGATAGGTTCCGATTTAGAATGTAGGCTTTGTTAAACCATATCACTTGAGTTCCAATACTCATTTGGTTTACAAGACCTCATTCTACCCGATCTTCTGATTTAGGTGTCGATTTATTAACTAGCGATCCGATTACTAGGTGCTACTTGATTTTCTTGGTTTGCCTGAGCTTTGTTGAGTTCTTTAGATTAAGTATACTTTGCACTTCGATGTGAGTACATAGTTCCCCTATTTTACTGTTTTCAATTGTTTTGGGGTGATTCATATGTGTTAAACGATTTCGATGGTTTTAACGACGATTTTCTAAAACGAATATTATGGTTTATATTAAATAAGAACGATTTTGATAATGTGAACGAACTTGTTGGACGTATTTACATAACGAATGACATTCATTAATTTTGGCCGAACCTACCAGTATTAGGTTATGGTACCATAGGATCTGACAAATCCCGTTATCAGACTGCACCCATGGTTATGTATGGGGGTTATGTGGGTAACTACTGAACCTGTTAATTGTTAACTTACTCTTTGGTGGTTTATTAATACGAGTTGAACGATGGACGAGTTACGAAGGTTTGAATGTTATAAGCGAGACGTCCAAAAGTAGTTTTCACAATTAAAAGGAGAACGATTTAAACGAGAACGATTGAACGATTGAAACGATTAAAATGATTTGAGCGAGTTAAACAAATTAAATGAACGATTGGTTTTTGGTTAGTGTTTAGATAACGGGACGGGTGTAATATCATAAAAACATGGTAGATACGCCGCTTGTACTTCTTATATATAAGTGTTTTTACCATATTATATTCCGTGGCGTTATTTAGTTCACTTGGGTGAACGATTTGAAACGATGTCACACAAGCGATGTTTACTTAACGATATTAACCATACGAGTTTTATTACGAGAACGATTTACGATTTGGTTACTTAAACAAATGTTTTGAGTTAAGATTCATGTCATCGAGGATTTATAAATTATAACCAATCTGTTTTGACTTGGTTATTCATTTTACCATACAAACATTTTACAAAACAAGGTTTTCTAATATCGATTAACAAAGTTGTACGAGTTATTTCAACATATAAACGAGCCATGAATCTGACACTCACACAAAACCTATGTGCTCGCCGGCATTTCTTTGCTGACTTTATTTTTACATATGTTTCAGGTGGTGTTGAATGATGTTGATTGCAAGTAGGATGCCTGCTCACTTAGGACTGGACGAGGCCTTAGTGACTAAATAATAAACAATACACGATGTTTAACTCACTTGTTCAATCTCAAAGACAATGTTAATAATTAATATTTAATAAAACGAAACTTTTTGAATCCATGGTTGTGAAACAATAATTCTGTTGCTCCACTCCCCGACGTTTCCGCCGCTGTTTCGTTGTTTTAATGCGGTCGGGGTGTAACATAAATACCCCCACACTTGAATCTTTGCTTGTCCTCAAGCAAAACTCTTTAAATGTGGCTTACACACCCAAATGGAATAGGTAGAGAAGAAGTTTTGTGGCTTGTCTTGAGTGTCAGAAATCCAAGATCTTTATTTAATTTTGTTTTAGTTTTATTTACAATCCTATTCGTCATGATTGATTTAGAACACTTGTTAAGAAAAATTATTTATTTCGGCATAACATGCCTTTTCAAAATTCTATTTATATACAAGTTCACGTACCTCACGGGAGATCACTCAACACTCGGCCGAAGGTGTATTTTTGTGAAACAATCTATACCGGCATGGAACTTACTTCTACCATATGCTTGCCAAGCGATTAAACCTCCTCCTTTTTAACAATAATCCTTTTTAAATATCAAGAGGACTTGGGAAAGGGTTAGGCTTGGGCTAAGGGTAGGTGGTTTTTGGGTTAGAAGTTAGTAAAATGGCGAAAAGCGTAAAAAGCGTTGGTTGTCGTAAAACTTTTTTATTTTTGTGAGATTAATTTGAGGAACTTGTTTGGGTATTGCAACACTCTCTAATTTTTTTTTCATGTTCATCTCATAAGATAACCGAACTTTTTACTAAAACAAATGGGTTTGAAAGGAAAAAGGTTTTTGGTGGGTAATGGGTGTTTTCTTTAACGGGTTTTCAGAACGAAAAGGTTTAGGCTCAAAGGGGTTAACTATGGGGATTTTTGGTAGTGATGTAAAACGGATGAAAATAATGGTTTAGCCTCCATCATTTACTTACTTGGCTTTAAGTTGGTAAGGACCGGGAATGTATCGTCTTGGCAAATTCTAGAGTCGTAGGAACCAAGCGGCTATTCACACAAGAAACGAAAGTGAGCATTTAGTTTAAATATGTATGCATGTATGCTCAATAAAGGCTCAAAACTCACTTATTGTGGGAATGGGTTTATAGTGTGAACAAGTAGATATAATCAAATTTTAAAAAAGATTTGTCATGCCTTTTTATAATTTTCTTATTTGGTTCTTTTTATCATCACGCTATCGGTTGTAAATTTATAAAAACATAACCTTTTTAAAACTTATTATTCCCAAATTAAACCAAGACAAGTAAACAAATTGAAATTTTTTTTGAAAAGATTCGGGGTGATTAGTGGTTCCAATAGAGTTTTGTGTAAGGCTTATTATTAGGACTTGCAAGATTCAAGGTTTTAGCTCCCCCCCCCCCCCACACACACACACTTAAATTACACATTGTCCTCATTGTGTCCAAAAATAAGTTTTTCGGTTGATTCGAATGTGTAAAAGTGTGTTCAAAACAAATTTTTATGTTACTGGGTATCTGGCCACGGCCCCGTGTGGTCCGGGCACGGCCTCGTGGTTAAAGTGCCAGTAACAAAATTTAACAGAAGGCTGGCCATGGGGCGTGTCCAGTGAGCACGGCCCGTGGCCAGTTACCTGACAAGAAGTTGTTTTCTGCAACGGTCTGGGCACGGGGCCGGCACGGGGCGTGTTGGGCTTGGCACGGCACCGTGCTGCAGATGCTGGAAGGCTGGAAAAGTTGTCGGGAGGCACTATTTACGTGCATGGGGTGCGGTTTTAACGTCCCTTTGGCAGTTTTCTTCTTTTCTCGTTTGTTAAACCATTAGATAACATCCAAACACCACACAATAACTTAAACCATCATATATTAGAGTGCGAAATACAAACGGTCCTAAAAATTACAAAAGTCCGATAGATTCTAATATGCAAGAAATTTAAACCACAATGAAGTTCTATCCTAGATGCTTACATGTTAAGAACAACAAAAACCCGAAAATGATTTTTCGGTGAATATGGGCTCTTTAGAACTTCAATCCAGAGGGTGCTCCTCAAACGTCGCTAAGCCACTCCTCAATCTCCCGAGGGAGAAAGAGGGCGGGCTCATTTTCCACAATATCTTGTGGGGGAAGTGCGACGACCACCGGAACCTCGTGTAATGCGTCTAGAGGAGGTTCTGGAGGAAGGTCATCCCATCCGGTTGGGTTGACAACTTCTTGCGCCAGGTTCCAATCTTCTTGTGGGAAGATTGGTTCCATGGGTGGCATAGCAAGAATGTTCAACCTTTGGTGCAAAAGGTTGATTTCTTGGAAGCTATTCTCTAGTCCCACCGTCAAGTAGTTGATACCGTCAATGAGGATCTCCTCCACCGATGTAATTTCATTGATGGCTTCCCTTAATGCGTACACAGGGCAGAGAAGGGTAGCTTCGATTGATGGTCTTCATCCCCTTCGACTGTTTCTTGAGTTGGTTGATGGTGTTCCACTGTTTTGGCTTGACATTCTAAGAAAATAAGACGAAAATCTCAAAAAGATGAAGATGAGACTCTCGGCCACGGCCCCATGCCTGCTGGCACGGCCCCGTGGTCACACCTCTGCAAGGTTTTAAACCCAGAAACTTCATTGTTTTAAATTATTTTTCTGTGCTTTAAAACATTTCTGAACATAAATAACTCGAAACAATGTTGTAAAGCTTATGTTTATTAAGACTTCTTGGTTAAAAACCTTGCAATTACTTAGATAAAGCTTGAAGTTATGAAGCTTCAAGCTTTAATGGAGGTGGGAGAGCTTTGGAGAAGAAGGAAAGTGACAAAAGTAGCAAAGACAAGATGGTTTAAGTGAAACCTTTTTAAGAACCTACCTTTTTGGGTATGTGTGCAAATCAGGGCAGGATCTTTGTCTTTGGAATGGGTCAAAACATGTTGCCCCAATGCTGACTTCAGAGAAAGTGATAGCAAACTAACCACGGCCCCGTGGTCAGAGATGGGTCAGACAATTTTGTATGTATTATGAGCACGGGGTGTGGTGGCTTGAACACGACCCCGTGGTGAGTTTTGAGGTGGGTGGTGTGCGTTAAGCGTGATATGATTTTATCAATATTTTAAGCCCATTTTACGCATTAGTCAAGTTTTAAATTTATAAAACATGATATTATACTAACACTAAACACACACTTGGGCAAGTGCACCCATCGCGAGTGTAGTCTAGTGTTGGTAAGATACCAAGGTCGTCCAAGGACACAAGAGCTTTTAATACTGGTTTAGCGTCAATGTCTAATCGACCTAAATTTTGAGAAAAGAGTTCTTTAAACATGAAAATAAAATCTAAAAAATTAATAGATAAATAAAATAAAAACAAATAGACAAGATAGAATCACTTGGATCCAACTCATCTTTAATGTATCCTTTGATGATTTTCGCACTTTCGAACTTTTTAAGAGATTATCTTAGTTATAGTAGTAGGCCCCTCTTTTGAAGGAGACGTAACCCTCAACCCAGTGGTTTGACTCAACAGGGATACAATCCCAAAGGGTTGGAATATTGAAAGACAATTAAGTTAGTTATTAATGCGAAAAGTGGTAGGCCCCTCTTTTGAAGGTGACGTTACCCTCGGCTAAGTGGTTTGAGTCAACAAGGATACAATCCCAAAAAGCCGGTTTAATGTTTTAATAGTAGTTTACATATGAGGGGTTCAAGCTATTCGCGCCCCCGCCATCCTGTTGGAGTCTGTATGCCCAAGACACATATTAGATTGATGTGGCTAGTATGTTATGATCCAAGTCGAGTCATTCCCAAATACAAGCTAGACAAACACTTATAATATTTATTTGTGATATGATCAAACAAATAAATATTAACACTTAGAATATTTAGAAATTGGTTTTCTAAATAATTGCACTTGACAAACTAATAAATTATATGGATAATTTATTTTGAGAGAGTATTTTATTTTGCTATTTAATGGGTTAAATAACTTAATAAATGTTGTATAAGTCTTATAACATATGATGTTATATTTTATAAAAGTTATAAAATTATTCAAGACTTAAATTATTTTATAAAAGAAATTGATTTTTTTTTAAATAAAGCTAGGCCGCCCCCCTCTTCCCAAGACAAAATGGCCAATCACATTGCATGCAAATTAGAGGCTCTTGATTGGGCAAGATTGTTGGTCCAATGAGAAGGCATGCAAGTTATCATATCTAGATGAATTCTCATTGGTTGAAGTGGGTGGCCATTTCTCTCACTTGATTTATATTAATTGTGTATGACAATTTCAAAGGATGAACTTGGAAATACTAGAGATTTCTCTCTAGAAAAATCGGCCATATGATGGTTGATCATGAGGGTTTCAAGTTAGAAAATCAAGTGCAAGAACGCTAGAAAAACCTCTCTATATTTCGGCTATGTGTGGTTGATCAAGAGGGAATTTTAGTGAGTTTATAAGTGTAGAAATCCTAGCTAAACATAAGGTGTTTGTTGGAAGGCTTGGGGTATACAAGCTTGAGGTCTTCTATTATTGAAAGCAACCGTTCAAGAAGCATCATCTTCTTCATATCCTTTACTCCTTGGAAGGTAGTATTTCAAACACCCTATGGTTGTGTTTTAATTTTTGATAGCATGCATATTCGTATATGGATCCGGGATTGGGTTTTACATATAAAATGGGTTTTATATCTTGAAAGTAAACATGTTTTAAATTATATTTTCCGCTGCGTTTTATTTTATACGGATAAAATAGCTTTGATAAACATGTGAAAAACCCAACAATGGTATCAGAGCCGCTTATATGAGTGCATGCTTCATAGGATATGAAATTTTTGGGTTTCGGGTTTGGTTAAAACCCTATGGTCGAAATTTTCACCATGGTTATCCCTTTGTTTTTCAAGATTATATTCTTACATGCTAAATAAATCTTGAAAAATTATTTCATTTGGATGATTATTTTGTTTGGACAAAAACCCACATTTTTCGGTTTTTCATTCTTGACCGAAAAATTGTAGGTTGTAAAAGGGAACCATTTTGCTTCTTGAATTTTATATATATATGGATATATTTTTTTTGGTGTTCATAACCTAGCCATGACCTTATGTTGAATATTCTTGTTCTTCCATTTGTAAAGTTATGTAATTTTTTTTTTCATTTGGTATGTAAAATAAATAGATTAGGTGTATTTTATTTTACTAGAAAAATGTATTAGGATATATTTTGTAAAAGAAGATGCACACAAAAATACGGTTTTGGTTTTTGCCAATTTCGGGCATAAAGGACTTCATAGTTCTTAACGGGATTTTAGCCCGATAACCAAAACACATTTTTGAAGTCCAAAGGAGTTTGGAGCTGAATATAAAAGACATTTGGAAGCTCAAAGAAAGTGAAGAAATCACAACACAAAAAAGGGAAGACTTGAAGCATTTAGATGCGGGATCAAGTGGGAATTCAACGACACATTTTTTTTTTGTGTGTCAATATTCACCCTTTCGGAAGGACCTTTTGACACACTTGTTTCGGCTAACAAGTGTGGTCAAAATAGTTGGCTATGGTTATGCACCTTTTTTATATATGTGTTATGCTTGTATGGTTATTTTATTTATGGTTGTTTGGATGATACTTGGATATGCATGCTTAACAACTAATAATCAACAACAAGCTTAAAATTGGTTCTTTAAAAATCATTAAAATTGGTTAATAAAAGGTTATTAAAAATTAATGATTTTATAATAAAATGGGTTTTATTAAAAAGAACCTTGAAAATTGATTTTCACAAAAGTACCAAGGATTTGAATGCATGCAAATGTATGGTACATAAAGTTTTTTAAACTAGAATTTTGAAAACTTAAAATCCCTTTTTTATAAAACAAGTCAAACACCATCCTTTTATACAACACTCGAATCACTTGGAAACTCTTATTGGGGGATAAAGGTCACCTAACCACATTTGAGGGAACTTGTATATTCGAGGTGGGTTTACCATGTTTGTGGGATAAAGGTCACCTAACCACTTATGTGTATAAACTCACACGTGTGTGTAAGTTGGACGACTTGATTTGGAAACCATGAACTTAGGGTCACCGAAGCATGGGGAACAAAGGTGTTGATGGGATTAAACATGCCAACTAAACATAAAGATGTTTAACTGATCCCATATGGCTAGAAGTTGCAAAGGGTTGCAATCGTCAAACGTTGACTACCTTGTTAATTTAAATAAAGGGATAAAGGTCACCTAACCGATATTTAAATGTAACGTTGGATTCTAGATTTTAATTATTAATTGTCTATGAGACATAAAAAGGTATTAATGATTAAATATAATAATATCGAAAATACTAAAATTGAACCTTGTTAAATTTTGTAGATGGCCGCTAACAATATTACCCAAACTGTACGTAACCTATCACTAAAGACAATCCTTGAAAAAGGATCGTCTCAATCATAACACTTCATGGATTAATATCGAAACTTAAAAATCATTCTTAAGTAAGAGAAGATATCCTATGTGTTGAACGATCCTAATCCCGATGAACATCTTATGGAAGATAAGGATGCCAATAACGATTGGATTAAGTATATCGAGGATACTATGCAAGCCTCTTGCCTCATGTTAGGAATTATGATTCCCGAGATTCAAAAGGATTTTGAACATCATGAGCATACGACATGATTAACCAATTGTAGGAAATGTTCTTAAGGGTAGAACGCTTCGAAACGGTTCGAGCGCTTCATACATGTCGAATAGAGGAAACCTAATCAGTCTCATCTTATGTACTTAAGATGAAAAGCCACATTGATCACCTCGAAAGGCTCAATATGGGTAAAAGGGCTTTATCCGTTCTAACGATTAATGAAGGTGGCAACAAGAAAGGGCATCACCCCGACACCAAAGCAAATGTTGCAAATGGTAACGGGAAATTCAAAGGGAAAAAGAAAAGAAAGACTAAAGCGAAACCACTAGAAGGCAAAGGTTGCCATGAACGATCCATGCTTTGAATATGGTGAGATAGGGCATTTGAAAAGGAATTGTCCAACCTATCTTAAAGAGTTGAAAAACTAAGAGGAATGCAGGGCAAACCTCAGGTACAATCTTAATGACACATATTGACCTTAATCTTATTTCTTCAAACACATGGGTATTAGATTCTGGATGTGGAACTCTTGTTTGCAATTTGTTGCAAAAGGTTCAAAAGAAATAAGCATTACAAGAAAGGAGACTATGTTTTGAAACTTCCAAATAGTTTGGAAATTGTTTTAAAAACATATATATTGTGTGCTCCTAGTTTGACTAGGAACATTATTTAAGTTTCCCTTTTGAGACAATATGTTTCAATTTAAAGTTTGTAAACAATAACATTTATATCGATGAATGACATGTTTTACTTTAAAGCTACGCCTTCAAATGGTGTTTATGAATTGGATCATGATAATATACCATTTGATAGTTCAATGTACCAAGCAATCACCAAGAAACTCAAAATGGATTTGAGTGAGACCTATCTTTGGCATTATCACCTTGGTCATATAATCAGATGTCACATGTAAACACTTCGAAAGAATTGTCCTTTGGAAACAAATGAAATTGGTTCATTTGATATATGCGAATCATGTTTACAAGGTAAAATGACCAAGTAATCCCTTAGTGGGAAAGGGCAAAAGATTTTATTAGGTATCATACATTTGGATGTATGTGATCCTTTTAAGCCAATGATTAGGAATGGTGAAAGATACTTCATTACTTTTACCGACAAATATAGTAGTTATGGTTATGTGTACTTGCAAAGACACAAAGTTGAAGTTTTGAAATGTTCAAAGCCTTCAAAAGGTAAAGTACTAAATCAACTCAATCAAAGTTCTTCGTTCCGATAGAGGAGGAATCGAACTCTATTTGGATATGGTTCAATCTATGATGGCTAGGAGCACATTATCTCTATCATTTTGAGGTTACGATTTGCTCTCCGTGGTTCGTATATTAAATATGGCCCAGACCAAGAAAGTGGATAAGACACCTTTTGAAATATGGCATGGAAGGGCTCCATCATTATCATATTAAAAGGTATGGGTTGTGAAGGTTATGTGAAGCAATACACCCCAAACAAATTAGGAGTACGATCCACTAAGTGTATCTTTGTAGGATATCCTAAAGATGGTATAGGATATTATTTCTACGATCCAACAGAGCAAAAGGTATTTGTTGCTTGAAAGGCTGAGTTCTTGGAAGCTAAGTTCCTTGTGAAAGGAATTAGTAGAACAGTGGAACTTGATGAGGATCAAGAACCACAAGCCGATGCACGTTTGGTTAAAACTAGCACTCAACAAGAGGTTGTTGAAAAAGATCAAGTGGTTGATCAAAATACACACAAAACGTTCGCAGATCTGGTAGAATTAGTAGTCCACCTGAAAGATATGGATTTTTCATGGATGGATGCTACGTGGTAGGTTCGGGTGAACCAACCACATACCATGATGCAATGTCAAAATCCGATTATGACAAAGGGCTTGAAGCCATGAACGTAGAGATGCAATCCATGTAAGACAACCAAATATAGGAATTGGTTGTGCCGTCTCTTAACTCCAAAGTAGTTGGAAGTAAGTGGGTTTTCATAAAGAAAACGGATATGCATGATAACTTGGATACTTATAAAGCGAGACTTATAGCAAAAGGTTTCAATCAAACTCAAGGGGTTGCTTGTGGTGAGACCTTCTCGCCTATGGCGATGCTAAAGTCGATTAGGATATTATTTGCCATACCTGCATAATATGATTATGAGATTTGGCAAATGGATGTCAAAACGGCTTTCCTTAATAGATATCTTGAGGAAGATGTATATATATAGTTCAGCCTGTAGGTTTTGTCGATCCAAAACATCCTAATAAAGTATGCAAGTTAAAGAATTCAATCTATGGATTGAAACAAGCATCTAGAAGTTGAAGTCACCGTCTTGATGAAGAGATTAGGGAATATGGATTCATCAAGAATGTCGATGAAGCTTGTGTGTATAAGGAGGCTAGTGGGAGCATCATCACATTCTTAATGTTGTATGTCGATGACATTCTACTATTTGGAAATGACATTCCAACCATGGAAGGTGTAAAAACCTGGCTTGGAAGTTGTTTTTCCATTAAGGATCTTGGTGAAGTCGCCTATATTTTGGGAATAAAGATCTACAGGGATAGATCAAGGCGCTTGATAGGTTTAAACAAAAAGTGCATACATTGACAAAGTCTTGAAAGGTTTAAGATAGAAAACTCTATGAAAGGTTTGGTACCTATTCAAGAGAGGACAATATTGAAAGCGTTTCAATGTCCAAGCTCAAAGGATGAGAGAGAAAGAATGAAAGGAATCCCATATGCATCTGCTATAGGATCCATTATGTATGTAATGATATGCACTAGACCGGACATGTCATGCGCTTTAAGCATGATGAAAAGAAACCAACGAGTAACGGTCATTAGGTGACTGTTAAAAATATATATCAAAATACCTTAGAAGGACTAAGGATATATTTCTAATATATGGATCTGGTGAAGAAGAACTCGTTGTAAAGGGTTATAGGGATGCGAGTTTCGGAATTCGTTGTAAAGGGTTACATGGATACGAGTTTCTAAACTGATCGAGATGGTTCTCGATCACAATCAGGGTAGCATTATCCACTACAGAATCAGAATACATCACCGCTTCATTGATCAAGATAATTCATATGGATCTACCACTTGAATTATTGCCGATTTAGGGGTAGTCTCTACCATTCAGGACCCTAGAGATCTTTGTGATAACGATGGTGCGATTGCTCAAATCAAGGAACCTCGTGTACATCAAAAGACTAGGCACATTGAGCGGAGTTTCAACTACATAAGGGATAAAGTTGAAAAAGGGAAAGATATGTATTCGCAAAGTTCACACTGATCAAAATATTGCGGATCCACTCACGAAGCTCCTTGAACGGGCAAAGCATGAAGGGTCATACTTGTGCCTTAGGACTTCGATATTCTAGTGATTGGATTTGATCTATTTTGTATTTGGATATTGGAACAATTGTTATTATAACTCTTTATGGTATTTTGAGTTATGTTCCGTTTTAGCATGTTTAAATCCGTGAATAAGTTACTTATTCTAAATGTGCGTAGTCGATCATACTTGTGGGAACAAATATGAATGTAAGACTATTATGAACTAGGATTGGTAGATATTCATTAGGTATGAATATAGAGCAAAGTGTTGCTACCAAAGTTCATAGATATTTGTGGGATACAAATATTGAACTGACTCGCTCTCAAATATTACTGCATGGAATCATTTGTGATTGATCATAAGTAAATTTAAGTAAAGGAGAATATCATAGTATCCTCAGACCTGAGATACATATTGGGTCTTGATATTCACCAAATATTGTACCTTGACTTATTTCTTCGCTGTCAGTAATATGACAGTACATAAGGCTAACCTCAGGTATGATACAAGGTGATTGTGAGAGACGTATGTAGTCAAGAAGGGATTTGTTCCTCTTATTCGTTGAGAGTAAGATGTCTAAGGCCTGCTAAAGTTAAATCAACAGAGAGTGATCACTCTATGTCTCTGGATTTAACATGACATCTGTAACGAAAGGATAAATGATAGATTCACCTAAAACATGTTCAAGTAAGGGACTTGAAGGGAATGATGTTATTGAATGGGAAATATAGTCATACGTATTAGGGGTAGTAAACTATAGTTAGGTGGTCTTTACTACTTGCGTCAATCTTCTATGTATCTTGTGCAAGTGGGAGATTGTTGGAGTCTGTATGCCCAAGACACATATTAGATTGATGTGGCTAGTACGTTATGATCCAAGTCGAGTCATACCCAAATACAAGCTAGACAAACACTTATAATATTTATTTGTGATATGATCAAACAAATAAATATTAACACTTAGAATATTTAGAAATTGGTTTTCTAAATAATTGCACTTGACAAACTAATAAATTATATGGATAATTTATTTTGAGAGAGTATTTTATTTTGTTATTTAATGGGTTAAATAACTTAATAAATGTTGTATAAGTCTTATAACATATGATGTTATATTTTATAAAAGTTATAAAATTATTCAAGACTTAAATTATTTTATAAAAAAAATTGTTTTTTTTTTAAATAAAGCTAGGCCGCCCCCCTCTTCCCAAGACAAAATGGCCAATCACATTGCATGCAAATTAGAGGCTCTTGATTGGGCAAGATTGTTGGTCCAATGAGAAGGCATGCAAGTTGTCATATCTAGATGAATTCTCATTGGGTGAAGTGGGTGGCCATTTCTCTCACTTGATTTATAATAATTGTGTATGACAATTTCAAAGGATGAACTTGGAAATACTAGAGATTTCTCTCTAGAAAAATCGGCCATATGATGGTTGATCATGAGGGTTTCAAGTTAGAAAATCAAGTGCAAGAACACTAGAAAAACCTATCTATATTTCGGCTATGTGTGGTTGATCAAGAGGGAATTTTAGTGAGTTTATAAGTGTAGAAATCCTAGCTAAACATAAGGTGTTTGTTGGAAGGCTTGGGGTATACAAGCTTGAGGTCTTCTATACTTGAAGGCAACCGTTCAAGAAGCATCATCTTCTGCATATCCTTTACTCATTGGAAGGTAGCATTTCAAACACCCTATGGTTGTGTTTTAATTTTTGATAGCATGCATATTCGTATATGGATCCGGGATTGGGTTTTACATATAAAATGGGTTTTATATCTTGAAAGTAAACATGTTTTAAATTATATTTTCCGCTGCGTTTTATTTTATACGGATAAAATAGCTTTGATAAACATGTGAAAAACCCAACACTTCCAATACCATTGGGCATTGAAGGAGGTCCTAGTAAGCTTGAACCAAGTCCTCGCAGGATCTATACACTAAACAAGACAAGAAATTTACCAAACCAACCTTCTAACCCCCTTCCAAGTAGTTAACGCGCTTTATATAGACCGTAAAGACACGAATGAGCAAATCAATGACATCATGAAGAAATGGTAAAGAAAATTTACTTTCAACATATGAAACTAGTTATTAAAGTCATTAATACAAACCCAATTAAAAAGTGCCGAAAGATTAAAAATCAAAAGTAATACATTAAAGACTTGTCTTCACCAAGTGATGTAAGAGATTAGCTAAACATGGCCTTTGAAGTGGTTTGCCAAGGGATGCCTTTGAAGTGAACCAAGCACCCCTATTTATAGCCTGAACAGAGCCTTGGCCATGGCCCCGTGTCCATTGGCACGGCCAGCGGCCATCCTTTTCTCTTCCTTCATTAAATGCAGCTGTTAGTTGAGGGCCCCACATGACCCCGTGTCTTCTGGGCACGGCCCCGTGGTCAACTCTTTGTTGTACTATCAAGATTCTACAAATCTAAGAGTTGACCATGCCCCATGGTGAGCTGGGCACGGCCCCGTGGTGGGGGTAGAAGCTTCTGCAGAGTTTGTCTTGTTGTTTAGGGTCTGACCATGGCCCATGCCTGGCTGGGCACGACCCCGTGGTAAGCTTCTGTCTTCTTGTTTTTGCTTTTGGAGATGCTGCCGAGGGGTAGGGCATGTCACGTTCTTCCTTCTACTTGTATTTATGTTGGTTTTGGCTGCTTATTTGTTCCTTTTGTTCTTTTAAGCTCATTTGGTCCTGTAAATTCAAAAGGAAGAAAGAAACGTGATTTTTCCAACATTAGTACCAAAAAAAGGGTTAGTTTTATGCCTCTATTGATGTAATTTATATGTTGCATTTTGTACACATCAGTGGGAACGGGGTGTGTTGACCTGAGCACGGCCACGTGGCTAGAGTTTTTATGAAGTGGCGTCTATACTATTTTTAAGGTTTATATTCGGATCGGGCGGTTCCTTGCTGGAGGGAACAACACCGAAGTGCCTAAGGTACCTTAATTGCTCATGATTTATGCAAAAACGCAAGAGGTTATCGGAAAGGGTAAAACCTAAACTACTTACCGATGGGTGGAACCAACCTTTATTCTCCTTATCCAGGCTCCTTTTAAAGAAGGATGTAGGTCCCGTAATCTGAGGATCGATAACGAACCAAATCACTTGTTTATAGCAAGCACGGTTACGTGTGCGGAATCCACGTAACTATGCCAAATCAAACATGTAAAACAATAACGACACGGTATAATCAATGATACACACTCGATTGATTAAACAGGATGAGAACCGATTACAAACTGATACAAACACAGTTTAACAGAATTTTGACAGAGTTTCTTTAAGTGTAAGCTCTCATCTTATTTCTAAGTGAAACCAGATGTGTTTATATAGTCCCTGGGCCCAACAGTCGATGAAACACAAGGTGTCTCGGCGAAACAGAATATGGGCCACACATTGGGCTTGAAGCAGCCCAACAGACGACGAATCAAGTGTGATTCGTCATGACTGTCGGCGAAACAGACATAATGAACATTGGTCTGTTTCGTCATGATGTGTTCGACGAAACAAACCTGTTTCGTCGAGGTCTGCAACTGTTGTGGTTGTTTCTGCAAACAGACAGCAACAACAGCAACATATAAACAACTTATAATGACCATTCTACCCTTTGTATGCAACATGCATTGTTCGAATAGCATTACATATTAAACGGAGACAAACAAGTCAGACACAAGTGGATAGGAGGATATCCGACTTGGTCGACATCAAATACATACTCGATAATTAATAAAAGAACGTACAAAATACATCGTTAAACAAGACTAGTTACAGACACTAAAAATGCATCAACAAAGGAATATGTCGAATCGCTAAGGTCTATGAGCGCATCGGTGGGGGCCGATGGAAAGTCCTTCACGGCATAATCGACGAAGGGATGACTTTCGCTAATGCCGTCATAAGAGGTTGAGGTACTTTTGGTGTCGTCGATGTTGATAGATTCCGAATGTGGTCCCAACATTTCTCCTTGATTTTTGTCATGTGATGAATACCTCATTTTCATCATAAGCTCTATTTCTTTTAATTTTTGGAGAATTCTTTCTTCCATTTGACCCAATTCATCAGAGGTTATGTCGGTTGGAAGAGATGGCTGGGGGCATTCGGGTGGGTAATAGTAATTGTTTTTACTTTCGCCCATCTTAAGGTGATTACAGGAAAACGATTGGTTCAAATAGTGGGGATCAAAATTAAGAATATAACATTCTAAATATTGAAGAAATCCACCACATGATTGACACCACTCACCGTAAGAGTGGCGAAAGTAAAAATAATCAATATCATCCATATTTATGTCAAAATTTACCAACCGTCGGGATCTTATAGTCCAGTTTTCAGTAACTGGAGATTGGATATGGGGGCGTGTTGGGTGAACACGGCCCCGTGGTTAGCTACTGTCTGAACTGAAACAAAGTTGCCAGTAAGGATGATGGACACGACCCCGTGTCTGGTTGGGCACGGCCCATGCTGAGCTTCTACAGATTTTTGAAAAATTAATAAAACAATCCTAAAAAAAAGAAAAATGCTAAAAATTATTAGGCCGTTGATTTTAAACTTTCTTAAAATCCTTGTGTCCCTGGCAACGGCACCAAAAACTTGGTGTGCGTTAAGCGTGATATGATTTTATTAATATTTTAAGCCCGTTTTACGCATTATTCAAGTTTTAAATTTATAAAACACGATATTATGCTAACACTAAACACACACTTGGGCAAGTGCACCCATCGCGAGCGTAGTATAGTGTTGGTAAGATACCGAGGTCGTCCAAGGACACAATAGCTTTTAATACCGGTTTATCGTCAACGTCTAATCTATCAAATTTTTCTGAAAAGAGTTTCAAAACATGAAAAAAAATCTAAAAATGAGGAAGATAAATAAAATGAAAAATAAATAGACAAGATAGAATCACTTGGATCCAACTCACCTTTAATGTACCCTTTGATGATTTTTGCACTTTCGGACTTTTTAAAAGATTATCTTAGTTATAGTAGTAGGCCCCTCTTTTGAATGTGACGTTACCCTCAACCCAGTGGTTTGAGTCAGCGGGGATACAATCCCAAAGGGTCGGAATATTGAAAGACAATTAAGTAAGTTATTAATGCGAAAAGTGGTAAGCCCCTCTTTTGAAGGTGACGTTACCCTCGGCTAAGTGGTTTGAGTCAGCAAGAATACAATCTAAAGAAGCCGGTTTAAGGTTTTAATAGTAGTAAACATATGAGGGGTTCAAGCTATTCGCACCCTCTCCATCCAATACCCTTGAGGCATTGAAGGAGGTCCTAGTAAGCTTGAACCAAGTCCTCGCGGGATCTATACACTGAACGAGACAAGAACTTTACCAAACCACCATCCTAATCCCCTTCCAGGTAGTTAACGCGCTTTATATAGACCGTAAAGACACGAATGAGCAAATCAATGACATCATGAAGAAATGGTAAAGAAAATTTACTTTCAACATAAGAAACTAGTTATTAAAGTCATTAATACAAACCCAACTAAAAAGTGCCGAAAGATTAAAAATCAAAAGTAATACATTAAAGACTTGTCTTCACCAAGAGATGTAAGAGATTAGCCAAGCATGGCCTTTGATTGACAAGAACTCTTACGATCAATCTTGGATCCCGAGAGTACTACACACTCTAAAGATGATAGATGGATGATGATGGTGGGTGTTGGTGTTGTAGTGGTGGTGGAGTGGTGGCAAAGTGGGAGAGAAGTGGTTTGCCAAGGGATGCCTTGGAAGTGAACCAAGCACCCCTATTTATAGCCTGAACAGAGCCCCGGTCACGGCCCCGTGTCCACTGGGCACGGCTCGTGGCCAGTCTTCTTCTCTTTCTTCATTAATTGCATCTGTCAGCAGAGGGCCCCACACGACCTCGTGTCTTCTAGGCACAGCCCGGTGCTGCAAATCTAAGAGTTGACCACGCCCCATGGTGAGCTGGGCACGGCCTCGTGGTGGGCGTAGAAGCTTCTGCAGCTTTTGTCTTGTTGTGTTAGGGCTGACCACGGCCCATGCCTGGCTGGGCACGGCCCCATGGCCAGCTTCTGTCTTCTTATTTTTAATTTGGGAGATGTTGCCGAGAGGTCGAGCATGTCACGTTATTCCTTCTTCTTGTATTTATGTTGGTTTTGGCTACTTATTTGTTACTTTTGTTCTTTTAAGCTCATTTGGTCCTATAAATTCAAACGGAAGAAAGAAACGTGCTTTTTCCAACATTAGTACTAAAAAGGGTTGGTTTTATGCCTCTATTGATGTAATTTATATGTTGCGTTTTGTACACGTTAACCACAGCTTCAAATACTGCAAGTCCTAGCCTTCCTATCAACAGGTTATAGTTCGAAGGGGAACTTACGACGATGAAAGTAAGCTCCTCTGTTCTTGATAAGTCTCCATCCCTGAAACATAAGTTGAGTGTTATCTTTCCTAAGGGTTGTCCTTTTTCCCAGGTGAAGCTTCTGAGGGATGTGTCTGTTGGGATTGAACCCTAACAGAGGAACAGATAATGTAAAGCCAAAACCAGGTCACATCAGTGGACTCACAATAAGCAGTAGTTTTCACTTTGCTCTCCCCTTGACAGTGGTTATCTATTAGCTGATGAACCTTAAGTACTGCTCAAAAGAACAACTGATGATCCAAATGCTGATGTAATCCTAAAGACTGCTGAAGACAAACTCTGTTGCTCTATCTACTGCTGTCTCTTAAGTGCTGCTGAAGACACAAACACTGCTCATTCAAGGACTGATCACCTTTGAAGAAAGCACTGATGTTGTTGTTGAGCATCAGTGCTTAGGCTACAACAGTGGAACGTGAAGCAGTTGTTTCCTCATGTTTTGTATTTTATTTATTATCAGTTGTTAGACATCAGTAGTTTGTGTAAGGACAGTAGATAAAGGTTGTTAGGTTGTTAGATGTCACTTTCATGGTGACGTCAGCTGAGATACCTCAGTGGTTTGGTTTGCCTATAAATGTAACAGTACCCTGTACTGTTACATTCGATTGACTGAGCGAGTTCTTCTCCTCTAGTCTAATCCTTTCATCTTGTGTGCAACCAACCTTGGGGCATCAGGCTGAGGGGGAGCTTAGTATGTAAGCATATCTGTAATCTTTTGCTTTGATTTGTAAATCATTCGACTCTATGAGAAGCAATCGTTTGTCATACTATGTTTTCCTTTGATTGTGTTTACAAAGTTTGTTATTCATTTCCGCTGCACTTTACACATTTTCATATTCTTTAATCGTTCAAATTATACAAACAAACACAATCATAAGATCCTCCGATCCTAACAATTGGTATCAGAGCCTGGACAGTCAATTTCGATTTAACAGTCAAATTGACATAACAGTTCGGCTCAAAATCCATTGATACTAAGGTTGGTTGTATTTTGTTGAAAAACAGAGTATCGAGTAAATCATGTTCAAAATGGTTATTCAAAAAAAAAACTCTGTAAATCAACCAAGATGTCATATGACATGCAAATTTCATACAACAAGTGATTTCATGCATAATACACTCATGATTTCTAGATCTGAAAGTATATCTGTCAAATTATGAGATTATTTCTTATTTTCTAAATTGATTTCAACTGTTGTTATGTAAATTGTGATGTCACCTTATTAAAATGCTAAAGTATGAACCTCAGATTAACAAAAACCTATGTTCATAAAACATTAGTGTTTTTGTTAACTTAAAAAGAGGGGAATTAAAACTTTAGTCATTCAAATCTTATGTGTTGAAAACAGGTTGAGTTCCTCAAAAGGACAGAATCAACTATGTTAAAATACATTAAGAAAATTCACAAAAACTCAAAAGTGTGTCTATCTCAAAACTTTTGAAGTCAAAAGAAAAGAGTATAAACATAAAACACTTATGAGTCAAAGTTTAGGGTAATAATGGTTATTAAGCAACTATGTGCATTCATCTGTTCAGAAAAGGGTTTTGATCCCAGTGAATGAACTCCAAAGAGGACTAGACAAATGTTCAAAATTTTATCCATGTGTCCTCATGTTTGCAATCAACTGACAAATAAAATGGTACCAAACAGTGATCAAAATGTATTCCAAAAGTTTCCTACCACTGTTGTCAAACTACTGACCATTTTTCAAAAACTTGTGAGTGATGTGATTATATTCTCTATTGAAATTATACCAGATCTTTTTGATACTGTTCTTAGAAAATCCTTTAACCATTTTTTTTTTGTTGTGTTCAAAGGATTTTCTCGAATAACCAGGATATATCATTCATTTTTTTTAAGAATGTTTTTGGAACTTTTGCTTGTTTTTGTTGGCAATAGTTTCAGCTCCTGACAGGATGTAATACCTTATTTTTGTTGGTATTATTGTCCTCATAAATGGGTCAAAAGGAAATGGTACTTATGTCAAAATTATGCCATTCTCAGGTTTGCTCCTAAATTTTTATCAAAGGTTGATTGCAAACTGTGCTTGAATTACTAGGGTACTCATGCTTTAATTGAATATTAAACGAAAATGAGTTGCCTTAGCAAAAAGTTTTCATCATCTGGGGTACTAAACCACTGTCTTTCAAAATTGACATGTGGCAAAACCCTGAATGAAAATTTCCAAAACAGTTGCTGATATACTGATTTTTCAAATCATTACCATTAGCTTACCCTTAACCACTGTTTGTTCAAAAAGTCTGCTCTACTTCAAAAGTCTGTCCACTGCTGAAAGCCATCCTCTGTTCATTCATTTTCTTGATAAACTCTGTTGCTCAAAGGCAGTGTCTTATCCACTGATATGCTATCCACTGATAGTGAAAATCGTCCACTGTTCCCATTTTACCGTTGTATCCTTCATTTCATCAGGGGTTTGGCATGTGGGCAGTACTATGTGGTCAGTCCTTTTGTAACCGCTGCCACGTCAGCATTCATCTTTTTCCACAAAACCCCCACTTCACACCAAACAGGGTTTTACTGTCGAATTGAATTCTCCAAAAATTCTCTTCTCAAAGCAGGTTTTCTTCAAATTCCTTCAAATATTTCTTCGATTATTATCTCCAAAATGACAAAATCGAAGTCATCCTCAAAACCCACTTCCAAATCATCATCAAAAGATGCCTCCCAAAAGGCTACAATCGTCGAAATACCATACAAACCGTCTCACAATCTTCTGGGTCTTCTCACAAAACCCGGTTCCACAAGGGATTTCGACTCCATCATTGATATCATGACTGCTTCAAAGTATAAAACTTTGCTTACAGCAGATGCACCAATATACTTGGCGACCCAAAGAGAGTTTTAGAAGAATGCAACCCTTGACAAACAAGGTGACACTGTCATAGCCATTAACTCTACTCTAAAGGGAAAAGAAGTCAAGATCACACCACAATCAATTTCAGAGATCTTTCAACTCAATGATCAGGAAGGTAAAATTACTTTCTCTAAAAATGAGTTAAAAAATGATTTTCTGGAAAGAGGGTATAATGCAGAGGTCAAAAAGGACACCTTAGGAAAAGGTTACTTCCCATCTGCACCACGATTTCTATTTCACACCCTCCTAATGTGTGTTTCAAACAAAACCACTGCTTTCAATGGAATACCATTAAAAATTCAAAAACTGGGATTTGCAATTCTTCAAGAAGAAAATTTTAACTATTCTCAGGTGATTTTTAATGATTTGGTTAACAATGTTGAAACAAAAGCATTCCTGCTTTTTCCAAGATTTTTAAGTTACTATTTTGAAAAGAAACTTGGAAAGAAGGATGCTGCTGCAATAAAACAAGGTGAATCTTTGCAAATAAAAAGCTTAACTGCTGAAACTTTTACACGAATGTTGACACCTTGCAAAACACAAGCAGAGGTACCTGAGCAGATTTTAGCAGTTACAACTGCTCCTCAGGTATCTGCTGCTAAGCCCACTGCTCAAGGTGATCAAAGCAGCAGACCAACTGTTTTGAAACCCACACCTAAACTCACCAAAAAGCCAACAAAAAGAAAAACACAAACCCCCCCCCCCCCAAAACCTTCAAAAAGGAATCTCTGGAGGATGAGATACCAGAGCTTCTGCCAGTGACAACACAAAAGTTACAAGAAACCACTGCTGCTACTTCCTCACAGCAGTTGGTACAAATATCTCAACCCATAACCGAAACTCCTCCTGCTTCTTCACAAAAAGAACAGGTTGTACAAATAGGGTCTCCACATCATGATGCTCTGGAAACACTTGTTTCTATCATCCACAGCTCAATACCCGGGGCAAATCCATCTTCTACGCCACCCTTCACATCCACAATTCCCCCACCAACTAAACTGTTGTTGGATGCAATTGATTTGAGCCAGGCATTAACCAGTCCTTCTCAATCACCTATCAATGAGAATATACCTCAACAACTGACTGGGTCTGATGTATCAATCTTTGCTAACCCACCAACACAACCTGAGGAGGTTAGACCCCTTGAGTTACAAGTAACTCTTGGTGGTAGTCCAAGTGAAGCAGCCACTACAACTGTTGTACCTACAGGTTTACAGTTGGACAGTGGTTACATTCATAAGACTTCCTTGGAGGCAATTCCTTTTATAGCACCTCTGTCAACCACCAGTGGATTTATTTATCCTACTGGCAACATCAAAAGGTTATCAAGCGTTGAAGGAAGAAGACCCCAGTACCAAGAAAAAGGGGCATCAGTGGTTAATGTCTGGAGTATACTCCCTACATCTACCACTGATAAAACCACTGATAGTGGGAAATCAGATGATCCCATTAAATTGGGTGATGGTTTAAAGTACCAGAAATTGACGGATCGTATTGCAAAGCTTGATAACTCTGTTGTAGAACTCAAAGATATGCTACAACAGGTGTTACAAGTTCAGAAGGTACAATCAACTGCTGTTCCACCTCAAGCACCTGCTCCACAAAGGGCACCTGCTACAAATGAGCTCTGGAATCTATTTCAATCTTTTCTCCAACAACAAGCACAATTAGCAGATCAGCAACATGAAAAACATGTACAACAGCTGAGAAATGCCATGGAGTCAAGATTCAAGAACACTCAGGCTGATTTAAGGGCTCTTAAAACTCAGATCTTGCACACCACTGGCACTGCTCCTCCAAAAGTACGCTACATTTATCAACTCCCAGAAGATAATGCCAAAAAGGGGGAGAAAATTAAGGAGTGGAAACGGAAGGGTATAGAGGATGGTCTTTATCTTGAACCAGAGAATTCAAACATGACCAAAAAGATCCCTTTGCCAGATGGCAGCAAGAAGATTGATGTGACAACAAATGCACTAGCAGAAGCAGTTGCAAGTGTGAAAAGAGATAGAGAGGCCAAAAGGAAAGCCAGGGTGGACAGAATGGATCATCCAGATCAGGGTACTTCTGGGTCAAGGGATCATGAAAATCCTGTTGAGGAAAAGAAGAGGCCTACTAGAAAAGTAAGGCAACCCAAATCCATTCCTATCAGACGTTCAACGTCTGCTCAAAAACCACCATACAAAACAGCTGATGCAGCAGGAGTTACAAAAACTACTGCTTGTCAAACAGTTGTTCCATCAACACACACCACTTCAACACACACAACATCCACTACTTTACCATCATCACCACCAAAAAAAACACCTGCTGACATACAGCAGAAGACAGCAGATGTTATAACATCTGTTGTAATGACAACAGTGGTTGAAACACCAGTTGTTTCAACAGCTGTTAGTCAATCACAATCCACTGCCACTACATCTACCACCACTGTTCCATCCAAAACATCATCAGTCCCTCCTACAAAAAGGAGAAGACTAATTCTCAAAGATGATGACAATTCACCACCACAAACATCTTCAAAAGCTTTAACACTTGTCACAATACCAAAACCTGTTCCTCTCTCTTCAGTTCCAATGTACAAGCCCTTACCTCCTGCAGGTGTTCAATTTCCTCTTGAACTAGCAGCTGTTAGAGATGAAATAAAATCCTTTTACTATGAGGATGACCCTGCCAAAAGGAGTTTGCCATCAATAAAGGGATATCCCTGGCCTAAGAATGTTGATGAATACTTGGAAATCAAGGCCAAGCAAGCAGAGGATATCTCAAAGAAAAAACACACAAGGGAAATCTGATAAAGAAATTGCTCAGAGAAGTCAATATTTGCTCACACAAGTCAGATCCCTAGAGCAATTTGCAAAAAATGTTAGTCAACAAATTTCTGAAAGAGCAGCTGAATCTCTGAAGAAAGACTACATTGAAAGCATCATGGCTCACAAGAAGTACAAAGGAGAGAGATACATGTACAAAGAGTGGACTATTCCTGAACTTGAAAATGAAGCAGCAAGAATTCAAGACATGATAAAAAGGAAAGTCACTCACACTCCTCCTAACTGGGCAGAGTTTAGAAAGAATGTACCTGACAAACAGGAAGAGCTGAAGAGAATGAAAGAGGAACTGGTAGCAGCTGATTATGGAAACAAAAGACAAGTTGCTAGATGGAAAGAAGATGTGGTCAGGGCTACTAACAAAAAGTTGGAACAATTAAGAAAGAAAGATCCTTCAGTTCCTCAAAAGCCTGACTATCCAAAAGCAGAGGTTTCTAAAAGACCACCAAAGCTGCAAGTCAAAAGAACCACTGCTCCAGCTGGTGCTTCCATCTACAAAAGAAGGAGCAAAAACCAGTTTAGCATGGAAACAATTCAAGATCTATTAGCTGGAGATGCCATTGTAAAAGCATGCACGGAAGTAATGATAAAAGAAGATCTTGAATTGGAACAATCTGCAAGTGCTGCTCAGCCAGCTATGAACAGGCCAGCCTCACCAAATACTTCTGCTAATAAACATCTCCCAAGAAACCCACCAGGCTCAAAAATACAAAAGTGGGAAACTGACAAACAGACCTGCGTATTGACTTTGCTCAGGTCTGGTGGAGTAGTGGAGAAAATATCAAGGGAACAAGCACTTGGCCTGAGTCTTGAAGATTTGCAGGATCTCCTTGATCTTCCACTTAGCAGGGATGATGAAGATACAGATGCCCTAGACTTTGAATTACAATTTAAAGGTCAGATAAGGGAGCTGTTGATGAGGCAATAAAGAATTCCACAAATAATGAAGAGTTTTGGCATTATCTGTTCCAGGGGGAGATTGTTGGGATTGAACCCTAACAGAGGAACAGATAATGTAAAGCCAAAACCAGGTCACATCAGTGGACTCACAATAAGCAGTAGTTTACACTTTGCTCTCCCCTTGACAGTGGTTATCTATTAGCTGATGAACCTTAAGTACTGCTCAAAAGAACAACTGATGATCCAATGCTGATGTAATCCTAAAGACTGCTGAAGACAAACTCTGTTGCTCTATCTACTGCTGTCTCTTAAGTGCTGCTGAAGACACAAACACTGCTCATTCAAGGACTGATCACCTTTGAAGAAAGCACTGATGTTGTTGTTGAGCATCAGTGCTTAG
Source organism: Helianthus tuberosus (assembly GCA_030545235.1). Lineage (NCBI taxonomy): Eukaryota > Viridiplantae > Streptophyta > Magnoliopsida > Asterales > Asteraceae > Helianthus > Helianthus tuberosus. The sequence goes on from CM060419.1 coordinate 4,957,614, forward strand.
GCTACAACAGTGGAACGTGAAGCAGTTGTTTCCTCATGTTTTGTATTTTATTTATTATCAGTTGTTAGACATCAGTAGTTTGTGTAAGGACAGTAGATAAAGGTTGTTAGGTTGTTAGATGTCACTTTCATGGTGACGTCAGCTGAGATACCTCAGTGGTTTGGTTTGCCTATAAATGTAACAGTACCCTGTACTGTTACATTCGATTGACTGAGCGAGTTCTTCTCCTCTAGTCTAATCCTTTCATCTTGTGTGCAACCAACCTTGGGGCATCAGGCTGAGGGGGAGCTTAGTATGTAAGCATATCTGTAATCTTTTGCTTTGATTTGTAAATCATTCGAATCTATGAGAAGCAATCGTTTGTCATACTATGTTTTCCTTTGATTGTGTTTACAAAGTTTGTTATTCATTTCCGCTGCACTTTACACGTTTTCATATTCTTTAATCGTTCAAATTATACAAACAAACACAATCATAAGAGCCTCCGATCCTAACAGTGTCTATGGCCTGTAGATGAGCTTTTGTTTCACTTTTGAGTTGGTCGAAACATCTTTGGTACATGACATTGGAGGCGGCTCCTGGATCCATGTATACCCTGTCGAGGTGGGAACCTTCTATTTCAGATTCCACGATGATGAGGTGCTCCTGCTTGTCGTTTGGATCTGTAGGGGGAGGCAAATGAACTGCTGGTTCCATGGTGTGGTCCCCCTCCTTTTCCCTTCTTGTTTATTTTCCGACCATACCATGTTTATGCTGACTTCTTTCTTCCCCTCCTTCTTGTCTTTTATTTCTTTCACCAAGTATGAGGTAGAGCTTGCCGATGGAACCATAGAAACCGCTTCTTCCATTCTTGATGGATTTTCTATATCCATTAAGAATCATTCTATTCCATTATCTCTTCTGCCAATGAAATTGGCGGGGTTTGACGTAGTTTTGGGTATGGATTGGTTGTCGCATAACCAAGCTCGTATCGTATGCGACAAGAAACTTGTTGAAATTAAAACCCCTTCCAGTGAGATGATCACCATTCAGGGAGATATACACTATGGATTGCCTGATAAAGTGTCTATACTTAAGGCATCCAAGTGCTTGAAAAGCGGATGTGTCATCTACTTGGCACAGGTGACAGTGGATGAACCAAAGCGCAAGATAGAAGACATTCCAATCATCGCTGATTACCCAGATGTCTTTCCTCATGAACTACCTGGATTACCTCCTGAGAGGCAAGTGGAGTTCAGAATCGACATCATGTCTAGAGCTGCACCAGTTGCACGAGCTCCGTATCGTTTGGCGCCAACTAAAATGAAAGAATTAAGAGCCCAGTTGGATGAGCTTTTGGAGAAAGGCTTCATTCAGCCAGTTCGTCACCTTGGGGAGCGCCTAAATTATTTGTGAAGAAGAAGGACGGTTCAATGCATCTGTGCATTGATTACCGTGAGTTAAACAAGGTAACGATCAAAAATCGTTATCCTTTGCCCAGGATCGACGATCTGTTCGATCAACTGCAAGGGGCCAGCTTCTTCTCAAAGATAGACTTAAGGTCAGGGTATCATCAACTCAAAGTTAGAAGTGAAGACATACCCAAGACCACTTTCAGGACCAGATACGGCCATTACGAGTTCTTAGTGATGCCTTTTGGGCATGCTAATGCACCTGCAGCATTCATGGATCTCATGAATAGAGTCTGCAAGCCGTATTTAGATATGTTTGTCGTTGTCTTTGTAGACGACATACTTATCTATTCTCGTAATGATTCTGATCATGAGAAACATCTTAGATGTATCCTAGAGCTTCTACAGCAGGAGAAACTTTATGCTAAGTTCTCCAAGTGCGAATTTTAGCTTTGCGAAGTCCAATTCATTGGACATGTCATAAGTGAGCGTGGTATCCCAGTGGATCTCGCCAACATTGAAGTAATCATGAACTGGGAAGCACCTAAGACACCGTCAAAGATTCGTAGTTTCTAGGTCTGGCTGGTTATTATAGGAGGTTCAGTGAGAACTTTTCGAGGATAGCCACTCCATTGACTACTTTGACCCGAAAGAATGTTAAGTTTAATTGGGGTCCAAAACAGTAAGAATCTTTTGAGATTCTTAAGCACAAGTTGAGCAATGCTCCTGTGCTGACTTTGTGGGAAGGAATTGAGGAATTTGTTGTCTATTGTGATGCTTCGCATACTGGCATGGGTTGTGTGCTTATGCAAAGAGGCAAGGTGATTCGCCAACGCATCATGACAACTAAAGGTGCACGAAAGGAATTATACCACCCACGACTTGGAATTAGGTGCCGTTGTATTTGCACTGAAGTTGTGGAGACACTACCTGTATGGAACAAGGTGTATTATATACACTAATCATAAAAGTCTCCTACATTTGTTCACTCAGAAAGATTTAAATATGAGACAACGCCGATGGATGGAAACGTTGAATGACTATGATTGCGATATTCGCTACCATCCTGGCAAAGCGAATGTAGTCGCTGATGCGCTGAGCCGCAAAGAAAGGGTTAAACCTATAAGGATTAACACCAAAAGCATTGAGCTAAAGAACAGCTTGAATGAAAAGCTGTTAAATACGCAGAAAGAAGCTATGTTAGAAGCTAACCTTCCAAGTGAAGGATTAGATTCAGTGGTCGAATCTGGGATACGATCTTTGGAGGACTTAGAGATCTAATCCTCCAGGAAGCGCATAACTCTAGATACTCAGTTCATCCTGGAGATGACAAGATGTATCAAGATCTGAAAGCAAACTCTTGGTGGATGGGTTTGAAGAAATCCATAGCCATACATGTAGCTAAATGTCTAACATGTTCGCGGGTTAAAGCCGAACATCAAAAGCCGTCAGGACTTCTACAACAACTGGAAATTCCCACATGGAAATGGGAAATGGTAACTATGGATTTTATTACCAAGTTACCTAAAACCAAGCATGGAAATGATACAATATGGGTCATTGTTGATAGGCTGACTAAGTCAGTACATTTCTTGCCCATAAAGGAGACGCATAGCTCCGATAAATTAGCTAAATTGTATGTGGACGAGATTGTGTCCCTACATGGCGTGCTAGTATCAATTGTATCCGATAGAGATACTAGATACACTTCTCACTTCCAGAAAAGCCTCCAGCAATCTTAGGCACTCGATTGAACTTCAGTACGGCTTACCGTCCACGGACTGATGGACAGAGTGAGCGTATTATCCAGACTTTAGAAGACATGCTTCGTGCATGCGTGATCGACTTGGGTGGTTGTTACACCCCAACCGATGGTGGAACATCGGGGCGCGGCACTGAGCGAAACAGATTGTCCAGAAGAAATCCGTAACAACTAAATTACCAGATATTTAATATTATGTCCCATACCATAACATACCAAAGTACATATTTATTACAGACCAAGTATCTCAAAGACAAGTAAATGTTCCGACAACTCAGATTTAAATTGTTCGTTTGTTTCTAGACTCATCCTACTTGATTCCACAGAAGCAAGCATCCTAGCATCTCAAATACCTGTCAGATACGTTAAAATAGAGGTCAATACACATAGTGTAAAGGTGAGCATACAAGTTTAATAGTATAGTAGATAGTGAAAGCGAGTTTACGCATAACCAACATGTAAAATGTATAAATGTGAAGCAAGTAGGTTATCGACAATGAAATATGCACAGACGTGACTACGAGTTGTAGAATGCGCAACACATATCACCATTGTGACATGTGAGAAAAGCCCTTAACAACCCCTGTCCACTACAGGTGCTGAGTCAAAACTATAGTACTATCGTTGCTAAGGTGTCAGGCAACAATCACAGTGTAAACATAACAAACAAGCATTCATCGAGTAACACGTATAACATGCAGTAACGGTTAGCGTATAAAAGTGTTTGCGTTGTGTGATCGATGTGATTTGATATAAGTAACGTATGTAACACCCAAAAGTGCTTAAAGTAAAAAGGGATCGAGTATACTCACAGATCGTCTTGAGAAAATAAACTCTCTCTTGGATTGAAGGGAGCGCTAGGAGATTAGCCTGGACAGAACGATAGCGTAAGCGATAAGCGGCGCGTAAAACGGTGAAGAGTGAACCAAGTGACGAATGGTCGTCCGATCGGATGACAATCCGAATGGATGGTCATTCGATCGAATGGTAATCTGTTAGGATGGTCACCCGTTTGGATGGCCTTCAGTCGGATTGACATTCGTTTGGGATGGATGTGTTTGTGTATGATGGCTTTGAAGTTTTTGTTGTAGCATTTCGAAAACATAGAACTATCTCTACCTTTCAGGTCGCCCGGTCAAACAGTCGTTCGATCGGTTGGCGATTTGTTGGTTAGACATTTCTCAGATAAGTTCACAGCAGGATTGTCATTCGATCGGATGGTTTTCCAATCGGATGGCAATCCGTTAGAAACTGATCATCTTTGAAAATTGTTAAAAATTTTAAGTGTTTAAGGTTATGTGTCGTCCGATCAGATTGTCGTTCGATCGGATGGCAATCCGATCGGACGGTAATCCGTTCGACAGTCTGATCGTTTTGAAACTTGAATGTTTTGCTAAGTTTGAAAAAAGTTTGAGGTTTGCTCGAGACGGTATGACAACGCGTTAAACAATGGAAACTCCGTCAAGCCGAAGTCATCCGATCAAAATGGGAACCACCCCAACCTAATCAGTTAACTGTGCGTGACGGTTGTTCATGTTTAAGCCGAAATCGGTTGTCTCTTTGAGAGGAATCGGATCTCGAACCCACACTTCACTAGGAGATGAGTAAAAGGCCTGAATGAGCTCCAATGCTATCGGTTTTGAGTGCATTGAGTGTAAAAGAGTTGAAAGAAAGTTATAAAACTATCTTTCGATCCTTCTAATCATGAAAATGTTTTAGATCTACGCAAAAACAGTGTTGATTCATGTTGAAATCCTTTAGATCTGAGTTGTTATTGATGAAATGAGGCCAAAACTTGAAGTTCATAAGAACCCCATGATGACATCATCCTTGAACACCTCAAATCCATTGATTTCATGTTTAAAAGTTGTGTAGATGATAGATGTACAAGATTTGAGGAAGAAACTTACAAGAATCGTGAGAAATCGAAGGAAAAGAGGGTTGGAGGTTCTGGTCGAACGAGAGAGCTGTCACATCACTGTTGGTGACGAGACAAGGGGTATTTATAGGTTGGATCGGATGGCCATCCGATCGGATGGGCATCCGTTCGGATGACCATTCGATCGACTGGTTGCCGCGAGTTGGTTTTCGTGTTTTCGTTTTGTGCATTGAGCGTTGCGATGCCTTTCAAGTAAGCGGTGCGATGGTATTACCCATTAGTTACACAAGTAACCTAACTACTAAATAACACAAAGATAATCCTTAAATCTCGAGTTTGCGATGAGATTGCGTTGTGATACAGTTGCGATTGCGTTTGCGATTAAACACCTCAACATAAACATAACATGCACAAGTAACACATAATAGCGCACACACGTAAAACAATATCCAGAACACATAATTCGAGTTGCGATGCGATTAGTGATTAAACTGCCATTAAATAGTGATTTATTAATAAGTACTCCACATAATACAACTAAAGCGATTTAAAATAGAGTATCGATTACAACTCAAAGAGTACAATCAATAATTAAGCAAGGAGTGACAGATCGCAATTAGCAATCTTTTCTTCCTTTGACTTTGACTTTGACTTGTACTTTGACTTCAAAAAGTCGGGTTGTTACAGTGGTAGCTAGGATGACCATCTCCCCCTAATTAAATTCTCCTACCATAATAGTTATCAAACAAATTGTAGGTCCCTTAGCCCGTGCGGATCGTAATAGAATCGTCGATCTAAGCTAGAGTGCGGAATCCCCTAGATCAGATTTCATAGAAAACGAGTAGAAACAGAATCAAGAACACGATACACTTTCAATCCGGTCTTCTATTGATTATCCAACACGAAGTTTACAATCAAATCAAGACCCACAAGAAATCTCTCAGCCACTCTCTGTAGATTTCTCTAACTCTCTCTCTCTTAAACTATATTCACTGGCTCACTGGCTAACCTCAACCCTTATGCCAAGCCTTGTTTATATAGGACAAGCTTTGCACCTGGGCTTTGGTCTGGGCTAGGCCATTCTCCAAGCCCATTACACTAAATAACTCCCTAACCAATAATGCTAAGCCCATTACAAAATATCCAAAGACTAAATAATCAAACTATTAAGCTGTTGTCACAAAACATGCACCAACAAACTCCCCCTTGACAATAGCTTCATAGTGTAACTTTGTCTTCAAACATCTTGCAGTCTTTTGGTCTTTGGATAGTGTCAGCTACACAGTTTCTGACATCAACAAACTCCCCCTTAGCTGATGCTTCCAATCTCTAAAGCTTTCATTCGTTGTAGATCAATGAACTAGCAATCTTTGGTTAAGCAAGTATCCCCAAATTTTCCAAATCTCTTTCTCTCTGCAATGTAGTAGAAGGATCCTTCCATGCATCTACACACATCTTCACTTCACTCTCAATCTGCACTTTACTTGTATTCTGCACTTCATTTTGATAACTGCATCAATCTGTTTAGAAACACAAGTATCTCGAAAAACCATTAGTCTTTTTCACATTTAAAGATAAACCAATATTTTATCTTAGTTTGCAAAAACAACTACCTGTCAGTTCAAAATGGAAGTCTTTTAAAAGGAAAATATTTTTGGAATTTTTGATATTCTTCAAAACAACTAACAAACTAAACTAAACTCAAAAATATTTACATTTTCATCTTTTTGTGAGAATCATGTGCAAGAAGATCATATCAGCAAAATCAAACTGTTTTCACACTATTAGATAATTCTTTATTTAATTTTTCGTGAAAAGCAGTTCAAGACGATTACCAGTATGTTTGTCCACCTAAACAAAATGCATGAACATTTCAAGTACCATTACCGTATGATACGTTAAGGTAATATTATTTCTGATATATTAGTGTGTCCCACTCCAGGATATACCCCCGTGATCAAGGTATGCACAAAGATTCATCGTAGTAGGTGAGTATACTGAATTCATCCGTTTTGTTTTTCAACGTTTAGATAATTGGTGATCAGGTCAGTACTTTCGTACAGCAAAGAGACCAAAATATCTAACGAGGGCTAAGACAAATACCATTTTTTGGTACGAATTATGCATTTTTCACTTATGAATGACTCTCTATGAGAGCTTCTTCATTTTCAAGGATTTGGCATTTTTAGCTCTTTTAAGATATCTTGGTTGTGCCTAGGTCAGCATGTATCTGGATGCAGCAGAAGGACAACCCTGATATCCCCGGATGAAATAACAGTATAAAGACCCAAAACTTCAGATTTTGGCAATCTATCAACGCAAGAATTAAGGTCATTAAACCATACACCACTAATGTGTTCCCCACTCATACTCAGTGCATTTATGTTTATATCACATTGGTAAGTTGATTATTTCATGCTTTTGCCTACTGGTACATCATATAATGAAGCTGCTATCACACTTAAGCAATTTAATTCAGTTTGAGTGTGACAGTCTAACTTGTTGATGTACTATCATTTCTTTTTTTTTCACACAGTGATAGCTCATTTTTTATTTTCTATTTTTTATGTTTTTGATTTTTAAAATATTTTAACTTACTCCCCCTAAACACACGCACTAACTAAACTCTTTTTGGTTTAGAGGAATTTCTCCCCCTAAATTTTTGTTTTTATGGAGTAAGTTTCAAAAACACAAATTTAAACACAAACAAACTCCCACTTTAAATCTGACAACAGTTTTTCACGTTTAAAGTTTAGAATAATCAAAACAATCACAGAAGTAAATAGTTCGTTACCCATGTTAACCTACTATCCACCTCAGATGTTTTACAGGAACAACCATTGTTGAACACATCAACAGTCCTTCTTGGTCATCCTGCAATCACTCAACAACTCAGTTAGACTTGAGAACCCAAGCCCTGATAGTCTTGGGTTTTCCAAATTCATCCATTACAGGAACATCCATCCAATATCCATCACTCCTCAGTGGAGTCTTGGATTGCTTCCCCATTATTAAACAAGATTGATAATTTCCACTAGGTCTTTGACTGTGAGAGTTCCAACAACCTCTCAGATTTTCTGACCTTTGGAAATTATTATCTTGATACCTGCTTCTCCCATTATTACACCATGAATTTTGGAAAAATTTTGGATGTTGTTGAACATTTGAGTTACTAAAACCCCTATGTCCATTTCTTCTTTGAAAATTTCGATTACCAGATGTCTGGTATCGATTTTGATATCCAAAATTTTTATTTTGACTTGGAAAACGATTTGATTTACCATTATATTGACTAAATTGTGGAGAAATACTTCTTGGTCTATCAAATTTTTTCAAAGTTGAGGGTTTTGATTGAAATTCAGGTTTCTTTGTCTGACAACTTGTTTTTACACTATTGCTTGACCCAACCTGATTCTCATCCTTAGCCTCATCTACTTTCTGCTTACCTTTCTTCAAAGGACAACAACTCGCCACATGCCCTTTGTTGTGACATTTAAAACAGGATCTTTTCTTATAACTTTTCTTTTTGTTTGATCCCTTTTTAAATGTGTTGGCCTTTTTGTCTTCGGTATCCTCATCCACTTTATGAGGTGTACTGTTAGACCCTACAGATTCTTTCAAAGAAACTGGACTATTTGGTAAGTCCACAGCTATCGGATCCACTACCTCTTGTGCAGTGGTTACAAAATCAATTAGCTCTTCTTCATTTGGTAGAAAAGAGTAGTCTTGATTTTTAGATGATGAAGCTTTAGAAAACCCCACCCCTGTTTTATCATTACTCCTTTTTAAACCTTTTTGAATATGAGTCCTGACTAATGAAGAATTTCCAAATTTGTCTAACTTACCCTGAAGTTCTACAATTTTGGCTTGTGCATCAGCCAATTCTGTGCACTTTTCTGAAAGCTCGTTAGTTTTTTCTTTCAGAGTTTCACGAGCCAAATCAATGATCTGTAACTGTTCATTGACTTTGCTTGTTAAACTGCTGATTTCCTATTCATTTGATTTGAGTTTATCTAAACAATTTGACTCTCTTTTAATCAAAAGAACATTTAACTCCTTTCGGTTTTCCAAATCAGCTAATAGAATTTTGTTTTGCTCCGAGAGTCTGTTAGCTTTACCTTGTAGTTCAGTGTAATTATGACACGTATGACTTACAGGTTTTGATGTTACCTTCACCTCTGTTGCAAGTTCATTCACACCATTCATGCACTCTGAAACTTCTGCAGCCTCCTTTTCAGCAGTTTCCTTCTCAGCTTTCTTCTTCTCCTCTACCTTAGCATCTACTTCTCCTATCTTCACAGCTACAAGCTCAACTACACATGGTTGATCACATGTATTCAATCTTGAAGGAATCTGATAACGTTTTTCCAAAGCTTCCCACAGCTCTTGAGAAGTACCATACTTCGTAAAGGTATGTTTAACGCCCTCAGGCAAGGACTTCTTTATTGCTGCTAAAGCTTTCTTCTCAGCATCAACCACTCGTTTCTGATATTCATCCATCCTATCATAAGACATCACTATAACTCTTCCATCAACATGACGTGTGGGAGCAAAGTATCCATCTATCATACACATCCACATTGTAGTATCTTCACTTTTCATAAACAACTCAAACTTCTCTTTCCAGTCAGCATATTCTTTGACGTTTGTAAACTTTGGCCAATTCTTAACAGTCTCCCTTCCATTGTTCATCATAGCCATCACACAACGTAAAAGTTTAAATGGATTTTGGTAACCTGAATCAAAATCCAAATCCAAATCTAACTCCTATACTGGTCCTTGTCTAGCTTTTACCGTAATCGTACTGTCAAAACCGTACACAAATTATCTGAAAACTGTTTTTATCAAATTATACCATTAGATTCGACTCGAAATTACGATTCCAATGATATATAATGTCAAAAACCTATTTCAGGATATATAATGATAGATTCGTCTCGAAATCCGAAAACTGTTTTTTGTTTTTTTGTCCTAAAAATCCAAGGAATTCAACTGTGCAGACAGTTTCCTGAGATGAGTTATGGATAATTTTCTAAACACGAAACAGTGAAATTTTTCTTACGCAAGCCTAGAAAAATTCCACCTTATTCGAAATGTCCGAAATGGCCCTAAACCCGAAATGGTTATCCGAAATCAGCACCCTCTTTTCCGAAATGGGTTATTCTGATCCGAAATCAGCTCCTGCTGATCCGAAATACAACCTTATGATCCGAAATGCTTGTTCTAGATCCGAAATGCTTGTTCTTGGTCCGAAATTGATCCGTAATGATTGAATTATGTCTGAAATGCAACTGTTTGATCTGAAATTATCCGAAGTTTCTGGTCCGAAATGGTGCTGTTTTATCCGAAGTGCAGGCCTTTATATCCGAAATGATCAGAAACGCTTGATTTCTGGTTCGAAATGGTTGATTTCAATTCGAAATGGATCCGAAATGTAAAATTTCTATCCGAAATCCTTGTTGTTTGTCCGAAATCACCAGCAGAACCCTAGAACAGCCGCCAAAAACGTCCAAAAACTTTAATTTTTCTGCAGAAAATGATTCTGAACCAAGCCAATCAAGAGCCTAATGCTCTGATACCAATTGTAGGTCCCTTAACCCGTGCGGATCGTAACAGAATCGTCGATCTAACCTAGAGTGCGGAATCCCCTAGATCAGATTTCACAGAAAACGAGTAGAAACAGAATAAAGAACACGATACACTTTCAATCTGGTCTTCTATTGATTATCCAACACGAAGTTTACAATCAAATCAAGACCCACAAGAAATCTCTCAGCCACTCTCTGTAGATTTCTCTAACTCTCTCTCTTAAACTATATTCACTGGCTCACTGGCTAACCTCAACCCTTATGCCAAGCCTTGTTTATATAGGACAAGCTTTGCACCTGGGCTTTGGTCTTGGCTAGGCCATTCTCCAAGCCCATTACACTAAATAACTCCCTAACTGTAACACCTCGAAAATTCACGTCCTATAATGTGTTGACACGTGTCATAAAGTTTGAACGTGTGAAAGAATATTATAAAAGGACTAAAGTTGACAAACATGGAAAGTATGTAATTATACGGATTCTAAGTGTCAACAGTGAATGAATATACTTCATAATAACCCTACATGATGTTTATAACATCAAACGAATAAATCATGGATCATACGAAGCTAAAAGTGAGAGATTACAAACTACAGGGGTCAAATGTGTCAACATGTTAAAGATATACCTCTGAGTGATCTTTTGACAAACCCGAAGCTTTGTAAATATAAATTATGCTCACTAGAATGCACGATTAAATTTTCATAAAGTTTCGTTATCGTATGAGAAAGTTATGATCAAATTCGTGTACGAGGGGTTAAAGCATCAACGGTGAAAGTTATGACTTTTCGGGTTAACCGGAAGTGTCCAGGGACTTGGCAAAGTGAGTATAAGTCATAAAGCCCTTATATATAATTAATAAGGGGTCAAAATGGAAGAATTAAGCTTGGTTGACCTTTCGGAGCACCAAGAGCCAGGGATGCAAACTGAAAAATGGAAGAATTGCCCCTGAGGAGGGCTAGCGGGGCGCTACATCAGAAGTGTAGCGGTGCGCTAGGGGTGCCCAGATGCAGCAGAATTGGCTGTTGGCTGTTTTAAAGGTTGCAACTGATATTTAACCGATTTTTCTCATCACCCTTGGCCCCTAAACACTCCCTAAACATGTAGGACACATGTTGATCAGTTGTGGTAAGTATTAGACCTAGTTGTCAACATCTTATGGTGATTAAAATCACTATATAAAGGCTTTGAGTTGCAACCACTTGATCATTCCTCTCTTGTGCATTTCTGGAGCTTTTGAGAGCTTAAGAGCAGACACAAGACCTTCCTAATCAAGCTTAGGACTTCAGTAAGTATTCTTTTCCTTCCCTAGTTGAGTTTAGCTAGGTTAATTAGCTAAAAGTCAAACCGTCGTAATTACGGTTTGACTTCGAGATTAGTCAATAATGGCTCAGTCTTATCTCGAATTAAAAGTAGTTTTAGAATGGTATTTATGTGGGTAATAAAACCCCAAAAGGGTTTCCCCTGATCACCATCCTAAGCAGGTCAAATGTCGGGTCAAACCTTTACTTAAAAAAAGTCAACATAATGCTTAAAAGGTCATTTATGCATAATTAGCTATCTAGAACATATGTAACCTGTTTGAACCTTGTTATAACTTAGAAATAAGTGTAAGAACATGTCCAAACATGTTCAACCCGACTATTTCCTGTTTAGACCCGGTTCGGAACCGAAAGTCACATAGTTTGACTTTCTCGTTGACTTTCAGTTCTGACCCGTTTGGGCATATTTTAGAAATGCCTCAGAGCTTTAATTGGATTAGGATACATGTTAGAACAACCCTCTGTGATCATACACCTTGGTTCACTAGTTATCCAATTAATATGCATATTTCCGTTAATTGCTCATACATTGACCGTTATGCCCTTATTACCTTAAATCATGATTTATGAAAATGTAAAAGTGTAGAAACCTTAGTTACTGATATATAAACTTGTATGCAAAGTTTGACATCAGTTTGACTTATAGATTAAGAGTTATGCTCAATATCGCAAAAATTAATGCTTTATGTTAATAAACGGCGTAATTAGCGTATAGCCTAGTTAAGCCGACTTTTTGGTATCAAACTTAATACCCCCTGATGTAATATATTATTTTGGGATTTTTAAATATTTTTAATTAATTTTAGGCTGAGCATAACTAGTAGACGTAGGCTTAATCCGGTAAATTGTCGGTTTTGCCCTTACGGGCCATAAAATGAGTTTTACTTATCTAAACGACTCCAAACCTTTTGCTACTGATAACATATGTTAAATAAATTATTTTAAGCCTTCTGGAAATATAAAAATATCAGATTTAAGTATAGAACCCGGAAATGGCCTTTAATCGCCAAAATTAGCGTTTTTAACGCATAGTATGTCTTAAAAGCATATTGGACATACCCGGGTTGATACCTACTGATATATGAGACAAATTATGATATTTTAACGGTAAGCAAAGGTTGATAAACTCAGACTTCGTTTTTGAGCTTTTCGGCTTATGTGAAATTACCAAAATACCCCTACGGGGCATAGTTTGGTTAAAGATGATAATTTTCACATATATGCTTTAGCCTACTGATATAAATTATCAATTTAAGTATGTTTGCTGTTTACATCAGACCTGTAACTCAGTTGAACATATAAACGCTTTTACAAACTTTAAAATGACAAAACTACCCCTACTGGGCATAGTTTGTGTTTAAATTAGTTCGGGGCATAACGAAAGACATCCTACTGATGTCACAACATATTTGAAGCATATTAACTTAGGAAACCTGTATATGGCTCTTACGGATACCCGCTACGCTTATTTCGCGTTCGGTTCGGTTTATGTAACAAGTTTACATAAATTAGCCGAAACGGGTCAAACCTTATCGGTTTTATCTCAAAATCCAGAATGTGAATAATAAACCCATATTAAACAAGTCTTCAAACTTGTCGGGTCTAAATCACATTCTATCCGGTCTTCGCTTAATCATGCGTCTGAACCGTATCTTCCTGTAAGACTAACCGGTCTAAGCTTAGACTTAATTAAAGACCCGTTAGCATTCTAATTAATTATTTATACCATCATTCCAGACTAGAGCTTTCCGGTAAATGGTACCTACGCTTACTTAAGTGAATACGACTGAGTTATTAATTTCTGATATTTAAGACAGGAGCTAGCTCAGGTAAATACTCTTAACTTATTTTCCCTATACGGGTTTGGGATACGGTACTATAAAAGTACCGCTTGGTCGGGTGTATGTAGTCATTTAAATCGGATTGTGATTGATGTACTTACATAACCTGTTTAATATGTATTATTTTATTATTATTTGGTGTATGGCCTTTGGGGGTTAATGACCATGTCCCGGATATCCTTGGCATCATTTTACGAAATGGCCACGACCTAAGCACGGGGTGTAGGCATACACCTGGCAGCTGCATTATGTAAAAACTGGTAATCCACTCGAAGCTATCATCCCTGTGGGCATTATACCGGAACTGGTAATCCACTTAGGGGATGATAGCCTGTGGGCATTATACCTGTGGCGTGTCAGTTAATCTAGCCCGGCCCTACAAACCGGCCCTGAATGGACGACAAATAAGTAAAACTATATACAAGATTATATACAAATAATTTTCCCAAGTTATAAAAGATTAATTTTGCCTCTGTGCATTTTAATCAAAGTGTCAAAAGGTTTTGTGCCTGGTGCATCTAAATCAATTTTTTTTAAACTCTTTTCAAATGAGTCAGTTGAGTGTATTTACCAGTGAAAACTGACGTATTTTCCAAAAAGGTTAAGTGACAGGTACTAAACGAAATTGGCTGGAAGCTCAGGGCGCTAATAAGGAATCTTGCAAGTTCTAGGCGTCTAAAGTCTGTTGAACAAATGATATGTTTTAAAGATCCGCCTGTGGATCCTTTACTTTCCGTTGTAATACTGGATATTACTTTATATTCGGAATGTAATAATATTTATCGTTTGCTTCCGCTGTGCATTCATATATATTGTGTTGTTTGACTATTATGTTGCCAGCCATGACGTCACGATACTCCCCACCGGGCCCACCGGTGACACGTGGAAAAATCGGGGTGTGACAGGTTGGTATCAGAGCCAACACTGAGTGAATTAAACACTAGCCTTTTGTGTTTAATCTCAGTTACACAATTGCACATATCTAAACTTCTGAGTCTAGACTTAACTTAGGAATATTCTCAATCCTAATCTTGAAGTTTTGTTTCCAAATTTGTATTGGATACGTCGCCAAGCAAAGAAGCCGTAATAGGAGTTCTCCAAACCCGGAGCCCCGAGATGCTGAGCTTCGTACCGCGACTAGAATGAAACGAGCATCCAAGGAGAAAGCATTCAGAAACAACAGGAAGAAGAAACTTCTTTTACTGAAGATCGTTTCCTTAATAGTCCTTATGAGGACATAATTATTTTAGTCCCTTCGAGGACAACATTATTCCTTTTAAGTCCCGCTTAGGGCAACTTTATACTTTTATTTTTATAAATGGAATGATTAAGTTTAAACTTTCATTCTAAATAAGATATATTAAATAAATGGAAAAAATAATATTTCCTTTTTGCAAGATCTACCATTATAATAAAAATGGCAAAATCTAAAAGGGCAAGACCTAGCCTCGGGTCAATTATAAGACCGGGCCAAGATGGTAAGACCTGTTAAAAAGATTCCAATCATTAATTAAGAATCTTAAATGTGAAACCTAGCCTAAGGTCAATTATAAGACCGGGCCAAGATGGTAAGACCTGTTAAAAAGATTCCAATCATTAATTAAGAATCTTAAATGTGAAACCTAGCCTAACGTCAATTATAAGACCGGGTCAAGATGGTAAGACCTGTTTAAAAAGATTCAATTCCCTGTTAACATCCTAAAACATGTTAACACTCCTGGCAGATGTGATTCAATTAAAATCACACACGTCATTTTTATATAGGATCCTTCAAAAGATTCCTAACCCAGTTTAATGATCCCTGAATCCTGGGTTTATGTCATCAATTAAGATGATCATATTTAAACCATACGTGGTAATATAGTGCCTACGGGCCTTGCTCATTTCTACATGAGCCAAAATACAGTGGTAGCTATGACTCCCTGACAGATAAAGGTAATGAACTAGGTTCAAACCTTAAATGCTTTGATTCTCTGAAATCCTAGCATATAATTTATAATTGTCTACGTGACTAGGCCTATTGTGCCAATATACTTTCATGCTTTGATTCTCTGAAATCATAGCTTAAAAATTACAAATGTCCTTGTGACTAGGCTTATTGTGCCAATATACTTTCATGCTTTGATTCTCTGAAATCATAGCTTATAAATTATATATGTCCTTGTGACTAAGCCAGTTGTACTAAGGTACTTAAAGACCTTGATTCTCTGAAATCATGGCTTATAATTTAAAAATTTGTCCTTGTGACTAAGCCTTTTGTGCTATAAAATAAAACTGTTATTATTACTTTGATTCTCTGAAATCATAAGCTTATAATTTATAAATGTCCATGTGACCAGGCCATTGGGTGCCACTAATAAAACTGTTAATGTTTTATAATTAGGATAAATTACAATAGAAATCCTAAATAAATTTGATTAATAAATTAACCAAATATGGTCTCTGTTTACCATGGTTAATGAATTACCCTAAGGGGCAATTCCATAATAAACTCCCAAATAAACTATTGTCCTTGTTTTCTGCAACAGTTCAATTCAAATGGATGACTCAAATGAAATAAATAGCCATCCAGTGGAGCCAAATGAGAACGCCCAGATTACGTTAACGGGTGCCGAATTAAAAGCGATCATAGACGGCGCTGTTACACAAGCTTTGGAAAGGCAGTACGAGGAGTATAGTGAGACTCGTAGTAGGACCCTATCTACACAGCCTTCAAAGCCACCGTCCAATAACGACGACCCGAAGAAAAATGATGACCGACACTCCTCAAACCACAGTGCTCCATCTCAGCAAGTCATACTGAATAAAGGACCCCTTGCTAAGGGTTGCTCCTATAAATATTTCGTTTCCTGCAAACCCCGGGATTTCACTGGGGAGAAAGGAGCCATCGATTGTATGACATGGCTGGATGAGATGGATACGGTTGTTGATATCAGCGGATGTGCTGAGCAAGACGTTGTCAAGTTTGTGTCGCAGTCTTTCAAGGGTGAAGCTTTAGCATGGTGGAGATCTCTGATTCAAGCCACCGGGAAAATCCCACTGTACAATATGACATGGGATCAATTTGTTGCCCTTATCAGGGAAAATTTCTGCCCTCAGCATGAGGTGGAGAAGATAGAGTCCGATTTTCTATCCTTGGTGATGACAAACCTCGACTGTCAAGCTTACCTAACGAGCTTCAACACTATGTCTCGGCTGGTTCCATACCTGGTAACCCCGGAACCAAAACGGATAGCTCGTTTTATCGGTGGTTTAGCCCCCGAGATCAAGGCAAGCGTAAAAGCTTCTCGACCAGCGACTTTTAGATCAGTAGCTGACATTTCGTTATCCCTTACTTTAGACGCGGTCAGGTTGAGATCGCTAAAGAAATCTGAAGAAGGTAAGAGGAATCGTGAGGATGATAAATCACGAGGGTCAGAGAAGAAGCACAAGGGAAACACTGATTCTAAGAAGTCTGGGTTTGGAAGGAACAGTCAACGAACAGAGGAAAAGCCAAGGTGCACGACTTGTCAAAGACGCCACTTTGGAAAGTGCAGGTCTGAATCAAATTCTAGGTCTGAATCACCTGCATGTGGGTTATGCAAGTCTAAGGAGCACAAGACTGTTGATTGCAAGAAGATTAAAGATGCCATATGCTACAATTGCAATGAGAAGGGGCACATAAAAACCAACTGCCCTAAGTACGCGAAGAAGCCTGAAGAGGCCTAGAGAACAAACGCACGAGTTGTCAGGAGGAACGCCCAAGAGATGGTGCAGAATAATAATAGTATAATATGTACCTTTCCTTATCAAGCAGTTTATGCAGAAACTTATTTGATACTGGTACATATAAATATATTATGAATAATAAATGTTGAGAACTGTTGTCTACGCCTGATTAAGACTCCGGTCATTTAATACGATGTATAAATTGGCCGATGATACTTTAGAAAATGCTTCAACAAATCCTATATTGATATCTAATATCTATTAGAAATCACTCTTTCTAATACCTTATAGCAAACTATTGGTTGCATACATAAGGACTCAATATAGTGATAAAAGTCGATTAGTTGCCTTAAAAATCAAGCCCATATTGTGGGTAATAAGAAGCAATTAATTATCAAGACTCCTTATGAGACAACTCTCATAATTACACGTATCTGTGCGATTAATTAATATAAAAAAAAAGAAAAAAAATGGTGGAACTGGCCGTCCCCGGAATCGAACCTGGGTCTAGGCCGGCCGCACCCTTTCGCGCGCCTAGCCAACTGAGCTAGGTGCCTGCCTAGTTTGTGAAACTTCCATTGTTGATTTAATATAAGCACTTGTACGATAAACTTCCTTATCATTTATCAATGATAATCTCTGCTAAGTGTCCTGTTTTTAATATAGGCAATAATAAATCTTCATGAACCATAAACTTAGCAAGATTTTTATTATCATCCACAAGGTATAACTTACCAAGGAAACCATAGTAACCGATTCTTCTAGTATCGGCAAGGAATCCTTCCGAAAAATCTAAGAGCACTCTTTCTTTGCATAGAGTACGACGACATATGTTATTTTAGTTATTTTCTCATTGTTTTCTATCGCCTGCGAATGCCAAACTATGTTTGATTAAAGTGTCATATGAGGATTGGCGTATCCTAGTGTGTCCCATAGATTATTTCCATGTCTGATCAGCATGGAGGTTTAATACATGGAACCCCTGAGATATCCCAATGGTCATATTGTACTAAAGTCGACTAGTAGTATTCAAAGAAGATATCCAAAAATGGAAATTTTTTTAGTAAACGTTTCCGATTAAGAAATTCGTGGACATATAACATAAAGGTGTCACTCGTTTGACACGAACAATAATGGATGAACTGGAGCCTGAGATATAGAAAAATCTCTGTAGCCTCCTTGTATCTTAATTATCTTCTCATAAGTTTTCCCTGCTTACCTCCTGGAAGACAGGTAGAACTAAGATTAAATCCCGTTGTGGGCTGGAGTATTGTGAAAACTCCATATTGATTATGGAATAATCGAAACCTTGATTAAATAGGTTTTAAAACAAAAGCACATAAAGCCTGACTCAATATTCTGAGGGTTTTATGTTATTAAATAAGAAAGACGGTTCATATTGCTTATGCATACATGCCGCAACCCTAATTAGGCAACGATTAAGAATTTCCATCAGCTACCCAGGATCTAAGGGCAAACTATTGGTGGATAGGCTTGAAGAAGTCTGTGGCCACCTATGTAGCTAAATGCTTGACAAGTGCGCAAGTCAAAGCCGAGCATCAGAAACCATCAGGTTTGCTACAACAGCCTGAACTTCCTACGTGGAAGTGGGAAATGGTAACTATGGATTTTATTACCAAGTTACCCAAGACAAGAAAAGGAAATGATACAATATGGGTTATAGTTGATGGACTGACTAAGTCAGCTCATTTCTTACCCATCAAGGAGACTTACAGCTCCGATGTGTTAGCCCAGTTATACGTTGATAAGATTGTAGCCTTACATGGCATACCTGTGTCTATTATCTCTGACCGAGATACTAGATACACGTCACATTTTAGGAAGAATTTCCAACAATCTTTGGGCACACGTCTGAATTTTAGTACGGCCTACCATCCTCAGACTGACGGTCAGAGTGAGCGTACTATTCAAACGTTAGAAGACATGCTACTTGCATGTGCGATCGATTTGGGTGGTAGTTAGGATGAGAACCTACCATTAATCGAATTCCCCTACAACAGTAGCTACCATACCAGCATTAAGGCTGCGCCTTTTGAGGCGTTATACGGTAGAAAGTGTAGATCGCCTAATTGTTAGGCGGAAGTTGGAGATGTCCAGTTATCAGGACCAGAGATAGTGTTCGAAACAACGGACAAGATTGTCCAGATTCGCGACCGTCTCAAAGCTGCCCGGGATAGGCAGAAGAGTTACGCTGATCCTAAGCGTAGGGATTTTTACTTCGAAGTAGGTGACAAAGTCCTACTTAAAGTGTCACCCTGGAAGGGAGTGATGCGGTTTGGTAAGAAAGGCAAGCTAAGCCCGAGATACATAGGACCTTTCGAGGTTATCGAACGTGTCGGTTCAGTTGCCTATAAGTTAAACTTACCAGAAGAGCTCAGTGGAATTCACAATGTGTTCCACATCTGCAATCTGAAGAAGTGCTTCGCTGACGAATCATTGGTAATACCGCATACAGATGTGCATATAGATGAGAGCTTAAGATTTGTTGAAAAACCTTTGTCGATTGAGGATCGACAGGTAAAGAAGCTTCGAAGAAAGCATGTACCTATTGTAAAGATCAAATGGGATGCCCGAAGAGGTCCCGAATTCACGTGGGAGGTTGAATCCACGATGAAAGAAAAGTACCCTTACTTATTTCAGTAAATCTCAGGTCGAGATTTATTTTAAGGGGGTGAGGATGTAACACCTCGAAAATTCACGTCCTATAATGTGTTGACACGTGTCATAAAGTTTGAACGTGTGAAAGAATATTATAAAAGGACTAAAGTTGACAAACATGGAAAGTATGTAATTATACGGATTCTAAGTGTCAACAGTGAATGAATATACTTCATAATAACCCTACATGATGTTTATAACATCAAACGAATAAATCATGGATCATACGAAGCTAAAAGTGAGAGATTACAAACTACAGGGGTCAAATGTGTCAACATGTTAAAGATATACCTCTGAGTGATCTTTTGACAAACCCGAAGCTTTGTAAATATAAATTATGCTCACTAGAATGCACGATTAAAATTTCATAAAGTTTCGTTATCGTATGAGAAAGTTATGATCAAATTTGTGTACGAGGGGTTAAAGCGTCAACGGTGAAAGTTATGACTTTTCGGGTTAACCGGAAGTGTCCAGGGACTTGGCAAAGTGAGTATAAGTCATAAAGCCCTTATATATAATTAATAAGGGGTCAAAATGCAAGAATTAAGCTTGGTTGACCTTTCGGAGCACCAAGAGCCAGGGATGCAAACTGAAAAATGGAAGAATTGCCCCTGAGGAGGGCTAGCGGGGCGCTACATCAGAAGTGTAGCGGTGCGCTAGGGGTGCCCAGATGCAGCAGAATTGGCTGTTGGCTGTTTTAAAGGTTGCAACTGATATTTAACCGATTTTTCTCATCACCCTTGGCCCCTAAACACTCCCTAAACATGTAGGACACATGTTGATCAGTTGTGGTAAGTATTAGACCTAGTTGTCAACATCTTATGGTGATTAAAATCACTATATAAAGGCTTTGAGTTGCAACCATTTGATCATTCCTCTCTTGTGCATTTCTGGAGCTTTTGAGAGCTTAAGAGCAGACACAAGACCTTCCTAATCAAGCTTAGGACTTCAGTAAGTATTCTTTTCCTTCCCTAGTTGAGTTTAGCTAGGTTAATTAGCTAAAAGTCAAACCGTCGTAATTACGGTTTGACTTCGAGATTAGTCAATAATGGCTCAGTCTTATCTCGAATTAAAAGTAGTTTTAGAATGGTATTTATGTGGGTAATAAAACCCCAAAAGGGTTTCCCCTGATCACCATCCTAAGCAGGTCAAATGTCGGGTCAAACCTTTACTTAAAAAAAGTCAACATAATGCTTAAAAGGTCATTTATGCATAATTAGCTATCTAGAACATATGTAACCTGATTGAACCTTGTTATAACTTAGAAATAAGTGTAAGAACATGTCCAAACATGTTCAACCCGACTATTTCCTGTTTAGACCCGGTTCGGAACCGAAAGTCACATAGTTTGACTTTCTCGTTGACTTTCAGTTCTGACCCGTTTGGGCATATTTTAGAAATGCCTCAGAGCTTTAATTGGATTAGGATACATGTTAGAACAACCCTCTGTGATCATACACCTTGGTTCACTAGTTATCCAATTAATATGCATATTTCCGTTAATTGCTCATACGTTGACCGTTATGCCCTTATTACCTTAAATCATGATTTATGAAAATGTAAAAGTGTAGAAACCTTAGTTACTGATATATAAACTTGTATGCAAAGTTTGACATCAGTTTGACTTATAGATTAAGAGTTATGCTCAATATCGCAAAAATTAATGCTTTATGTTAATAAACGGCGTAATTAGCGTATAGCCTAGTTAAGCCGACTTTTTGGTATCAAACTTAATACCCCCTGATGTAATATATTATTTTGGGATTTTTAAATATTTTTAATTAATTTTAGGCTGAGCATAACTAGTAGACGTAGGCTTAATCCGGTAAATTGTCGGTTTTGCCCTTACGGGCCATAAAATGAGTTTTACTTATCTAAACGACTCCAAACCTTTTGCTACTGATAACATATGTTAAATAAATTATTTTAAGCCTTCTGGAAATATAAAAATATCAGATTTAAGTATAGAACCCGGAAATGGCCTTTAATCGCCAAAATTAGCGTTTTTAACGCATAGTATGTCTTAAAAGCATATTGGACATACCCGGGTTGATACCTACTGATATATGAGACAAATTATGATATTTTAACGGTAAGCAAAGGTTGATAAACTCAGACTTCGTTTTTGAGCTTTTCGGCTTATGTGAAATTACCAAAATACCCCTACGGGGCATAGTTTGGTTAAAGATGATAATTTTCACATATATGTTTTAGCCTACTGATATAAATTATCAATTTAAGTATGTTTGCTGTTTACATCAGACCTGTAACTCAGTTGAACATATAAACGCTTTTACAAACTTTAAAATGACAAAACTACCCCTACTGGGCATAGTTTGTGTTTAAATTAGTTCGGGGCATAACGAAAGACATCCTACTGATGTCACAACATATTTGAAGCATATTAACTTAGGAAACCTGTATATGGCTCTTACGGATACCCGCTACGCTTATTTCGCGTTCGGTTCGGTTTATGTAACAAGTTTACATAAATTAGCCGAAACGGGTCAAACCTTATCGGTTTTATCTCAAAATCCAGAATGTGAATAATAAACCCATATTAAACAAGTCTTCAAACTTGTCGGGTCTAAATCACATTCTATCCGGTCTTCGCTTAATCATGCGTCTGAACCGTATCTTCCTGTAAGACTAACCGGTCTAAGCTTAGACTTAATTAAAGACCCGTTAGCATTCTAATTAATTATTTATACCATCATTCCAGACTAGAGCTTTCCGGTAAATGGTACCTACGCTTACTTAAGTGAATACGACTGAGTTATTAATTTCTGATATTTAAGACAGGAGCTAGCTCAGGTAAATACTCTTAACTTATTTTCCCTATACGGGCTTGGGATACGGTACTATAAAAGTACCGCTTGGTCGGGTGTATGTAGTCATTTAAATCGGATTGTGATTGATGTACTTACATAACCTGTTTAATATGTATTATTTTATTATTATTTGGTGTATGGCCTTTGGGGGTTAATGACCATGTCCCGGATATCCTTGGCATCATTTTACGAAATGGCCACGACCTAAGCACGGGGTGTAGGCATACACCTGGCAGCTGCATTATGTAAAAACTGGTAATCCACTCGAAGGTATCATCCCTGTGGGCATTATACCGGAACTGGTAATCCACTTAGGGGATGATAGCCTGTGGGCATTATACCTGTGGCGTGTCAGTTAATCTAGCCCGGCCCTACAAACCGGCCCTGAATGGACGACAAATAAGTAAAACTGTATACAAGATTATATACAAATAATTTTCCCAAGTTATAAAAGATTAATTTTGCCTCTGTGCATTTTAATCAAAGTGTCAAAAGGTTTTGTGCCTGGTGCATCTAAATCAATTTTTTTTAAACTCTTTTCAAATGAGTCAGTTGAGTGTATTTACCAGTGAAAACTGACGTATTTTCCAAAAAGGTTAAGTGACAGGTACTAAACGAAATTGGCTGGAAGCTCAGGGCGCTAATAAGGAATCTTGCAAGTTCTAGGCGTCTAAAGTCTGTTGAACAAATGATATGTTTTAAAGATCCGCCTGTGGATCCTTTACTTTCCGTTGTAATACTGGATATTACTTTATATTCGGAATGTAATAATATTTATCGTTTGCTTCCGCTGTGCATTCATATATATTGTGTTGTTTGACTATTATGTTGCCAACCATGACGTCACGATACTCCCCACCGGGCCCACCGATGACACGTGGAAAAATCGGGGTGTGACACTAACCAATAATGCTAAGCCCATTACAAAATATCCAAAGACTAAATAATCAAACTATTAAGTTGTTGTCACAAAACATGCACCAACAAGCATCAAGGCTGCTCTTTTCGAGGCCTTGTATGGGAGAAAATGTCGAACGCCTGTCTGTTGGGCAGAAGTTAGGGAGGCCCAATTATTAGGACCTGAGATATCCCTTGAGACGATGGATAAGATTATACAAATCCATGACCATCTGAAAGCTGCCAGAGATCGGCTGAAGAGCTACGCTGACAAGAGGCGCAAACCTCTTAAGTTCCAGGTAGGGGACAAAGTCGTACTGAAGGTATCAACCCGGAAGGGTGTAATGCGTTTCGGCAAGAAGGGCAAGTTAAGCCCAAGATATATTGGACCATTCGAGATTATCAAATGTGTTGGGTCTGTAGCGTATAAGTTAAACTTGCCTAAGGAGCTCAGTGGAATTCACAATGTGTTCTAGATCTGCAATCTAAAGAAATGTCTAGCCGATGAGTCGCTAGCAATGTCTCATGAAGACGTGCAGATAGATGAAAACTTGCGGTTTGTTGGGAAACCAATATCGATCGAGGATCGGCAGGTTAAGAAGCTCCAACGGAAGCATATACCTATTGTAAAGGTCAAGTGGGATGCCCGTAGAAACCCCGAGTACACATGGTAGGTCGAGTCCACTATGCGACAGATGTACCCCCACCTTTTTTAGTAAATCTCGAGGTCGAGATTTCTTTTAAGGGGGTGAGGATGTAACACCTCGTAAAAATCATGTCCAATGATGTGTTGACACGTGTCCCTAATCCTAAATATGTCAAACGTTGACTAGGAGGGACTATTGTTACTAAATAATGAAAAGATGTATGTGGAGGGACTAAAAGTGTCAACATGCTCAACTAAGCCTCTGAATGACCTTTTAAAGTATTCGTATTCTTTAACGAGCCATATGTTGGACGTACAAAACCATTTGTGATTTAAATCAAAAGTTATGAATTGGGTTAAAAGCGTCAACATGTTACTTATACCTCTGAGTGACCTTTTAACGAACCCGGAGTTTAATGATGTTTGGTTACACCTTCGGAACCTGCAACCTAACATAAAGGATTAAAAGTGCTTTAAATGAAAGTTACTTTAAGTTTGGAGGTTGAGGGGTTGGTTTTGCCAAATTTTAAAAATGTTTCACTGACTTTGGATGCCCTCGCGGGCCGCGACTCCCTGGGTGTTTCCCGGTAGCGTGGCGCGACGGAGTCAGCTGGGTAGAATATTAAGGACAGTTGGGTTGTTCTTCCTTGATCACCACACAAACAACCAATACTCACAAGAATTGAAACCATGAGCTCAATCCCTATTTTAGACACATCCTTGGACACCTTGAGTGATCTTGCAACCTCCGTAACACTTGGCTAGATCCTACATTCTAAGCTTCAAGTATAAATAGAGGGTTTGGGTGGCCATAATTCTTTGCACCTTCTAAATTCATTCCTTCTCACTCTCTTGGAAATTCCCAGCTGAAGGGAGACTCCACCTCAGTTCTAAAGTCGAGCTAGGACCTTTAGTAAGTGTTCCTAACCTCTACTTTTCAGTTTATAGGCTTTTAAAAGCCGAAAGTCAAGCTTTTTCGATAAAAGCTTTGACTTTCGGTTTACACCTTAATGGTCTAACCATTATTCGAGGTGAACAAGGCTACCTGATCGTAATTAGGTAGGTGTTAATCCCTAAAAAGGGCACCTCCTAAGAATCACGTTTGTTTGGTCAATTGACGGGTCAAAGTTATTAAAATTAAAAAGTCAAACGGGCCAGTTTTGAAAATAATTAGAATCTGATAATTTATGTGTTATAAAATATGTTTTATCACTTTAATAACTTGGTAATAATTATTAGAACATGTGTAAACATGTTCAGCCCTTCAATTCCAGGTTTAGGGTAGGTTCGCAACTGAAAGTCGTGAAGTTTGACTTTTGCTTTGACTTTCGATTCTGACCCGAATTAGCTTAGTTTCTTATTGTTTTAAGGTTCCTTTATGACCATATTATTATGTAGTATAATCCTCTGAGGTTATATTACATGGTCATATAGTAATCTGAGTTTATTTGCAAGTTCCGTTAATATACTCGATTTTGACTAAAATGCCCTTTTGTTTAAAAACAAGGTTTTAAACATTAATGAGCATGCAAATGAATTATGTACTAATATGTTAACATGTTTGACATATTTTGATGTTATAAGTCTGATCATAAACTGAGTTTTTATACATTATCGTAAATTATGTCTTAAAAGGACCAAAATGCCTTTTTTAGCATCTAAATTGGTTTTAAACATAATTTTAACTTAAGACTCATTACCTACTGATGTGATATCATAATTAGGATTATTTGGGATGTCAATTCAGATTACATACTGAGTTTATGCACAAGTTCTTGTATAATGCTCTTAAATGACGATAAAGCCCTCATGGCACATAAAATGGTTTTTAAGCATGATATTCAAACAAAACCTTTTACTTACTGATATGTTATGATAAATAACATATTTTAATTATTTAAACCTGGTCATACCATCATATTTCATAAACCATCACATAAATCGTCATTTAACGATTTTAACGCCGTTTAGGCGCATGGTATGGTTTTAAACCAAATTTATCAACCAAGACTTGTTACCTATTGATTTTATAAATATTTTTAAATATTTTTACATTAGGAATAAGTTATAAACTCATAATCCCAAATAAGTTCTCAAAACTATGTGTGAAATGACCAAAATGCCCCTACGGTGCATAGTTTGGTCTTAAAACATAAACCACACATATATTTGATATCCTACTGATATTATATCATAAATTAACTATTTTCCAGAATCTTTATGATCATAACATCAGTTTACTTGCAAGCTCCTTTTATAAGTCGTAAAATTACCAAAACACCCTTATGGGGCTTAAATCGATTGTTAAACCTTAATGGGCATACATGTAAATATCCTACTGATATTATAACATGTTTTAAGTATAATAACATATGGAACTTGTACTTGACTCATCCGGTTACCCGTTGATGCTTATATGCGTACGGTTAGACTTATGTAACTAGTTTACATAAGTTTGGCAAAACGGGTTTAACCTTATCTTTTTAATCTCAATTTCCAGAATGTAATTAGTTTACCCATATTATACAAGTCTTCATACTTGTTGGGATTAAACTACATTCAAATCTGGTCGTCGCTTAATCTAGCATATTGTACCGTTTTTGATCCTTTAAGCTAGCCGGTCTAAGTCTATGACTTAAATATGACCCGTTAGCATTCTAATTGGTTATTATTACCATCATTCCAGACTAGATCCTTCCAGTAAATGATACCTACACTTAACTGTTGATTTTACGACTGAGTTATTTAAATCTTGCACTTGAATCGAGTTATAGCTCAGGTAAATACTTTTAACTTATTTTCCCTATACGGGCTTGGGATACGGTAAATTATTACTGCTTGGTCGGGTATGGGATCACTTAGCTGGATTGTGGCTATCAAATCTGCATAACCCGTTTTAATCTGTTTTGTTTGATAACTTAAACATTGGGGGTTAAAGACCGTGTCCTGGATATCCTCGGCTCATTTAAGTTACTAATGGCCATGACCTAAGCACAGGGTGTAGACATACACCTGACAGATGCGAATGCTAAAATATTTTACCCATAAATTGGGGATAACTCCTTTGTGGGTTTATAAGTGGCGAGTCAGTTAATCATGTCTTGGTTTCTATACAGGGTCCCATATGTATTGACAAACATGTAAAACTGTATACAAGATTAAAATTCTTAATTGTCCCAAGTTATAAAAGATTTTCATGTACCTTGTGCACTTAAATCAATTTTCGAAATGTTTTCAAAATGTGTCAGTTAATTGTATTTACCAGTGTAAGCTGACGTATTTTCAAAAGACTAAGTTACAGGTACAACACGAAATAGGCTGGAAGCTGCTTGGTATTGATAAGAGGATATTGCAAATCCTTAGAATGCCTAAAGTCTGTTGAACATCATTTTGTACATTTTATGATCCACCTGGGGATCTGTTATTACAACCGTCTGTATATTATTTTTGAACTTTGAACACTTCGGTTTGTAATAATAATTTTATTCCAAGACTTCCGCTGTGCTATTTTGTGTTTATTGGCTATGATGATATCAACTTACGACACGATACTCCCCCACCGGGCCCACCAAGTTATGTTGGAAATTCAGGGTGTGACATATACCGAGACTAAAACAATTATTTTCAAACGAGAAAGAAGCGAAATTATCACGATGGCATTCAGAAGAACGTATAAAGGATGGAAAATTAAGACATGTGGCGGATTCTCCACAATGGAGAAATATTAATAGAAAATATCCAGAATTTGGTAATGAGGTTAGGAACATAAGGTTTGGGCTTAGCTCCGATGGAATCAATCCTTTTGGAAACGCTAGTAGTTGTCATAGTACGTGGCCAGTTCTTCTTTGCATCTGCAATCTTCCACCATGGTTATACATGAAATGAAAATATATAATGATGTCGTTTTTTATTCAAGGTCCGAAACAACCTGGTGTTAACATCAATGTTTATGTCCCCGTTGATTGATGACCAAAAAACTATATGGGATTCTGGTGTAAATGTGTATGATGCTTATAAGAAGGAATAATTTGACTTGCGTGCCATGAGTTTTTGCACCATAAGTGATTTCCCGGGGTACGCTAATTTGTCTGGATGTAGCACAAAAGGTAAGAAAGCTTGTCCTATTTGTGAAGATGAGGCAACTTCAATATGGTTAAATTATTGTAGAAAAACAGTATACATAGGACACCGAAGATTCCTTCCAACTGGACACAGTTTTCGAAACAACACAGAGGACTTTAATGGAAGTACCGAGACCAGAAGGTAACCGAAGAACTTTGATGCATTTTCACCAGTTGAAAATCTAAATACCGTTTTGGGAAAAAGAACTCGTAAAAAAACTCGTACTACTCGTGTTGAGAAAGTAACTAATTGGAAAAAAGGTCAATCTCTTGGGACTTACCATACTGGAGGCATTTAGAAGTTCGACATTGCCTAGATGTTATGCATATCAAAAAAAATGTATATGATAGCTTGCTAGGCTCTAAGTAGTTAATGCGGTAAAATATCGGATATCGGTCAAGGACCGATATTTGAGATATCGGTTATCGTGGTGGGATATCGGTGGGATATCGGTAATTTTAATATCATGCTAAATCTATATATATAGCAATTTAACACTAACAATTGTAATAAGTAAGAACTGACAAAGAATTAAAACACTAACATTTAATAGTAACAACTAATAATTAAGACTTAAAACACTAATAGCAGCAATAAGAAGAAAAATGAACGGTAGAAATAAGAAGAATGGTACTGATATCGGGAAAATCGGTGATTCATCGATCAAATATCGATCCTATATCGGTCAAATATCGGACAATATCGCTGATATTATCGGTACTAATATTCTGACCAATATTTTGTACCGCTATCTCGGCAGGGGACCGATAACCGATATATCACTGATACAACGGTTGATATGTCGGGATATTAACTACATAGGCTAGGCTTATTGTTAGACATTCCCGGAAAAACTAAAGATGCTTTCAATGCCCGTAAAGACGTGGAAGAAATGGCAATACGTAAAAAGCTTGCCCTTATTGAAAAAGGTAATCGTATTTATCTGCCACCTACATGTTACACAATGTCAAAGGAAGAGAAAAAAAAGTTTTTTAAATGTTTGCATAATATTAAAGTTCCATCTTGTTATTCCGTAAACATTAAAAGGTTGGTGTCAATGAAAGATTGTAAACTGCTTGGTATGAAGTCTCATGATTCTCATGTTTTGATGACACATATGATTCATATTGTTGTCCTAGGATTACAACCAGAGAGTACACGACACACAATCACAAAACTTTGTTTGTTTTTTAACATGATTCACTCAAAAGTTATTGATCCCCAGGAATTGGATGCATGGAAAAAAGAAATCATAATCACACTTTGTGAACTAGAGAAGTACTTCCCGGCATCCTTTTTTTGATGTGATGGTTCACCTGGTGATTCATATCATTTAAAAAATCAATGCTTGTGATCCGGTATTTTGTGTTACATGTACCCTTTTGAAAGATACATGGGTTTTTTAAAAGCTTATGTAAAAATCATTATCGGCCTGAGGGTAGTATTCTAACAGGATATGCTTCCGAGGAGGTAATTGAATTATGTACGGGTTATGTATAAGGTGTGACACTTGTGCTCTGTAAACACACAAGATGTAGGACAATGTCTTCTATCAAAGAAACAATGTATTTTGGTCTCAGATTTTGTTTATTTGTGTTTTACAATTTCACGTTTTGATTCTAGTTCATTTTCAAGTTTTGAATCGCTTTCTGGAAAGTTATACGCGAACTGATGCGTAAACGTAATCAGTTTAATGTGGCAAACACTCCGGAATAGTGACATAGGCTTAACATACCTTAAATAACTTTTATATAACTTAGAAATAGGTTTTGAAAGCTTTGGTGTGTCAAAAACAAGTTTATTCACTCTCAGGGACTATTTGCGTCAAACTACGAAAGTCTGTTGATTCGTATAGTAACGAACATTTCGGAACTTGATCATAAGCTAAACGTACCCTAAATATCCTTTACATAGCTTAGAAATAGGCTTTGAGTGGTTCGTTATGCGAAAATATGCTTAATTGATCAATAGGGACTAAAAGCGTCAAAAAGTGCATAAGTTTGCATTTACGCGCTTATCTTACGTTCTGAATATATCCGGACATCCAAAAATTTTTGTAATCATTAAAATATTTTATTTTAGTGTTTGGAATGTTAGAATTTCACTCGTCGTGTAATTTGGATCAATTTCGCGTTCGTTACGACTTCCGTCGTAATTAACCAACAACGCGATCGTACGACCAAACGAACCGACATCTGAGATGTTTTTGAGCATATTTTAAGTTCCCTACACTTTAATTTCATTTTAGAGCCTTGAAATGGGGTTAACGGGGCTTAAACGTGTCAAAAATGCATAGAAAACCAAGTTTTAGGCCTGCAGGGACTAAACTTGTAAATTTGCCAAAGTTACTAGGCGAGGCGCGTAAGCCCAGTCCTATTTCTACGTGGCCCGTGATAGACCTTCAGCACAGAAATATTGAACCTGGTCTTTCCAGCTGTTTTTGATGGTTTTGTTCATGGTTTTTCAATACCATTTGATGGATTTTGATGGTTTTATTGCTCCCATTGTATATTAAAACCATGTGCCCAAATGTAAGGCCTAGATTGAAGCTCAATTATCGAGAAACGATCTTAACGGTTCTTCGAAATCTATATATACCCAAGCCTTTCATTCATTTCTGCTCACACTTGATCTTAATTTCTCTAAGTTGAAGTTCAAAACTTCATACCTGAGTATTTTGGATCAAGATCTTCCTAGCTTGGACCCTTTGTAAGTTTCTTTCGTGCTTTTATGCGTTTTTAAGCGTAAAAGTCAAACAATGTTTGACTTTCTTCTTTGACCTCGAATTGGTCAACACGAAGTTCGTTTGAACTTCGCAACATGAGCGTAATCACGATGGTTATAGTCCGTTGTGACTATACCTACTAGTTACCACGTTGATTAGGTGTAGTGACGAGTCATAGTTTTGGTCAAAATGCGTATTTTGCAACCAAACTATTCTTGGGTATCAAAACCCTTTGTTTTGATATCAAAACCCGTTTTTCTAACTTAGTTAAACATGTTTTAACATGTTTAACTCGTCACTTTTAGTTTAGTGCTTGTATAGGCTCGTAAGATAAGCGGTCTAAACAACCGCTTAGACTTCCGAACCCGACCCATTTGGTCGATCATTAGGATCCGGCCAAACATATATGGTGACCATAGTTGTATAGAGAATAACCTTTTGAGGTTATACCTTATGGTCACTTCGTTTAGTTAGTTGTATGATAGGTGGTTTATATGCCTTAGGAAAATGACCAAAATACCCTTTTTGCGCATAATTTCATTTTAAGCATATGTAACACATATTTTGACATCTAAACTGATTATATAACATAATTAGATATGTTAAGGCATATAATACTTGTCATAGGACTAGTTAGGCGTCTCGAACGCGCTTTCGCGCGAACGACACGTTAAAGTGGCGTAAGCTACCTTAATGGGTCGTAATGGGTCATAAGCACTTAGGATAGGTTCCGATTTAGAATGTAGGCTTTGTTAAACCATATCACATGAGTTCCAATACTCGTTTGGTTTACAATACCTCATGTTACCCGATCTTCCGATTTAGGTGTCGATTCGCTAACATAGTATCCGTTACCCTAGGAACCACTGCAACACTTGAACTCTTGGTCTTTTGAGCTTTGTTATACCCTTTGAACCGGAACTATACGGAATCCCAGGCGAGTACATAGTTCCCATCTTTTACCGTTTTCAAATGTTTTGGGGTGATTCATATGTGTAATCGATTTGTTTTCGAAATGTATGGCATGTATGTGTTTACTAAGTGATTTGAGGTGTCTTATTCCGATTATGCAAACACAGTGATTATCTAGAATCCTTATAGCTTCTATCTATCTTCATAGATTGATTCTTATAGGATGTTTGAAGTATAGTCTTAGATCTTCCTATCTTCATAGTAAGGTATTAAGAAGTACTTTACGACTCGATGGTTGGTTGTGTGTAGATTGTTGGTGATTTAGATAACGAAACTAGATAATAAAATAAGAACATGGTGGATACGCCGCTGGTACTTCCTATATATAAGTGTTCTTATTTTATTATTCTTGTAGCGTTATCTGGATCACTTTAGGATTTTGTGTATGATTGTTTCAATGTTTGAGTATCGAAATCTTCGTAGAATTTCTCATATTTTTATATGTTAGATTCTTAGAAAGATATATGAAGTATTATCATGACTCATTGATTTGATTTATATAATACTTACAGTAGTTTTGATTCATTTCAAAACAGTTATTATTAATCCTTGATTGGATTTCTAATAACATATTAACAAGTTTTTACGATGGTTTAAACAAGATTACAATGTAAGGCATAAAAATGACTTAGTAATAATCATATTGCCATATACAAACCTATTTTGTCACGAGTTTTCACAATTAAGATTAAGTATTGCAAATGCTAAATTTTTGCCATTCTTTGGCTTCAAGATTTATTTTCAATTGACAGCTCTCGTAGCTGTTAAAGTATTGCAATACCAAATGTTTTGCCATTTATTTGGCTAATAAAACCTATGTATTCATCGGCGTTTTTATGCTGACTGTTTTTCACATATGTTTCAGGTTTTCGACTGTTCAAGAATGCAACGCATAGGACTGCATACGGGCCTTAGACTTCTACAATAAAAGAACAATTACATGTATTGTTTGTTGTAAAACGATGTTAATGATATTGAAACAATTTAGTACCAGTAGTTGTGAGCAATTTGTAACGTGACTCCCCGATATTTCTGCCGCGTGTTGTTGTATTACGCGATTGGGGTGTTACAGAAGGTGCTAAAAGTATTGGTCTGCCACAATCTCGTCACTCCGGCAAACTTCAAGGGGAAGGAGGTGTCGGTATGAAAATGTTAAACCCACGTAAGGAAAGTTTAGAACTTGCACATTTCTATGTCCTAAAACACATGACTTTTCATGCTATGTATGCCAATGAACACTTGAAGTTGTTATAATCATCCAACCCGAATAAGAGCAAAATGTGGCATGAAACTAATCATAACAAAGAGTTTTCTTCATGGATGAAAGATAAGGTAACCGGTGGTCAGGCGGTTGTTGATAAAATTGTGGAACAACTGGGGCGAGGTCTAGAATGTAGAGTAAAATCTTACCAAAGGTATGACATTAACGGGTATACTTTACACAAAAAATCAACATGAGAAAAGTACAATGTAGAATAGTAGAGTTACAGTAATAGCATCAATAAACAAATTTGACCAGATGAATCACAATATAAGATTGGTGATTTATGCAAAATGCAACATATAAATTACATCAAATGAAGCATAAAACTAACACTTTTTTAGTACTATTGTTGGAAAAAGCGCGTTTCTTTCTTCCTTTTGAATTTACTGGACCAAACGAGCTTAAAAGAACAAAAGGAGCAAATAAGCAGCCAAAACCAACATAAATACTAAAAGAAGGAATAAACATGATGTGCCTGACCCCTCGGCAGCATCTCCCAAAGCAAAAACAAGGAAACAGACTCTAACCACGGGGCCGTGCCCAGCTGGGCATGGGGCGTGGTCAGGGGCCTGAACAAGAAGACAAACCTGCAAAAGCTTCTACGCCCACCACGGGGCCGGGCCTAGCTCTACATGGGGCACGGTCAACTCTAAGATACGTAGAATCTTGATAGTACAGCAAAGAGTTGACCACGGGGTCGTGTGGGGCCCTCTGCTGACAGTTGCAATTAATGAAGGAAGAGAAGATGATGGCCATGGGGCGCGCCCACTGGACACGGGGCCGTGGCTAGGGCTATGTTCAGGCTATAAACAGGGGTGCTTGGTTCACTTTAAGGGCATCCCTTGGCAAACCACTACTCTCCCACTTTGCCACCACTCCACCACCACTACAACACCAACACCCACCACCATCATCCATCATCCATCATCCATCTTTAGAATGTGTATAGTAGTCTCGGGATCCAAGATTGATTTTAAAAGTTCTTGCCAATCAATGGCCATGTTTGGCTAAGCCACTTACATCACTTGGTGAAGACAAGTTTTTAATGTATTACTTTTGATTTTTAATCTTTCGGCACTTTTTATTTGGGTTTGTATTAATGACTTTAATAACTAGTTTCTTATGTTGAAGGTGAATTTTTCTTATCATTTCTTCATGGTATCTTGAGGTTACTTTACTATCTATATAAAGTAAAAGATGTCATCATTCGTGTCTTTACAGTCTGTATAAAGCGTGTTAACTACCTGGAAGGGGGTTAGGGTATGGTTTGGTAAAGTTCTTGTCTCGTTCAGTGTATAGATCCTGCGAGGACCTGGCTCAAGCTTACTAGGACCTCCTCAATGCCCAATGGTATTAGATGGCAGGGGTGCGAATAGCTTGAGTCCCTCATATGTAAACTACTGTTAATACTTTAAACCGGCTTCTTGGGATTCTATCCTTGCTGATTCAAACCACTTAGCCGAGGGTAACGTCACATTCAAAAGAGGGGCCTACCACTTTTCGCATTAATAACTAACTTAATTGTCTTTCAATATTCCGACCCTTTGTGATTGTATCCCTGCTGACTCAAACCACTGGGTTGAGGGTAACGTCACCTTCAAAAGAGGGGCCTACTACTATAACTAAGATAATCTTTTAAAAAGTCCAAAAGTGCGAAAATCATCAAAGGATACATTAAAGATGAGTTGGATCCAAGTGATTCTATCTTGTCTATTTGTTTTTATTTTATTTATCTTTTCATTTTTAGTTTTAATTTCATATTTCAAAACTTTCCTCAAAAATTTAGATCGATTAGATGTTGAGGATAAACCGGTATTAAAAACTCTTGTGTCCTTGGACGACCTCGGTATCTTACCAACACTATACTACGCTCATGATGGCTGCACTTGCCCAAGTGTGTGTTTAGTGTTAGTATAATATCGTGTTTTATAAATTTAAAACTTGACTAATGGGTAAAATGGGCTTAAAATATTAATAAAATCATATCACACTTCGCACACACCAAGTTTTTGGCGCCGTTGCCGGGGAACACAAGGATGTTGAGAAAGTTAAAAATCAACGGCCTAATTATTTTTATTCTTTTTTCTGTTTTTTTTTTTTTTTAGAATTCTTCTTAATTTTTCAGTTTCTGCAGAACTCAGCACAGGCCGTGCTCAGCCAGACACGGGGCCGTGTCCATCATCGTTACTGGCAATCCTGATTTAAATCAGACAGTAGCTGACCACGGGGCCGTGTCCACTCAACACGCCCACGTGTCCAACCCCCAGTTACTGAAAACAGAACCATAAGTTCCCGACAGTTGGTAAATTCTGACAAAAATACGAGTGATATTGATTATTTTTACGTTCGCCACTCTTACTGTGAGTGGTGTCAAATATGTGGTGGATTCAATCAAGATTTAGTATGTTTCTTTCTAAATTACAAACCCCACTATTTAGACCCATCGATTAATCACCTTAAGATATGCAAAAGTAAAAACGATCACTACCTCTCGCCCGAATGCCCTCAACCATCTCTTCCAACCGACATAACCTCTGAAGAATTATGTCGAATCAAAGAAATACTTCTCCTAAAATTAAAAGAAATAGAGCTTGAGATGAAAGCGAGTTATTCATCACAAGACAACAATCAAGGAGAATTGTTGGGACCACATTCGGAATCTACCAACATCGACGACACCAAAAGTACCTCAACCTCTTGTGAAAGCATGAGCGATAGTCGTCCCTTTGTTGATTGTGCAGTGAGGGACACTCTGTCGCAACCCCCGGCCCCTAGTCACTTGGGATCGGGCGGCCGCGAGCACAGATTCAGTGGTATCGGTGTTTAGCAGTT
Source organism: Helianthus tuberosus (assembly GCA_030545235.1). Lineage (NCBI taxonomy): Eukaryota > Viridiplantae > Streptophyta > Magnoliopsida > Asterales > Asteraceae > Helianthus > Helianthus tuberosus. The sequence goes on from CM060419.1 coordinate 4,994,073, forward strand.
TGGCAGCGGAATTTATATTAGAACCGTAGTTAGGAAATATTTTATTAGAGTAAAATACCACATTTTTATGATAGTAAATACATGGGAAATTCCCAAATTTCCATTACAAACATGTTTATAGGGATAAAACCTAATTTATTTAATTAAAACATCCTCTTTATTTAGGTAACTTTTATAGCCACATTTTTCCAAGCCTTCAGTGCTCTCCAGCTGGCTTCTATTTGGCTTTCACATTTTGTTACCTGAAACACGTTTTAAAACATTTGTCAGTGGGAAATACGGGTGAGTGAATCCCAATTAATCAAAACAGGTTTTATCCATGTACAATATTGAGGGCAATCCAGCAATTACATTTGTTTATTTTTCTACTTTGATTACCACCCACGGTACTGTCAACCCGACTTGTGATCATGTTACTACTCACAGTGTAGTAACAAATTTTGTATAAAAACCCCAACATACCGATGATAATTGTAGAATACAAATACTCGATCACTGTTAAATATAAATTAAAACAATTGAGGTTTTGTAAAAACACTTTGTGAAAAGAAGGATTACTCACCTTGTTATTTTAGACTTTTCCCTGTGCTTTCCTGGTTATAATCTAATAATTAAACAATGCACACGCGTTTGTATAGTAACCCAATATTTACATTAGTTATACCCTCCCCGAGACAGAACTCCAACGACTAAGTCGGGCAGAGCCTCGACAGCCGTTACGGAGCACTAGATCAATGGGCAGTGTATCTAATACGTAACCGGGGGTTATAATATTTACAACAAAGCAGAGCTTCGTTAATTAGGGGGTATAATGCTTGGGTATTATGTCTACACTTTAGAATTTTGAGAGAGAATTATAATTTTGAACAATTTGTGAACTGTGCCGATTGATCCTATTTATAGTGCTGATCAGGCACTTTCTCGCGCCCCGTGAACGAGAGCATAAGGGTCTTCACGGCCCGCGACGTAGGGTGTGTACGGCGTAGCCTTGTCCGGTCATATGTATAGGTTCGACACGAGGCTGCCACATGGCAGCTCAGGGTGTGGCCTCGTAGCCGGCCTGTCGCGCCCCGCGTAAGCCGAAGACAAGATCTCCGTGCCCCGCGAGAGACCATTTAAAATTGTTTTTATTTTGTTTTTATAAAATTATAGGTATTTGGGACCGGTTTTCGTATACGAGGTGTATTTTAGGACATATAGGGGTGTTCTAAATATTTTAGGAGTGTCAGAAATATTTTAGGAGGGTTGTTATATCCTCCCCACCTTATTTTAGAACTCGTCCTCGAGGTCTACTGGAACAGGTGTGGATATTTCATCTGCATCTCTGATTCAAGCTCCCAAATGTACTCTGGTCCTCTCTTGGAATCCCATTTCACTTTGACTAGAACTAATCTCTTGTATTTGAGATTTTTGACTTTCCTGTCTTCAATCTGTAGTGGCTTCTTTACGAACTTGAGCTTCTCATTTACCTCTATATCCTTAAGAGATACTACAAAAGATTCATCAGCTAAGCACTTTTTTGAGATTACATACATGAAATACATCATGTATTCCTGCCATTTCTTCTGGCAGTTGTAGCTGATAAGCTACTGGTCCTATTCTTTTAATAATCTCAAAAGGTCCAACATACCTGGGGCTTAGCTTTCCTCTTTTGATGAATCTTACCACTCCTTTCCAAGGAGAAACCTTTAATAATACCTTGTCTCCTACCTGAAATTCCAATGGTTTTCGTCTATTATCAGCATAACTCTTTTGTCGATCGCGTGCTGCTTTTAGTCTTTCCTTGACTTGGATAATCTTGTCTGTTGTTTCTTGCACTATCTCTGGTCCACATAATTGTTTTTCTCCAATTTCTGCCCAACAGACTGGAGTTCGGCACTTTCGTCCATACAGTGCTTCGAATGGTGCAGCATTGATACTAGTATGATAGCTGTTATTGTAGGAAAATTCTATTAATGGTAAATGATCATCCCAATTTCCTCCAAAATCAATTACACAAGCTCTAAGCATATCTTCCATTGTCTGAATTGTCCTTTCGCTTTGTCCATCCGTTTGAGGATGATAAGCAGTGCTTAGGTTTAGCTTGGTTCCCATTGCTTTTTGGAAACTTTTCCAAAAATAAGAAGTAAAATGGCTATCTCTATCAGACACAATAGATAAAGGAATTCCATGTAATAAAACTATTTCATTTACATATAACTTGGCTAATTATTCCATACTGACAGTTTCCTTCATCGATGAGAAATGAGCAGACTTAGTTAATCTATCCACAATCACCCAGATTGTATCATTACCTTTTCGTGTCTTGGGTAATTTGGTAACAAAATCCATTGTTATCAATTCCCATTTTCATACAGGCATTTCTAATTGCTGCAACAATCCTGAGGGTTTCTGATGTTTAGCTTTAACTTATGAACAGGTTAAACACTTGGCTACATAAGCTGTTATATCCTTTTTCATTCCTATCCACTAGAAATTCTTTCTTAAGTCTTGATACATTTTATCACTTCCAGGATGTATTGTATACTTAGACTTATGGGCTTCTTCTAATATTCAGTGACGTAAGTTTTCTAGTTTAGGTATCCACATCCTTTTCTTATGGATTCTCCAAATTCCATTTGTTCCTTGTTCTAATTCATTAATCATTCCTTTCAATTTTTCAGTATCATCCTTGATTACTGATTCCAGTACTTCTCTAATTTGTTCATTTAAATCTATTTGCAGATTTAATTTAAGATAACGTACTCTTTTCGGCTTTTCGTGATACTTTCGACTTAAAGCATCAGCTACTACATTAGCCTTTCCTGCATGATACTGGATACTACAGTCGTAATCACTAAGAATTTCAGTCCAGCATCTTTGTCTCATATTTAACTCTTTTTGCCCAAAAACATATCTTAAACTCTTATGATCAGTGAAAATGGTAAACTTACTACCATAAAGGTAATGTCTCCAAATTTTCAGGGCAAAAATTATGGCTCCTAACTCTAAATCATGGGTTGAATAATTCTCTTCATGATTCTTAATTTGTCTAGACGCATAGGCTATCACCTTTTGTCGTTGTATCAACACACATCCATAACCTAACTTAGAAGCGTCACAGTAGACTACAAAGTCTTCAGCTCCTTCTGGTAACGATAGTATGGGTGTGTTGGTTAATTTTTTCTTAAGAATTCTAAAGGTTTCTTCTTGTTTTGGTCTCCATTCAAACTTACCAGACTTACAGGTTAGTTTTGTTAAGGGAATGGCTATTCTGGAAAAATCCCGGATAAACCGTCTATAATAACCGGCCAATCCTAGGAAGCTTCTAACCTCCGTTGGTGATTCAGGGACTTTCCATTTAGTAATCGCCTCGATCTTTGTGGGATCTACATGAATTCCTTCATGATTAACTAAATGTCCAAGAAATTGCACTTCTTCTAACCAAAATTCGCATTTTGAAAATTTAGCATAAAGCTTTTCTTTTCTCAGCAAATTTAGGAGTGCATGCAAATGCATTGGATGTTCCTCTTTACTCTTAGAGTAAATGAGAATATCATCTATAAAGACAATTATGAATTTATCCAGATAGGGCTTACATATTCTGTTCATCATGTCCATAAATGCGGTTGAGGCATTGGTTAAACCAAATGGCATGACAGTAAATTCATAATGGTCATACCTTATTCTAAAAGCAGTCTTAGGAATGTCCTCTTCATATACCTTTAATTTATGATATCCTGATCGTAAGTCGATCTTTGAAAAGAATCGAGCTCCTTGCAATTGATCGAACAGATCATCGATTCTCGGTAATGGGTACCGATTTTTAATCGTGACCTTATTCAATTCTCGGTAGTCAATGCACATACGCATCGATCCGTCCTTCTTTTTGACGAACAAGATCGGTGCTCCCCACGGCGATGAACTGGGTTATATGAATCATTTCTCCAAAAGTTCGTCCAGTTGTTTCTTTAGTTCTTGCATCTCTGCTGGTGCCAAACGGTACGGTGCGTTGGCAATTGGTGCTGTCTCTGGTAGCAGATGAATTCTGAATTCAACTTCTCTGTCCGGCGGTAATCCTGGTAGTTCTTCTGGAAATACGTCTGAAAATTGAGATACTACGGGGATATCTTTCAATTATTTTCCTTTAGTGTTAATGATTATGGAAATCATATACACTAGTGATCATTTCCTAGCATAACTTGCTGTTTTCATCACAGAGATGAATTTCGTGGATCGAGATGGCTTATCTCCTTTAATTGTGATCTTTTCACCCTTTGGTGAATTTACTTGGATTGACTTTTGATCACATAGAATACTGGCTTTATTTGCTACTAACCAATCCATTTCTAATACAATATGAAATCCAGCCAGATTCATTGGGTAAAGATTAGCAAAAAAAATCACGTTTTGAAATTTCTATTCTTGCTCCCTGCAAGATTTCAGTAATCTTAATGGATTCTCCATTTGCTGTCTGTACTAGACATTCTTGTTGGAATTTAGTTAATGGTTGATTGAGAAGTTTGCAAAATAAAGTATTAATAAAACTCTGGTTTGCACCAGAGTCAAATAATACTTTAGTAAATACATCATTAACTAAAAACGTACATGCGATCACGCCCGGAATCATCTTTGCTTATTCAGCTGTCGGAACAAATGCTCTAGCATTTTAGTAGTCTTATTGTTTATGGCTGGAGCTAGTTTCGGACAGTTTGGCTTAATATGCCCTTTTTCTCCACAGTTGGAACACACTCCATTACTGGGTTTCTTCCTACTATCTTCTTCCTTATGTCCTGGTATCTTGCAGTAATTGCAGTAAGTGGAGCATCTTCCTGAATGCTTCTTCTTGCAGGCATTACAATAAGGTGCAGAAGTAGAACCTACATTCTTTCCACGGTTGGAATTACCAAAACAAAATTCCTAGGTACGTTTCTGGACTAGGTTCTTTCTCTGGTTTTCTTCTTGTGTGCGTACCAATTCATTAGTCAATGTATTTGCTATTTCTACCGCTTCTTCTATAGTTGGTGATCTAGCTGCCTTGACTACATGCCTAATTTCACTGATTAATCCCCAGATGTAACGGGAGATTAATACTGGTTCTGGTGAAGCTAGGGTTGGCACTATTCGAAGAATACAGTAGTGTAACCCTTAAAGTCTACTCCAGTCATTCTAAGGCTTAAGAACCTATTAGCTATCTGTTCTTTTTCATTGGGAGGACAGAATTTCCTTTCCACCATATACTTAAACTCAGTCAATTCCATAGTATAGACTCTGTCACTTCCCTAGACTGGAGAATAGTGTTCCACCATTCTAGTGTTGCATTCTTAAACAGATTGGAAGCAAACATTATCTTATCCTCTTCTGCACACTTGCTTATTTTTAAGACTGCCTCAGTCTTTTCTATCTAGCGTAGAGCTACAATGGCTCCTTCATTGCCCGAGAATTCTATTGGTTTACAAGACCAGAATTCTTTGTAAGAACAACCATAAGTTATGGTTCTTCTTCTTTTTTGGAATGGCCATATGAAGTAATGGTCCATTGTTCACGTTGTGACTAGGTTCATTATGTGTTCGCTTACTTCCACCATTACTGTTATTATTTTCTGCTTCTTTAACATTTTGGATGATATATGACATAGCATCTCTAATTCCTTGGGTTACTATGTGTCGAATTGCACTGTTATTTATTTGATTATCATTATTCCAGTTTTTCTGATTTGCTGCGTTGTCCATCTGGATTATAAAGATTTACCAATTATTAATATCACAAAACAATATTAAATGCAAACAATCTCACAACACAAACAGATTGGTCAAAATCGTCGTACATTGCGACCTTTACTCTATTATATATATATGCGTCCAATACAAACCACAACTGGAATTTAAAACACAATATTAGTATGCATCAGTAGCTATAAGATTATCTATATATATATATATATATATATATATATATATATATATATTTTCAAGTCACACGCATATTTATATATATTTATATATTATTATTATTATTATTACTACTACTACTACTTAGTGGGGATCCATCCAATACTGCATCTTACGCTCGTCATATTTCCAGACGAGTCTCTCCCTTATTTGTCTTATCCTTTCACTTTCATCTAACAACTCCTCACCAAAGGTGCGAAGTTCTTGCACGTTCTCTGTGCTCATGGGTGGTGCGGGTGCTAGTATCGGGTCAGGGTATTATGGCATTGGTTCCTCGTGTGGGTATGGGTTCTCTAAAATCTCCCTGATATATTGGTCATTATCAAAATATGGGTCTAGAGGGTCAAGGTTTGGGTAAGGTGCTACTGGGTTTTGCATGGGCTCCTCTAGTGGATAGAGTTGTTGGTAATCCCTATGGTCGTCAAACCATGGGTCATAATCTGGGGGATGAGGTGCTTGAATTCTAGGGATTTCGGTTGGGTCGAAGGCAGGTAAAGGAATCTGGTCTCCTGGGTTCAGTTCTATGTCCATGGGTTGTGTTGGAAACAAGGGTAGTGGATGTGGTGCTATGATTTGTTCTAAATTAGGGTCTGCAGCAGTGGTGGCTAGGATATGAAAATTGGCTAGTCTCCTATTGAGTATTTCTTGAGTTTGAGAGTTCATCTCCCTATTTGCAGCTGCTAAAGCTCGCTGTTGCTGTAACTTTCTCGTTCTTTTTCTACGCTCGTGAGCTCCCCGACTGAACCATCCTCTCTTTTTGGTAGGGAATGGTTCTTTGGATTGTGCTTTGAATATGAAAATTCCTTCCTCTGTGTCAGCGGAATACCCCGCGGGGGTAGGCTGGGAAGAAGTCTCTTCATTCCTAGGAGAACTGGCCAGTTGACGATAAGCATCCGATGGTCCTTGATCACTCATACTGTAAACTAACAAATTGTCAAATAACACAAAATAATAATCTACACGTATGCACATAGTCTTATTGATTATTTCCTAACAAAATTGGCAATTTCAATGTCAGCAGAACACTACTTTGGCTGAAATAAGTGGTTGTAGCTCTGATAGCACTCTCTGTCGCAACCCCCGGCCCCTAGTCCCTTGGGATAGGGCGGCCGCGAGCTCAGATTCAGTGGTATCGGTGTTTATTAGTTTGGCAGCGGAATTTACATCAGGATCGTAGTTAGGAATTTTATCAGAGTAAAATACCACATTTTTATAATAGTAAATACATGGGAAATTCCCAAGTTTCCATTACAAACATGTTTATAGGGATAAACCCTAATTTATTTAATTAAAACATCCTCTTTATTTAGGTAACTTTTATAGCCACATTTTTCCAAGCCTTCAGTGCTCTCCAGCTGGCTTCTATTTGACTTTCACATTTTGTTACCTGAAACGCGTTTTAAAACATTTGTCAATGAGAAATACTGGTGAGTGAATCCCAATTTAATCAAAACAGGTTTTATCCTTGTACAGTATTGAGGGCTATCCAGCAATTACATTTGTTTATTTTTCTACTTTAATTACCACCCACGGTACTGTCAACCCGACTTGTGATCATTTTACTACTCACAGTGTAGTAACAAATTTTGTATACAAAACCCCAACATACCGACGATAATTGTAGAATACAAATACTCAATCACTGTTAAATATAAATTAAAACAATTGAGGTTTTGTAAAAACACTTTGTGAAAAGAAGGATACCCTCCCTGTGGTTTCCTGGTTATAATCTAATAAATTAAACAATGCACACACGTTAGTATAATAGCCCAATATTTACATTAGTTATACCCTCCCCGAGACAGAACTCCAACGACTAAGTCAGGCAGAGCCTCGACAGCCGTTACAGAGCACTAGATCAATCGGGCAGCGTATCTAATATGTAACTTGTCACACCCCGAAATTATCAGAGCTGGCGTGACTGGACTGGTATCTTCATTGCACAGCGGAAGCAAATAAGCTAAGTCTTTTAGAAAATGAACGCCCACTAAGTACTCGACTCCACATGGTTCCCCTATTCCAACCGTGCCTCGACTTTGAAATGCAACCTGAGAAAGAAACATGCGAAAAATTCAACATAAAGTTGAGCGAGTTCAAAGTTTGTTTGTGAAAGATTTTAAATAAATCTTTTGAATAACCGGTTTGTGAGATATTATTGAGAAAACGAATTTAGAAATCATTTTCTTGTCAAGTTATATGGAAACTTTGTATTCGTATAGCTTCGTATTTGTAACGCATTATGTTCGTAGGACCATGTATTTGTAAACTCTTGTATTTGTAAAATTTGTATAACCGTCAATGCCCACCCTGACTTTGACTCCATGCCCGCATAATCCTATGCTTTGAATTTGTATAAAACCTTTGTAATTAGTGTAAGTATGTATGTATGAAAGTCCCGGTATGATAGCAAACAAGGAAAAGATCACCAATGGTTTGCAAGGCCACTGATATGTGTGACGGTGTAGGAAGACTTAAACCTAGCAGACTTTATACCGGGCTTCCGGCTGGAAGACATAGTCACCACATGGCCCATTCGGCGGACTCAAGGATGGGGCTCGCAACACCCAAATAGATCTATCACTCATGTCCCTCGGTCCTACAAGAGGATTGATGGCCTTAAGTATACGCCTACACAATCACATGATCTATGGTTCTTTCCTAGGCTGACCATACCAATTGTATTATAAGTAATCCTTTTGTAACATGTATTTTACCCCAGCCTCTAAGGCTGAACCTCCCCAGCCTCTAAGGCTGAACCTCCCAGCCTCTAAGGCCAACTCCCCAGTCTCTATATATTATCACCAGACGATCCATCCCTAGTCATGAAAATCATTCACATTTCGACAATTGTAGGATCGATTTGCGACCCGAACGAGTCGATCAGAAGAGCTCTTGTCTGTTTCAGAGGTGGAAACTAAGAAACAGACTTGGAAAACAGCTTGTTTCACTATTAAACATCTTGTTTTATTGATATCACAGCTTTACAGATCAAACGACGCGTCGGCAGCACTTCGGTACCGGAATCGCATAAGTTACAAATGATTTCGTATGTAAGGTATTTATAGGGGACCTAATTTCTCGTACAACGTGCCCTATTCTAACAATTCTAGTATAAGACTTGATACAATACGAAGTCGACAGACGTATGCACTAACAGACTCCCTCTCGGATGTTGACGAGTCTGAAGTATCGAGTCTTCGCATCTTCAGTCTTTATCAGTCTCTGGGCTTCCAAAACTTCTCCTGGCTTTCCATAGCATCAGGATCTGTAACCTGTTTCTTGTCTTCAGACTCCCCCTCTCACTCAGCTGGGATCGCAGTCTGGAATTCTTTATCAGAAGCAAAGTATCAAAACCTGGAATTTGATCATCAGAAATTGAAACTTCGCTTTTTTTATCATTTCCTGCACACAATTTCTCATAAACACATAAGTTTTACAATAGTTACATCAAGTTCAAATTAATGATCTTGATTAACTAACCAAACTTTCTTACGTCAAACAAATTTCTTCTGTTAAATGCACACTCCCAACCCTGTTCATCATGTTCAGCACTTGAAATTTTGAAAATCAGCTCTCCAACATCAGTTGTTGAAAATCTTTTTGGATTTTTTAAAATTTATGCTAAAACACACTGAAAATCTTTTTGGGTTTTTAAATGAAATAAAATACAGTAAAGAAATATTTACACACAATATTTTTGTGAGTTTGCGTAAGAGGATCATATCAGTTTTTGAGACAAATCGCCAACACCGTTAAGCTTTAAACATTTTAAGTTCTAAACGATTCACTTAGATTGTCAGTATACTGATCCATTTAAATTTTCACACAAAGTTCAACTGTTTCGAGATACGAGAGTAATGTTTTAGATACTTAAACTCATTCGCGTGTCCCACCTCAGAATATACTCCCGTATCCAGATCCCAATATTCAGTCTTACAGGTGAGTATACCTAGATGATATTTGTAAGGGGTTAATTGCGAAGGCCGTGAGAGCTCAGGTCAGAACTTCCGTTCAGTAGAGAGATGACGACTTCGACTTTTGGTGGGTCCCCTTTAGAGGATCTTTTCTTCAACAGCACATGATTTAAATATTTTTTCAATGTTTCATCATTTTTTATGCTGAGGGCGGGCTATATTTCAAGCAAGCGTAAAGTATTCTCCGGGGACTAGGCCATTGCTTCCGTAAAATCAGAAGTCCCGGGATAATACCCCAGATATCACTAAGCATAAAGACCTAGTATCTCAGAAAGAGGGGTCCTTCAAACAAGATTGCGGGGGTTACCCATATATCCGAGAGATGTTACCCACGAATTAAGCAAGTTTGAATTTAGGTTTATATCTCGTCACAATCTACTAAATGTGAAAAAACCTACTGGCATATCATCAGTGAGACCGTTTATCACTATTTAACTTTCCATTTCTTTAGCATGTTGTGATCGTCCACCGATGTACTATCATTTCCTCTTTTATACGACAAAACTCGTTTTAGATTTTATCATGTTTTTGCCTTTTTCAAATTTTCTAATATTTTTGGATTTTCTGAAATTTTTAACTCCCCCTAAAATGCAAACACATTTTAGGAAATTTGAAAACAAACTGTACAAGGTAAAGTGACAACCGATATCAAATCGTTCAATTCGCCATCCACTTGGCATAAACAATCAGAACTCCCCCTCACAACAAACTATTTTCCTATTGTGATTTCAAAACACTTAAGTTTGTTTTAATCAAATGGTTTTTCCGGAAAATAAATTTTGTTGATTTTAATAAACCATTTGTAGGTTAGGGGTTCATCACATCTCTTTTTCAAAACCACTTGTAGTAAGGATCAAGTTCAACTTAATGTCCCTGATTTACTACTTGTAAGTCGAAATATCACAAATGTGAATTTCTCAAGAAAGATGCCGATTCCTGCTCCACACTTACCAACCTGGGAGCTCCGGCAAGTCAGGTTTTTCATTTAAAGAGTTTCACCCAAGCCTGACGGTTCTTGGGTGCTTTTGAAATTCTGTTTGACAATGATGGAAAATTTTCATCATTCATTATCAAACTGAAATCACCATTTTTTACCTCAACCAATGGCTCTTCTGGCTTTGAAGAACCAGATTCATCACCTGAACATGGCTCCTTTGACTTTGACAAGTCAAATTCATTGCCTGATTGTGGCTTGTCTGACTTTGATGAGCCAGATTCATCGCCAATACGTGGCTCCTTTGTTTCCGAAGAAACAAATTCATCACCACCAACTTTCTTCTTCTTCTTTCCCTCTTTTGTCCTCAGATTTGTATCTGATGAGTTCGTTCTGTTTGACTGATCTGTCTAAGGAAAACAAAACGATTTACCAGAACTGTTATTTGCTTTTTCGGCTGTATCCGAGAACAAAATCCTTTCGAGATATTCTCTTGCTTTCTTCCTCTTTTTCCTCAGTCTGTCTTTCTGCCCCTGTGAAAGCTTTACTTTCTTTTCTTCCACTTTCTGTTCTTTGGGCTTGACATTGACTGGTTTCTTTGCAAATTTCTGAGAATCAACCCTCGATCTTCTCTTTGAACTAATTGGGCAATCTCTGGCAATGTGACCTTTGATATTGCATTCAAAGCATCTTCTCATCTCAAAACTCCAACTCTGGCAGTTAACAGCAATGTGTCCTCTCACACCACAAGTGTAACACACTATGTTATCGTACCAATCACCACTTTTAGTCCAAACATTCAGATCATAGCATTGTTTGGCTTGGTGATAATCATTTCTCCTCTTGTTTGCTGGATTTGACTTTTGAGTACTGTGGTCAAACCTGCACCACTTATTATCAGAGCTTTACAGATCAAACGACGCATCGGCAGCACTTCGGTACCGGAATCGACAAATGATTTCGTATGTAAGGTATTTATAGGGGACCTAATTTCTCGTACAACGCGCCCTATTCTAACAATTCTAGTATAAGACTTGATACAATACGAAGTCGACAGACGTATGCACTAACAATAATACGCATTTGTTTTGTAAAAAACCGGTATATTTAGTATAATCCATTCGTAAACTATTTGAGTTCCTCGAAATCCATTCGTAATATGATTTAGAAATATGAGTTTTCGTTCGTTCAAATGCTTTGTATGTTCTTGCACAACGTGCTTTGTCTAAAATATGCAGTCTTTGTTCATCGAGAACTTTGTGTGTTTTCTGCAAAACGTGCATGTCTTTCCACCCCGAAAACATTTATAAAAATGTAAAACCGTAAAAAGATGGGGTTATGAACTCACCTTGGCATTCCTGTGCAAAGCTAGCTTAACGTGATTCCGTGATGTCATTCCAAGAATGTGAACTCGCTAGCGTGCAACTAAAGCATTTCCTAATCAAGGAATAATTGTAAGTTTCTAATTAAACGTAGCTAAACTACGTGTCCGAGCTCTACCGAATCGTTAACTAAAGGATTTTAAGGTAGTGTTATTATCTTATCTTGAAATAACCAAATTATGGTTATTTAATCTCGTTTATAATCGAGATAAACGCCAAGTCTCGAGATCAACTTAGTTTTCGAGTGTTATACGATATATATATTTATATATTTAAATATAAATATACTTACGACGTCTTATCAGTTGTCGCGAATAGAAATAAGTAGGTGGATAGCGGTTCGTGTCGTCATAGTTGTCGTAAAGTGGAAATAAATATATATAGATATATATATATATATATATATATATATGTATATATATATATATGTATATATATATATATGTATATATATATATACATTTATTTATTTTTTTTACGTCGCGACATTTGGAATATAAACTCCGAGTTCAGTCGTTTGAAATAAATATAAAAACTATATTTAGTTTGTAAGAAAGTTTCAAGCCGACACTTGAAATAACATAGACGATTATATTTATTTCACAGAATAACAAGTAACGACGTTGAAATAAATATAAACAATTATATTTATATTAGAAAAATTATACGAATAACGACGTTTTAACGAAATATAACTAACTATAGTTGGGTTGTGAAAGTTTCCGAGTTTTTGCGCGTTTGAAATAAATATAAAAAAAATTATATTTATTTTAATTATCGGTTTTTCGTTACTTATAACGTCGTAAAAATAACCACGTCTTTTTATTTATTCTATAAGAAAACTCGGATTTCAACAAGTGTCATTTAAACAATATATTTATATTTTGTATTTTCGGATTTTACGAAAAACGGACAGAGTTTCCTCTGTTTTTTGGAATAACCCGACAATAAAAGTTGTCATATTTTGTCAAGATTCAACAATTGTCAACAAACAAACTATATATATATACTATTTGTCAAGCGCCAAAACGTAAATAATCACTAGTTTATAAACGTTGTTTAATCGGGTCGAGCTCGGTTCGCGTAAACTAACATATATATATGAAAGTTCAACACGTTGTTAAACTTTACCGAGTCTTGCATTGACGGGGTTTGACCCGATAGTTGACCACCTTTGACCAGTTTGACCAGCGTTGACATGTTGACCCGAAACCCGCACTTGAATCTGACCGAGTTGCACCATTTCAAGACCCGAGCCACAAATCTGAACCCGAACGTATCTTAAATCTGAGTCGAGCATAACCTGAATCTGGAACAAGTGCCACCACCATCACAGATGTTGTCGCCGGCTGCCACAGTCGGCCACCTCCGACTCCGTCATCAACAACAAAATTTTAACATCATAAATCTTCAGAAAAAAGAAAAGAAAACAAGATGAATGAGAACAGGGGCTTTACCGGAGGTTTGTAGGAAACAAATCCGCCACCGTCGCCGGCCATTACTTCGGTCGTCAGCTCCTCAAATCACCTGAAAATCAAAGGAGTCGTCGCCGAAGAAATCGGTTACCGGAAGCACAGAGCTCATCGGCGCAGTCCTCTCTCTCCGATCTCGCTCTGTCTCTGTCTCTCTCTTCGCTTGTCGTCGGAAACTCACCACCACAATAACTTCATCATCTTCAACATCATGGAGACGTCACAGCTGCCGAAGTCTAATCAGCTACCCAGGTTGTTCAAAACGGAACCTTCAATGTCTGGATCGCGTTCGGAACATCGGTTTAGGGGGGTCCGCTGTCAATGTTCACCACCGCCGCCACTGCTTCAGACGGCGTTGCCGTCTTCGTTGCCCGTCGGAGAGACGAGAGGGGGGGTTACGAGAGAGTGTGTGGGATGTTGTAGCTGGATGTGGTTGTTTGATGTTTGCATTTGTGTGTGTGTTATAGTATAGATCGAGAGAAAGAGTGTAACAGAGAAGTTCTCTGGGTTTGTTTATTTAAGTGATGAAGATAGGGTTTCTCACATGTAAGAGAGGAGATATACAGTGTGTGTGAGTGAGTTGATTGAGTGATTTATAGAGATCTTGTGGAGATCTGGTTAGGATTTAGAAAAGATTTTGATGAGATTTACTAAGATTTTGTAGAGATTTAGTAAGATTTTTAAGGAAAAGGGTCTAATATATTATGTGTAGGTTTAGGCTTGTGGGTTTTGGGCTTGGGCCCAGGGCCCACAAGCCGCCCATTTCATGTGTAAGTGGCCCGTAATTCCTACGAGACACGTTTTTAAAACCGAAATCACCTTAGCCTAGTAAAATAATATTACAGAGTTAAAATTTGTAAAAATAATGTCGGTATCCGTCGTAGTCGCGTTCGTGCGTTGATAACAGTAATAATCGAGAAAAATTACATCGTTGCGGTCTTTAATCCGTTTTTCGAGCCGGTTTCAACTACGATTGCTTAAATTTAATTACGAAGCTAGAATATATCGTAAAAATTTAATATTTGTCGGTGTTGTCAGTATTTTGTACGGCATCAGTTCGTTGTCGCCTAATATTCACCGGATCTTTCCGTAAATCACCATACGCGCACTGTACAGTCGAATAAACATTCCTAGGCACTCCAAAGGCCTAATTAAGTTCATTTGCGTCGTAAACATTAGTTATTATCGCGTTAATCACCTGTTAATCACGTAATTAAGAGTCGTAAATCATCGGTTGTCACATAACTGGGGGTTATAATACTTACAACGAGGCAGAGCTTCGCTAATTAGGGGGTATAATGCCCGGGTATTATGTCTACACTTCAGAAATTTGAGAGAGAATTATAATTTTGAACGATTTGTAAACTGTGCCAATCGGTCCTATTTACAGTGCTGAGTAGGCACTTTCTCGCGCCCCGCGAACGAGACCATAAGGGTCTTCGCAGCCCGCGACGTAGGGTGTGTAGGGCGTAGCCTTGTCCGGTCATATGTATAGGTTCGACACGAGGCTGGCAGCTCAGGGTGTGGCCTCGTAGCCGGGCTGTCGCGCCCCGCTTAAGCTGAAGACAAGGTCTTCGCGCCCCACGAGAGACCATTTAAAATTGTTTTTATTTTATTTTTATAAAATTAAAGGTATTTGGGACCGGTTTTCGTATACGGGGTGTATTTTAGGACATATAGGGGTGTTCTAAATATTTTAGGAGTGTCGGAAATATTTAAGGAGGGTTGTTATACTCTCCATCGGCCCCCACCGATGCGCTCATAGACCTGAGCGATTCGACATATACCTTCTTTAACAAGAGCCCAGATAAAGGGAATAAAGGTTGGTTTCTCCCACCGGTAAGTAGCTTAGGTTTTACCCTTTCCGATAACCTCTTGCGTTCTTGCATGAATCAAGAGCAATTAAGGTACCTTAGGCACTTCAGTGTTGTTCCCTCCAGTAAGGAACCGCCCGATCCGAATAAAAACCTTGAAAATAAGACGCCACTTCATAAATGTTCTAGCCACGGGGTCGTGCCCAGGTCAACACGCCCCGTGCCCACCTTAATTCTGACCACGGGGTCGTGTTCAGGCCAACACACCCCATGCTCATAATACGGACAAAATGTGTCAGAGCCTTGTCTGACCACGGGGCCGTGTCCAACCGACACGAGGCTATGGTCAGTGTGTTGTCATTTTCTATAAAGTCAGCATAGTTCCTGCACATTTGGATCCATTCCAAAGACAAAGATTTGCTGGGATCTTCACATATACCTTAAAAGGTATATTCTCAAGAAGGTTTCTCAACAACCATCTTGTCTTTGCCACTTTTGTCACTTATCTTCTTCTCCAAAACTCCCCAACCTCCATTAAAGCTTGAAACATTCATAGCTTCAAGCTTTATTGTAGTGTTTGCAAGGTTTATAACCAAGGAATCCTATTAAACATAAGTTTTACAACACTGTTTTAAGTTATTCAATCTCAGAAAAGTTTTAAAATAAAGAAAAATAATTTAAAACAATGATATTCCTTGGTTCAAAATTCTGCAGAGGAGTGACCACGAGGTCGTGCCCAGCGAACACGGGGCCGTGGCCGGAGTCTCAGTTTCATCCTTTTGAAATTTTCGTCTTGTTTCTTCAGAATGTCAAGCCAAAACAGTGGAACTTCATCAACCACTACAAGAAACAGTCGAAGGAGGAGAAAACCATTAATAGAAGCTACCCTCGTCCAATACGTGTGTGCACTAAGGGAAGCACTTGACGAGATGACATCGGTGGAGGAGGTCCTCATTGACCGTATCAACTACTTAACGGTGGGGTTGGAGAATAGCTTTCAAGAAATCAACCTTTTGCACCAAAGGTTGAACATTCTTGCTATGCCACCCATGGAACCAATCTTCCCACAAGAAGATTGGAACCTGGCGCAAGAGGTTCTCAATCCAATCGGATGGGATGACATTCCTCTGGAACCTCCTCTAGACACATTACACGAGGTTCCGGTAGATGTCGCACCTCCCCCACAAGAGCTTGTGGACAATGAGCATGTTTTCCTTCTCCCTCGGGAGATTGAGGAATGGCTCAACGGCATTTGAGGAGCACCCTCCGGGTTGAAGTTCTAAAAAGCCCTTACTTGTCGAAAAGTCATTTTCAGGTTTTTGTTGTTCTTGTCATGAAAACATCTAGGGTAGAACTTCTTCATGGTTTAAAACTCTTGCATTCTAGGACCTGCCTATCTATCTTAAATTTTAGTTTGTATTTTTAATTTTTAGGACCTATGTATATTGCACTCTTAATGAATGATGGTTTAAATTATTTTGTGGTGTTTGAATGTTTTGCAATGGTTTAACAAACGAAAAAAGATGGAGATTGCCAAAGGGACATTAAAACCACACCCCATGCATGAAAACAGAGCCTTGTGTCAACTTTTCTAGTATTACAGTATGTGCAGCACAGGGTCGTGCTCAGCCCAACACGCCCCGTGCCCAGGCTTTACAAAAAAAATCCCAGTTCAGGTAACTGGCCACAGGCCGTGCTCACTGAACATGCCCCGTGGCCAGCCTTCTGTTAAAATTTGATACTGGCGATCTGACCACGGGGCCGTGCCCGGACCACACGGGGCTGTGGCCAGACGCCCAGTAACAGAAAAACTTGTTTTTCAACACCTTTTACATATTCAAATCAACCTAAAAACTTATTTTTGGGACACATTGATGACAATGTGTAATTTAAGTGTGGGGAGATGCTAAAACCTTGAATCTTGCAAGTCCTAATAATAAGCCTTACACAAAACTCTATTGGAACCGCTAGTCACCCTAAATTTTTTCAAAAAAAACTTTTTTTACTTATCTTGGTTTAATTCGGGAATAACAAGTTCTAAAAAAGGTTATGTTTTTACAAATTTACAACCGATAGCGTCGAGATAAAAAGAACCAAATAAGAAAATTATGAAAAGGCATGACAAATCTATTTAAAATTTGATTATATATACTTGATCACATTATAAACCCATTCCCACAACAAGTGAGTTTTGAGCCTTTATTAAGCATACATGCATATATCTTTAAACTAAATGCTCATTTTTCATTTCTTTTGTGAATAGCCGCTTGCTTCTTACGACTCTAGAACTTGCCAAGACGATACATTCCCGGTCCTTACCAACTTACACCCAAGTAAGTAAATGATAGAGGCATTAGGACTAACCCTTTTTTCCTTTCAAAACCATTATTTTTCATTTTTTATCACCTACCCAAAATCCCCCTAGTTAACCCCTTTGAGCCTAAACCTTTTCGTTTCTAAACC
The DNA here is from genome assembly GCA_030545235.1 of Helianthus tuberosus. NCBI lineage: Eukaryota > Viridiplantae > Streptophyta > Magnoliopsida > Asterales > Asteraceae > Helianthus > Helianthus tuberosus. Next base: position 5,012,042 of record CM060419.1, read on the forward strand.
CAAAAAAACAAACACCCATTACCCACCAAAACCTTTTTTTCTTTTTAAACCCCTTGTTTTAGTAAAAAGCTCGGTTATCTTGTGACACAAAAAAGAAATGAAAGTCTTGCAATAAACAAACAAGTTCCTTAAAGAAATCTTGTTTGAATATGCTTAGTTTTGTAGGATCGTTTTCACGACCAAACGAGTCGTTCAGAAGAGTTTTTGCTCAATACGAAAGGCGGAAACAAACGTATTGAGTTGATTCAGCTGGAGATTCACTTTAAATGTCTTTTTGATTGATATAACAACGTTTTACAGCGAGTAGACACTTCGGCAGCAGTTCGACTCTGAAACCGGAAAGTTACAAACGAAATGAACAAGGCAAGTATTTATAGGGCTGCCTATTTCGCACGAAACAGTTGACACGAAATAGTCATTTCGTGCGAAATTAACAACTGATTTCGTACGAAATAGCTGTTTCTTATTTCGTGCGAAATACCCCTAAAACCTAATTTCACGTACTTCGTGCCCTCATCTTTCTAATCTAGTACAAGACTCGATACAAGACGAAGTCGACAGACATATGCACCAACAGACTCCCCCTTTGATGTTGACGAAGTCTTCGGTATGAGTCTTCAAAACTTCAGTCTTTATCAGCCTTTTCTTTCTTTCCAAAGTGTCTAACAGTATAAAGCATCCTCAGTCTTCTCTCTTCTCTTTATCAGCATCAACAGCTAACCTCCCCCTTAGATGTTGATCTAACAATCTTCAGACTCCTCTTTTTTGTTAACAGACTCCCCCTTAAATTGTACTGGGATCTTAGTCTGGCTTTTATGTTCCAAGATCGTGACCTAGATCACTTCATGTTCCATTCCTGCACATCCTCTACCTCAAAATAAATTTCACAAATTTAAAATTTGACAAATTTATTCTCTGCTTACCACTTGTAGACACAAACTTAAAACATCATTTGCAAGTATCGTACAAAATGATTTAACAGTTTTAATCTCTGATGTATCACTAGTAAGAATAACTATTTCAAACACACTCTCCCAAACCTGTTCATCATGTTTAGCACTCGGAATTTTGAAAATCAGCTCTCCAACATCAGTTGTCGAAAATCTTTTTGTATTTTTCAAAAAATTTATGCTAAAACACACTGAAAATATTTTTGGATTTTGAAATTAAAGAAATACAGAAAGCAATAAAGAAATATTTACAGACAATATTTTTGTGAGTTTGTGTAAGAGGATCATATCAGTTTTTGAAACAAATCACCAACACCGTTAAGCTTTAAACATTTTAAGTTCTAAACGATTCACTTTGATTGTCAGTATACTGATCAACTTAAATTTTCACACAAAGTTCAACTGTTTCGAGATACGAGATTAATGTTTTAGAGACTTAAACTTTTACGCGTGTCCCACCTCAGAATATACTCCCGTATCCAGATCCCAATATTCAGTCTTACAGGTGAGTATACCTAAATGATATCTACAAAGGGTTAAATGCGAGGGCCATGAGAGCTCAGGCTATTGCTTTCGCAAAATCAGAGAGATGATGGCTTCGACTTTAGGTGTGTTCCCTTTAGAGAATCTTTTCTTCAACAGCACATGATTAGCATTATTCAATGTTTCATCATTTTTATGCTGAGGGGGGTGCTATATTTCAAGCAAGCGAAAAGTATTATACGGGGACTAGGCCATTGCTTCCGCAAAATCAGAAGTCCCGGGATAATACCCCAGATATCACTAAGCATAAAGACCTAGTATCTTAGAAAGATGGGTCTTTCAAACAAGATTTCGGGGGTTACCCGTATATCCGAGAGATGTTCCCCACGAAATAAGTAAGTTTGAAATTTAGGTTTATATCTCGAACACAATCTACTAAGCGTGCGAAAACCTACTGGCATATCATCAGTGAGACCATTTATCACATTTGACTTTCCAATTCTTTAGCGTGATGTGATAGTCCACTGATGTACTATCATTTTCTCTTTTTTCAACAAAACTCATTTTTGAATTTTATCATGTTTTTGACTTTTTCAAATTTTCTAATGTTTTTGGATTTTCTGAAATTTTCTTACTCCCCCTAAAATTCAAAATCATTTAAAGAAACTTTGAAAATAAACTGTACAAGTAAAGTGACAACAGTTGTGAATTGCTTCAATTCGCCATCCACTTGGCATAAACAATCAGAACTCCCCCTTACAACAAACTATTTTCACATTAAGATTTCAAAACACTTAAGTTTGTTTTAATCAAAATGGTTTTTTCCGGAAAATAAGTTTTGTTGAATTCACAAACCATTTGTAGGTTAGGGGATAAACTCATCACTTTGTTTTTCAAAATACCACTTGTAGGAAAGATAAATCAAGTACAACTTAATGTCCCTGATTAATCTTGTAGGTCGAAATATCACCGAAGTGAATTTATCAAGAAAGATGCCGATTCCTACTCCCCAATTACCAACTTGGGAGTTCCGGCAAGTCAGACTTTTACATATGAAATACCGACATCCAAGCCTGTCCAAACTTGGACGTGACCTTTTCTGTCTTACTTAGGGTTTCAACATTTCTTTTTTCTTCATAAAATTCTTTTACCCCTTTGGCCTTCCCCTCGACCATTTTCCCAAAAATATGTTTTACTCTTCCATTAAAAGCTTTTTCGACATCAAATTCTTTCTTTTCAGAATAGAATTGATTCGAGATCTCCACTTTACCAACCATTGATTTTAAATTTTCAGCCCGCAATGGTGGAAAGTTGACATCATCCATTGGCGGTACTGAATTATCACTTTTAACCTCAACTTGTGGCTCCTCTGACTTTGACGAGTCAAATTCATCGCCGGATTTCACATCTGATTTCTTAACAACCCACTTTCGGTTGTCAAGATTCACCCTTCTTTTGTAAAACTTTTTCGAACATTCACCAACTTCATATGTTGAGTTCTTAAACACTTTGAACTTTTCAGTTGGTGGTTCGGTTTTATCAACAATCTTTTCTTAGTGTTTAGAAACAACTTCCTATTTTGTGTTGGTTGCCTTTGGACAATTCCAGGCGATGTGACCAACTTCTTGACATCGGTAACAGGTTCTTGTCTCCTTTCTCTGATAAGCTCCATTTTTCTCAAACTTTTGTTTTTCTGCAAAGAACTCTTTGTTTGACTGCTTCCAGAATGAGCTCTTTTCTTCTTCTTTAGAACTTGCTCCTGAAACAAATACAGTTTTTGGTTTATAAGTTTTCTCATTTTTATGATTTTCTGGTGGAATAAAACCAAGACCTTTCTTTTTGAAATTACCGTTATGGTTTGGTTTCTTTCGATAACCTGAACCAGAACTGTAACCCTTTTTCTTGTTTAAACGTTGTCGAACTCTTGAGGTGTAAGGTTTAGGTTTTTCAGAAAGTTTTTTATCTTTTATTTCAGAAATATTAATTTCTGTTAGTTTGAAAACCTTTTTTATCATTTCTGATTTAACACCTCTTATTGGAAATTCTTCATCAGAATATAATTTGTCTGAATTATTCAAAGTATATGCCACTTTGATTGGTTCGTCATTCAAATTAGATTTTGATAACAAAAATTTTCTATTGTAAACTCTTTTAACCGATGATTTTGAACTGTTGACCAACGAACTCGAGGTTTCTGACTCAAACTTTGACTCTGACTCCTCATCCTTATCCAACACCTGATCGACCACTTTCTTTATTAACTCAGACTCATGATCAGTGTCAGACGATGTGAATGTGACGTCAATGTTTTCTGGTAACTCATCAGTTGTTTCAGACTTTAACTTTATATTGACTGCCTTTTTGACTTGCTCCTCATTTGGTTTTCTGGGAGAATAACCTTCCCAGATCGGAGGCGGACACTTGTTATAATTTGCACTTTGTTTCTTACCAGTATCCTTCTCTTCTGATTCCTTGTCTTGAAAGGCTTCAAAACCTGCAACAGTTGGATAAATTCTGTCAATTAAATAATCAGAACTTGAATAACTTTGCAGTAATCGTCTGATTCTTTCATTTTCTATCTTTTCTGTCTCCAACTCCTGCTTCAAGTTGGCACATTCTTCAATGTAATGATTAATGGCCTTTTGCTTTGACATCATTACTGCATTCATCATTGTTAATGCATCTTCTCTTTCAGAATTTGTCTTTTGTAGACCATTCACTGTTCTATTCAACACATCATACGATTCTTTCGCATAATTGAGGTCGAACAGTAATTTTTCTTTCATCTTATCTTGCTCACTCAACTTCTCCTCTTTCTCTTCACACTGCTAACACGACTCCAAACACTTTAGACAAGGTTTGATGACCTCAACAATCTTTTCAACTTCAATTATCTTCTCATCATCAACTACCTTTACAGTTTCAACCTGCTTAGTAATTTTAACTTCTTCACTTCGTTCAGAAATCTTTTCCTGAGCAACACCCTCACTTTTCACCTTTTTCTTTTCTTTTGCTGTTCGTTTCTCATTCAGCTTCTTCAATCTATCTGCAAAATAAAATTCAAAACTTTCAGGAGATAATACAGATTTTCCAATATTTATTTGTGTTTCTTCTTCATCATCACTATTATCGGATGATGATTGATCAAAGACTATTGTCTTTTCTGAACTATCATCTGAAGAAACAGATTCTTCATCTTGATTCTTCTCATCGTCAGCAAACACTTTCATCCATTCCTTCATCAAATCTGGTTCTTGAACTATTTGTGCAATTAATGCAACTGTTTTTGAATCAGGTGGAATATATTTGTCCCAACTAAAACCTTCTATCACTTTTTCATCATCTTGATCAATTATACCAAAGTAAGCTTTATTATTTGATTCTTTGATTTCTTTCTTGGCATGTGCAGTTTGTGGTTCTTGTTGTTGATACGGCTGATGAGCAACTTGTTGATATATAGCTTTCCGATAATAATCATTGTTTCCAAACGGATTCTGTGCTCCACTAGCTTCTCGATTTTTACATTCCCTCTTGAAATGTCCTTTCTCCCTGCATCGAAAACAAGTAACTTTAGATTTATCAAAACCCAAAGTAGAAACATTAGCATCCCTGAAATCATCTCTTCCTGTAATCATCTTAAATTTTTCAGCTCTCCTCAAAACACTAGCTAAACACCATTTAATGTCCATAAGCTCCATCTCCTCAGCATCGATCTGATCATAATCCTCTTTAGTCAGCATAGGATTTCCGATCCTTCCAGCAACCAATCCTTCATATGATTCTAACACAGTAGCAAGTAATGACATGTAACCTTTAGCAACCTCTTCAGAGAAATTTTGACCATTCTGAAGATGCAACGCGATGTTGCAATGTAAAACATGACCATTCCCGCTATTTGAGCTTTGGAACTGATGACTTGAGGTTGACTTTGGACTAACACTTGGATATGAAGAAAATCCACTGCTACTGTTTGGACTTTGATTGACTGATCCAGATGAGTTTTCAGCACTGAAAGCAGTTTGGACTTTTGGACTCGCTTCAACATCCTGAACACTTCCTTTGTAGTACATCTTAATATCTTGTTGACCACTTGGATTATTCATCCTAGCAATCTTTTGCTGCTCAAGATCATGTCCTTCAATCTTTTCGATGAACTGAGAAATTGTGAAGCCATCATATTCTCCAGTATTCTTTAATATCATCAAAAATGCACCCCATTCTTTCTGAGGTAAAGCATCGGCCAATTTGTCGACCCATTCTTCTCGTTCTTTAGTTATCTCTAACAAAGACATTGAACGGACTAAGTGACAATATCTTTCAATTAGTTTCTTGGTATTTTCACCCGGCAAACTTGTAAACAGATCGAATTCTTTCTTTAATAATGATTTCTTATTCCGGATCATCTTCTTACTTCCCTCAAACTTAACACGAAGTGCATCCCAAATCGAACGTGAAGTATTATCATGTTGAAGTAAAATGAATATGTCTTCTTTCACAGCTTGCTGTAGCAAACTGATCATCATCTTTTCTGCTTTGTACATGTCTCGTTCTTTATCTGACAATTCAGCAATAGTTTTGACAACTCCCATATCTGTACGAGGCTTAACATACTTTTTCTCAATACACTCCCAAGACCTCAAATGATTAGCTTGAACCCAGTTTCGAATCGGTCTTTCCAACCATAATACTCCTCAATGCGCATTAGTTTCGGGGGTTTTTGCAAAGTTCCTGTTTCATTTTCCATGTTCATACTCTGAGCAATAGTAGCCGGAGTAGTCGGGGCAGTAGCAAACGCGTTATAGAATTCTTCTTCCATGATTCGGTAACAAGTTTCACAAATTCAGACACTTTCAAGCGAAATCAACACTTTCAAACGAAATCAATCACTTTCACACGATATGAACTTGGTGCGAAATGACTCACTGGAGAGAAATAGCCTGCAAAACAACTTCAAACAAAATGATCTTTCACACGAAATGACACCTTTGATGCGAAATAAGTGCTTTCGTACAAAATGACGATTTTTTCACACGAAATGAATGATTTCGTACGAAAAGACCAAACGAAATTATGATTTCGTGCGAAATAAAAAGAATTTTCACACGAAATGAACTATTTCATGCGAAATAGACCTAATTTTGTCAATTCGTACGAAATGAACTGACTGTTTCGTACGAAATGCCTCACGAATGTGATTTCGTGCGAAATGAAGTGCTTATTCCACGCGAAATACTGCTGACATCATCATATTGATCAGATTTTTGTCCAATTAACCAGGTTTTAGTCCAATTTTAAGTCTGAAACTTTCAAGGCTTTGTTAAAACACAGTTTCGCATATAATGTGTGAAAATCAAGCCATTTTATCTGTGAAATTTTGTTTAATTTTGTAAAGAAGGTGTAGAAATCAGAATTTTGAGCTGAATCAGTAAGAACTCTTCCTCCTGAGCTCTGATACCACTTGTAGGATCATTTTCACGACCAAACGAGTCGTTCAGAAGAGTTTTTGCTCAATACGAAAGGCGGAAACAAACGTATCGAGTTGATTCAGCTGGAGATTCACTTTAAATGTCTTTTTGATTGATATAACAACGTTTTACAGCGAGTAGACACTTCGGCAGCAGTTCGACTCTGAAACCGGAAAGTTATAAACGAAATGAACAAGGCAAGTATTTATAGGGCTGCCTATTTCGCACGAAACAGTTGACACGAAATCAGTTTCACACGAAATAGTCATTTCGTGCGAAATTAACAACTGATTTCGTACGAAATAGCTGTTTCTTATTTCGTAAGAAATACCCCTAAAACCTAATTTCACGTACTTCGTGCCCTGATCTTTCTAATCTAGTACAAGACTCGATACAAGACGAAGTCGACAGACATATGCACCAACAAGTTTGAATAAAAGTCACAAAAACAAAAAGTTTTACGACAACCAACGCTTTTTACGCTTTTCGCCATTTTTACTAACCACTAACCAAAAACCACCTACCCTTAACCCAAGCCTAACCCTTCCCCAAGTCCTCTTGGTATATACGAAGGTTTATTGTTAAAAAGGAGGAGGTTTGATCGCTTGGCAAGCATATGGTAGAAGTAAGTTCCAAACCGATCTCGAGTGTTTCACAAAAATACATCTTCGGCCGAGTGTTGAGTGATCTCCCGTGAGGTATGTGAACTTGTATATAAATAGAATTTTTAAGAGGCTTGTTATGCCCAAATAAATAATTTTTCTTATAAGATGTTCTAAATAAATCATGACGAATAGGATTGTAAATAAAATAAATAAAACTTAATAAAGATCCTGGATTCCTGACACTCAAGATAAGTCACAAACTTCTCTTCTACCTCTTCCATTTGGGTGTGTAAGTGACATATTAAAGAGTTTTGCTTAATAACAAGCAAAGATTCAAGTGGGGGGGTATTTGATGTTTGCAAAATGCAACATATAAATTACATCAAATGAGGCATAAAACTAACCCTTTTTAGTACTAATGTTGGAAAAAGTGCATTTCTTTCTTCCTTTTGAATTTACAGGACCAAACGAGCTTAAAAGAACAAAAGGAGCAAATAAGCAGCCAAAACCAACATAAATACAAAAAGAAGGAATAAACGTGATGTGCCCGACCCCTCGGCAGCATCTCCCAAAGCAAAAACAATGAAACTGACTCTAACCACGGGGGTCGTGCCCAGCTGGGCATTGGGCGTGGTCAGGGGCCTGCACAAGAAGACAAACCTGCAGAAGCTTCTACGCCCACCACGGGCCCGTGACCAGCTCTACACGGGGCGTGGTCAACTCTAAGATACGCAGAATCTTGATAGTACAGCAAAGAGTTGACCACGGGGCCGTGCCCAGGAGACATGGGGTCGTGTGGGGCCCTCTACTGACAATTGTAATTAATGAAGGAAGAGAAGATGACGGCCACGAGGCGTGCCCACTGGACACGGGGCCATGGCCTGGGCTCTATTCATGCTATAAATAGGGGTGCTTGGTTCACTTCAAAGGCAACCCTTGGCAAACCACTACTCTCCCACTTTGCCACCACTCCACCACCACTACAACACAAACACCAACACCCACCATCATCATCCATCATCCATCTTTAGAGTGTGTGTAGTAGTCTCGGGATCCAAGATTCATTGTAAGAGTTCTTGCCAATCAAAGGCTATGTTTGGCTAAGCCTCTTACATCACTTGGTGAAGACAAGTTCTTAATGTATTACTTTTATTTTTAATCTTTCGGCACTTTTTATTTGGGTTTGTATTAATGACTTTAATAACTAGTTTCTTAATTGTCTTGACAAACATGTAAAATTGTATACAAGATTAAAATTCTTAATTGTCCCAAGTTATAAAAGATTTTCATGTGCCTTGTGCACTTAAATCAATTTTGGAAATGTTTTCAAAACGTGTCAGTTAATTGTATTTACCAGTGTAAACTGACGTATTTTCAAAAGACTAAGTTACAGGTACAACACGAAATAGGCTGGAAGCTGCTTGGTATTGATAGGAGGGTCTTGCAAATCCTTAGAATGCCTAAAGTCTGTTGAACATCATTTTGTACATTTTATGATCCACTTGTGGATCTGTTATTACAACCGTCTGTATATTATTTTTGAACTTTGAACACTTCGGTTTGTAATAGTAATTTTATTCCAAGACTTCCGTTGTGCTATTCTGTGTTTATTGACTATGATGATATCAACTTACGTCACGATACTCCCCCACCGGGTTATGACATATACCGAGACTAAAACGATTATTTTCAAACGAGAAAGAAGTGAAATTATTACGATGGCATTCAGATGAACGTATAAAGGATGAAAAATTAAGACATGTGGAGGATTCTCCACAATGGAGAAATATTAATAGAAAATATCCAGAATTTGGTAATAAGGTGAGGAACATAAGGTTTGGGCTTAGCTCCAATGGAATCAATCCTTTTGGAAACGCTAGTAGTTGTCATAGTACGTGGCCGGTTCTTCTTTGCATCTACAATCTTCCACCATGGTTATGCATGAAACAAAAATATATAATGATGTCGTTGTTGATTCAAGGTCCGAAACAACCCGGTATTAACATCAATGTTTGTATGTCCCCGTTGATTGATGACCTAAAAACTTTATGGGATTCTGGTGTAAATGTGTATGATGCTTATAAGAAGGAATATTTTGACTTGCGTGCCATGATTTTTTGCACCATAAGTGATTTCTCGGCATACACTAATTTGTTTGGATATAGCACGAAAGGTAAGAAATCTTGTCCTATTTGTGAAGATGAGACAACTTCAATATGGTTAAATTATTGCAGAAAAACAGTATACATAGGACACCGAAGATTCCTTCCAACTGGTCACAGTTTTCAAAACAAAACAGAGGACTTTAATGGAAGTACCGAGACCAGAAGGAAACCGAAGAACTTTGATGCATTTTCACGAGTTGAAAATCTAAATACTGTTTTGGGAAAAAGAACTCGTAAAGAAACTCGTACTACTCATGTTTAGAAAGTAACTAATTGGAAAAAAGGTCAATCTTTTGGGACTTACCATACTGGAGGCATTTACAAGTTCGACATTGCCTAGATGTTATGCATATTGAGAAAAATGTATGTGATAGCTTGCTAGGCTTATTGTTAGACCTTCCCGGAAAAACAAAATATGGTGTCAATGCCCGTAAAGACATGGAAGAAATGGCAATACATAAAGAGCTTGCCCTTATTGAGAAAGGTAATCGTATTTATCTGCCACCTGCATATTACACAATGTCAAATGAAGAGAAAAAAAGTTTTGTAAACGTTTGCATAATATTAAAATTAAAGTTCCATCTTGTTATTCCGCAAACATTAAAAGGTTGGTGTCAATGAAAGATTGTAAACTGCTTGCTATGAAGTCTCATGATTGTCATGTTTTGATGACACATATGATTCCTATTGCTGTCCAAGGATTACTACCAGAGAGTACACGACACACAATCACAAAATTGTTTGTTTTTTAACATGATTCACTCAAAAGTTATTGATCCTCAGGAATTGGATGCATGGAAAAAAGAAATCATAATCACACTTTGTGAACTAGAGAAGTACTTCCCGCCATCCTTTTTTGATGTAATGGTTCACCTGGTGATTCATATCGTTGAAAAAATCAATGCTTGTGATCCGGTATTTTTGTGTTACATGTACCCTTTTGAAAGATACATGGATTTCTTAAAAGCTTATGTAAGAAATCATTATCGGCCTGAGGGTAGTATTGTAACAGGATATGCTTCCGAGGAGGTAATTGAATTCTGTACTGGTTATGTAAAAGGTGCTAAAAGTATTGGTCTGCCAAATCTCGTCACTCCGGCAAACTTTAAGGGGAAGGAGGTGTCGGCATGAAAACGTTAAACCCAAGTAAGGAAAGTTTAGAACTTGCACATTTCTATGTCCTAAAACACATGACTTGTCTTGCTCTGTATGCCAATGAACACTTGAAGTTATTACAATCATCCTACCCGAATAAGACTAAAATGTGGCATGAAACTAAGCATAACAAAGAGTTTTCTTCATGGATGAAAGAGAAGGTAACCGGTGGTCAGGCGGTTGTTGATAAAATTGTGGAACAACTGGGGCGACGTCTAGAATGTAGAGTAAAATCTTACCAAAGGTATGACATTAACGGGTATACTTTTTACACAAAAAATCAAGATGAGAAAAGTGCAATGCAAAATAGTGGAGTTACAGTAATAGCATCAATAAACAAATTTGACCGGATGAATCACAATATAAGATTGGTGATGTGTGCAAAATGCAACATATAAATAACATCAAATGAGGCATAAAACTAACCCTTTTTAGTACTAATGTCGGAAAAAGCGCGTTTCTTTTTTCCTTTTAAATTTACAGGACTAAACGAGCTTAAAAGAACAAAAGGAGTAAATAAGCAGCCAAACCCAACATAAATACAAAAAGAAGGAATAAACGTGGCGTGCCTGACCCCTCGGTAGCATCTCCAAAAGCAAAAACAAGGAAACGGACTCTGACCACGGGGCCGTGCCCAGCTGGCATGGGGCGTGGTCAGGGGCGTACACAAGAAGACAAACCTACAGAAGCTTCTACGCCCACCACGGGGTCGTGTCCAGCTCTACACAGGGCGTGGTCAGCTCTAAGATACGTAGAATCTTGATAGTACAGCAAAGAGTTGACCACGGGGCCGTGCCCAGGAGACACGGGGTCGTGTGGGGCCCTCTACTGACAATTTCAATTAATGAAGGAATAGAAGATGATGGCCATGGGGCGTTCCCACTGGACACAGGGCTGTGGTCAGGGCTCTGTTCAGGCTATAAATAGGGGTGCTTGGTTCACTTCAAAGGCATCCCTTGGCAAACCACTACTCTCCCACTTTGCCACCACTCCACTACCACTACAACACCAACACCCACCACCATCATCCATCTTTAGAGTGTGTGTAGTAGTCTCGGGATCCAAGATTGATTGTAAGAGTTCTTGCCAATCAATGGCCATGTTTGGCTAAGCCTCTTACATCACTTGGTGAAGACAAGTTTTTAATGTATTACTTTTGATTTTTAATCTTTCGGCACTTTTTATTTGGGTTTGTATTAATGACTCTAATAACTAGTTTCTTATGTTGAAGGTGAATTTTCCTTATCATTTCTTCATGGTGTCTTGAGGTTACTTACTGTCTATATAAAGTAAAAGATGTCATCATTCGTGTCTTTACGGTCTGTATAAAGCGCGTTAACTACCTGGAAGGGGTTAGGGGTATGGTTTGGTAAAGTTCTTGTCTCGTTCAGTGTATAGATCCTGCGAGGACCTGGCTCAAGCTTACTAGGACCTCCATCAATGCCCAATGGTATTGGATGGCGGGGGTGCGAATAGCTTGAGTCCCTCATATGTAAACTACTATTAATACTTTAAACCGGCTTCTTTGGATCGTCTCCTTGCTGACTCAAACCACTTAGCCGAGGGTAACGTCACCTTCAAAAGAAGAGCCTACCACTTTTCGCATTAATAACTAACTTAATTGTCTTTCAATATTTCGATCCTTTGGGATTGTATCGCTGCTGACTCAAACCACTGGGTTGAGGGTAACGCCACCTTCAAAAGAGGGGCCTACTACTATAACTAAGATAAACTCTTAAAAAGTCCGAAAGTGCGAAAATCATCAAATGATACATTAAAGATAAGTTGGATCTAAGTGATTCTATCTTGTCTATTTGTTTTTATTTTATTTATCTTTTCATTTTTAGTTTTAATTTCATATTTCAAAACTTTTCTCAAAAATTTAGATCGATTAGACGTTGAGGATAAACCGGTATTAAAAGCTCTTGTGGCCTTGGACGACATCGGTATCTTACCAACACTATACTACGCTCACGATGGGTGCACTTGTCGAAGTGTGTGTTTAGTGTTAGTATAATATCGTGTTTTATAAATTAAAAACTTGACTAATGCGTAAAATGGGCTTAAAATATTAATAAAATCATATCACGCTTTGCACACACCAAGTTTTTGGCGCCGTTGCCGGGGACACAAGGATTTTGAGAAAGTTTAAAATCAACGGCCTGATTATTTTTATTCTTTTTTCCTTTTTTTTTTGGATTTTTCTTAATTTTTCAGTTTCTGCAGAACTTAGCACGGGCCGTGCTCAGCCAGACACGGGGCTGTGTCCATCATCGTTACTGGCAATCCTGTTTTAAGTCAGACAGTAGCTGACCACGGGGCCGTGTCCACTCAACACGCCCCCATGTCCAACCCCCAGTTACTGAAAACAGGACCGTAAGATCCCGGCGGTTGGTAAATTCTGACAAAAATATGAGTGATATTGATTATTTTTACTTTCGTCACTCTTACGGTGAGTGGTGTCAAATATGTGGTGGATTCGATCAAGATTTAGAATGTTTCTTTCTAAATTACGAACCCCACTATTTAGACCCATCGATTAATCACCTTAAGATGGGCAAAAGTAAAAAACGATCACTACCTCTCGCCCGAATGCCCTCAACCATCTCTTCCAACCGACATAACCTCCAAAGAATTATGTCGAATCGAATAAATACTTCTCCTAAAATTAAAAGAAATAGAGCTTGAGATGAAAGCGAGTTATTCACACATGTCGGAACGACTGGATGCGATGGTAATCAATAACTCAAATATGTTATATATGTGTGTGTGTATACACCCTGAAAATCGTTTGTTGAATTATGTAGTTTGATGAAGAACCTCCCACTGCTGAACAAAAAAATACAAAATGCCTTGTCAAAGATAGAAAATGAGCCGCCCGAAATGATTAGATCATTGGTTGCACGATTAAAAGATACCTATAATGGCGAGATGAGCCTTGAGTTTAACGTGCCTGAAGAGATGTACCCCAAAACCCAGTTCGACATCTAAGTTGAATCCGTTGAATATGAGGGGATGCTACAGTTTTTGGCGAACGGCTGGCTTGAGGCTAGCTTTTTACATTGGTGTCAAGTGTAAGTTTTTTTTATTATTTTTATCTCGTACAACAATATTATTTTTAAGTATAGCTGAATTTTTAACCTTGTAATTTTTTTCTTACTCGATATCAGATATTTATATGACCTAGTAGCTAAAAAGATAGCTCCCCAAGAACCTAAAGTTAGCTACTTCAATATCTACAAAATAACCGGGAAAGAGTGCGAGACACATTTTGCAAGTCTAAAAGAACACTTGCTAAGTGTCGACAAACTTCATAAGGGCAAAAAAAATTTTATTGCACCATTTTTATAGGTAATACATATTATTGTTTTTTAGTGTATATAAGTTAATTTTCTTTATTTTAGTACTATTTGTTTATAACTTCCTTTTTTTCAGCGCCCATTGGGTTTTGTTTATCGTTTCTCTGAAGGAACGAAGTGTTTAGATTTTGGATGCGACTTCGGTTAAGGCTAAAAAGAAAAAAAGATGATTATCATCTTTCAAAAGCAATAGAATCTTGTTTTGGAAGTGGACTTACATGGACCATGGCTCAAGTATGTTATCAATATTATACGGACTAATTCTCTTGTATTTTATAAAATTACGTGATTATCTTATTAATTTGTTTTTTTTCTTTAATATTTGATTTTATGAATTTACTGGTTTTTAGTTATTATTGCTTTGCTATTATTTTTTAGGTATTATTTCTTATTTTACATTTGCTTCCATTTTTTTTAGCTCACTATTTTTTTGAGCTCACTAGCTTACATATGCATTATATCTTTTGAGCGGTTCGGAGACATTGAGCCACCGCCCAAAAACACAAATTTTGAAAACTAATAACACATATTTTTGGGCGGGATTTGTTTTTTTTTTTTTTTTTTTTTTTGACGGATTGTTAACCGCTCAAATTTATCAAATATCTTTTCATGCTAAGTTTGTTTAGGCGGTCACAAAACCGCCCATAACCCTCTTTTTCACCGCTAGACAAATGATTGATTTTTTAAGTAGTAAACACATCACATAACATTGAATTAATCCATTACCCGTCGCAATATTATTCCTAGTTATGTAAAAACGGTATGTAACACAAGTAATGCATTGCTTTCATGTCACGTAACCGTCATCTCATCTCATAAAGTGGGTGTTTTATCCAACCGTGGATATCTCAGTGGTTGGTATATCCAATGGTGAAGACTAAAATTATATCCAACGGGGGAGATTAAGTTGTTATATCTGACGGTTGTGTCTAATATTTGCTTGTTCATTATCGTCAATAACAATTCGACTGACTTTCACAAATTCAGCTAGGAGATAACTTTTTTTAGCATATCAAGAAGTTTTCATATTGAAAAAAATAATAATTGAATGTGATTCTGAGTGAAGGAGAGAGATAACTTTTCTGTCATATGGATATTTGAGTCCTTGTATAATTTTTTAATATATTTTAAAAGTGGTTATAAGCGGAGGAGAGAAAAAATTAATGATAAAAATATTAAAAAAAAATTATTTAACTGAAAGCAGCACAGAAAAAATATAGTTTTTTTAGTGTATTTATATGATAGAAATTAATGGATAAGATGGTTGTTTTTAGTGTATTTATATGGTAGAAATTAATGGATAGGATATAAATGCTCTTAATAAAGATACATCATGAAATTTTGTTTTCCTACTTTATATATGTGACGTATGGGCTAAGATCAAATAAAAAGTTGATTTTGCCTAAGTAGGATGAGAAGGAATCTTAACCATTCATTTTTCAAATCAATGGTTAAGATGAAGTGTAGGAGGAAGCAGGAGTGCAAAGGTATCTCGGGAAAATCCTATTTATAGACTTTCTCTTTCCACATGCAAGTCACATGCATATTCCACCCCCATTTTTTAAACGTTCATAACTTTTTTATACAACATTATTTTTTCATAAAAATTTCACCGTTAAATCGAGCGTCTTTTTATCTTTAATTTGAGTACCATATTGTTAAATAAAATATGAAGACTAAAAAAACCCACTAAAACGTGTTGTAAAATTAATTGCCATTTTAGTCCCTGTGGTTTGGCCCATTTTGCCAGTATAGTCCAAAGGTTTCATTTTTAACATCTGGATCCAAAAACGTTTCATCGTTGCCATTTTGGTCCAACTGACTTAACCCCATCCATGGACCTCAGTTAACTCAAGGGCATTTTTGTCATTTTATCTATCTGTTTTAATT
This sequence comes from Helianthus tuberosus, assembly GCA_030545235.1. Lineage (NCBI taxonomy): Eukaryota > Viridiplantae > Streptophyta > Magnoliopsida > Asterales > Asteraceae > Helianthus > Helianthus tuberosus. The sequence continues at coordinate 5,028,114 of CM060419.1, forward strand.
AATTAATATTTAAAGATTTATCTTATATATAATAATTATAATATAATTATAATAACATATATATATATATATATACACAGATATTGTGCACCATAACCACTCATCTCTCACTCTCTCCTGTCTCTCTCTCTCATCCACCCTACCAGTCACCACCGCCCCCTACCAGTCACCACCGCCCACCACTATCAGCCACCACCGCCCACCACTCATCTCTCACTCTCTCCTGTCTCTCTCTCTCTCCTGTCTCTCTCTCTCTCTCATCCACCAGATGATATCATCACCATCAACAACCTCACCACCGCTGTAAGCACCACCACTGCTGTCACACCCCGACCACGTGGAACATACAAAACGTGGCGGAAATGTCGGGGAGTGTTGTAACAGAATTAATCGTTTCAAATCCATAACAATTAAAGTTTCGTTTTAATAATCAATTATGAGAGTTTACATTGTTTAAACAAGAATAAAGGGTACATAACGTAAGTTAACTAGTTATTGTCTCGTTTTAAGTCGCTAAGGCACGAGTCCATCCTAAATGTAGCATGTATCAACAATCATTGCAAAGCAGTACCTGAAACATGTGTAAAAACGAGGTCAGCAAAGAAATGCTGGCGAATACATTGGTTTTGTAGGAGTGTCGAAATCATGGCTAGTTTAGACGTTGCAACACTTTATTTAAAAACCTTGTTTTGAAAAGAGTATAATATTGCAACTTAATTAACCAACTCAAATCAAGCTATTTATAATTTGTAAAACCTCGTAGCCATGACTCTTAACCCATAAACATTTGTTTTAGCAAATTATTTGAAAAACAATGATAAGTTCTGATGATATGTATAAATAAGAGTATAATGCATGATTAAATGAATAACCATGTAACATGAGTTTGTATAAGATATGTTGTTTGTAAAACAATGTCTTGTGAAAAGTATGTTATTTGTATAAATGTTATATATATTTCAAACTGAAATGATTCAAATGACGTTACAGTATGTAATACCATACAAGCACTTATATATAGGAAGTACCAGCGGCGTATCCACCATGCTTGTATCATATTACACACGCATCGTTACTTAATCACTTTAATCAAACTAAACCAAATCGATAGATAGATAGTACATTAAATATACCTTCGTTGTTCAAAGAATAGATTTAAATAGTATAGTACAAGTATACTTCGGATTTATAGATAACATATCAAAATATGTTTTGGGTGTGATAAATAACATATTAAACTATGTTTTTGTTTAGTAAATAACATATTAAAATATGCTTTGGATGGTTAACAAAATATATGTTGGTTTGTACAATACCACACATGAGAGTATATTCAACTATACTTTAATAGTGTGATTTAGAATTCATTCAGACCTAGTGCATCAAGATACACCTTTGAGACTATAGAAATACCACAAAGGCAATTCCTATTTGGATGGAGCAATAAATTGGTTTCAGACATTCCATGCCAACAGGAATGGGGTGTCAAATCCTATAGCGCTATATCATACTAACAATCGGTCTGGTGAACATAAAATAAGTACAATTCAACAATTTATTTTATGTTCTTTGAGAAAACAATGTTTAAATCATAGATAGTCATTCAATTGGTCAATAGATAAGTAATAACATGTATAATCAATTATACTTTTGGAAAACATGAAAGTAACAGATAGGTACACATGCTTCACCCCAAAACAGTTTAGAAAACAGTAAAAGAGGGGAATAATGTACTCGCCTGAGATTGCTCAGATGTCTAAAGATAATCACCAAGTAATGCTAGAGATCTCGGAATATCAAACGGCACCTAATTTAGGTAACTACATTAATAAACCGGACCTAAATCGGAAGACTGGATAGAATGAGGTTTCGTAAACCAAACGAGTGTAGAGACTCGTGTCATTTGGTTTAACAAAGCCTACATACTAAATGAAACTTAACCTGAGTGTCTACGACCCATTACGACCCGTTTAGGTAGCTTATGCTACTTTAACGCGTCGTTCGTGTGAAACGCGTTCGGACCGTCTAACTAGTCCTATGACAAGTGTTATATGCCTAAACATGTTACATAATCAGTTACGTGACAAAGGTTTAGGTTACATATGCTTAATTACCAATTATACATGAAAAGGGTATTCTGGTAATTTACCTAAGGCATATAAACTACTTATCATACAACTACTTAAACGATGTGACCATAGGGTATAACCTCGGAAGGTTATTCCCTACCTACTATGGTCACCTAATGTATTTGGTCGGATCCTAATGATCGACCAAACTGGGTCGGGTTCGAAGGTATAGGCGATTGATTAGATCGCCTACCCTACGACCCTAGACAACGTGGTAATTAGTAGGCATAGTCCCAAGGGACTATGACCAACGTGATTACACTCACGTTGCGAAGTTCAAACGAACTTCGCATTGACCATTACTGGTCAACGCTGAAAGTCAAACAAAGTTTGACTTTCCGACTCGAAAAGCAGTAAAAAAAATAAGGAAAAGAACGAAAGAATACTTACGAAGGGTCCCCGAATGCTAAACTCAATCAGATTTGTGGGTTTTGGGGTTGAGGGTGGATGGGTATTTATAGAATTCGGGTAACCGTTGAGATCGTTTCTTGGAAAAGGGGAAAAGATCTAGCCCGTACACTTGTTGAATGCTTATGGTAACTAAAATTCCATCCTTATCTCATGACTAGATAAATAGGAACTTGTGGTTGTGGGTTAATCTGCTGAAAATAGGCTGTTTAAACACTGAACCTGGTCTGCAGACCCCATACGCATCGTATGGTATATATACCATACGCATCGTATGGTGCAGTTTGGCAGAATTACAGTTTTGGTCCCTGAACTGTATTTAGGCCATTTTTGACACGTTTAAGGCCCGTTAACCCCATTTCAAAGCTCTAAAATGAAGTTAAAGTATAGGGAACTTAAAACATGCTCAAAAATACCTCGGATGTCGGTTCGTTTAGCCGTACGAACGCGATGTTCGCTTAATTACGACGGAATGCGCATAAGCGCGAAAAACGATCCAAATGACGCGACGAATGGATTTTTCTTAAGGCGAACACTAAAATATAATATAGTCATGCTCACATAAATTTTTGGATGTCCGGATGTATTCAGAACGTAAGTTATGCGCGAAAATGCAAACTTGTGCACTTTTTGACACTTTTAGTCCCTGAATGACACAAAAGTTTATTTTAGCATACCAAACACCTCAAAGCCTATTTCTAAGCTATGTAAAGGATATTTATGGTATGTTTAACTTATGGTCATGTCCCGGAAGGTCTGTTACAGTTCAAATTGGCATACTTTCGCAGTTTGTCAACTTTAGTCCCTGTAAGCGATTAAACTTGATTTCACCACACCAAACCTTCCAAAACTTATATATAAGTTATGTAAAGGTTATTTAAGGTATGTTAAGCCTATTTCACTATTCCGGAGTGTTCGTTGCATTAAACTGGTTATATTTACGCATCAGTGCGTGTATAACCTTCCAGAAAGCGATTTAGAGCTTGAAATCGAACAAGAGTTGATATGTGTAAACGATACACATATTTTTACAAATCCCAAGTATGAAATATAATATTTCATTGGTTTGGTATTTGTTTGATGGCCGTGGAGGCACAGGTGTTACAGTCTCCCCTACTTTAGGAAATTTCGTCCCGAAATTTAATTCTAGAGGAAACTTGTGAAAACAGCTGTGACGGTTTCGCCTTCTTATAGATCCATTGATCCCTGAAGTAAAACTCTGGGCCATGTTAGGATTCTTAGCGAATTTGTTAACCCTCAAAGTGAAGTCCTTGTAGTAACAAAACATGGAGTTTTGAACTACGGACAGAAGAACGTTTCTTATGAAGACTTATCATAGGAAACTGTGTGTGTGATTGAGACCAGAATTGAGAAGTGTGAGAATAAATGACATCGGTCAAAGTCCGAGACTTCTCCCGTATCATTATTCTTGTCACTTTAGGTCTTAACACATGACAAAACTTCTTGTGGGTTCTGTGCACTGAATTCCATAATTATGTAGGCCTCCATAATTACGTAATCTCTTGCACAGTCCGCACAGTCCATTTCATAATGCATAGAGGAAAAATCAATTGAATAAACATGAAGCGACTTGACTAGATCACCAAAGGATCTTTTTAATTAAATCAACGAACGATCTTTTTAACTAGATCAACTCATGATCTTCTTAACTAGACCGTCGTACGATCTCCTTAAATAGACCACTTAAGGGATCTTTGTATTTATATCATCACATGATATTTTTGATCAGATTTTCAAAATCAGTCTGTTTAACCAGACCATTCAAGAGGTCCAGTTTTAGAATAGTACTTTAAAACCCAAGGGACTTAACTACAACGTAGAAGTCCATTAAGGATTTAAGATAGTAACTTTGGATATCCCATTATGAATCTCTCATATGAAATATATAAAAGACTCTTCGAGGATTTGGATGGATCACATACAACCACAAAACATGTAAGAAAGCACATAAGCACATAATTATTTAACTTGATTCTTTAATTTGTTGTCTTTGGGGCATGGATATTTAAAGCACACTAGAAATCCAATCCATGAATTTCATTTGGTACTTTAATTATTTCCAAGGATTCATCTAAAAAGATAGAAGGATTCTCAATAAGAGTTTGGCTTTGTTTCTTAGAAGAAACAAGTGTTTAAGGTTCTTGGGGAGATCACAAGTGATCATAAAATAACTGAACCATACGAATAGTTTGTCTTTGAGTTGACATCATAAGGTCGTATCAAACATTCACACAATGGTATCAGTTTTGCAAAAATAAAAACGACGAATTTTTATTTATATAACAACTGACTTGTCTTTAAACATCATAGGATAACAACCAAGGAAAATAACAAAACACTAGTTGTTCACTGCCGCATCATTGTTCATGTTTGCCCCATTGATGTTGAACACTCATCCACGCGCTGGAGGTGCGTTAACAAGTCTTGGGCAATTGTTCCTGTAGTGGGTAAGGTCACCACAGTTATAACATGACCCCGGAGGGAACCGTGCTTGAACAGCAGCAGGGTTTTCAGCAGCTTGATTTGCATAGCGACAAACATTGATTAAATGTCCCAACCGCCCACAGTGGGTACATTTGTGACACTGCTCTTGCGCTAGATGATGACGGTTGCACTTGTTGCACAAAGGTGTAGTACCAACATAGTTTTGCCTTTTGCGAGGTTGTGCTGGTTGGTTTGGTGCAACCTGTTTGTCTTGAGCAGTTACAGCGCAGTTCTGAGAGGCTTTGCGCTTCTTCTTCTTGGACACCTCAGCATTTTCTTCCTTTGGTTCCACATGAGCAGTCTTGTCAGATGGTCTTGGGTCGCCCTTTCGAAACAGCTTTTTCTTTCTGATGTGGGATTCAGTTAGGGTGGCAGACAGTTCAATGGCTTGTCTGACAGTAGTAGGGTTACTGCCAGTAACGATATCCTGAACTAGGTCAGGAAGACCATCAGTATATTTCTCGATCGCCTTATCCACAGGAGTAACCATAGTAGGACACAACAAACTCAATTCTTCAAAACGGTCAGTATAGGCTCGATGCTCGCCACTGTCTTGCTTCAAATCATCAAACTCCCTCTCCAAAGCTCGCAGTTCATGACGAGGGCAAAACTCCTTCATCATAAGAGCCCTAAGCTCAGCCCAAGTCTGTGCTAATGCAACCTCAGCACCGCGATCTCTCATCACCCCGTTCCACCATGTAAGAGCCCTCTTCTGAAACACACTGGAAGAAAACTCGACCTTACGATTTTCAGGACACAGAACATGACGGAAGGTATTCTCAATGCTCTCGAACCACTGAAGAAGCCCAGTTGCTCCCTCAGAACCACTAAACTTGAGCGGTTTTGCCGAGTTGAAACTCTTGAAATTGCATGGAGCATTGTTGTTGTTGATGGTTTGCATCATTTGAGCATAAAGATTTGGGAAGGCAACAGCCATTTGCTGTGCGATGATTTCCGCCAGTTCGGCATTATCCATCTGATTGTCGCGTCTAGGAGGCATTCTAGAAGAGGAAACATGAAAGGAAACGAGTGAGAGAATTTAGACGAAAAGAATGAGATGAAACAAATCTGATGAAAGCAAGGATAGTGGTCATTTGTTCGCATTACAAAGCAAACAAACTACACACAGTGACTAATCAAAGTAAATGGGTCAAAATAATGTATCGCGAAGACATGCTCGCCTATAAGTGAACACTCATCCCAAGAATTCCCAGGTAAGCACAACTGGTCTCGCGTCTGATGAGATATATACGAAGTGCTTGCCTAGACAGAAAACCCAGAATACAGGCATTCACCCTTCCAGTTTGCACGTGTTCACATTATTTAAAACCCAAAACCTTGACGAGAATTTGAAAAATCAAAGGGGTTCAAAACCATATAACAGAGGGATCAAAACCTAGTAAGCAATCATCCTAGAACAGATGATTAGTTTTCAAAGCGGTTTTGAAATTTATGTTCTTGTTGTGGTCGTCGCCTAAGGATAGGTGACGGTATTGTTTTATGACTAAACGCAAGTAAACTCGCGTTAGGGTCCTAAGAAAGTTATAGACTAGGTCAAAGCATTACTAATAACCTAATTCCCTATAACCATTGGCTCTGATACCATCTTTTCTGTCACACCCCGACCACGTGGAACATACAAAACGTGGCGGAAATGTCGGGGAGTGTTGTAACAGAATTAATCGTTTCAAATCCATAGCAATTAAAGTTTCGTTTTAATAATCAATTATGAGAGTTTACATTGTTTAAACAAGTATAAAGGGTACATAACGTAAGTTAACTAGTTATTGTCTCGTTTTAAGTCGCTAAGGCACGAGTCCATCCTAAATGTAGCATGTATCAACAATCATTGCAAAGCAGTACCTGAAACATGTGTAAAAACGAGGTCAGCAAAGAAATGCTGGCGAATACATTGGTTTTGTAGGAGTGTCGAAATCATGGCTAGTTTAGACGTTGCAACACTTTATTTAAAAACCTTGTTTTGAAAAGAGTATAATATTGCAACTTAATTAACCAACTCAAATCAAGCTGTTTATAATTTGTAAAACCTCGTAGCCATGACTCTTAACCCATAAACATTTGTTTTAGCAAATTATTTGAAAAACAATGATAAGTTCTGATGATATGTATAAATAAGAGTATAATGCATGATTAAATGAATAACCATGTAACATGAGTTTGTATAAGATATGTTGTTTGTAAAACAATGTCTTGTGAAAAGTATGTTATTTGTATAAATGTTATATATATTTCAAACTGAAATGATTCAAATGACGTTACAGTATGTAATACCATACAAGCACTTATATATAGGAAGTACCAGCGGCGTATCCACCATGCTTGTATCATATTACACACGCATCGTTACTTAATCACTTTAATCAAACTAAACCAAATCGATAAATAGATAGTACATTAAATATACCTTCGTTGTTCAAAGAATAGATTTAAATAGTATAGTACAAGTATACTTCGGATTTATAGATAACATATCAAAATATGTTTTGGGTGTGATAAATAACATATTAAACTATGTTTTTGTTTAGTAAATAACATATTAAAATATGCTTTGGATGGTTAACAAAATATATGTTGGTTTGTACAATACCACACATGAGAGTATATTCAACTATACTTTAATAGTGTGATTTAGAATTCATTCAGACCTAGTGCATCAAGATACACCTTTGAGACTATAGAAATACCACAAAGGCAATTCCTATTTGGATGGAGCAATAAATTGGTTTCAGACATTCCATGCCAACAGGAATGGGGTGTCAAATCCTATAGCGCTATATCATACTAACAATCGGTCTGGTGAACATAAAATAAGTACAATTCAACAATTTATTTTATGTTCTTTGAGAAAACAATGTTTAAATCATAGATAGTCATTCAATTGGTCAATAGATAAGTAATAACATGTATAATCAATTATACTTTTGGAAAACATGAAAGTAACAGATAGGTACACATGCTTCACCCCAAAACAGTTTAGAAAACAGTAAAAGAGGGGAATAATGTACTCGCCTGAGATTGCTCAGATGTCTAAAGATAATCACCAAGTAATGCTAGAGATCTCGGAATATCAAACGGCACCTAATTTAGGTAACTACATTAATAAACCGGACCTAAATCGGAAGACTGGATAGAATGAGGTTTCGTAAACCAAACGAGTGTAGAGACTCGTGTCATTTGGTTTAACAAAGCCTACATACTAAATGAAACTTAACCTGAGTGTCTACGACCCATTACGACCCGTTTAGGTAGCTTATGCTACTTTAACGCGTCGTTCGTGTGAAACGCGTTCGGACCGTCTAACTAGTCCTATGACAAGTGTTATATGCCTAAACATGTTACATAATCAGTTACGTGACAAAGGTTTAGGTTACATATGCTTAATTACCAATTATACATGAAAAGGGTATTCTGGTAATTTACCTAAGGCATATAAACTACTTATCATACAACTACTTAAACGATGTGACCATAGGGTATAACCTCGGAAGGTTATTCCCTACCTACTATGGTCACCTAATGTATTTGGTCGGATCCTAATGATCGACCAAACTGGGTCGGGTTCGAAGGTATAGGCGATTGATTAGATCGCCTACCCTACGACCCTAGACAACGTGGTAATTAGTAGGCATAGTCCCAAGGGACTATGACCAACGTGATTACACTCACGTTGCGAAGTTCAAACGAACTTCGCATTGACCATTACTGGTCAACGCTGAAAGTCAAACAAAGTTTGACTTTCCGACTCGAAAAGCAGTAAAAAAAATAAGGAAAAGAACGAAAGAATACTTACGAAGGGTCCCCGAATGCTAAACTCAATCAGATTTGTGGGTTTTGGGGTTGAGGGTGGATGGGTATTTATAGAATTCGGGTAACCGTTGAGATCGTTTCTTGGAAAAGGGGAAAAGATCTAGCCCGTACACTTGTCGAAAGCTTATGGTAACTAAAATTCCATCCTTATCTCATGACTAGATAAATAGGAACTTGTGGTTGTGGGTTAATCTGCTGAAAACAGGCTGTTTAAACACTGAACCTGGTCTGCAGACCCCATACGCATCGTATGGTATATATACCATACGCATCGTATGGTGCAGTTTGGCAGAATTACAGTTTTGGTCCCTGAACTGTATTTAGGCCATTTTTGACACGTTTAAGGCCCGTTAACCCCATTTCAAAGCTCTAAAATGAAGTTAAAGTATAGGGAACTTAAAACATGCTCAAAAATACCTCGGATTTCGGTTCGTTTAGCCGTACGAACGCGATGTTCGCTTAATTACGACGGAATGCGCATAAGCGCGAAAAACGATCCAAATGACGCGACGAATGGATTTTTCTTAAGGCGAACACTAAAATATAATATAGTCATGCTCACATAAATTTTTGGATGTCCGGATGTATTCAGAACGTAAGTTATGCGCGAAAATGCAAACTTGTGCACTTTTTGACACTTTTAGTCCCTGAATGACACAAAAGTTTATTTTAGCATACCAAACACCTCAAAGCCTATTTCTAAGCTATGTAAAGGATATTTATGGTATGTTTAACTTATGGTCATGTCCCGGAAGGTCTGTTACAGTTCAAATTGGCATACTTTCGCAGTTTGTCAACTTTAGTCCCTGTAAGCGATTAAACTTGATTTCACCACACCAAACCTTCCAAAACTTATATATAAGTTATGTAAAGGTTATTTAAGGTATGTTAAGCCTATTTCACTATTCCGGAGTGTTCGTTGCATTAAACTGGTTATATTTACGCATCAGTGCGTGTATAACCTTCCAGAAAGCGATTTAGAGCTTGAAATCGAACAAGAGTTGATATGTGTAAACGATACACATATTTTTACAAATCCCAAGTATGAAATATAATATTTCATTGGTTTGGTATTTGTTTGATGGCCGTGGAGGCACAGGTGTTACAACTGCCGCCGCCAGCGACCCTCACCACCGCTGTAAGCACCACCACCGTCTCAACTGTACACCACCGCCACTACTACTGCAAGTCCATCACAAGCCACCATCGTCCCTAACAGGTTGGACTTTCTATCTCTCTAAAAATGGTGCTTCGACGGGTTTGATGGTGTGGATGTTTATTGTGATGACAGTGGAGGTGGGGTGTTGCTGGTGATGATGGCGGAGGTGGGTGTTGATGGTGATAAACGGCGGCGCTGGGTTGTGGGTTTTGTAGGTGGTGATTGCTTTGAAGATCTATGTGCGATTTGAACTTGGAGGTTGTGATTGATTGGGTTGGGGAGGTGTTTCAGTGAATTTGGGGGTTTTCAGTGAATTTGGGGGTTTTATGAGATGAGAGAGAAGCAAATCTTTGATGAGGGAGGGGAGGCGGAGGTGAGATGATGGCGATGGTGTGACGAGGATGGCGGAGGTGGGTGGCGGAGGTGGGTGGCGTGGTGGAGGTGGGTGGTTGTGGTGGTGGTAACGGGTGGAGAATCCACTGCCTTCTTTGTTCATTATATATAGAGTTAATTGCCATTATATATAGAGTTAATTGCCGAATCCACTGCCTTCTTTGTTCATTATATATAGAGTTAATTGCCATTATACATACTTCTGATGCGATAATGTTGAATCACATATGGCACGGACCGGAGATAGAGATAGGGTTCTGGCAGGTGGTGGTGATGGTCGTGTCGGTGATGGTTAAGCAGGTGGTGGTGATGGTTGTGGTGGTGAGGCGGTGGTGGTGAGGCTGTGGTGGTGATGGTGGCAGTGGTGGTGAGGCTGTGGTGGTGGTGAAGGCATGGGTGGTGATGGTGAGGTGGGTGATGAAGGTGTGTGTATAATAAATTCTTTAAATATTAATTAATTAAAACAGATAGATAAAATGACAAAAATGCCCTTGAGTTAACTGAGGTCCATGGATGGGGTTAAGTCAGTTGGACCAAAATGGCAACGATGAAACGTTTTTGGATCCAGATGTTAAAAATGAAACCTTTGGACTATACTGGCAAAATGGGCCAAACCACAGGGACTAAAATGGCAATTAACTCTTCTATGTTTTATAACATTTTGAGTAAACTTCCGTTTTACTCCATATGGTTTGGTCATTTTAACGGTTTTGCTCCAATAGTTTAAAAATAATCATTTTCCTCCCTGATTTTTCTAACTAATCTTCATTTTGCTCCCAGCCTCTAACTCAATCAGGGAGGAAACTGGTGACAAACTCGAAAGATTAGGGAGCAAACTGGCGACAAACTCGAAAGATCAGGGAGGAAAATGGCTATTTTTAAACTATTGGAGCAAAACCGTTAAAATGACCAAACCACAGGGAGCAAAACGGAAGTTTACTCTAACATTTTTTTGTGCTGGATTTTTGTACTATATTTTTGTGCTAAATTTTTTGTGCTGAATTTTTTTGTCTTAATTTTTTTTTCTCAATTTTTTGTGCTGGATTTTTTGTACTACATTTTTTTACTGAATTTTTTCATGCTATATTTTTTTGTACTAGATTTTTTTATGCTATATTTTTTGTGCTATATTTTTTGTGCTACATTTTTTGTACTAGATTTTTTTGTACTACATTTTTTGTGCTATATTTTTTGTACTGAATTTTTTTTGTTGTATTTTTAAAAAACAAAAGGGGTGCCACATGTCATTTTCACTCCTATTTATAAGGACCGAAATACCCTTCATTTCTACTTATTAGGAGTGCCACATGTCATCATCACAATCCTTTTTAGGCTACTTAGGCAAAATCCACTTTTTAGTGGATCCTTCCCCTGTGACACGTATAACCTTCTACGATCCGTATATACGGATCGTATATAAGTTCAGATATTTTCTTTTTTAATGTTTGATTTGACGTATGATTCCTTGATTCGACGTAAAGTTCATCAATTCGCTTGCAAGTTATTTGACTCAACGTAATATTTTTCGTTATGCCCATCAATTATTTGACTAGACGTAGTATTCCTCGATCCACGCGTTAATAATTTGATAAGACATAATATTCCGTCAAAACTTACTATATAGAAGACTTTAATATTCTCTTTTTTCATTCAATCTCTATTCATCTCTATTACATTATTTATGTATTCAACTTATCTTACATTAACAATGTTGTTTTGAGGCGACGCTTATTACTTTGGTGGTGAGTCGACTAGCGAGTCGAATCGGGAGATGACTGATTTGAATAAAGATAACAATCTGGGGTTATTTGACTTAAATCAAATGTTGTTCGATGTAAGCCTTCGGTCTAGTCAATCAGGATCAGTGGGCTTATGGTGACAATCAGGATACTTAGGGTGTCCGGTGTGGGAGTCGGCAAAAGAGTTTACCACTCGGTAAATACCACCACCAACACTAGTTTACCGCTCAAACTATGCCAAATCTGTGGTGGGTTGATGATGCGGTGAAGAGAGTGTGTGTGTGGTGGGGTGGGGTCCATGCAATCTCTCAACCAATCACACCCTTTTTCTTTTTTTTTTAAAGTTTACCACTTCAGCAAGTGTCTAAACCATTGCCAACACTTTCCAGCAAAGTTTAAACACTTTTCACTGATTGACGTGGCGCACTCTCATTGGTTGATTTTTTAGTTTGTCACTCCCAAGTGTTTAACCACTCCTTACACCCTTATGCCTTTAAAATCCTAACAAGTTTGGGTTTGTTGAACCTAAGAAAAAGATGGTGTCCGGTAGTGGACACCCTTACACGTAGTATCGCAATATAATCATCGGCTTATTACAAACTCTATCTTAATAATTCAATGTTTAACACCATTAATTCGGTTAAAGTTGTTATACGATTTTCCATTAAAGCAAAATCGTTAATAAACTCGTATCTTAATAAAAACTTATACGTTTTTCACTAATAAATTCATATATTAATAAAACCGTGAATAAACTCGTATCTTAGTAAAAGCTAGTTGTACGTTTTCATTTTAAATTTACTAAACCAATCTTCAAAAAATATATAAATTTATACGGGATGTATAGCGTTATACGGCTCATTATAAAGGCTCAAAAAGTCATTGGGTCATATAATATTATATTGGTCGTATAGCATTTATACGACCCATATAAAGGCTAAAAAACTGAACAAAAAGTCATTGGGTCATATAACATTATATAGGTCGTATAGCATCTATACGACCCGTACAATGCTATACAAGTCGTATAGGCAAAAGACAAGAAAAACATTTCGTGACTTTTGGTTTTGTATAACGTTCATCTATACGACCAGTATGTAAATAAGGATTGGTGATTGTATGAATGGTGAGAGCCTTTTTTAATTGTGAACTTTATAATTATAAAGGAAAAGCAAGGATAGCAAAAAGCTAGAAATCCAAACGAAACAAAATGTATGATGAACAATCATTCCACCCGTAGTGATTAAAGGCGCTAGGCGCACTCAAGGCGCATAAGCCTCGCCTGGGGCCTAGACGCAAAGCGAAAAAAAAGCAAGAGTCTGAGAAAAATAAAGCGCATAAGGAAAAAAATTAAAAATATATTATGTATTAGAAAAAGAATACTATTCTTTAAATAAAATAAACAAAATCTATTATATAACACTTTATATCATTTATTTAGTACCAAAAGTTCTAAAATATTAGTACATTAGTGTAGAAAAGTAGTTTTCCTTGAACAAAAGTACGGATCTGACTAAAATCTTGCCGGAATTTAGAAAATTTGGCCGGATACTCTCTGAGATCTAGGAATCTCGCCGGAATGTGCATCTAAACCATCACCTGGAGAATTAAAGCGCAATTTCCTCGACTTAAGGCGCAACTGTCTCGCCTCGCCTGAAAAATGGGCTTAGGCGCAAAGGCGATGACTTTTAACAACTATGATTCCAGCAAATTATATGGGGACTTTTTATATTATGAAAATTGATTGTAAGTGGTTGTGAGTGGATAAAAAAGAAAACATTACCATTTATTTGTATATTTGAGTGATACTATTTACCCTCTATAAGTGTGTGGAGAAGAAAAAAACATAATAATAAATATATAAAAAAAATATTATTTAATTGAAAGAAAAAATTATGTTTAGTGTAGTAGCTATAAATGGCGGAAACGATGAGAATGCTCTAACATCTTTCAAATTACATGTTGAAAAGGAGACCAACTTTTAATCCAAATTGAATTCTTCCTTGATTTATCAACAAGCTCACTTTGAGATCTGTTTTCCCACTAAACTCCTCACTTCTAATTTTACAAATCTACCACATCCTTGAGAATAAGACTAGAAGGTATGGGAAAGGTCATCTTCAAGGGGATGGGCTGCCACATAGGACGCTACATCCCCATCTCATATGGGATGACACTCCAAGCAATTTTAAAGGGTTAGATGATGGGGCCCCACACCAATTATTTTTTATTGTTTATCTTTTTTATTTGATTAACTTTATAAAAACAATTCAAAAATTAAATAAAAATAATACATAAAAGATGTAAATTAGATCCATTACATAACATAAATAAAAATAACATAACCTACAAAATAAAATTACGAATCCAAAAAACATAAAATTACGAATCCTAAAAAAATAAAATTACGAATCCTAAAAAGATAAAACATTAAAGCGAAATAACCTACGAGATTCATTTTTTCTTAACTTTCTCTTTCATCCTCCGGTAAACCTCGCGTTCATCCTCCTGTTGCATTTGTTGGAGTTGAGACATTTGTTTGAATTCGTTGGGTGATTGTTGGAAACCCGAAAAGGTAAATTGAGGAGACACCCATGAAGGATCGGTAGACGGAGTGTAACCGGGCGTCGAAAAAAAGTTAGGCTGATTCGGGTTCTGGTTCGGGTTGGGATTGTTTGGGTTGAAGGGATTCATGATTTTCTTTTATAAAAGGATGGAGTTTTTTATAAATGGATGAGAGGAGAGAGAAGTATGTAGATTTTGGATGGAGTATTTAAAAAAAATGGATGAGAGGTGGGTATTTATTAAAGTAAAAAAAACTTTTTTTTTATAATATAGCCGTTTACCAATGGCTAGATTTCAAAAAGTAGACCCGTCGAATCCGGCTGGTGGGAGACGAAAAAGACGCGGCGGGGCATAGGGGGCGGTGTTCCGCCTCGGCGCAGGGCCTGGACGGGGCCACGCCGTCCCCATACCGTCCAGTCTAAGACCGCTTCAAATTCAAGTTTTGAATGTCATCCTCGTTTTTCTAAATCCAACACCTGAAAAGATCCCGTCTAATCGAGTTCCCGTTTTTCTCCTTAATCTCCTTGAGAAACGTAGCAACTAAGAATAAATCAAAGTTTTGAACAACATTTTTTCTAACAACAACAATTTTACGGCAACAATTTTAATTATATTTAGTGTCTTTTTTTTAACGGCAGATCAACTAAATTTCCAGCTTACTTCAAAGAGTCAGCATATTTGTTCAGACCCTCATCCCAAGTTCGAATCTCTCCGAATGGTGCTTACCATATTTACATAATTTGCATTTAGTAGGGATCTAAAAGTCTGAAACATCCACATGACGAAACCACTTAGTTGAAAACTCACTGATCAACTGGGTTATACCGCATTGGCAATTTAGTGTATTCACTTATCCGTTTTTAAAATTTGATTTTTTTTATATTTCAACTTATTTGATAATAAAAAAGCTTTGAATCATATATCTATACTATACATAAAACAAGGATATTTTAAAATACTCAAAGGTTAAGAACTTTTTTTTCTGCTTTAATGCATAAGCTCCAAACTAAAATTAGCGTAAAATAATCTTTTAAACACTAGTTACACTTTAATCTCATGATCTTAATTACACTATAATCCCTCATATTTAAAAAAATTATAGATAGTTTGTTAATAGTTTCACTTTATTCCCTTAAAAAATACTAACTACCCCCACGATTTTTAAACAACCACATTTTTTTTTGTACGTTAATATTTCTAAAAAATTAGATCATATAAAAACATTTTATTCTCTTTAATTTGAGTATAGTATTGCTATAGTTTTATATTAAAATTTGACATGTTAAGTGACTAACAGTGTTTAGGGTGAGCAATAACAGAATCGTTAACCGAAAACAAACAAAACGAAACCGAAATCCAAAAAAAACTAGATAAACTAAAAACATACTAATTGAAAACCGAATTAACCAAAAACCGGTTATCAGTTTTTGTTTGTATCCTTGTTTAACCAAAATTAACCAAACCATTGATATTTTCATATATTTCTAGCTTTTATATATTTGCAGCCTGCAGGTCACGTATTTCATATTTTATACCTTCATTCATGTATTAATACCTTAATTTCATATATTTCTAAACAAAAATTTTAGACTAAATTTGATTTTGGCTATTAATCGAAATTAAATAAATCGAACCAAAAACCAATTGGTTAATAAAATAGACCAACCGATAACTTCGATTAAGGATAATAACCAAACCGATCCATCAATGCACACCCTAGCAGTGTTTGTATTTGTGTCGCATCGCACGGACACCCTTCTAATATGTGTGTGTGTGAGGGCTAGAGTGAAAACCCAGTTGAGTTAGAAAACCATGAAAACCCTATGTTTCAAACCATTTTTTTTTATTTTCTTCCTAGGCAAAACAAACAATAATAAAAAATAGAAGCGTGGAGTGGATTTTTTTTATTAAAAAACTAAAAGCCTGTAACATGGATGTAACATATGCGTTTTTTTAGTAAAACAAAATGTTGTTACACACTTGTTATGTTAATATATATGAGAAAGATCCGTTAGGAACCACCCTTTATTGCGATAACTGCGAGAACCAATGTGAACACAACCAAAATATATATATAGGAGAATGATCCGTTAGGAACCACCCTTTTTTAGCTTGGGTGGGTTTTTTTTTTTTTTTCGAGGGGGGGGGGGGGGGTGGTAGGGTGTTTAGGTTTTTGGGGGGTGGGGGTTAGGTTTTTTTGGTGTGTTTACATTGGTTCTCATTGTTCTCACAATAAAGTTGGTTTTTAAATGAACCTTATACCTTATATATATATATATATATATATATATATATATATATATAGGGTTAGGTTAACGTACAAATGATCTTATCGTACATTACATACGCTACAATCTCAGCCGTCCGATCATCTTCCCGCATTGAATTCGCATGTTTTTTTACCACATGCGAAATTGTTACAAAAAAACATGCTATTTCATCAAAATTATCACATGCGAAATTGGTACAAAAAAACAACATGCGAATTCATCAAAAATTATCACATGCGAAATTGTTATAAAAAAAAACAACATGCTATTTCATCAAAATTATCACATGCAAAATTGGTACAAAAAACCACATGCGAATTCATCAAAAATTATCACATGCGAAATTGTTATAAAAAAAACAACATGCGATTTTAAAAAGCGGGAAGATGATCTGACGGCTGAGATTGAAGCGTACGTAATGTACGATAAGGGCATTTGTACAGTACTCTTTACCTATATATATATATATATATATATATATATATATATATATGACAAAAATCCGTTAGGAACCACCTCTTATTGCGAGAACCGCGAGAACCAATGTGAACACAACAAAAAATGCCTAAAAATAGCTAAAATCACACAAATTTTTTTTTTTTAATATTTTTTATAAAAAAAATTGCTACTTTTCAAAGCAAAAAAAAAAAAAAAAATTTTTTCGCTACTAAAAGTAGCGATTTTAACATAAAAATATTAAAACAAAAAAAAAATTTAGATTTTTTTATATTTTTTTTAGATTTTTTTAGGTTTTTTGGGGGTTTAGTTTTTAGCATTTTAGCTTAGGGGGGGTGGGGGGTTTAGGTTTTTGGGGGGTGGGGGAGGGGGTTTAGGTTTTTTTTTTAAGGGGGGGGGGGGGGCTGGGGGTTAGGTTTTTTTATGTTTTTTTAGGTATTTTAGGTTGTGTTCACATTGGTTCTCGCGGTTCTCGCAATAAGGGTGGTTCTCGCATGAACCTTACCCTATATATATATATATATATTAAAAACCAACTAAAAAGAGTAGTATGTTTTCAGGTTTCTCGTTTTTGTTAGGATCTGATTTTGATACTTGTAAACAAATACTGATAAAAACAATATAATTCAAAAGTAGAGAGATATTACAATAATTGTTTTTCATTGATTCAAATGATTTAAAAGTGTTACAGAAATGATTCTACAATCTCCCCTCAGCCTGATCACTCACTAGAACTATTCATACAAAAAATAATGTGTGAAGTGATGAAATAGATCTCTAACAGGTGAGATCTATTTATACTAAATACTAAAACTCTGTTCGTGATAGGCTGACATCACCCTGATAGTGACATCTAACATTCCTAACAGAAAAGATTCCACAGATGTTGTAAACATCTGTGCAAATCTAACATGTGTTCTAACTAGTCTAAACACTGATACAAGGTAAGTACTGTTACATTAAGAAACATCTGTTTGGACTATCCTCTGTTGCTTTGATCCAAACATCTGTTTGGCCAGACAAATGTTTGGTCTTCTTAATCAGACATTTGGCTTCAACAGACTTTAGCTTTAACAGACCTTGTTTCTTCTTGAATAGTGGTTCCAAGGCTTTATCAGATGTTTGCTTTGTCTTTAACATATGTTCTGATTTAGGTGTTCAAGATTCACTATCTTTGGGGAGAGACTTGCTTCATCTACTGTTTATTTCTTGATCCTTGAGTCATGTTTTGGCTTTTGGATATCATATGTTCTTTTATAGGGCCAACAATCTCCCCCAAGAACAGATGATGCCAAAACAGAGGTTTATTTGATCAACTTTTATTTTCTCATCAACTGTTCTCTTATTTGACCTTTGAATTGTAATTCAAAGTCTAGAGAAACAGTGTCTTCCGGGTCCTTCTCCAGTGGTAAACTAATCAAGTCTTGCATATCTTCATTTTTTAGCCCAGAAGCACTTTTCATTGAAATCTTCTCCACCTCCCCATTAGCCATGAGCAAGGTCAATTCATGGGTGTTTTTGTTTGACTTCCATTTTAAAATTTTAAGGCTAGGATGATTTATAGGGACCAAAGTTATTGCTGATGAGTTTGGAGATACTGGTCTTCCCATGATTGTGTCAACTAGAACATCTTTCTTGATCTCCTTTTTTTTCTTCTCAAATTTTCTCTTTACAAATTCCCTTGCATCTCTTGATATGTTTCTTGCTGATAGGAATTCAGAAGGTTCGATCAAAGTTTTGATGAGAAAGTCTAGTTGCTCATACTATGGATTTCTTGGTAATGATGGATCCCTTTCCCTTTTAATTTCCAACTGTTTGTAGCTTTCAAGGGTTGTTGACTCATTCCATTTTGCCATTGTCTTCATGGTGCTCATCTTTGCAGCAGCCAGTTCTTCTTTCATTCTCATTATCTTTAGAGCCCTCTTGTTATTTGGCTTTTTGACATCTTTCCAATTTGGGGTTGAAGGGGGTAATATTATTAAATAGCTTCAACTTTTCAATCCTCGCTCTTTCATCTAGTAAGGATTCAGTTGGCCATCCTGTGAACTGTCCCACATCAGCATCATATGGTTTCTTTTCCATGATGTAATGCATCCACTTTTCTATATTCTTCTGCCAGAATTTGCATGGTTTGTTTATCATCCTTTCCTTGGTTTCTTTCCAAGACCATCTTTTTAGCCTGCCTTTTCTTGAGTTCCAGATATTCTTAGACACTAGATGACTTTGGAAAATTTGCAAATGGAAGAAATGATGATGTTGGTGATGATGTTGTGGTTTTGGTGGAAGATGTTTTGATGGGTGATTTGATAGGTGAGGTTATCATTTTTTTTTTCTGGTTTGAGGGATATATGGGAATGAAGTGAGTAATGGTGAAGTTGTAACCTCTGTTGTCACTTTTATAGTGGCAACAGATGTTTGGATAGGTGGGTGATCAGTGGTTTGAGATGAAGCAGTGGTTTGAGTTGGTTGGACAATGGTTTGAGAAACCTTAACCTTTTTGGCTGGGTTTGCTGGTGGAAGCTTTCTTAGGCTATCACTATTCTCCTTTTTTTGCATCATCTGCAGGATACCTGAGAATTGAAGCAGTGTCTGTAGCTTGAAGAATATGATATTTTATGGCTTGAATTTTTTGCTTGTGTATCATTGAATCTTGCTTCAACCATATTTCCGATCATTTCCATGTGAATATTGTGGGTGGCATCTGCAGACTGTTTTTGTAGTTGAAGATAAGATTAGGCATGGAACCAAACTTTTTCTGCAAGTTCTGCATTTGTTGGAGGAGGAGTAGAGTTTTGTACCAATATCTTCATCATGTCTTTTATCTCAGCCACTGAAGATTCCAAATTGGATACTCTAACCGTCAATTCCTTATATCTTAACTCATCACCTAAACGAATAGGATCATCTGAATTCCCATCAGAGGTGGTTGTATCTGGTTTTGAACCAGATGCCCCTTTTTCTTGGTACTGGGGACTTCCAACAGTTTTAGAGTGTACAAATGTAGACTCAACAGTTGTTGCCTTCAAGGGGTCTTAATAGTGTAATTACTGTCCAATTGTGAGACTGTTGTCTCTACAATTGTAGTAGCTGCCCTACTTGAAATACCTTCATGTGTCTCTTGAGACACATGAGGTGTAGCCTCCTTTGCTTCTGGGCAATGATTCCTGGACTTACCCTATATAACAACCCTCCAAAATATTTTGACACCCTAATATATTTTAAAATACCCTAATATGTCTCAAAATACACCCCGTATGTGAAAACCGAACCCAAAATACATTATATCATTAAAAATTAAATAAAAACAAGAAAATTAGGGCTCTGGCGGGCCGCGTAAGACTCACCACTAGCTTACGCGGGCCGCAACAACTCATATCTCTGGCACCACCCCAGGCTGCCACGTGTCGTCATCGTGTCGCAGCTAGTTGTGATGACCAATCAACCCTAGCCCCTATTACTCTACTACGCGGGCCGCGTAGCCCGATGTCTCACTTTACGCGGGCCGCGAGAAAGCCCAAATCAGGCCCTATATAATGGGAGCTCGGGGCATCAGTTTCAATCGCTCACATCTTTCTCTCTCACTCGAATTTTCTGATAATAGGCATTATAATTGGGTATAATATCCCCCTAATTAACGAAGTTCTACCCCGATGTAAGTATCATAACCCCGGTTACGTATTAGATACGCTGCCCGATCGATCCAGGGTTGGGTAACGACTGTCAGGGTTCTGCCCGACGTAGTCGTTGGAATGCCGTCTCAGGGAGCGTATAATTAATGTAAATATAAAGGGTTATTATACTAATGATGCGTGCGGTGTGTTATAGGTATTTAAGTATATTTTAAGCCCTTTTTACACGTTAGTCAAGTTTTAAATTTATAAAACACGATATTTTACTAACACCAAACACACATATGGGCAAGTGCACCCATCGTGAGCGTAGTATAGTGTTGGCAAGATACCGAGGTCGTCCAAGGACACAAGAGCTTTTAGTACCGGTTTATCCTCAACGTCTAATCAAATCAAAAATTTAGAAAAAAAAGTTTTAAACTAGAAAAATAAAAACTAACTAAAATGCTGAAAAATAAAATAAAAGTAAAACAGATAGACAAGATGAATCACTTGGCTCCGACTCGTGTTTAGTGTAACCTTTGATTATGTTAGTGCACTATGTCTGTGGACTTCGTCTTGTATCGAGTCATGTAATAGGATAGGATAAACTAGTGCTCGGGTTGCTAGAAACTGATTTTTATGTGTTTGGAGCTAATTCTGCTTGAAACAGCCAATGGCCATTTCAAACGAAATTTGTTAATTTCGCTTGAAATGACACTTGGTCATTTCAAACGTAATCACCACACTATATATAGGTGCACTTGGTTTGTCATATGGAACTTTCGGATCTGAGTAGCGAAGCTCTGCCGAATCGTCTCCAGGTTGTAAATCATTGTTAGATCAATAATAGAGACATTATAATTGAATCGAGTGTCCATTTCATTGATTCCGCCTTTGATTCGGATCCAAAACTCTTCTGATCGACTCATTCAGGTCGCACAACGATCCTACAAGTGGTATCAGAGCTCAGGAGGAAGAGTTTAGCTTGATTTCATCAGTTTTCTGACTTCTACACCTTCTTTTTCAAAATTCACAAGATTTTACGAACAAAATGGATTGAATTTCACATATTACATGCAAAACAGTGTTTTAACAAATCCTTGAAAGTTTCAGATCATAATTCAACCTATTACTGGATTAATTGGACAAAAATTGGACCGATATGCTGATGTCATCATAATTCCGTTTGAAATTAGCACGTAATTCCATTTGAAATAGCTTGTTAATTCCGTGTGAAGAGGGTAATTCCGCACCAAAAAGTAATTCCGTTTGAAAAGTTCACCTGATTTCGCTCCAAAGTGTAATTCCGCTTGAGAAGGTTCACACGAAATTAGATAATTTTGTTTCAAAAGGGTATCCCGTTTGAAGTTCTAATTTCGTTTGAAGTATCATCCAAGTGATTTCGTTTGAACAAGTTATTCCATTCCAAAGTGATTTCATACCAAAGTGATTCCGTTTGAAGATCAATATTCCGTTTGAAGATCAATATTCCGTTTGAAAGTGGAAATTCCGCGTCAAGATCATTTCACGTCAATCGAGTGTCAGTTTATTACAAGTTGTTTGATATTGTTTAAACTGATTGTGTTTGTTTGATTGTCTTTGTCTCCAGGTAAATTCAAGAAGTTCTCATCATGGCTGAAGAATTCTACAACATGTTCTACAACGCGTTTACATCTGAGTCTTCTGAAACTTCAACTGTCACACCAAAATCAATAACAAAAGCAGTCATTGAAAACATAAATCATGACAACTTTTATGGAACTCATTCAAAACCACCCAAGCTTGATAATATTGAGGACTATACTTGGTGGAAAGAACGGTTTCTCAACTGGACAAAAGCTTACGCACACGAGAGCTGGTTCTGTTTGGAATTTGGTTATAAAAGGCCGACTAATGATAAAGGAGAAGAGCTTCCACTCAAGAACTTACCCAAAGAAGACAAAGCAGAATTCTCAGCAGAACAGAGAATGATTGCTTTGATTCAATCTTCAATCAGGAATGACATGTTTGCTTTATTGCAACATGACGGAACATCAAAATCTGTCTGGGAAGCCTTTAGGGTTAAAGCTGAGGGGGGTAAACAAATCAAGAAAAATAAAATTGCATTATTAAAGAAAGAATTTGATTTGTTTGATAGTTTGAAAGATGAATCAGTTAGACAAATGATAGAGAGATTTGGTCATTTAAAAATTGAACTTGATCGGTTTGGTATTGTTAAAACTCGAGAAGAAATAATTGATAAGATCATAGAAGCGTTACCACGAGCTGATCAGTAGCAAACGTTTGTATTCATATTGAAAAATGATGTTTTATATGATACAATTTCTCTTGATCTCTTGATAGAAAAGATAGAAAGTCATGAGCTTGAATTGCAGAAACAAAGCAAGATGAGCAGTTCTTCACATCAACAGAATGTTGGTCTCTATTACAAAGGTAATCTACCTTCGGTGAAAGTTGGAGAATCACCAAAGACTGCATTCAGTGGTGAGAGGATAAAAGAGCCACAAAAAAGCTCATCAAGCTACAATTCGGGATATCATTCGTCTTTATCAAAAGCAAGTGTTGAAGAATCTGAAGAAGTTCTCTGTAACATTGCTCTCAAATTGAAGAATTCCCCAACTATGAGCATTAATGCAGCCAAGCAATAAATGAGTTTTCTTGCATCTGTTCTGGAATCATATGAAGGTCTAGTTGCAGGCTAAATTGGTAACTCGGAGTTAATCAAAGAAGACTATGACCAGATTGATCTGGAAGAGATGGAACTTATCGATATTCGCTGGTGTTTGGCAAGTTGCATCCGCAGAGCTCAGAGATATATGGAGATTACTGGGAAACAATCATTAGGCGGTGCATCAACAAAACTTGGATTTGACAAGTCCAAAGTGACTTGCTTCAAATGTAAGCAAAAAGGTCATTTCAAGAGAGAATGCAACAATTCTGCGGTTGGTGGAAATGAACATCCGTTCAATGATGACTATTACCGAAAGGCAATCTACCACCGAAGCAAAGAAGAGCCGAAAATGATTGAAGATAAACCTAGAGATAATTCAAGAGCTTGTGCTGTAATCCATGATGATGAAGGATATGATTGGAGTCAAATTCTTCCGGAAGAAGATCGTTTGGATAATCGAAGTACAGCTCATGGCAGAAACCCATCAAACAGCAAACATTATGTTTTTTGTTGCAAAAATCAAAGAGGAAAACCAAGAAGAAAAAGTTATAGCTGAAATCAAAGAGAAAACCAGAGAAGAGATTCTGAATGAGAAAACATACAGAGAAAAAAGCATGGCTTGGAACAGAATGAATGAAATGCAAGAAGAATATGAAGATGCCGTCAGCTACAAAAGATGGGATAAGAAGCAAGAGTGTTATGTCAACAGATATGGTGAACCTGTTGTTCCCAAGAAGGACATAATTTATGATGATGTTCTTCTAGTAATTCCTCAATCCGAAGAATATTATTCAAATGCTGTGAAAGATAAATCATATGAGAAAAAGCTTGGAAAAATCATAAGAGATGTTATGACTTCAAGCTTGAGGAAGAGGGATGAAGAAAAAATGAAGAAGAATGTTGAGTGTATGGTTGAAGAATTGAAAAAGGTAGCTGAGGAAGTTAAAGTCGAAGTTGTTAAAGAAGAAGATGTGAAGGTTGCTGAGAAAGAAAAGATTGAAGAAAAAGTTGAGGTGAATGAAGAGGTTGAGAAAGCTGTTACTGAAAAACAGCAGGTTGTAGAAGCTGAGAAGAAGGTTGAAAGTTTGGCTGAAGTGAAGAATGAGATTTTGGAGGTTGCTGGTAATGTTGGTGATGAAGTTGGTGTTGAAGAAAAACAAAAGAATGATGCTGATCAAACAAAAGTTGCAGTAAACACCGAAGTGCCAATCACTGAGGTAAATTCTGATTCTGAAATCTTAAATGAAACTGTTGAACAGTGCAAGAAGTGCATGGAACCATGCAGTGCTTGTACTGAAAAAGATGAAAAATTCAAAACAAGAGATCTTGAATTTATCAAAATAGAAGAAGTTTTCAAAAATAAATACAATGAAATGTTAGAAAACGAAAAGATTTTGAAAGATAATGATGAAAAACTTTTGGAAAAATGTAAAAAATTAGAAAAAGAAAATGAAGTTTTGAAAGAAAATGTTTTGAAAAAGACAGAAGAATGTAATCAAAAAGAAATTGTTTGTCAAGAAATGAAGAAAGAATATGATTCAATAAAACTGGCATATCACATTACTAAAGAGTCATATGAAAAGGTGAAAAGTGAAATGAAATTTGTTCAATCAAGATTGAATTACTGTTCTGAAACAACTAAGGAGTTTAAGCGAAATTATGAAATAAAGCAACATGTTGTAAATTCCTACATTGAGGATGTTGCTAAGCTAAAGCGTCAGATTGCTGATTTAGAACAGGATAACAACAAGTTAAAAAGTTATCACGTGTCGTCATATGTGCTTGAAAGAATTTTCAACATAAAACCGGATGGAAAAGATTCTGAGCAAAACAAGAAAGGTATTGGCTCAGAGTTTCATCAAGTTCCACCACCGGAAAAGTTTGCGTTTTATGATGATGAAAAGGTCGAAAAAGCTTTCAACATGGTAGATCAACTGCCAGATAACATTGATGTAACCTATTCCGAATCTGATGATTCTAGTGATTCAGAGGTGGTAGGTAAGGTCGTTGAAAGTGTGTTGAAAGAAGAGTCGGTTGATACAGGTAAATCTGAATCACAGGATGAAAATGAAGGTAATTTTCATAATGGATATCTGAAAAATTCAAAATCCGAGAAAAATTTGAATGAAGATTCAAAAGGATTGGTTTATACCATGATTGGACCGGACAAATTATTCTTAGATGTTGTATTCCCGATTCAGAATGTGATTTCAGAAAAGGTTGATAAAGTTTTCAAAATGGTTGAGATTGAAAAGTCTGAAATTTCAAAGTTTGCTGGAAAAGGTCACAAAACTTTTTATAACAAACCTGGTTACAAGAAGAAAAATATGAAGGCTGGGTTGGGTTATAAGAAGAAACAAATTCGAAATAAAAATGAAACACCAAATTTTCAGGCAAAGATGAATTTTGTTCATGGAACAAGTTCTGAAGAAGAGAAAGAACTCCAATTTGGGCGACAGTCTAATGAAGAGTTCTATGCTCAAAAGAAAAAGCAACAACCACAGGTTAAAGATGTGTCCAAGAGAACATGCTTCAAATGTGATCAAACAGGACATCTTGCACGCAAGTGTCCAAATCTGAAACCTGTTGATGTTGACAAAAAGAAGTCTGATGATGTTGAGAAACAAAAATCTGAGGATGTGAAACAAAGGTCAACCAGATTTGATTCAAAACAAACTTGGAGGTACAACACAAACAAGTTTGCTTCGAACCAAACTTGGAAATCAAACTCGAATAGGTTTGATTCAAGACAGACCTAGAATCCTCGCACATCCAGATTTAGGACAACACAAAGTTGGAGAACAAATGTCGATGCTACAAAACCACAAGAGTTTTGGAAACCAAAAGTTGTTGTTCAAAATCAAAATATTCAAAAAGATTCATATTTTTACAAACGAGGTACTCCTAAAGGTCAAACATGGAGTGTTAAGAAACAAATGACCTCGGTAAATGATGAAAAAATTGAAGTAAGAGTTGAAAAAGTCTTTGATGACAAAGATTTTCCGAAACTGCATGATACATATTGTGTTGAAATGCCTAAGGTTCAACAGACCTGGGCTAAATTGTTTAAGTAATTAAGTAGTCTGAATGTGCAGGTGCTCAAGAACACTGAAGATTGTGAAAATGGTATTCGGAGCAGCCTGGCACAACAGGAAGAGGAGGCTGCTGAACCCTGGTTTGGTTGAAACAGGGAGTTTGTTTGTTTTCTGTACATAAATAAACAATATTTCAAAAACCCTAAAAATTGAAAAATTTAAAAACCAAAATAGGTTTGTTTTTAAATTTGTCAAAAAATCAAAAATTAAAAAAATATGTTTATTGAATATGCCGAAACCCTCACGGCGGAACAAACATGATTAATTTCACAAGATTGAAAAACGGTTTTCAAACTGTAAAAAATCAATGTGTTGTAAATCATGGGGGTAATTTACTGCTTTTCATGCTATTTGGTACACATTAGCAGAAAATGGATGGCGAGACAAAGCTATCAGTGTCGGTTTGTCAAATTTTCTTTAAATGGTTTTGCATTTTAGGGGGAGTAATTTTGTCAGAAAATCCAAAAACATTTGAAAATTTGAAAAAGACAAAAACATGATAAAATTCAAAATTGAGTTTTTGTGCAAAAAGAGGAAATGATAATACATCAGTAGACAGTTACAGTATGCTAAAGAAATGTAATGATAATATAGCATTAAACAGTCTCACTAATGATATCCCGATAGGTTTTTATACATTTAGTAAACTTTTTCGGGATATAAACTTAAATTCAAACTTGCTTATTTCGTGGGGAACATTACTTGGATATATAGGTAACCCCTGAAATCTCGTTTGAAGGACCTCTCTTTCTGAGATACTAGGTCTTTATGCTTAGTGATATCTGGGATATTATCCCGGGACTTCTGATTTTGCGGAAGCAATGGCCTAGTCCCCGTATACTACTTTTTGCTTGCTTGAGACATAGCATCGCCCTCAGTACAAAAATGATGAAACATTGAAAAATGCTAATCATGTGTTGTTGAAGAAAAGATTCTCTAAAGGGAACACACCTAAAGTCAAAGCCGTCATCTTTTTGCTGAACGGAAGTTCTGACCTGAGCTCTCACGGTCCTCGCATATTAACCCTTTACATATATCATCTAGGTATACTCACCTGTAAGACTGAATATTGGGATCTGGATACGGGAGTATATTCAAGAGGTGGGACACATGAATGAGTTTAAGTTCTTAATACACCTAATTCGTATCCTGAATCAGTTGAAATTTGTGTGAAAATTTAAGTGGATTAGTATATCGACAATCTAAGTGAATTGTTTAATTCTTAATGTGTAACTAAGCTCAACGGTACTTGTGACTTGTCAAAAACTGATATGATCCTCTGACACAAACTCAAACAAAAATATTATTTGTAACTATGTAAATATTTCGTTACTGCTTTATAATTCAGAAAAATACAAAAAGATTTTGATTCTGCTTTATTTTCGACAACCGATGTCTGAGTGCTGAGTTTCAAAATCTAAGTATGTTGATTGTGTTTCTGAAAATAAAACAAGTTCATTAATTTGAAACTTAATGTTTTAACAAAAATAAAAAAATAAAAACAGTTTGTGATATCTCCAAGGTCATTAGTTTGGACTTGGATGATTAACTGTGAGGGATTTGGATGCTTATATTGTTAAAATCTTTGAAATAGAGTCTGTTTCCGATCCTGAAAGTTGTTAAAAAGTGTTAGTTTAGAAAGTTTGAAAGAGCCAGGTTTTCAATCCTGGAAGTTTAAAATGTTGTTACTTATAAATGTCTGAGTGATTGCAGATGAGATTCCAGACTACGATCCCGATAGCTGAGTCTAAGGGGGAGTCTGAAGACGAGCTCAAAGCAAGGGGGAGCTTGTAACCAAAAAGCAAGGTGTCGATCCCTAAAGCACGGAAGCTTGACGAAAGGGGGGAGCCTGAAGAAGCTGTTAATGTTAGAGCCAGAGACAGATCCTGGTACAACATTCAAAGATAGAAGCTAATCAATGAAGAAAAAGTTTGATGGATGCTTACAGTGTTAGACAATTTGGAAAGAGCGTGAAGACTGATCAAGACTGAAGATGTGTCATGATAAAGACTCGACACTGAAGGCTTCGTCAACATCCAAGGGGGAGTCTGTTATTGCACTATGTCTGTGGACTTCGTCTTGTATCGAGTCATGTAATAGGATAGGATAAACCAGTGCTCGGGTTGCTAGAAACTGATTTATATATGTTTGGAGCTAATTCCGCTTGAAACAGCCAATGGCCATTTCAAACGAAATTTGTTAATTTCGCTTGAAATGACACTTGGTCATTTCAAACGGAATCACCACACTATATATAGGTGCACTTCGTTTGTCATTTGGAACTTTCGGATCTGAGTAGCGAAGCTCTGCCGAATCGTCTCCAGGTTGTAAATCATTGTTAGATCAATAATAGAGACATTATAATTGAATCGAGTGTCCGTTTCATTGATTCCGCCTTTGATTCGGATCCAAAACTCTTCTGATCGACTCCTTCAGGTCGCACAACGATCCTACAGATTATTTCTGCACTTTTGCACTTTTTAAGAGATTATCTTAGTTATTGTAGTAGGCCCCTCTTTTGAAGGTGACGTTACCCTCAACCCAGTAGTTTGAGTCAGCAAGGATACAATCCTAAAGGGTCGGATTATTGAAAGATAATTAATTAAGTTATTAATGTATATTATGGTAGGCCCCTCTTTTGAAGGTGACGTTACCCTAGGCTAAGTAGTCTGAGTCAACAGGGATACAGTCCTAAGTAACCGGGTTAAAGTATTAATAGTAGCTTACATATGAGGGGATCAAAGAGTTTGGACCCCCGCCATCCAATACCGGTGGGTATTGAAGGAGGTCCTACTAAATTTGACCCAGGTCCTTGCAGGATCTATACACTGAACAAGGCAAGACTCTTACCAAACCGTTCCCTTAACCCCCGACCAGGTAGCCAACATACCTCCATATAGACCGTGGAGATATGAATGGTGAAAATATTTTATTTTATATAGACAGTAAAATAATGCCAAGACACCACGGACAAACAATAAGGAAGAATTACCTTCAACATAAGAAACTAGTTATTAAAGTCATTAATACATAACCAAGTAAAAAGTGCGAAAAGATTAAAAATAAAAAGTATTACACTAGACACTTGTCTTCGCCAAGTGATGTAAGAGACTTAGGCAAACATGGCCTTTGATTGTCAAGAACTCTTACGATCAATCTTGGATCCCGAGACGACTCACACACTCTATGATGGACAATGGATGATGGTGGTGGATGATGGTGTTGTGATGGTGGTGGGTGGTGGGTGAAGTGTGAGAGAGGTGGTGTGCCAAGGGATGGTTTGCAAATGAGCCAAGCACCCCTATTTATAGCCTGAACAGCAGCTCGGGCACGGCCCCGTGTCCATCCTCCTTCTCTTTCTTCATTAATTGCAGTTTGTCTGCATTAGTTGACCACGCCCCCATGTTCGCTGGGCACGCCCCCGTGTGCAGAAGCATAGCTGTACTATCAAGATTTCCTCAGATTCTGCGAATCTTAGAGTTGACCACGGCCCCGTGTCCGCTGGGCACGCCCCCGTGGTGGGTGATAGAAGCTTCTATAGCTTTGTCTTTTATGCTGACACTTGGGCACGCCCCCGTGTTCACTGAGCACGGGGCGTGTTCAGTCTTCTGTCTCTTTGATTTTGCTTGGGAAGATGCTGTTGGGGGGTTGGGCATGCCACGTTTGTTCCTTTTCTTGTATTTATGTTAGATTTAGCTGCCTTTTTGCTTCTTATGTTAATTTGAGCTCATTTAATCCTGAAAATACAAAAGGAAGACAAAAACACACTTTTTCCAACATTAGTACTAAAAAAGGGTTAGTTTTATGCCACAATTGATGTAATTTATATGTTGCATTTTGTGCACATCAACTAACACGTGTGCATTGTGTAAATTATAGATAATCTCCAGGAAACCTTAGAAGAAACCTAAGTCAGCAATGTGAGTAATCTCCTTTTTGTAAACTGTTTTTACAAAACCTTAAATGTTTTACAATGTGATTAAGCAGTGATTGAGTCTTTGTAGTTCTTCAATTATTGCCGGTATGTTGGGGTTTCGTATACAAAATGTGGAGTACGTTACCATTGGACAACGAGTTAGCCAATGTATAATATGACCCACCAGTCAGGATTGACAATACTGAATGAGTAATTGTGTAGAAATAAACAATGTGATAGCTCTCAATACTGTTAAAGGATAAAATTCTTCTTGATTAAACTGGAATTCACTCACCAGTATTTCCCACTGACAAATGTTTTTAAAACGCATTTCAGGTAACAAAATGTAAAAGCCAATTAGAAGAAAGCCAGCTGGAGAGCACTGACGACTTGGAAAAATGTGGCTATAATAGTTACCTAAAAGACGATGTTTTAAATAAAATAGGGTTTATCCCTATAAATATGTTGTAATAAGAAACTTGGGTTTTACCCATGTGATTATTAATATAAAATATGTGGTTTTACTCTGATAAATATTTCCTAACTACGGTCCTGATGAAATTTCCGCTGCCAAATTGATAAAAATAATGATACCACCAAGATTGGTCTCGCGGCCGCCCGTTCATGGGACAGATAGGGGGCGGGGGTTGTCACTTGTGGTGGTATACTCTCAGTAATTTGTTGGTGAGAGGAACTAGGTATACGCAAGGCAGGGTTATCAAGTGCATCAAGTAATGGTTTTATGGTAGATAATAGAAGTGTGGTAGATGGTGTATAAAGTGAAGCAATCCTAGGAGAGGGGTTCGAGAAGAAATGTTCAAGTGAGTCATCTCCTTTTTGATATGGTTCCCCTGTGCTTACAACACAATCCTTTTGTGGGGATATATGGGGCTTTTGGATGGGTTGAGATGTTTGCATATGTTGTGTGGAAGTAACAACAAAAGTTTGATGTTTTTTGTGATACAGCAGGCTCCTCTAGCACCTCATCTTTCAGAGTTACCTTTTTGGTGTTTTATTTTTGGATTTGGGCTTGCAGATGGAAGTGATCTATTTGGAAATAGCTGGTGTGTGTTCCACAATACTTGCACAATACTTTGCCATTAACTTTGTACAAGCCTCGCTTAACATGTATAGCGCTATAGGAGTAACACGCCACCCGGATTCTTGAGGTCATGTTAAGTTTATACATACAAAACGGTCTTGTCGTTGCGACGACAAGATTACGCTAGTGGGAATCTTTGGGTTGACAAGTATGTGATGCATGCTAGATTGTATATGTTATCCTTAGTATATGTTATTACCATGTGGATTTCGTTAAACTCTTTTATACTTATGCTAGTACACACAAACGTGTATGCTCGCCAATAGTTTATGTGTTGACATGTTATTTGACTATATATTGCAGGATAATGATCGTGACACATCGAAAAGAAATCTAGTAGGAAGGACTAGAAACGCACCAAACTTTAATTTATGTTTATTAGTTAAGTCATACATTACTTGTTGTACGTTTGTTTCCAATTCATGTACTTGAACCGTTAGCAATGAAATGAAAATTTACTTTTTAAATACTTGTCACATTTAGACGTTATGAAGTCTCTTGCAATCTTGTTTTCGTCTCACTCCGATGTTTCCACCATAGGTTGCGGTGTGATATGGAGTGTCCCAATCAAAGCTTGACTTTGGGAGCTCAAACCTTAGTTCCTCATATGTTGTGCATGAGGTTGATGGTTGAAAGAGGTAACAATTTTGTACCGAATGGGATTGACCGCATATGGTACAATATGGTTCCTCGTAATCATCGTAACAGTAGTACTCATAATATCCCATGTAGTAATCCATTGTTTGGATAATACCGAGAAGATTACAGCTCTTAGGAAAAAGTTTTTGTGAAAACAGAAGGTAAACACGACCCCATGTAGATTAGGCACAACCCAATGTTTAGGACTGTGATTTATCTGATACTGGGCGTTTTTAACATGACCCCGTGTCAAATTAAGCATGGCCCCGTGTGAGCCTTATGTGAAAAAACTTTGTTGATTTTCAGCTACTGTAAGTTAGACACGGCCCCGTGTCAGATGTGGCACGACCCCGTGCAAAGCTTCTGTAATTGAAAATTTAGAAAAAGAAGAAGAATTTGGAAAGAAAATCTGAAAAAGATGATTAGGCCGTCGATTTTAAACTTTCTTAAAATCCTTGTGTCCCTGGCAACGGCGCCAAAAACTTGACGTGAGTGGAGCGTGGTATAATTTTTTGTATATTTTTAAGCAAGAATGGTTTGTACATTGTGCCTTAAATGGTTGATGCTTGATGATTGATGTTATGAACTAGGAAGGTTAGGCATGAATTGTTTGTATATTGTGCCTTAAATGGTGTATGCACACTAAGTGTTTGATGAAATGTCTAGTATAGGTTAGTTTGTGAAATTGTATATTCTAGTGATGGATGAACATGTATAAAATGAGGAAATGATGTAATTTTTAGTAAACTTACTTGGGGAAGATATGTTAGATTGAATCCATATAGAGATTTTATTGATTTCATGTTTGGGTAGAAGTGTGCACTAGTGGCTTGCATTATATGCTTGAATGATGTGATGCACACGATGTGTTTGTTTGATTTGCTTAATTGTGATTTAGAAGTGAATGTGTAGTATCTGAGATTTCTAGAAATGGGTAATGTTGAAATAATGTTGGATTAGCTAAGAATGGGTCATGGTGTTAATTGTAGAATTATGAAAATACTAGTATGGATGGAATGGATTATGTATGTGTGTGCATATAACTAAGTGATCATGTGTTGTATGTGTCTTTCTACATGACGTGAGTGGAGCGTGGTATAACTTTTTGTATATTTTAAGCACTTTTACTTGTTTATCAAGCTTTAAATTTATAAAACACGATATAACACAATCACTCCCTACAACACACTAGAGCAAGTGCACCCATCGTTGGCGTAGTATAGTGATGGAAAGATACAGAGGTTGTCTAAGGACACAAGAGCTTTTAATATCGGAATATCATCAATGACTAATCTAACCAAATTTTTAGGAAAAAGATGTTTAGTAATTAAAAATAAAGAAAAAAACTAAAATATTAAAAAGAAATAATAGACAAGATAGAATCACTTGGTTCCGACTCTTCTTTTACATATCCTTTGATGATTTTCGCACTTTGGGTTTTTTAAGAGATTATTTTAGTTATAGTGGCATATCCCTCTTTTGAAGGCAACGCTACCCTCGACCATATGGGCCTGAGTTAGCAGGGATACAGTCCCGCAAGGCTGGTTTCAAGTTTTAATAGTAGTTTGTTTATAAGGGATTCAAGCTGTTCTTACTTCCCCCGATTTGATGCTATCTGCCTTAAGAGAAGTCCTAATAAGCTTGAATCAAGTCCTTGCAGGATCTATACATTGAACGAGGCAAAAACTTTACCCAAATCACCCTTCTAACCCCCTTCCAGGTAGTTAATGTACTTTATATAGACCGTAAAGTCACGAATGAGTGAATCAACAAAACATGAAGAGGTGATAGAATAAAGTTCACTTTCCATATAAAAAACTAGTTATTAAAGTCATTAATACATACCCAATTAAAAAGTTAACCAAAGCTTGGAAATCAAAAGTAATGCATAAAAGATTTGTCTTCACCAAGTGATGTAAGAGATTAGCCAAACATGGCCATTATTTAAGAAGAACTCTTACAATCATCCTTGGATCCCGAGACTACTACACACTCTAAACATTAAAGGTTGTGGTGGATGATGGTGTTGGAGTGGTGGTGAAATGAGAGAGAGGGTTGCCAAGGGATAGATTGCAAATGAACTAAGCACCCCTATTTATAGCTGGAAACGGGCCTTTCACACGACCCTGTGTCTTCTTATTCTCTGTTTTCTTTTAATGAGTTGTGTCAGTCCGTATGCATACACGGCCCCGTGTGTCAGAAGACACGACCCCGTGGTCTTCTACTTGCTGTACTATAGGAGATATTGCATATATGGGAGTTGACCATGGCCCGTGTCTCTTATCTGCTTCTGTTTTTCATTTTCTTCATGGACTCTGGAGTGGGGTACGACCCTATACCTTGGTGGCACGACCCCGTGCTTGTCTTCTAATTTGTTGTTTTGGTCTTGGGGTGAAGCTCGGAGGGTCGGTATGATGTGTCAACTTCTATTCTTTTGTATTTATGTTGGTTTTTGCCATCAATTTGTTCCTTTGTACATTTAAACTCTTTTAATCCCGAAAATCAAAAGTATACAAAGAAACACACTTTTTCCAACATTAGTACATAAAAGGGTTGATTTTACACCTTTTTTGATATCATTTATATGTTACATTTTGCGCGTATCACTACATGAGTATGAAATGTATATGGTACCATTTGTATAGCCTACTATAATAATATGGATGCATGAGTATAAGTTGAAAGTTCATATGATAAATACTTGACTTTCTGAAAGTCAACAATGTATGAATAGCATGGTTAGGCTTTTTTGACACCAATGTAAGTGTAGAGAGATCGTGTGTTACTTGTTAGATCAATATGTGTTATACATGATGACATGTGGAATTGTGTGGGTTTGAAATGATGTGAATGTTAGTCCATGCCTTGTGTAGTTAGAACTTAGACTAATGAAAGTCAAATGTAAGATATCAGTTGAATGTGATTGATAATATGTATTATCACATATTCTAACAAGTCCCATTAAACTTCCAAAATGAACCCTAACCTGTAACACCTCAAAAATTCACGTCCTATAATGTATTGACACGTGTCATATGTTTGAACGTGTGAAAGAATGTTCTAGAAGGACTAAAGTTAACAAACATGGAAAGTATGTGAATATACGAGTTCAAAATGTCAACAGTGAATAAATATACTTTATAATAACCCTACATGATGCTCATACCTTCAAACGAATAAATCATGGATCATACGAGGCTAAAAAAAAAACGAAAGAAAGTGAGAGATTACAAACTACAGGGGTTAAATGTGTCAACATGTTTAAGTTATACCTCTGAGTGACCTTTTAACAAACCCGAAGATTTGTAACGGTTAATTATGCTCACTAGAATGCATGATATAAATTTCATAAAGTTTCGTTATCGTATGAGAAAGTTATGATCAAATTCGTATACAAGGGGTTAAAGCGTCAACGTTGAAAGTTATGACTTTTCGGGTAATAACAAAGTGACCAAGGACTAAATAAAGGGGGTATAAGCCTTGAAGCCCTTGTAAGTAAATGTGAAGGGGTCAAATTGCAAGAAATAAGGTTGGTTGACCCTTCGAAAGGCCAAGGGACAATATGCAACAACTTGAAAATGTGAAAACCTGAAAACGAGGCTGAGGCGGGCCGCGTAAGAGTTGTTATGATCTTACGCGGGCCACGTCAGACGCCCAGTATCAGAAAAATGGACAGCAGCCTGATTTCACACTATAACCGACCCAAAACAGATATTTTCACAACATGGGCGACCCCTAAACAGTCCTAGGCACTTAGGGACATCTGTTGATGATCCATGGCCAGTTGTAGCACTTGTTGTCAATGATCTAAGTGTGTTTGAGCACTATAAAAGGCCACAAGGTTGCAACATTGTGCTCACACCTTTCTTCAGCATTTCTGATCATTTCTGGAGCTTCAAAGCAGACTCAAGTGATCACTAATCGTGCATAGGACTTCAGTAAGTATGCTTAACCTTTCTTAGTTAAGTTTTTGCATAGTTTTAGCTTAAAAGTCAAACCATCGTAATTAACGGTTGACTTAACGATTAATCACTAATGGTCCAGTGATTAGTCGAATTGAAAGTAGTTATAAGTTGGTAATTATGTGGGCAATAAACCCTTAAAAGGGCACCCTCTGATTCCCACTCTAACTAGGTCAAATGTCGGGTCAAACTTGTTATTAAAAAGTCAACAGAATGCTTAATTTCAAATTTATGCATAATTAGCAATGTAGAACTCATACAACCTGTTTGATCATTATTGGTAATGAATGTAAGAACATGTCTAAACATGTTCAACCCGACAATTTTCAGTAGAGACCCGGTTCGGAACCGAAAGTTGCATAATTTGACTTTTGCTTTGACTTTCAGTTCTGACCCATTTAAGCATGTTTTAAAAATGCCTTAGAGCTTTAATTGGACCAGGTTACATGCTAGTATAACCCTCTGTGTTTATACACCTTGGATCATTAGTTATCCGATTAATATACATGATTCCGTTAATTGCCTATATGTTGACCATTATGCCCTTTTCACCATAAAACGTGATTTTTTTAAAACGTAAAAGAGTAGAAACCTTAGTTAATGAATTATAAACTTGCACCCAAAATTTGACATCAGTTTGAGGTGTAGATTGAGAGTTATGCTCATTAGCGTAATTAGAAAGCTTATTAGCGATTAAACGACATAATTAGCGTATAGCCTATTTAAACCTACTTTTTGATATCAAACTTATTACCCACTGATGTAATATATTATATTGGGTTTTTTGAAGATTTTTAATTAATTTTAGGCTGAGCATAACTTAGAGCTATAAGCTTAATCCGGTAATTGTCGGTTTTGCCCTTTCGGGCTATAAAATGAGTTTTACATATCTTTTTGACCCCAAACCTTTTGCTACTGATTTCATATGATAAATAAATTAATTTAAGCCTTCTGGGATAATAAAAATATCAGTTTTCTATATAGAACCCGGAAACGGCTTCTAATCACCTTTTTAAGCGTTTTTAACGCATAGTATGTACTAAAATTATTTTAAACATACAAGGGTTGATACCTACTGATATTTTAGGTAAATTATAATATTTTAACAGTAAGCAAAAGTTGTTGAACTCAGACTTCAGTTTTGAGCTTTTCGGCTTATGTGAAATTACCAAAATGCCCCTACAGTGCATAGTTTGGTTATAATTGATAAATTTCACATATATACTTTACCCTACTGTTATAACTTATCAAATTGAGTATTTTTGCTAATTACATCAGACCTGTAACTCAGGTTAATACTTAAACTCTTTTATAACCTTGTAAATGACCAAACTACCCCTACGGGGCATAGTTTGTGTTTAAATTCGTTTTGGGCATAATAAATGATATCTTACTGATGTAACAACATATTTGAGGCATATTAACTTAGGAAACCTGTATATGGCTCTTACGGTTACCCGTTACGCTTCTTGCGCGTTCGGTTCGGTTTATGTAACTAGTTTGCATAAATTAGCCGAAACGGGTCAAACCTTATCGTTTTTATCTCAAAATCCAGAATGTGTATAATATACCCATATTAAGCAAGTCTTCAAACTTGTCGGGTCTAAATCACATTCTATCCCGGTCTTCGCTTAATCATGCGTACGAACCGTATCTTTAAAACTAACCGGTCTAAGCTTAAGCTTAATTAAAGACCCGTTAGGATTCTAATAGGTTATTATAAACCCTCGTTCCAGAATAGGAGGACCAGTAAAAACTACTTGCATTTGCTAATTGTGAATTATATTTTCAAAGGTAAATACTTTTAACTTATTTTCCCTATACGGGCTTGGGGTACGGTATATAAAATACCGCTTGGTCGGGCATTAAATCTTCCATCGTATGGTGGTTAATTGATATTTGATCGGCCCATTTAAATTGTTTTGTTTACTTAAAGCCTTTGAGGGGTTAATGACCATGTCCCGAATATCCTTGGCATCATTTTACGAAATGGCCACGACCTAAGCGCGGAGTGTAGGCGTACACTCGTCAGTGCGTAAATAAATAATGTGGTGTGTCTATTGATCTTTAACCCAGCACGATCCGGGCTACTGAACGCATAAGGAACATGTAATTCTTTTACAAGATTATATATTTAAATAATTATCCCAAGTTATAAAATGTTTATGCCACGTGCATCCAAATTAATTTTTAATCATTTTTAAAATGAGTCGGTTAATTGTATTTACCAGTGTAAACTGACGTATTTTCCCAAAAAGATTAAATGCAGGTACTAAGCGTAATAGGCTGGATTTCTCCTTAGCATCAATAAAGATTCTCGCAAGCTTAAGATGCCTAACGTTTGTTGAACTACTGTTTCCTATTTATTTCTGATCCTTCTGTGGATAAACTTTCGACTGTTGTGATACTTGATATTACAATATTATATTCAGTTGAAATATATCTTTCATTTGCTTCCGCTGTGCATTTAAATATTGTGTTGTTTGACTATTATGTTGCCAACCACGTCCTGATACTCCCCACCGGGCCCACCGGTGACACGTGGAATTCGGGGTGTGACAGGTTGGTATCAGAGCCAACATTGAGTGAATTAAACACTAGCCTTTTGTGTTTAATCTCAATGACACAATTGCACATTTCTAAACTTTCGAGTCTAGACAAATAACATAGGACAAATTCTACTTTGTTTTGTTTTGTTTTGTTTGTCCTTAATTTTATATATTCTTGTCGTTATCTTATGCTATATTGACAGGATTAATTATGACGCCAAGATTTTTCCGACGAAGAGGAAGAGGCAAGGGGCCAATCACCGCCCCCAATGACCACGAGGCCGGGCCTTCGCATATGCGAGCTCCTTCCACCACTGCGAGTGCTGACCCTCGAGAGAACAGGAGGAACCTTTTTGAGCCTGCGAGACGATCTGTTTCACACAGTTCGACACCTCCCTTTCATAACTCTTATGGGCCACAGTCGGAAAATGAGCCCGATAACCCTCAACCTTCTTACATACCTCTACAGCAATCCCTATCGCACCACTCCTTTGGAGACCCCACACCTGTTTTTTGGGGCCGGTTTAACCCGGCAAACTACATACTAGAACCAGTGGGTTTTAACCCATTGGGGCCAGAGGATCATTTCTCTGGAGATCATGCAGAAGACATGGACGAGGACATGGATCCCGTCGAGCCCGCAACCGGAACTCCCAACCATCCTATCGAGGTCTCCGATGGTTCGTCTTTTCATGCATCACCCTACCATGGTCCGGACAGTTACCAGGCACAATTTAATCAGTTCGAGTGGTATTTTACACCCTCGCATCATTCGTCGCCTCACCACCAGCAGCAGCAGCAACAGGATCCCTCTGGGGATTCACGTTTCGTGGCTGTCACGCCACCGCCTCCACCACCACCAGTTCATCAGGCACCTCCGGAACCGCCGAGGCGTAGGAGAACCGGTGCACGTATGTCTGCGCGAGGAGCGGACTTTCATTTTAGCTCTCCTCGTCAATCAAGTGGCAGTCATTATCCGCCACTACAGGAAGACCCGCAAATGGGTGGGCCTTCACACCCAGTTGCACCGCAACCACCACCGATGGGTTTTGATAACCCGATTCCGGCATACACTGGTTCGATGGCGTACAACCCGTTTGAGTAGCCGGCTCACACCAACTATAATTACGCTGAAGCCGACCCATACTTGGTAGCGACCAATTACAACGCCCTTCATCCGGAAGGACCGTATGGAGCTCCATGGGGAGTAGGATACCCGACTCATGGGTACCAAATACCTGCTAGACCTATAATTCGGCAACAATCGCAGCCGCCAAGGTTCTCCCCACCAGAGCGTGAAGAAATTCTGCAAAGGTTGGACCAAGTCGAGCGAGATTTTCACAGAGATCGCAGGGAGCGACAAAGTTTCTTCCAAGGATTGACAAGCCTAATAAAAGGGAAGAGCAAGAAGGACCATTGAATCCTTCCATTGTTGTTGTAATTTCCTTGTATCAGTTGAGCCCCTGCGTGGGCCTATCTTGCAGTATTGACCCCTACGTGGGTATGTTTGTTTGTTTTGACCACTGCGAGGGCCTATCTTTCCGTTAACCCCTACGAGGGTATGTTTTTGTTTAAGTCCCTGCGTGGACTAGTATGTTGTTAAGCCCCTGCATGGGTAAGTCTTTGCTTAAACCCCTGCGTGGGTGATTTGTCTATTAAAAAGTCCCGTTTAGGGTGATGTGTAATCTTTTAATAAATTAATGGAATGTAAGTTTATAAAATTCATTTTTGCCATTATATGCATAAATAAATTATATATGAAATAAATAAATCAAAATCATTCCTTTTAAAAATAATCTGCCTACTTTAAATGTTAATTAAGGATCTTAAAGGTATAACCTAGCCTGCATGTCATTGTAAGACCTGGCCAAGATGGTAAAACCTGTTAAAAAGATTCAAATCCCAATTAACATCTGAAAACATGTTAACGCTCCTGGCAGACGTGATTCGTTAAAAAAATCACACACTTCATATTTTTATATATAGGATCTTTCCAAAGATTCCTAACCCAACTTAATGATCTGTGAATCATGGGTTTAAATCATCAGTTAAGATGATCATATTTTGACCATATATTGGTAATATAGTGCCTACGGGCCTTTCTCATTTTCATATGAGACAAAAGACAGTAATAGTCTACGACCCTGTCTGAAAAAGGTAAAGAACTATGTTCAAACCTTCATGCCTTAATTCTCTGAAATCCTGGCTTATAATTTAAAATGTTCCTGTGCCTAAGCCTTGTGTGCTAATAATAATGTTATTGTTTATAATTAGGATAAATTATAATAGAAATCCTAAATAAATGTGAGTAACAAATTAACCAAATATGGTCTATGTTTACCATGGTTAATGAATTACCCTAAGGGGCAATTCCATAATAAACTCTCAAATAAACTATTGTCATTATCTTATGCAACAGTTCAAATTTAAAAATGGCTGACTCGGATGAAATTAATAGTCACCCAAGGGAGAATAATGATAACGCCCGAATTAATATAACGGGTGCTGAACTGAAAGCGTTAGTAGACGACGCTGTTACAAAGGCCTTAGAGCGGCAGTATGAAGATTATAGTGGGACTCGAAGTAGGACCCTATCTGCACCGCGTTCAAAGCCAAAGACTCATTCTGAGGCTCACAGCAAGCCTCCTCCCAAGAAGGAAGAACCCAAGAAAGATGATGATAGACTCTCCTCAAACCACCACAGTGCTCCATCTCAACAGATTGTACTAAATCAAGAACCCCGTAATAAGGGTTGCTCCTACAAATACTTTATTTCATGCAAACCCAGGGATTTCACTGGGGAAAAAGGAGCCATTGACTGCATGACGTGGTTAGATGAGATGGACACAGTTGTGGATATCAGCGGGTGCGCTGAGAGGGATATAGTCAAGTTTGTGTCTCAATCGTTTAAAGGTGATGCCTTAGCCTGGTGGAGATCACTGATTCAAGCCATTGGGAAGATCCCATTGTACAACATGACATGGGAGCAATTTGTTGCCCTCATTAGGGAAAACTACTGCCCTCAACATGAGGTGGAGAAGATTGAGTCTGATTTCCTATCGTTGGTTATGCAGAACCTTGACTGCCAAGCTTACCTCACGAGCTTCAACACAATATCCCGATTGGTCCCGTATCTGGTGACCCCGGAACCAAAAAGAATAGCTCGTTTCATCGGGGGTTTAGCCCCAGAGATAAAGGCAAGCGTGAAGGCCTCTCGGCCAGCTACTTTCAGATCTGTAGTTGACATATCCTTATCACTCACACTGGACACGGTCAGACAAAGATCGCTGAGGAATAAGGATGCTGAGAAAAGGAAACGTGAAGATGACAATTCACGTAGGTCAAACAAGAAGCACCGAGGGAGCAATGACCACAGGAAAGGGTCTGATTCCAAGAAGGATGGGCATCAGTCTGGTGATAAGCCCAAGTGCAAGATCTGCAAGAAACAACACTTCGGGAAGTGCAGGCTTGAATCGAACTCGCAGGCCCAGTCAAGAACTTTTGCCTGTGGTATATGCAAGTCCAAGGAACACAAGACCTTGGATTGCAAAAAGTTGAAGGATGCAACTTGCTACAGCTGTAATGAGAAGGGGCATATCAAGACCAATTGCCCAAAACTCGCAAAGAAAGCTGATGAAGGAAAGAAGACCAATGCTAGGGTCTTCAGAATGGATGCAAAGGAAGCAGTCCAGGATGACAATGTGATAACAGGTACATTCCTTATAAACGATGTCTATGCAAGAGTACTTTTTGATTCAGGCGCTGATAAGTCTTTCGTAGATAATAAGTTTTGTAAATTGCTGAACTTACCTGTTAAAACCTTAAGTGTGAAATATGAGGTGGAATTAGCAGATGGCACCATAGAAACCGCCTCAACCATATTAGATGGATGTTTCATATCCATTAAGAACCACTCTTTTCCTTTGTCCCTACTTCCTTTGAAGTTAGCCGGTTTTGACATCGTTTTAGGCATGGACTGGTTATCTCATAACCAGGCCCAGATTGTCTGCAATAGAAAGCAAGTGGTGATCAAGACTCCATCTGGCGAATCGATTACCATTCAGGGAGATACCCGGTATGGATTGCCTGAGCAAGTGACTATGCTCAAGGCCTCTAAGTG
Organism: Helianthus tuberosus; assembly: GCA_030545235.1. Lineage (NCBI taxonomy): Eukaryota > Viridiplantae > Streptophyta > Magnoliopsida > Asterales > Asteraceae > Helianthus > Helianthus tuberosus. The sequence continues at coordinate 5,071,231 of CM060419.1, forward strand.
TTTGAAGAAGGGTTGTGTCATCTACATGGCACAAGTGACCATTGATGAGCCGAAACCTAAGTTGGAAGACATTCCCGTCATTTCTGAATACCCTGAAGTTTTTCCTGAAGAACTACCTGGTTTACCACCAGATAGGCAAGTGGAATTCAGAATTGACATCATCCCTGGAGCAGCACCTGTTGCTAGAGCACCTTATAGGCTGGCACCAACAGAGATGAAGGAATTGAGAGCACAACTAGATGAATTGCTAGCTAAAGGTTTCATTAAACCTAGTTCGTCTCCTTGGGGAGCACCAGTCCTGTTTGTTAAAAAGAAGGATGGATCGATGCGTCTGTGCATCGATTACCGTGAGCTTAATAAGGTCACTATAAAGAATAGGTATCCTTTACCCAGGATCGACGATCTGTTCGATCAATTGCAAGGGGCAAGTTACTTCTCGAAGATTGACTTAAGGTCAGGCTACCACCAACTGAAGGTTAGAGATGAAGACGTACATAAAACCGCATTTAGGACTCGTTATGGTCATTACGAGTTCCTAGTGATGCCTTTTGGGCTCACTAATGCACCGGCCGCGTTCATGGATCTCATGAATCGCGTTTGCAAGCCGTACTTAGATAAATTCGTCATCGTTTTCATCGACGACATTCTCATTTACTCAAAGAACCAAGCTGACCATGAGAAACACCTTCGCTGTATTCTTAAACTTCTACATCATGAGAAACTCTACGCCAAATTTTCCAAGTGTGAATTTTGGCTTCGAGAGGTCCAATTCCTTGGACATGTGGTTAGTGAGCGTGGTATCCAAGTGGATCCCGCTAAGGTTGAAGCAGTTATGAACTGGCAAGAGCCGAAGACGCCCACAGAAATTCGTAGTTTCTTGGGATTGGCAGGATACTACAGATGCTTTATCGAAAATTTTTCAAGGATTGCTGCATCCCTAACGTCGTTGACTAGGAAGAAAGTAAAGTTTGATTGGGGCCCTAAGCAGCAAGAATCTTTCGATATCCTAAAGCAAAAGTTGAGCAACGCTCCTGTACTGACATTGCCTGAAGGTACCGAAGAATTCGTAGTTTACTGCGATGCATCCCACACTGGCATGGGGTGCGTGCTTATCCAGAAAGGCAAGGTTATTACCTATGCTTCAAGACAGTTAAAGGTGCATGAAAAGAATTACACCACCCATGACTTGGAGTTGGGTGCCGTTGTATTTGCACTGAAGCTATGGAGGCATTATTTATATGGTATCAAGTGCGTGATCTATTCTGATCACAAGAGCCTCCAGCACCTGTTTAATCAGAAGGATTTAAACATGAGGCAGCGCCGATGGATGGAGACTTTGAATGATTATGATTGTGAAATCAGATACCATCTCGGCAAAGCGAATGTAGTCGCCAATGCCTTGAGTCGAAAGGAAAGGGTGAAACCCATCTGAATCAATGCCAAGAGCATTGAAATAAAGAACAGTTTGAATGAAAGGTTGTTGGCTGCACAGAAAGAAGCTGTGTTGGAAGCTAACTATCCTAACGAAAAGCTAGGAGTAACTGAGGAGCAGTTATCTCTTGGCAAGGACGGAATTCTAAGATTAAATGGACGAATATGGGTTCTAGTTTATGGAGGACTTCGAGATGTCATCCTCCAGGAAGCCCACAGTTCTAAATACTCCGTTCATCCTGGAGCTGATAAGATGTACCAGGATCTGAAGGCAAATTTTTGGTGGATAGGCTTGAAGAAGTCTATAGCCACCTATGTAGCTAAATGCTTGACATGTGCACAAGTCAAAGCTGAACATCAAAAGCCGTCAGGTTTGCTACAACAACCTGAACTTCCCACATGGAAGTGGGAAATGGTGACGATGGATTTCATCACCAAGTTGCCCAAGACCAGGAAAGGAAATGACACAATATGGGTAATAGTTGATAGACTGACTAAGTCAGCACATTTCCTACCCATTAAGGAGACCTATAGCTCCGACATGTTAGCCCAACTGTATGTAGATAAGATTGTGGCTCTACATGGCGTACCTGTGTCTATTATCTCTGACAGAGATACTAGATACACGTCGCATTTTTGGAAAAGTTTCCAACAATCTCTGGGCACGCGTTTGAATTTTAGTACGGCTTACCATCCTCAGACAGACGGACAGAGTGAGCGTACAATCCAAATGTTGGAAGACATGCTTCGTGCATGTGTGATCGATTTAGGTGGTAGTTGGGATAACCACCTGCCATTAATCGAGTTCTCATATAACAATAGCTACCATACCAGCATTAAGGCTGCGCCCTTCGAGGCATTATACGGTAGAAAGTGTAGAACGCCCGTGTGTTGGGCGGAAGTTGGAGATGTCCAATTATCAGGACCAGAGATAGTCTTTGAAATGACGGACAAGATTGTCCAGATTCGTGACCGTCTCAAAGCTGCCCGAGATAGGCAGAAAAGCTACGCAGATTTAAAGCGTAAACCTTTTAACTTTGAAGTAGGCGACAAAGTGTTGCTTAAAGTATCACCCTGGAAGGGAGTGATGCGATTTGGTAAGAAAGGCAAGCTAAGCCCAAGATACATAGGACCTTTCGAGGTCATCGAACGTGTCGGATCAGTTGCCTATAAGTTAAACTTACCTGAAGAGCTCAGTGGTATTCACAATGTATTCCATATCTGCAATCTGAAGAAGTGTTTCGCTGATGAATCACTGGTCATACCGCATACAGATGTGCATATAGAAGAGAGCTTAAAATTTGTTGAAAAACCTGTGTCGATCGAGGATCGACAGGTTAAGAAGCTTCGAAGGAAGCATGTGCCTATTGTAAAGGTAAAATGGGATGCCCGTAGAGGTCCCGAATACACGTGGGAGGTTGAATCCACAATGAAAGAAAAGTACCCTCATTTGTTTCAATAAATCTCGAGGTCGAGATTTCTTTTAAGGGGGTGAGGATGTAACACCTCGAAAATTCACGTCCTATAATGTATTGACACGTGTCATATGTTTGAACCTGTGAAAGAATGTTCTAGAAGGACTAAAGTTGACAAACATGGAAAGTATGCGAATATACGAGTTCAAAATGTCAACAGTGAATAAATATACTTTATAATAACCCTACATGATGCTCATACCTTCAAACGAATAAATCATGGATCATACGAGGCTAAAAAAAAGAAAGAAAGTGAGAGATTACAAACTACAGGGGTTAAATGTGTCAACATGTTTAAGTTATACCTCTGAGTGACCTTTTAACAAACCCGAAGCTTTGTAACGGTTAATTATGCTCACTAGAATGCATGATATAAATTTCATAAAGTTTCGTTATCGTATGAGAAAGTTATGATCAAATTCGTATACAAGGGGTTAAAGCGTCAACGTTGAAAGTTATGACTTTTCGGTTAATAACAAAGTGATCAAGGACTAAATAAAGGGGGTATAAGCCTTGAAGCCCTTGTAAGTAAATGTGAAGGGGTCAAATTGCAAGAAATAAGGTTGGTTGACTCTTCGAAAGGCCAAGGGACAATATGCAACAACTTGAAAATGTGAAAACCTGAAAACGAGGCTGAGGCGGGCCGCGTAAGAGTTGTTATGATCTTACGCGGGCCGCGTCAGACGCCCAGTATCAGAAAAATGGACAGCAGCCTGATTTCACGCTATAACCGACCCAAAACAGATATTTTCACAACATGGGCGACCCCTAAACAGTCCTAGGCACTTAGGGACATCTGTTGATGATCCATGGCCAGTTGCAGCACTTGTTGTCAATGATCTAAGTGTGTTTGAGCACTATAAAAGGCCACAAGGTTGCAACATTGTGCTCACACCTTTCTTCAGCATTTCTGATCATTTCTGGAGCTTCAAAGCAGACTCAAGTGATCACTAATCGTGCATAGGACTTCAGTAAGTATGCTTAACCTTTCTTAGTTAAGTTTTTGCTTAGTTTTAGCTTAAAAGTCAAACCGTCGTAATTAACGGTTGACTTAACGATTAATCACTAATGGTCCAGTGATTAGTCGAATTGAAAGTAGTTATAAGTTGGTAATTATGTGGGCAATAAACCCTTAAAAGGGCACCCTCTGATTCCCACTCTAACTAGGTTAAATGTCGGGTCAAACTTGTTATTAAAAAGTCAACAGAATGCTTAATTTCAAATTTATGCATAATTAGCAATGTAGAACCCATACAACCTGTTTGATCATTAATATAACTTGGTAATGAATGTAAGTACATGTCTAAACATGTTCAACCCGACAATTTTCAGTAGAGACCCGGTTCGGAACCGAAAGTCGCATAATTTGACTTTTGCTTTGACTTTCAGTTCTGACCCGTTTAAACATGTTTTAAAAATGCCTTAGAGCTTTAATTGGACCAGGTTACATGCTAGTATAACCCTCTGTGTTTATACACCTTGGATCATTAGTTATCCGATTAATATGCATGATTCCGTTAATTGCCTATATGTTGACCATTATGCCCTTTTCACCATAAAACGTGATTTTTTTTACAATGTAAAAGAGTAGAAACCTTAGTTACTGAATTATAAACTTGAACCCAAAATTTGACATCAGTTTGAGGTGTAGATTGAGAGTTATGCTCATTAGCGTAATTAGAAAGCTTATTAGCGATTAAACGACATAATTAGCGTATAGCCTATTTAAACCTACTTTTTGATATCAAACTTATTACCCACTGATGTAATATATTATTTTGGGATTTTTGAATATTTTTAATTAATTTTAGGCTGAGCATAACTTAGAGCTATAAGCTTAATCCGGTAATTGTCGGTTTTGCCCTTTCGGGCTATAAAATGAGTTTTACATATCTTTTTGACCCCAAACCTTTTGCTACTGATTTCATATGATAAATAAATTAATTTAAGCCTTCTGGGATAATAAAAATATCAGTTTTCTATATAGAACCCGGAAACGGCTTCTAATCACCTTTTTAAGCGTTTTTAACGCATAGTATGTACTAAAACTATTTTAAACATACAAGGGTTGATACCTACTGATATTTTAGGTAAATTATAATATTTTAATAGTAAGCAAAAGTTGTTGAACTCAGACTTCAGTTTTGAGCTTTTCGGCTTATGTGAAATTACCAAAATGCCCCTACAGTGCATAGTTTGGTTATAATTGATAAATTTCACATATATACTTTAGCCTACTGTTATAACTTATCAAATTGAGTATTTTTGCTGATTACATCAGACCTGTAACTCAGGTTAATACTTAAACTCTTTTATAACCTTGTAAATGACCAAACTACCCCTACGGGGCATAGTTTGTGTTTAAATTCGTTTTGTGCATAATAAATGATATCTTACTGATGTCACAACATATTTGAGGCATATTAACTTAGGAAACCTGTATATGGCTCTTACGGTTACCCGTTACGCTTCTTGCGCGTTCGGTTCGGTTTATGTAACTAGTTTGCATAAATTAGCCGAAACGGGTCAAACCATATCGTTTTTATCTCAAAATCCAGAATGTGTATAATATACCCATATTAAACAAGTCTTCAAACTTTTCGGGTCTAAATCACATTCTATCCCGGTCTTCGCTTAATCGTGCGTACGAACCGTATCTTTAAAACTAACCGGTCTAAGCTTAAGCTTAATTAAAGACCCGTTAGGATTCTAATAGGTTATTATAAACCTTCGTTCCAGAATAGGAGGACCAGTAAAAGCTACTTGCATTTGCTAATTGTGAATTATACTTGCAAAGGTAAATACTTTTAACTTATTTTCCCTATACGGGCTTGGGGTACGGTATATAAAATACCGCTTGGTCGGGCATTATATCTTCCATCGTATGGTGGTTAATTGATATTTGATCGGCCCGTTTAAATTGTTTTGTTTACTTAAAGCCTTTGGGGGGTTAACGACCATGTCCCGGATATCCTTGGCATCATTTTACGAAATGGCCACGACCTAAGCGCGGAGTGTAGGCGTACACTCGTCAGTGCATAAATAAATAATGTGGTGTGTCTATTGATCTTTAACCCGGCACGATCCGGGCTACTGAACGCATAAGGAACATGTAATTCTTTTACGAGATTATATATTTAAATAATTATCCCAAGTTATAAAATGTTTATGCCACGTGCATCCAAATCAATTTTTAATCATTTTTAAAATGAGTCGGTTAATTGTATTTACCAGTGTAAACTGACGTATTTTCCCAAAAAGATTAAATGCAGGTACTAAGCGTAATAGGCTGGATTTCTCCTTAGCATCAATAAACAGTCTCGCAAGCTTAAGATGCCTAACGTCTGTTGAACTACTGTTTCCTATTTATTTCTGATCCTTCTGTGGATAAAATTTCGACTGTTGTGATACTTGATATTACAATATTATATTCAGTTGAAATATATCTTTCATTTGCTTCCGCTGTGCATTTAAATATTGTGTTGTTTGACTATTATGTTGCCAACCACGTCACGATACTCCCCACCGGGCCCACCGGTGACACGTGGAATTCGGGGTGTGACATAACCTTACCAAATAGTTATGTGAGGTACGGGTGAATATAGGACTTGTATTTAAGCTCCTAAAATGTACCCCAAACTTACCAAAGAGTGTTTATAAGGTGCGGGTAAGAATGGAGCATGTATGCAAGTATGTGTAGGAACAAAATAAGTATGTAAGAAAGTGTGCATGGATTTAATTGTATGTTAGTTGATGGAACCCATAGGTATGCATGATTAAGAATGAATACGAATGTAGGTTTGTATATACGGGATTTGTATGTATGGATGTTTGTGGCTAGGATTTGTATATTTGATTATGTTGGTATGTAAGATGTATGTAAGATTTAAATATAGAGATATGTATGCACCTATGGGAATTATATATATATATATATATATATATATATATATATATATATATATATATATATATATGAATGAATGAGACTTGTACATATGTATACGTGGTTTTAATACATACGAGTATTAACGGTGCTAACCATGTTGCTTTGAGAATGAAATGATAGTGCAGGTAAGATATTGTTGGCTCTTCAAAGGTTCGAAGCTGGGATGAAATGATTGAATTTGGAAGAATAAACGAAAGGATTATCTCACGTTGGAAGAATGCGATATGTCGCTTAAATTATATATATGTTTTAAATTTTCTATGAGGTTACCGATTACTAATGATGTGGATGTATACGGTTACTTCAGGTTATATGGATCATCATCATTATCATGAGGTGCAAGCGGTTGAGATCGAGTCAGAATGTGGATTGTACGGAAGGGAGGTCATGTAGTTTGTAAACGTGGGTTATGTTTTTTTTTTTTAATAAGAATGAAGGGTGTAATGCTTGTAAAAGGGTTATCCCAAATGGTTTTCAAGCTTGTTAAAATGTTTATAAATAATGAAATTTTATGGTTCGTATTTCCATTGCAGGTTTGTTTAGGGTCTTACAGTACGACGGGTTTTTTTATCTAACGTTATGAATGATATCAACGACGTCCAGGTTTCGCTTTTCTTATATAAAATTATGTATGTTGACGTCTCTTGAAGACATTAAAATTTTTTCACACATACGGCGTTTAAAATTACGAAGGTTATCAACGATGTCCATCTTTCATTTTCCTAGGTTTTGACATTCCTATATAAAGATATATATGTTGAAGTTTCAACGTTATTTTTTCATGGTTTTATACTATTTCTTTCTGTTGCTATACCAAGTGTTGGTACCGTATTGATACCGTAATGAAGCGAACCTATACCAACCAAATTCTCGTTGCAACACACGAGGTAAAAATACTAGTATATTATTAATTACCAACTTTGCAATACAATCAAAGGTTGTACATTTTGCATGGGTATGCATGACAAATTTTTCATTTCTTTTTTTTTATCTTTAATTTTTTTTTTTACTTTTAATCCCAATACTTTATACAAAAACATAAAACACAAACACACATTTTATTTTATATGTATCTGCAAGCAACTGTGATCATCACCACGTATTCTATAAAACAAAGACTTATATCAAAATTTGCATATAGATTGCCAAAAAAGGGACTTAAGATTAAAATTAACTTTAGATGTTAGAATGCACAATATTAACTTTAGTTACCTTCTTTGTATGTATTTGGTTCGATTGGTTGGTCAACGTCGTGTGTTCACTTTTACCTCGATCGCCGATTCACATTTTGTCACATTTAAGAACCTGTTGGAAACATCACCAACCTAGATTAAAAATCAAAATCAAACAAATCCCCAAAAATGAATATCATTCAGAGTGTAATTAGTGAGACAAGTGAAGCCAACTATATCAGAATAGGTAGGGATTCAATTCCAATTTTAAACAAACTCATAACAATGAGATACTTTGTAAACTAATCTACAGCTGGTCTCTTAGTGATGTATTTAACAAAAGTCATAACAATGAGATGGTCATGTTTTCAACTACTTAAATGTAAATATTAAATTTTCATACACTACATCTTTTAGACCATGTGAAGCTTGACAATTTAATGCATATTCTAGATCTCTAGTATTAAACCTTTATGAAACAGAAAAAAAAGAGTCTACTATAATCAACAAGAATGTCACACCCCCAAAATCCACCTGCGGAATACCACCGCTTGGAGGCGTGACTGACCAGGATCCAGCCACCAATCATATTGAACAAGCATATAAGTAGTTATAAAAGTCCAACCAATACAATTGGTGTCCAAACAAAACCTAGTTTAAGTTGCAAGCGGAAGCATAACGTTTAAAACCAAAACATAAGTTTAATTGTTTCAAGGTTTAACATGGCACAAAGCTGTCCATGTCCCACAACGACTCCCTTCCATGCAAGCTCCAGCTAAGTACCTATTGTCCTGCAAAGCATGTAGTAACGAGTCAACAACAAGTTGAGTGAGTTCACGGTTGGGTGTTCGTTTTAAGTTGTTTCAAAAACAGTTTCCTTTATCTGGCATCCTGCTGTGGGGGTTACCCCATAGTTAAAAACGTGACTTGTTTATTCCCGGTTACTCTGGCAATCCAGCCGTGGGGGCTACCCCGTGTTAGTTATCCGGCATTTCGGCCGTGGGGGCTACCCCATGTATACACTAGACTCGTTACCATATCGACTACTGACGTTAGTCATGTTTATGTGCCCTTAGCGTCGGTGTCTATCATCACCGACGTGCCATAGTCCATTAGTTCACGCCCGTCCTCTGCGGCACGGTGTGAGGTTTGTCAAACCTAAATAGCGCTATCTAACTAATGACCCGCTCGCCATTGGCCCGGCGATTAAGTCGATATAAAAAGGAGGGACTTCGTGATAGAGTTTTGGTCTAGTACGAGTTATCTGTCCGTGAGGACGAGGAATTACATTCCTGAACCATTGCTGTCCTACCCAAGGAGGACGAGGAACCCATGTTCCTTAACCCCAATTCCCGACCCCTGGGAATCCCATGCTTTGTAGAGGGTGTGAACTCACCTTGGTTTGCTCGGCAGATACACAGAAAGGTCAATCAACCAATATTGTGGTCACTCACGTCCTATCATAGTTGTATCATACAAATCAGGTTCGTATTCAAGTAGTACACGTGTGTTTCTAGCACATATTCATACACAAGTAGTGGTCATGGAATACACGTTTATCATGGCAGTTCAACAACAGTGCACAACAAAATCAATTAACAGTAGCACATGCGACCCATCTGTTCGGCCCAATCACTTAGGCCCGAAATAGTGTGAAGGTCCATACAGCGTACACGTGTGTGCGGTCTCGAGTCGAGACTGTGCGGTCTCTACTCGAGACTGTGCGATCTCGAGTTGTAACTCACAAGATTTCGAGTCGCAACTAAGGTGGTCTCGGGTCATGCATGTAGTGGTCTCGAGTCGTAACTGGACTCGAAATCATAGTCTCTAGTCATGATGTGTGTGTGTTGATGAAGCATGGTCTCGAGTCGAGACTATAGGTTCTCGACTCGCAACTTGTGTCGAGACCGGGGATCTCGAGTTGACATATGGTGGTCTCGAGTCGAGACCGAAGGATCTCGACTGGACATCTGCTGATTTTGCACAGTGTACTATCCAATAGAGTTTTGATATCATGCAACAATGTACTATCCAACCACAATTCACAAACATGTTTCTTTGTCCATTACTTACCAAAAACGGATCAAACATGGCAATTTCAAATGTTTATAACATATTCATATCATCTTCAAGTTGTTCTTCATATATTCAAGTCATGTTCATGTTGATTATTCAAACTTGTTCATCATATTTCCGGTTTCTAGCATTAATCACAAACATAATCATGAACAACAAATCAACACACTTGAACATACTCATCTAAAGGTTTCAAATCATCACATCATGAACAACAAATCAACACACTTGAACATACTCATCTAAAGGTTTCAAATCATCACATAACATCTCAAAATCAACTCTACACTAATCCGATTCATCATGGTACTACACATATGCAAGCCGGCTTTCATGAACATCAACAATCAATGGTTTGAATCATATTTAGACACAAGATATCATGAGCTCATTATGTAACATATCCGAAATCAAAACATGTTATCCGATTATCAACATCATACAACTCCGATTCACAAAACATCATCAAGCATACAACTATATTAGTTCGATCATGTCATTCATACTATCATTTAACAACAAACATCATAAAGACACTAACCGGTTGATGGGTTTCAAGGGTGAGTATGAAGCTTCCAAACGGGTGTGTGTGTGAGACGATCCGAGAGCTCCTTATGGTTGTCGGTTGAATCCGAGAATGAAGGAGAAGGATGTTGTGGCTTAGGGTTTTGGTGAGGGAGAATGGAGAGTGTGTGTGTAGAGGAGTATGTGTGTTGTGTGCCCAAAAATGACAAGTGTGGCTAACCACAAGGTTATATACTTGTTCCACCATGGTGCACCCTAATGGGTTTTCGGTTGGGTTAAATGAGGTGTATGGCCCATCCGGCCCATTGTTCCATTGCTCACTCGAGACTGCATGGTCTCGAGTTGGGTCCTTGTGTCTCGGTTCATACTAATACACACATACTATACATACAAGCATACATATACGCACGCAATTAAACACAACACATAATCACATGAAAGGTTCACTTATCATTAATCACACAAGTTAACTAGTCACACGTTTAAGCATGTTACATCAGGATACAAGAAAGGTTCTAAATTTCGAGTTGTCACATCATCCCCAAGTTGAAAGAAATTTCGTCTCGAAATTTGGTAAGCACTCACTGAGGAAGCTAGTTAAGTTGTTTGGTTTTCCTGGTTTTCCTGGGGTGTCACATCCACCCCCCGTTGATCTGGAATTTCATCCCGAAATTCCGTAGCTTTAGCCTCAGTAGTGGTTGTACTGTTTGCAAACAGTTGGGGATACTTTTGTTTCATCTGATCTTCGCGCTCCCAGGTGAACTCTGGGCCGCGACGTGAGTTCCAACGAACCCGAACGAGAGGTATTCTAGTACTCTTGAGGACCTTAACATCCCGGTCCGTGATTTCAACTGGTTCCTCGATGAATCGTAACTGATTGTCGATAGTGAGTTCCTTCAGAGGAACTATGTGGGTCTCATCTGACAGACACTTCTTCAGATTCGACACGTGGAAAACGTTGTGAACTGCACCGAATCCTGCTGGTAAGTTCAGTCTGTAGGCCACCCTGCCTATTTTCTCGATGATTTCGAAAGGTCCAACGTATCGTGGGTTAAGTTTGCCGCGTTTACCAAAACGAACCACACCCTTCCAGGGTGAAACTTTGAGTAGTACCCGCTCCCCAACCTGGAGCTCTAGTGGTTTCCTGCCCTTATCGGCGTAGACTTTCTGACGGTCACGAGTTGCCGCCATGTGTCTTCGTATCTGAGCAATTTGTTCGGTTGTATCTACCACATGTTCTGGACTAGTGATCTGACTATCCCCCACTTCTGCCCAACAAAGAGGTGACCGGCATTTACGTCCGTACAATGCCTCAAACGGAGCAGCTTTAATGCTGGTGTGGTAGCTGGTATTGTACGAGAATTCCACAAGTGGTAGATGTTTTTCCCAGCAGTTGCCAAAGTCGATTACACATGCACGAAGCATGTCTTCTAATGTTTGAATGGTGCGCTTGGACTGCCCGTCCGTCTGAGGGTGATACGCTGTGCTCATGTCCCATCGTGAGCCAAAGGATTTGTGCATTGCTTGCCACAGCTCTGAAGTAAAACGCGCATCTCGATCGGAGATAATAGAGGTGGGCACCCCGTGCCTCGAAACAACTTCCTTGAGGTATATTTCTGCCAGAGTGGAGAACTTATCCGTCTCCTTGATAGCCAGGAAGTGTGCCGATTTTGTAAGTCGATCCACGATCACCCAAATAGTATCGTTCCCGCGCTGGGATCTAGGCAGGCCAGTGACAAAATCCATGGAAATTTGCTCCCATTTCCATTGAGGTATCTCTGGTTGTTGGAGTAGGCCTGAGGGTTTCTGGTATTCAGACTTGACTCTCGCACAAGTCAAACACTTGCTGACATAGGTCGCTATGTGGGCCTTCATGCTAGGCCACCAGTACGTAGTTTTGATGTCGTGGTACATCTTATCCGAACCAGGATGTACCGAGTAGCGAGACTTGTGTGCTTCATCCATCACAAGCTCTCGTAGGTTGCCATAGAGTGGAACCCAAACGCGTCCCGTTACGTAGTAAGCACCATCTTCCTTCTGTTCTAAGCGTTGCCTTGATCCGCGTAGGGCTTCAGCCCTGACGTTTTCTGGTTTCAGCGCTTCTATCTGAGCGTCTCGTATTTGGGAAGGAAGACTAGAATGGATCGTGAGTTGTAAAGCTTGCACGCGCTTAGGCGCAGTGTCCTTTCGACTGAGGGCATCAGCCACAACATTGGTCTTGCCAGGATGATACTTGATTGCACATTCGTAATCGGTTAATAACTCGACCCATCGTCGTTGTCGCATATTCAGTTCCTTCAGCTTGAAGATATGCTCGAGGCTCCTGTGGTCGGTGTAGATGGCGCACTTGGTACCGTACAGGTAATGCCGCCATAACTTAAGTGCAAAAACGACAGCTCCCAGCTCTAAATCATGTGTAGTGTAGTTTCTTTCATGAACTTTAAGTTGGCGTGAGGCGTAGGCTATAACTTTATCTCGTTGCATCAACACACAACCAAGACCTTGAATTGATGCGTCGCAGTAGACCACAAAATCATCTGTGCCCTCTGGTAATGAAAGGATAGGCGCGCTGCAAAGTCTATCCTTTAAGTGTTGAAATGCTAATTCCTGTGCGTTTCCCCAGCGATAAACAACGCCTTTCTGCGTCAGTGAGGTGAGAGGCTGTGCAATCTTAGAAAAATCCTTAATGAACCTCCTGTAGTAACCTGCCAAACCCAAGAATTGGCGAATTTCCTTTGGTGTACGAGGTGCAGGCCAGTTCTTAATCGAGTCTACCTTGGATGGATCAACGTGAATCCCATCCTTGTTTACCACGTGGCCTAGGAAGTGGACTTCTCGAAGCCAGAAGTCGCACTTCGAGAACTTTGCGTAAAGCTGTTCTGTTCGAAGGAGTTCCAAAATGAGTCGTAGATGCTGCTCGTGTTCCTCCTGACTCTTAAAATAGATCAGGATGTCGTCGATGAAGACTATAACGAACTTGTCCAGATAAGGCTTGCACACTCGATTCATCAAGTCCATGAAAACCGCAGGTGCGTTTGTCAGCCCAAAAGGCATGACCAAAAACTAGTAGTATCCATAACGAGTTCTAAAGGCCGTTTTGGGGACGTCCTCAACAGCACCCTTCCTGTCGCCACGAATCATGAGAGGTTCACCACCGGAACTAGGAATACGAACAATCTTCTCGCTGCAGAGAATCTCTGCTCGGTGTTGGGATAACCAATCCATTCCAATGACAACGTCAAAACTACCCAAGATGATAGGAATAGGGTCGATAGGGAAGGTCTGATTATCGAGAATAAGTTTACAACCCTTGACTACATGTGTGGCCACTAAACTCTTACCATTTGCTAGCTCTACAGTGTGCTTGTTGTTAAGGGTGTTGGAATACGCTTAAGCATTCGACTAACTTCTAGTGACACGTAGCTAGTATTGGCACCCGAATCAAATAAAACTGTAACATAAAAGTCATCGGGAAGGAACTTACCCATCACAACGTTGGGGTCACTCCTTGCTTCCCCTTGACCACGCACGAACACCCGCCCCCGGACCCCATTGTTGTTGTTCCCATCGTTACCATTCCCCTGATTATCGTTGTGGTTGTTGCGTTTCTGCCTCATCTGCGGACAGTTCCTCTTAAGATGGCCTTCAGCCCCACAACGGAAACACCCCTTTTTGCTACCCTGCTGCTGCTGCTGGTTTCGGTTTGCAGGATATGGGCTCCTGCAATCTCTCGCCACGTGTCCCGTCCTCTTGCACCGATGGCAACACGATTTCGCACATGACCCGGTGTGGTGTTGACGGCACTTACGGCATTCCGGCTTATTCCCAAGGTATCCCCCTTGGTTTTGGTAGTTAGGTCCTTGATGTACGAGTTTCCTGTGCGGGCCCTGTTGTATAGAGCTACGACCCTCACCCTGGTGATCACTCCAAATATGCTTGGTGTTAATACGAGAATTTGCATTGGAAGAGTTACGCTTGGGCAACTTGCCCTCTTCCACTGCCTGATCAGTGAGCTGGTGCGCCAAACGAACGACTTGCTGGATTGTGGAAAGGTTGGCCGCAATTACAGACCCTTGGATTTCCGGGGCTAAGCCTCTAAGGTATAGCTCGATTCATCTAGAAATGGGTTGTGACAAGTTAGGACATAGGGCAGCCAAATCGTTGGACCTTTTCGTGTACGCTTCAATCTCTGATCCTTCCATTTTCAAGCCAAAGTACTCTATTTCAAGTTTTAGGATGTCGTCTGGGTGACAGAATTCTTCCTTGATCAAATCCTTGAAGTCGCTCCAGGGGGTGGCATTCGCATCCGCCAATCTGAGCATCTGAACTTGTGTGTTCCACCAAGAATACGCTTTCCCTTGCAAGGTACCAGCAGCGTACTCTACTCGTTTACTGGTAGGGCTTTCACTTTCTTCAAATGCAGATTCGATCCTGCGAATCCAGTGTAGGAGACCTATCGCTCCTTCGGTGCCACTAAAGGTACTAGGTCGACAGTCCATAAAAGTTTTAAAGGTGCACACAGGTGGCTGAGTATGTTGACCTGTTGTGGGTGAAGGAAAGGACAGAGTTTAACACAAAGGTTGGTTCACGAGGGTAGGATCTAAGGATCCTAGAATAAGTTTGGACTGCAGGTTATACCTCCTGCGTGTGCAGCTGCAAGTGCCGCAGCAACTCGTTCGTTAATCAGAGCCGTCAACTGGGCTTGTGTCAGGTTAACGCGTCCAGACATGATCTTCATATCAAGAGGAACGTGAGTAAGAGAGGTTCGCGAAAGTGCGATAGCAGAAGAGAGTAAGCACACACGTGTTCAAGCAACAGTAGTTATACTAACCAAGCATATCATGAGCAATGTACTATGTAACTAACAAGTAGGCAATGTATACACAGATCATATCACCTAGAATGTCGAGCCTTGCATGTGGAGTGAAGCGTCGTTGTGGATCGTAGAGCACTGTACAGGTTATAGTCTGATTTTAATAAAACTTTTCCCTCATTAAAACCAAGTTCACTATAACCAATGGCTCTGATACCAATCTGTCACACCCCCAAAATCCACCTGCGGAATACCACCGCTTGGAGGCGTGACTGACCAGGATCCAGCCACCAATCATATTGAACAAGCATATAAGTAGTTTTAAAAGTCCAACCAATACAATTGGTGTCCAAACAAAACCTAGTTTAAGTTGCAAGCGGAAGCATAACGTTTAAAACCAAAACATAAGTTTAATTGTTTCAAGGTTTAACATGGCACAAAGCTGTCCATGTCCCACAACGACTCCCTTCCATGCAAGCTCCAGCTAAGTACCTATTGTCCTGCAAAGCATGTAGTAACGAGTCAACAACAAGTTGAGTGAGTTCACGGTTGGGTGTTCGTTTTAAGTTGTTTCAAAAACAGTTTCCTTTATCTGGCATCCTGCAGTGGGGGTTACCCCATAGTTAAAAACGTGACTTGTTTATTCCCGGTTACTCTGGCAATCCAGCCGTGGGGGCTACCCCGTGTTAGTTATCCGGCATTTCGGCCGTGGGGGCTACCCCATGTATACACTAGACTCGTTACCATATCGACTACTGACGTTAGTCATGTTTATGTGCCCTTAGCGTCGGTGTCTATCATCACCGACGTGCCATAGTCCATTAGTTCACGCCTGTCCTCTGCGGCACGGTGTGAGGTTTGTCAAACCTAAATAGCGCTATCTAACTAATGACCCGCTCGCCATTGGCCCGGCGATTAAGTCGATATAAAAAGGAGGGACTTCGTGATAGAGTTTTGGTCTAGTACGAGTTATCTGTCCGTGAGGACGAGGAATTACATTCCTGAACCATTGCTGTCCTACCCAAGGAGGACGAGGAACCCATGTTCCTTAACCCCAATTCCCGACCCCTGGGAATCCCATGCTTTGTAGAGGGTGTGAACTCACCTTGGTTTGCTCGGCAGATACACAAAAAGGTCAATCAAGCAATATTGTGGTCACTCACGTCCTATCATAGTTGTATCATACAAATCAGGTTCGTATTCAAGTAGTACACGTGTGTTTCTAGCACATATTCATACACAAGTAGTGGTCATGGAATACACGTTTATCATGGCAGTTCAACAACAGTGCACAACAAAATCAATTAACAGTAGCACATGCGACCCATCTGTTCGGCCCAATCACTTAGGCCCGAAACAGTGTGAAGGTCCATACAGCGTACACGTGTGTGCGGTCTCGAGTCGAGACTGTGCGATCTCGAGTTGTAACTCACAAGATTTCGAGTCACAACTAAGGTGGTCTCGGGTCATGCATGTAGTGGTCTCGAGTCGTAACTGGACTCAAAATCATAGTCTCTAGTCATGATGTGTGTGTGTTGATGAAGCATGGTCTCGAGTCGAGACTATAGGTTCTCGACTCGCAACTTGTGTCGAGACCGGGGATCTCGAGTTGACATATGGTGGTCTCGAGTCGAGACCGAAGGATCTCGACTGGACATCTGCTGATTTTGCACAGTGTACTATCCAATAGAGTTTTGATATCATGCAACAATGTACTATCCAACCACAATTCACAAACATGTTTCTTTGTCCATTACTTACCAAAAACGGATCAAACATGGCAATTTCAAATGTTTATAACATATTCATATCATCTTCAAGTTGTTCTTCATATATTCAAGTCATGTTCATGTTGATTATTCAAACTTGTTCATCATATTTCCGGTTTCTAGCATTAATCACAAACATAATCATGAACAACAAATCAACACACTTGAACATACTCATCTAAAGGTTTCAAATCATCACATCATGAACAACAAATCAACACACTTGAACATACTCATCTAAAGGTTTCAAATCATCACATAACATCTCAAAATCAACTCTACACTAATCCGATTCATCATGGTACTACACATATGCAAGCCGGCTTTCATGAACATCAACAATCAATGGTTTGAATCATATTTAGACACAAGATATCATGAGCTCATTATGTAACATATCCGAAATCAAAACATGTTATCCGATTATCAACATCATACAACTCCGATTCACAAAACATCATCAAGCATACAACTATATTAGTTCGATCATGTCATTCATACTATCATTTAACAACAAACATCATAAAGACACTAACCGGTTGATGGGTTTCAAGGGTGAGTATGAAGCTTCCAAACGGGTGTGTGTGTGAGACGATCCGAGAGCTCCTTATGGTTGTCGGTTGAATCCGAGAATGAAGGAGAAGGATGTTGTGGCTTAGGGTTTTGGTGAGGGAGAATGGAGAGTGTGTGTGTAGAGGAGTATGTGTGTTGTGTGCCCAAAAATGACAAGTGT
Organism: Helianthus tuberosus; assembly: GCA_030545235.1. Taxonomy (NCBI): domain Eukaryota; kingdom Viridiplantae; phylum Streptophyta; class Magnoliopsida; order Asterales; family Asteraceae; genus Helianthus; species Helianthus tuberosus. Next base: position 5,089,174 of record CM060419.1, read on the forward strand.
GGCTAACCACAAGGTTATATACTTGTTCCACCATGGTGCACCCTAATGGGTTTTCGGTTGGGTTAAATGAGGTGTATGGCCCATCTGGCCCATTGTTCCATTGCTCACTCGAGACTGCATGGTCTCGAGTTGGGTCCTTGTGTCTCGGTTCATACTAATACACACATACTATACATACAAGCATACATATACGCACGCAATTAAACACAACACATAATCACATGAAAGGTTCACTTATCATTAATCACACAAGTTAACTAGTCACACGTTTAAGCATGTTACATCGGGATACAAGAAAGGTTCTAAATTTCGAGTTGTCACAAAGAACCTCTCTCGCATAAATTCCCTCAGGATGCTAATTTTCTACATAGATATATAAGATTCTATACATCATCTTTCTCTCATATGTATAGATGGCTTTTTTAGCAATTATTTTTCTCATCGTCGCCATTATTATGAAAAAGGAATTGAAAAAAAAAACCAAATCAAATCAAATCAAAAACGAATTGAAAAAAAAAAAAAAAACAAATCAAATCTGGCCAGAATTAAATTTAGCCCAAAAAAATGGAATTCCAAACTTCAATATCGTCCAGATCTAGCTTCCACAATGCCCCAATTTCATCATCGATTTTGTCCTCTGCAACTTTTGCTACAGTGAGCAGTTGTTTATTTGTGATCTGAAACCAAAAATTAGGTGTGTGATTAAATAATGTTACGTAACATTTGTATGAAGTGAAATGTTGAATCATAAACATCTTATACAATATTCTCTATTGGATTTTATTTTCCTTTTGGAAATTAACTGAAATTTAGATCGATTTATTGAAGATGTAGGTACCGGAACCTTATTAACCACAGTTACCTGTTCATCACCGCCGGAGACCTTATCTTCCTCCCCCTCTCTATTTCTCTTTACTCTCTTTGCTCAGTTTCTCTCTCTTCAAATGAAAAGAAGACCAAATGTACGGGGAACTGGGGATTGAGCGGGATTTCAAAAAATTATAAAAAAAAAATTTGGCCGCCCAAATTAGTCTATGGTTGTACCTTGAGCAAAGTGCTTAAAGATGTTGTAACTTATGCATAAACACAAGTACCTTTTAAGAGATGGCAAATGACCAATGTTGCCCCTTCTAATATGCATATTATATATAGTATATATATATGAATGAGACTTGTACATATGTATACGTGGTTTTAATACATACGAGTATTAACGGTGCTAACCATGTTGCTTTGAGAATGAAATGATAATGCAGGTAAGATATTGTTGGCTCTTCGAAGGTTCGAAGCCGGGATGAAATGATTGAATTCGGAAGAATAAACGAACGAATTATCACACGTTGGAAGGATGCGAGATGTCATTTTAATAATATTTATGTTTTAAATTATCTATGAGGTCACCGATTAGTAATGATGTGGATGTATATGGATACTGCAGGTTACATGGATCATCATCATTATCATGAGGTGCAAGCGGTTGAGATCGAGTCAGGTGGATTGTACGGAAGGGAGGTTATGTAGTTTGTAAACGTGGGTTATGTTTTATTTTTTAAATAAGAATGAAGGGCGTAATGCTTGTAAAGGGGTCATCCCAAATGGTTTTCAAGCTTGTTAAAATGTTTATAAATAATGAAATTTTATGGTTCATATTTCCGCTGTGGTTTTGTTTAGGGTCTTACACTACGACGGTTTTTTTATCTAATGTTATGAATGATATCAACGACGTCCAGGTTTTGTTTTTCTTATATAAAATTACGTATGTTGATGTTTCTTGAAGACATTAAATTTTTTCACACATACGATGTTTAAAATTACGAAGGTTATCAACGATGTCCATATTTCGTTTTCCTAGGTTTTGACATTCCTATATAAAATTATATATGTTGAGGTTTCGATGTTATTTTTCATGGTTTTATACTATCTCTTTCTAGTGCTATACCAAGTGTTGCTGCCGTATTAATACCGTAATGAAGCGAATCTATACCAACCAAATTCTCGTTGCAACACACGAGATAAAAATACTAGTATATTATTAATTACCAACTTTGCAATACAATCAAAGGTTGTACATTTAGCATAGGTATTCATGACAAAGTTTTCTTTTCTTTTTTTTATATCTTTAATTTTTTTTACTTTTAATCCCACTACTTTTTTATCTTTTACAATTTAACCAGTAAGAATTTTTTACTTTTAAATTTGGCACCATATACTTTTTATTTTTTACAAATTCTTCGTTTTGCGTTTCGGTCTAAATTTTTCGAGTTAGCACCCCGCAACGTGCTTGTGCGATTTAACGTTTTTACACCTATATTTTCTTATTTAACGGTCCGGTCGCAATGCGCAGGTTCTAGATCGACTTAATTATTGTTATTTTATCTTTTACGTTTCGCGTATGTGGTTCAACTTTTTTACATCTACTTTTCCTTCGGTTTTACTTTTTTGTTTTTTATACAAACTTTCAGTTTTGATGAGGTATGACATTAGGGTGGAGGGTATGGTCAATCACCCTATGGTGTTTGAGTGAAATCCTACCCAATAATATTATGCCATGTCAACTCCCTATTCCACTCACCATTTTGCACTCAATCAGGGAGTATGGTCGATCACCCTAGAGTGTTTGAGTAGGTTAAAAAATAAAAAAATTGTGATTGATTGAAAGGGGTTGGGACCCACCATTAAACCCCCTTCCTCTTTCTTCCCTCCTCTTCCCGCATCGGTGAATATACACCGAAAAAGTGCAAAATTTCGGTGACTCAAACAAGTGGGGGTGGTCACCGATCGATGAATCCAACTCACCGCTACAAGTCCCCGCTACTATACCCCTCACCCTTAGTGCTACTTGACACGGTTTTATGCCTAAAACGCAAGAATGATAAAACTTGCTCTTACTTATTGACAAGTAGTTGGTCAATATATCTCCATCTATTCTCCAAAAAAAGTCATACAACCACCGGTCACGTGTGCTGGTTACAGCCTTGAAGTTCACCAACCAAATCACTTCATTGCTACAAATACGTCCCCATCTAACTCAACAAAACACAAACACAAACACAAACACTCATGGCGCCGGTATCTTTGAAATGGGACGAGACTTCCCTGCACGAAAACCGGTTCGTCCGCGATGAGGACGAGCGGCCAAAGGTGCCTTATAACAAATTCAGCAACGAGATTCCGGTGATCTCACTTAAAGGAATTGATGATGTTGGTGGTAGTAGTGTTGATGGGTTCGGATCTCGTAGGGCAGAGATTTGCGATAAGATCGTGAAGGCGTGTGAGGATTGGGGGATCTTTCAGGTGGTGGATCATGGCGTCGACACGAAACTGTTGTCCGAGATGACGAGGCTAGCTAGAGACTTCTTCGAGTTGCCCACGGAGGAGAAGCTCCGGTTTGATATGACCGGTGGGAAGAAAGGCGGCTTCATCGTCTCCAGCCACCTTCAGGTAAAATGGATTTTTGAATGGCAAACACACACCTCTAAATCTATTATTGAAAAATATATATCTTTTCGTGGGATTTAAACCCGTATCATTTTAGTGATAATAAACATCTGATGTCACTATCACTATAGGCTAAGACACTATCGGATTCAATTAAATACTTAATGCTTAATTACTACTAGTACTTTTTTTGTTTAACGTTTGCATAGACCCTAAGTACATGCTTCAAGGTATATAGTTAATGCTTAATTACTACTAGTACTTTTTCTTTTAACATGGAAAAAATGGAAAAAATTGCATCTTTGTTGTACGATTTGCAAAATTGATTTTACTGAACAATCAAATCAGTATATGCGTAACTTACGAACTTAATTTACGACCCGGTATTATGTTAATATAACTTATAGGTAACATCAAACATATTTATGTAACAATTTTTAAACATGGTATATAATAAAAATAATCAATTAGGTGAACAATGAATAATGAGGCCCATAGTGACAAACGTACCCCATCCCTATTATATTTACAGAAGACCCTTTTTTCTATTAAATCAGTCATATTATCTCAATGTTTTTATTTATAGGGGTATGTTTAAGATACATGGGGTAATTTAACAAAACTTTTCTTTTTTATTCATGTAAACTGATAAATTTAATAATATGTATGTATATTATGTATGTTTATATTTATATTATTTAATAACTTTATGATTCATGATGTAATAAGATACATGGGGTAATTTAACAAAACTTTTTTTTTCATGTAAACTGATAAATTTAATAATATGTATGTATATTATGTATATTTATATTATTTAATAACTTTATGATTCATGATGTAACTGTTACATAAATCGTACCTAACTAAGGAGAATTTGTGGTTACATTCAAGATACGTGAACACTCAATAAAAGACATCACATGTCTTTCGGAAATGGTTGTTTTAAAGCTTGCCTACTTTTTATTTATTATATTTGTCCCACCTAAATGATTATGTTGTGCAATAAAGTGTTGAATAATATATCATACTCTAACGAAAAGTAAATAACCGAGAACTCTCAAAATAATTTAGGCCCCGGAAGAAATTAAAAAAATTGGGCCTAAAATTATGGTAAGGGGAAATGAATTAAAAAAAGCACTTGGTGGGGGAGCCAATGCTTGAACCTTAGACCTTTACATTATTATTTTGAGACAGTTTTATCCATTCCACCACCAACACTTTTACGTACAACAAATGAATGCATATATTAAATATATAATTTACTATATATATAAAAGCTTAAAAACATTGCGGCCCTTTGAAAATTGGGTCTCGAGCGACGGCACGGGTTGGCCGGCCTAAGAGCCGGCCCTAGAACGGAGGGTTAAGAGTGTTAGAGCGAATGTGGCCTAGCTCATTTGGTAGAGTCATATACACATATGTCTTTTAGAGAGGACTGGAGGAGGTTTCAAGTTTAAATCTGAGCAATGAGGGTATTTTTTATGAAGCCGATTCAAGATGACTAATCTATCAAAGAAATACATAAGAACAAAGATACTCTTCGAAGCAACCTTCTAATATTTTTCATTCATAAAGAAACATTAAACAAGTTTGCCTATTTACACAGGCTTAAACAAATAATCAAAACTAAAGTTACTCGCTAACCACTACTCTAATAATTAGTAAACTTAATACAAACATGTAAAGAAACCAAACCCCTTGTTTCCGATCACGGATATGTAATGTTGATTGCATGGACTCATGTCAATGTGGGTACGTATCAGTATTTAGGTATAATTTGTGTAAATTAGAATAAGAGTAACATTTGGCAAAAATGTGTCCAATAAATCAACTATAATGTAAAAAGGGTAAAACCAAGTGTTGGACCCCTAAATTATTGTCTACTGAGAACAAATAAGAGACTGTAATTTTTTTTTTTTTTTTGAAGGAAAGGTAATTTCTATAATAAAAATCGTAGATTTTTATGGAGGAAACGTGTTGTTTTAGAGATGAAAACATAAATTTGTTTAAAATATGTAACAGAAACTAAATTCCGACATTCTTTTTCCAGAAAAGTACAACTTATTTGGAAATTTTGAGTTTTTTACTATATTTAAGAAAAAAATTCTTTCTTAAAACATTGTTGTTTGGCAGTAATTAACACTACGACGCTGCAATGGATACATAACAAAGATTTAACCATTTTAAGACGGAAAACGTATATTTTCTATTTAGATATCTTCAAAGATGGCATTTGGTGGTGGTGGTGGTGGTGGTGGTGGTGGTGGTGGTGGTGATGATAATAATAATAATAGTAATTTGTTTTTTTAGTAAAATGAAATGTTGTGGATGTTAAAAGTCTATTATGGACCACCATAAAAATGTCAATTTAATTTAAGTTATTCAACATCACATGAGTTGAATAATAATAATAATAGTAATTTGTTTTTTTAGTAAAATGAAATGTTGTGGATGTTAAAAGTCTATTATGGACCACCATAAAAATGTCAATTTAATTTAAGTTATTCAACATCACATGAGTTGAATAATAATAATAATAATAATAATAATAATAGTAATTTGTTTTTTTAGTAAAATGAAATGTTGTGGATGTTAAAAGTCTATTATGGACCACCATAAAAATGTCAATTTAATTTAAGTTATTCAACATCACATGAGTTGAAAGTTGAAACTCCCTCGTCAATCAAGTACGCTGTACGGTTGAATCATTATACAAGAGAAGGGTGTTGGGCCTAAGTCTAGACTGAATCGAACTGGGCTGTGCTCAAATGCCAGGCCCAAAACAGAAGTTACGCCGTTACGTCATCAGTTAAAACCAATCTTGAAATTTGGTTATGTAACTAGTGTTATACCCACCCGCGTTGCGGGGCGTTAAATAGAATATTTCTTAGTTTCATAATATGTGCGCATGTATTTAGGTTACTTATACATACTAGTTATAACACGATTTAAAAAAAAACATCGAGGCAACCAATTAAACCAGAAAACCACCATAGTTTTGCTAAAAAAAAAAAGTAAAACGATGATAGGTCTATAAATTTGAGCTGGAGGTAAAATACTAATTGACCAATGAGCGAGTGCTAGACAACTACTTGACACAATAAAAGTTAAGTGAGTCAACCAAGTAAAATAAAACACTACTATAGTTTTGCAAAAAAAAAACTAAAACGAAGTCAAGATCACAATTTTTAACAAGGGAAAAAGCGTAATTTTTGAAATGGAGGCAAAATCATAATTTTGAACAGAGGCAAAATTGTAATTTTGAGCTAGGGAAAAAAACATAATTTTAGTTTGAACTGGGAGCAAAAACGTAATTTTGAACTGGGGCAAAACCGTAATTTTTAATTGGGGATAAAATCGTAAATTGGTTGGACAAATAGGGAAGTGACAGGCAAGCTGCCTGACACAATTCCCCCAACTTGTAAATGTATATGTAGGCAATGTTTGGATGAGCTTATTTTATCTCTTTATGACTTATTATTGACTTCTTGAAAAAAAAAGTTTTGTAAAATAGTGTTTGGGTAATAAGGTAAAAATGAGCTTTTTAGGCATTGAAAATGAGAAATGAAAATGTGGTTGTGACTTTTCCAAAAAGAAGATAAAAAGTTTAAAATGTCGATAAAAAGAAATGAAAAAGTTAATCCAAACATGGCTGTACGCCTGTAGCATAATATATACCATAACCATTTTTTATTTTATTTGTAGGGAGAGGCGGTGCAAGATTGGAGGGAGATTGTAATCTACTTCTCATACCCAAAAAAAGCAAGAGACTACTCCAGGTGGCCTGATACGCCCAAAGAGTGGAGGGCTGTTACTGAGAAGTATAGCGAGGAGTTGATGGGTTTGGCCTGCAAGCTGCTAGAGGTGTTGTCTGAGGCAATGGGCCTTCAAAAAGAGGCCTTAACAAAAGCTTGTGTTGATATGGACCAAAAAGTGGTGGTCAATTACTACCCAAAGTGTCCCCAACCCGACTTAACCTTGGGCCTCAAACGACACACGGATCCAGGAACAATCACCTTGTTGCTTCAAGACCAGGTCGGTGGCCTTCAAGCAACGCGTGATGGTGGCAACACCTGGATCACAGTTGAACCGGTCGAAGGTGCTTTCGTAGTCAATCTTGGTGATCATGGACATGTAAGTGTTTAGTGTTTGGATATAATTACTTAATTTTGTTGTAAATAATAGTAAACATACTTTGAAATTAGTAGATTTATGTTTTACCAATCACAACATATATTTTTTTAAATAAAAGACTGCGGGTAAATTACCACATTATTAAGAAACAAAAAAATGTTTTTTTTTTTTTTTTTAAATATTGTGTTTAATAATCTAAATGTGAAATATGTTGTTATTCATCCGATAATTGTTATGTTAATAATCTAATTTAGCCATTGTGAAATTATTATCACATCATGACTTGATACTAACAAAACTTGGGTTTGAGATAGTATTTGAGCAATGGGCGGTTCAAGAACGCGGACCACCAAGCCGTTGTCAATTCAAACACGAGTCGGCTCTCCATAGCAACGTTTCAAAACCCTGCACAAGAAGCAATCGTATATCCATTGAAGGTGAATGAAGGAGAGAAACCGATAATGGAAAAACCTATAACTTTCATGGAGATGTACAAGAAAAAGATGAGTACCGATCTAGAGTTGGCACGTCTTAAGAAGCTAGGAAAGGAAAAACAAGACTTGGAGAAAGTGAAACCGATCGAAAATATATTTGCTTAGAAACATGTGATTTTCCCCTTTGCAAATCATATTTGCCTTGCTTTTATGTCATATAAGAATAATTTCACGTCCTATAATGGTAAAATAATAAAGCTCTTAAGCCATGTCAATCATGCTAAGCACATTGAGTTGTTGGTTGTCTAATTATATTATTATCATGTTTATGATTCTTTGCGGTGTTAGTATTATCTATTAAGATTAAAGTTATCAGGGGCGAACCTAGCATGTTACTACTTACTAGAGGTAGCATCCACTATCCCTTGACGCTCCGGAGGTAGTTTAAATTTTGAAAAAATCTAACGTTTTTTTGATTTCGTGACCCCGTTTAATATGAAACGTTGCCCTTATAAAGATTTTACAGATCCGCCACTGAAAGTTATAAATATAACTCTGCTACATGAATTGCTCCTCCTTAGACAGGGAAAAAAGATGCTTTTCTACTATTTGAACTTAAAATTTAAAACCACCACAATAAAAAAATCCATAAGGTACTGAAAAAAAATATACTAAAAACAATACTATATTTGCAAACTGAGAGAACTACTATCCATAATGTATTGAAAAAAAATACAAAAAACAATACTATATTTGTAAACTGAGAGAACCACTATCAACCAAGCAAATTTTTAAAAATAATTCTTGCTTTTGTTTATAAGTTACTCATCTTTACCTAAAGAAATTTGAAACAATATGTGGATCGACGGGTTACATACACATACATCGTAAACTATATATATATATATATATATAGGAGAAAGATCCGTTAGAAACCATCATTTATTGCGAGAACCAATGTGAATACAATCAAAACTACCTAAAAAATCTAAAAAACGCACAATTTTTTTTATTAAAAATCGCTACTTTTCATCAATAAAAAAATTACAAATTTTTTTTGGAGACTAAAACTAGCGATTTTTTTATAAAAAAAATTGTGTGGTTTTTAGATTTGTTTAGGTTTTTAGGGGGTTTAGCTTTATAGTTTAGTTTTTAGCATTTAGCTTGGCGCCGGGGGGGGGGGGGGGGTAGGTTTTTGGGGGGGTAGGGGTTAGGTTTTTTTAGGTTTTGAGTGGTGTAGTGGGATTATTTTGTTGTGTTCACATTGGTTCTCACAGTTCTCGCATGAACCCTATATATATATATATATATATATATATATATATATATATATATATATGTATACATATATATAGAAAGGATCCCATACAAGATAAATCTTTCGTACGAAGCCTACGTGACATGAAGAGGAGAACAAGTGGCAATTTTTTTTTTTAAAATTACACCGTATTAATGAGCATTTCATTCTATTTTATGCGACCAGCCTATTGCTATAGTTTTTTTTTTAAATTACAGGATTTTAAATACACATTAATCCATTACGTGATTTTGAATACCCATTACGTGATTACACATTCAACATAAACCATTACGTGGTTACACTTTCAATATAAATCCATTACATGATTACACATTCAATATGATTTGTTATAACTAATGTATTACAATTATGTTTATAACGTAATCACTCAGTGTGTTTCACATAAAATACTATAATGAAATCACGTAATCATGAAATGGATATTCAAAATCACATAATCACTTAATAATACATAGTAAACTATTGTTACATAATTACGTAATCACTTAGTGTTGTTTCATATTCTATAATGAAATCACATAATCACGTAATCGGTATTTGAAATCACGTAGTCATGTGCTTGGTATTCAAAATCACATAATCACGTAATAGGTGTTTAAAATCATGTAATTGTTTTTAAGAAAACTATAGCAATAACCTGCCCGAATTAAAGAGAGTGAAATGCTCGTTAATACGATGTAATTTTTTAAAAAAGTATTAACGTATGAAAAAGTTATAGCCGTTTGAAAATCAGGGGGAAAAGAGTTCAAGTGAGAAAGGACTAGAATACCTTTTCTCTATTTGTTTATTCAATTATTTTTAGCCTTATATTTACGAAAATGACTCTGCCTAGTTTTGAGCCATTAATCTATATATATATATATACGAGGAGGAGTAGGGTGGAAAGTGGGTTTTTCCTAAAAAGTCTAGGAAGCAATAAGAATTGGACATGTGGCATTGAAGAATTTTAACTAGAAGAGCAATTATGTAGTTTCACAATCTATTTTTATTTTAGAAAATTATCTTCAATAACTAACTATCCATAATGAAACCGATCTGCTCTATAAATTTCGGAATTTTTTGTTTTCGATTTCTGATCTCACTTAATATCAATCATTCCTTCGTTTCTTGCTCACAAGATTCATCGCTGATCATATTTTTATACGGAGAGAAAAATCATGGCATCTGGAATCTATCAGCATGTTCTTGGTACTGTGTTTTAACAGTTAGAGGGTTAAAGTCAATGTTTTTATAGATCCCATAATATGAATGATGTTTGGTAACGCTGGAGGATTTCTTGACATTGTGTTTTAACAGCAAGCAGATTAATACTGTTGTGTTTTAGCATTCATGTTGGTAATGTTGGAGGATTTCTTGACGCTGTGTTTTACCATTTATGCTGGTAATGCTGGAGGATTTCTTGACATTGTGTTTTAACAACAAGCAGATTAATACAGTTGTGTTTTAGCATTCATGTTGGTAATGCTGGAGGATTTCTTGACGCTGTGTTTTACCATCCATACTGGTAATGCTGGAGGATTTCTTGACATTGTGTTTTAACAGCAAGCAGATTAATACAGTTGTGTTTTAGCATTCATGTTGGTAATGCTGGAGGATTTCTTGACGCTGTGTTTTACCATCCATGCTGGTAATACTAGAGGATTTCTTGACATTGTGTTTTAACAGCAAGCAGATTAATACAGTTGTGTTTTATCATTCATGTTGGTAATGCTGGAGGATTTCTTGACGCTGTGTTTTACCATCCATGCTGGTAATGCTGGAGGATTTCTTGACATTGTGTTTTAACAGCAAGCAGTTTGATACCGTTGTGTTTTAGCATTCATGCTGGTAATGGTGGAGGATTCCTTGACGATGTGTTTTACCATTCATGCTAGTAATGTTGGAGGATTTCTTGACATTGTGTTTTAACAGCAAGCAGTTTGATACCGTTGTGTTTTAGCATTCATGCTGGTAATGCTGGAGGATTTCTTGACGCTGTGTTTTACCATTCATGTTGTTACGATGTGTGACATTTGTCACGATGTATTTTTTTGATGTTGTGTTTCTTCATGAATGATAGAAGGAAGAGAGAGACGAGAGAGAGAGAGAGAGAGAGAGAGAGAGAGAAAATCGCAAGAAATGTTGGGTGGTTATGGAATGACAATTATTTCCATATTTAAAACAAGCTAAATGCCATATCTACCCCTGAGTAATTAAATAATCCTATTTTTAAGACACACATATTACCAAAATGCCACCAAGATGATCTTAACCATTAAACACACCCATTGGATGACCCAGATCGCTTCCTAGACTTTCTAGTAAAAACACACTTTCTGCAGAATCCCCACTCATATATATATATATATATATATATATATATATATTTGTGAATTAAATGAACCAATCTAGACACATCATCTTGTTGACTTTTTCTTTTTAGTTTTTTTATTCAAAAGTGTATTATAGGAAGTAAAGTAGTTTTTCCTTGATTGTTTTTTGACTTTTAAATAAACTTCCCCCATAATTTTTAAATGATCATAACATTTTCATGCGTTCATTTTTTTAAAAAAATTACATCATAAAAACAGACATTTATTCTCTTATTTGAGTATGATCTTGCTATAGTTTTTTTAATTTAAAAAATTAAAAGGTGTCGATGGCGTATTGTGACTGTTTGTATTTTATACATAGGTGTATAATTTTTGTTCGCCGAGCAATTTGGGTTTTATACACATGTGTATAGTGACTGTTTGTTGTTCACATAACAATTTGGGTTTTGTTTACATGTGTATAGTGATTGTTTGTTTTTTATACACATGTGTATAATTGTTGTTAGATGAGTAATTCGTTTTTATACACACGTGTATAATGACTTTTTGTTTTTTATACACAACAACCAAGACACACTGTTATTGTACATATATTTTTCATACACATGTGTATAATTAAAGAGATAAATCATTTATTTCTAATTGGAGAGAGAAAGTATTTAAACTTTACTATTATACATTTTCTAATTATTTTTTAATCTATAAAAAAAAATGAATGGTCTAGATTGGTTCATTTTGTTCAAAAAACCACTAGGTTCACTCTTGAACTCTACATATAGTGTTAGGTTCATTAGTGAACAACCCCCTTGATTGTGAACACAAGTGAACTAATCCTAGCCCTTAATTATCAATACACAAGTGTAAATTAATGATCAGGATTTGATGATGAAAATACACTAGTGTATTTTACGACTTGATGATGTAAATCAATGGTCAGGATTTGTTCAGTTAGTTCACAAATACGTGTTCACTCTAGAACCCCACCTTTTATATATATATATATATATATATATATATATATATATATATATAGAGAGAGAGAGAGAGAGAGAGAGCCGGAGGAAAACGCCTCAAAGTGTGAAAATGGTGAGAACGGATCTAGAAGTGACAATGGCGTAGGCGATAAATAACACACGGTGGGTATGATCGCCATTTTAACCTTTTGTTTTGAGCGTTCCTTTTTAGTCAGCGCGTTTATTCTTTTTAAAACAAACTCCAATTTTTTTTCATAATAGCTGTTACTTCTTCTCCAAGTTTCCGAGATTCATGGCGTTTGATATGGAATGCAAATTACAAAGTAAATTTGTTTATTTGTAAATTTCTTTTTATCAATGTCTGATATACGTTCGAGCAATTCATGTTAATGTGTTGGCATTTGTTTTAAATTGGTTAGAATGACCTTTATTTTGGTGTATTTTTTTTCATATTATTGTCATCATTGTGTATCGTGTAAAAGACGTTTAGAATAATCATAATACAATTAGTTTTCTTCTAATTTAGGAGTTTGTTTATTACTCATGTTTTTCTTCGTTTAATGGTGTTTCTGTTTATAATGGTCAATGTATTAATGTGTTTTCAATCAGTATATTATGAATATGAGGTCATTGCATTAAAGGTGTTTTCAATTAATATAATATATGAATCTTCTTTCATTCAGCATTAGTTTTTTTAATAAATAAACTAGTGGGAATGCCCGCACGTTGTCGCGGGTACTTATATTTTTTTGACGCGCGCTGCGTGACGGGTTTTACGTAATTTATTCTTATAGAAGTACTACTGTAAGTAGTAATGATATTACTAAAGTGAAATGAGATAATCAGAAGGGTAGTTAAGGATTGCCAAAAGTGATGTTTATACTAAAAAATAATTAATCATGAAACTGTTTTTAATCATGACAATCAATTCTTTGCCATACCTTTTCTGATGTTTTGATAATTAACTTATGTGGAAAGTAAATTGACTATTAATTTATGTCACACTTCAATCAAAACCTAGATATTCACTAAAAAAATAAAAAAATAAAAAAATAGTAGGCAAGTGGGTGGGTGTCAATAACAAGTGACCAAAATGTAAACATCAAGTACAATTTATTATGCATGGGGTATTACTATCTTTAAGAAAATGCACCTTTAAAGGTGTATATAAGTTTACAACTAACATCTGCACTATAATTATAACCCTCAAAATTGCAGTATACCGCTTCATTATTCTATTCTCTACATACTCAGAGCCACAAAAATAGTCTCTTTGAAAATCTCATGGGCAATCCTTTTATCTATAGTTCCTGTTGTGTAATGTTCTTTCTTTCTAAATTTATGTCTTGTATTTGTATTACAAGCTTAAGGTACAACAGGGAAATGGCATGAATACTGTATGCTCGCTCGGGTGAGATGCAAGAGCTTGTTGTAAAGCAACATTAACTCGAGCTCCACTCATAAATATCAAATCGTACAACTGGCACACGAATCTTGACAGCTCATCTTTGTCATCATCCCAAACTAACATCCTTTTATCAGTGTTTTTATCAGTCTCACTGTCTTCTGTTGGGTTAATCGGGTTTGGTTCGCGGGTCACAGGTCAGTGCGTTATCGGATCACAGGTATGGGTCAACTGGTTAGGAGTTCGAACGGGTCATGGGTGATGGTTATGGATCATCTAGTTCGTGTGGTTAACCTGAAAAATAGGAGTTGCACAACTAAAATTGTTGACCGAATTCTATGGTGCACGTTGGAAGAGATGGTCAGCAGTGTTTACCGGTTATTTAGGTTGATTTATATTATTTTATTTATGTAAATATTTCCCACGTTTTGGTTTTTGTATGGCTATATAAAGCCTTTATTTATTCAATGAAGGTACACCCTCTTTTGTTAAATAGAATACAAAAGTCCTTTCATTTCTTTCTGCAAATTAGTTCTACACTTACGTGAGTGTTAAGTGTGTATTATTGAGGTGCCTGTAACCAACATTTGGTATCAGAGCCTAGGGCTCGTGTCGGGGAAGCCTCCGCCGCCGGCGGGTGTGTCGGTCGGTGGAGGGCAGCGGTGGAGAAGGGTCGGGACAGCAGTGTGCTGTTTCTGGTCTGTTTAGCAGCCGTAATCGGAGGCGTTATGGTGTTTCGGTCGGCCGTTGTTGTGGTAGACGTACCGGTTAAGACGACGGTGGTGACCGGTGATAAACACTTGTGTTCCGTGACTGTTAGTGGTGATGAAAGGAGGAAGAACAGGGCTGTTCGGTTATTAGTTGCGGGTTAAGCAACTGGTATATATCCGGTGATAACAGCAGGTTTCGCAGGTGCCTTGATCGTGTTGTTTCGTGATAAGAGGAGACCGGCGTGTTGCGTGAAAAATGGGCGTAAGGGATCCGTCAAAGCAGGTGGCTTTGGATTCGGTTCGTTTAGCAGTTGAAAGAAAACGTTATAAGCGGGTGGCTTTGTTTTCTTGGTCGGTGGAGAGGCCTCTTGGAACAAGTTTGATCGGGAAAAGGTACGGGTGTCAAGATAATGGCGTTGGAGTTCAAATCAGGTGACTCGGATGTGACCGGGTAGAGGTCGTTGATCCGTGATGAGTCAAGATGTTAGTGAACGTTTCCAACGTGAAGCCATGTGAGATGTTAAAAATGTACTGATTTTTTTTCGGGTTGAACCGGGAGACTTTGGACGTGATCGAGGTGAAGATCGGGTGTCCGGTAAAAGTCGTAATGGTTCGGAACCAAGGTGGTTCGGTGCTGCAGTGAACGGGGAGAACAAACACCGATTAAGGGGGTGATTGTTGGGTTTACTCGGGTTTGTTTGCGGGTCATTGGTTCGGCACGTTATCGAGTCACATGTCCGTTTACGGGTTATGAAAAGGGTCAATAATAAGCTGCACGTTTAAAAGGGATTTACCCATGTTTTTAACGTTGCTGCAAACCATTCAGAAGTGGTCAAGTTTGACCGAGCTTATGGGAATAAGTTACTCAAGTCGTATGCAGAATAAAAGGAGCTTTATTTGGAATATTCTTTCTGCACATTTGTTTTGTTTAATATAAATAGGATAGGATAGTGTTATTTTTGTACACCCTTTTCATCTTTTAGTTATATACAGAAGCTTTTAACCCTTTTCTTTTATCACTGTATACTCTCTGCATATTATACACATACATACATGAGTGTATTGAGTGTGTGTGAGTGTGTGAGTGTGGGACCTGATCCAACATCTTCCCAGTCGTTTGCTGGGCTGACGGGTTCTGTATATTCATCGTCTCCTTCATCTACCCCAATTTCAAACTTCCCTTTTTCCAGATCGCTGAAGTCAGTTAACCCATTAAACGTGGTCAACTGCATTTCTTGGGGTTCTGATGATGGACATATGACGGCTTTAGCACCAGAGTCTAGGAATGCCTTTATTAGAGCCGGTGTAGGACCGTATAAACATGTGCATGTTATTATCCTATCCCTCCAAGCACCAACCTGCAAAATTTCTAGCAATAAAACAAACAAATATAAGTAAATTAAGCCAAATGGACCTAAACTTTATTTAAAAGAAATCAAGTATGATTATTTAAAAACATACCATCCAACGCACGTCTTCAGGAGTTAAGTGCATAGAAGGAACTGTCCTACGGAACATGTAAGCCCCGATTTCTTGGTCGTCTTCCATCACCTGCATATTTAATTGAGACAAAACAGTTAATGAATCATATTGACATTAAATTATTAAAACAGATAAATAAACAACCATAAGCTACATAAGCATACTTAGGTCTGGCGTCCTATATAATGATGTACAACACCGCCTATATTTGACACTCTGTAGAAACTTCTCAGCCAATTCTCCAGGTTCCGCCACTACAAATACATCATTTTGCCAACTATAACAGAAAAACAAAGCAACTTAGAACCAAGAGTTATCAAATCGTTAAAAAGTTAATTCTTGTTTCTAACTTTCAATGGGATATTGTTGTTTTAGAGTTAATTCTTACCAGTAGAACACTTGCATCATCATCAGCATGCAACCACTTGGAAAACAGGGGAAGAAGGCGGTTCAATGTATCACACCCGTTCATTAGCGGAAGCGCGCAGTGTGAACTTGATTAGTTTTCATTGCATACGATAATAGTAAACAACTACATGATTAAAATGAACGATGTTCATCCATTGACATGATTTAAAATATTACACACCATGAGTTGTTTAAGATACAAACCAACATAAGTTTTAAGTTTTACAAAAGGACTAGTTCGACATAAGATTAAAACATAAGGCTTTGCATCCTATATCTCATTGCAGATGAGATATATGGGCCAACTCCAAAAGGATAACATCGATGACTTGTAATCCAAAAGCTTGATAGTAAACACCAGCACCAAGATCCCATTAATTTCCTGAAATACATATAAGTTGGAAAACATCAACAAAACTTGAGCGAGTTCATCTGTTTTAAGTGAGTTCCAATTAATCGTTTAAACATTTGAGAGATCTTTTAACAAACAGGTATGTAAAGCGTCTATGAACAAATCAGTAATGTTTTTGAAGTGGTATGGTCCCAAAAACCTCGCGCAGACGCATGGGACCATACCACAACTTCATCTCAATAAGCCCTCTTTAAGAGAACCCTACGCGGCTGCGCACCGGTTCTAAAGAAAAACTTAAAAAGAAAACAGTCTTCAACATCCGATCGCCGAGACAGAACTAACACACCCTTGCGCAAGTTCATATGACAGGATAGTTAACAACATCTCCGCGCAAGTATCACCCAGACTTGAATAAAAAGTAACCTTTGTGTTACAACAGAATTTGCATGAGGCAGAGCCACATAGGATTACAGCTGTAAACCTTCTAGAAGGCTCTATCGTGCACAACCATTCGGTTATAACTGAATGGACACGTGACATCATCCTGAGCACTCCTCAAAGTCACAATGATGGCATTAAATTGAAGAAGGATCCACGTTCACTCACTTTCCACGTGGCCTCTCCCCAGCCGTTGATCAAGCCCATGATCCGTGTGCCTATGCACCACGTTAGTGATTAACGGAAAATAAATAACCACTTACGAAAAGTGCTTTCCGTTATCTCTCCCGTCAAACAAACTTTCCCGCCCAAATTCGGTTATAAATAAGGACAATTCAGGTATCATTTCTCAAGTTACTCTCACTTCACTTTCACTATTACTTCTTCTTCTTCTTCTTCTTCGTTGAAACCTATACTTATTCTCACGCCGGAGGGTGGTCACGGAGAGAACCCCCATTCTCCCTGTGGCGAGTCTAACGGCTGTTCGTTTTGCAGTTATCATTTGAAGAAGGAGCTTAGCCAAACCCCATAATCAAACGAGAGGACTCACCCTTTTTATGCAGAACTAAACCCCTGGTCCGATTGATTCCGGTCATTCGAACCAGTGTTTCTTCAGTTTTGAAAGGACAATAATATGTCTAGCAACATAGGAAGCACTCAACCCTAGCGAATTTCCTCTGGTCCACCCGGTTGGAACAACAAAAGCACTACATTGGCCACACAAGGAGAGTGGGGCTCGCTACACCCGATAGATCTACCACTTTTGCCCCTCGGTCTTATACAAGATTAATGGCACTTAAGAGAGATACTATTCGCTCACATGATCTAACAGTTCATTCCCTAGCTAAACCATACCATTGAGACATGTATTTCACCCCCGAGAGTTATAATCCCGAAAATAGTTAAGAGAAAAGGGAGACATGAACTCACAGCTTTGCGTATCGTAAATAGTGCATACTCAAGATTGGTTCCTTCTGTTCGTGTTGCAACCTACAAACGTGTTAGGTTTTGTTAGACACTTCGGTCTTGTAACGACTCTTAGTCTTAAATATTTATTAAGACTTGTTTTGGAATTGTATTTGTTTTGAGTTGTACTTTCGATGTATGATGTCTATATATATTTCATAAAATATATATATTCTTGTATTGCGTGTATCGTATGTACGGGCCTAGCCTTTCTTGTAATCGGGGTCCACCCGTTTGCCTCGATGATACCGTCATCGGACATGTTTAATATATTTATTTGTTTAGTCGCGATTCACGCTCAATGTTTAGGTGTATGTCCATATATAATTTCCCATAATTATATATAATTCCAAGTTCGATATATTAGTTAAAATATTATATTTTAACTTATATTATTTGCATGCATCGTTTTATATATCATTTGTATTTACGATGGGTTCGTTAAAAATAATATATTTTTAACGTTTCTTGACATATAATATTTCCATATGCATGTGCTTATGATATACATGTCCAAGTGTACCATTTGTTAAGTATTATACACGTATATATCTTCCCAAGTATAGGTTTACTTCTATTATGAGTATTTTACGTACTTAACTTCGTATTCTCATAATTATGTATACTACTTGTATAATGGTATTTTTACCAAGTGTTGGTAGTATATGTTGACATGTATTTGTACGTATAGGAATACGTATATTCTTGTATTCTTAAAATATAAATTTCAAGACATGTTTATAGAATCGTATATATATCTATACTATATTATAAAGCATTTCCCAAGGATTCCTGTAAAATTTAAGTAATTACAACTTATAATGCTTATTGTACAATACTTAATTAGCATAGTAAATGGGCAAAACTGTCTTTTAAAAGACTAATTAAATTCAAATAAGCTCCAATGATAAATTACCCAACACTCTAGGGGTGTAACGTGAAAATACATATTAAACATTGCTTTTTGGCTGGAGAGACTCTTCAAAATCCTATAAAACAAAGTACGATTGTAACTCACTCCTTTAATCTGACGTTTCACTGATAATTTGATTTATAATTTTCCGTAACCGATCATCATTCAAAGATTTGGTGTAACGGTTGCAATCATCGAAACTAATGTAAATATATAACTCGGAACATCATCTGGAACTCTTTCACTCAGTATCCAACGCTCATGCGCTTGCTCCGTGTACCAAGATCTCGCCGGAAAACCTGCAACTCCGGCCACAACAAGTTTCCACCATCCGCTTGGTCCCGTACTAAGTTACACTACGACCGCGTTTCCGTACTGTGTATCTACCGTTGCGCCTACACTGAAGATTTCCATCGGTGTCGAAACGAACATTATTCGAGCCATGTTCTCGCGACTCCGAAACACCCATACCACCGCCCATCATTGTTGATATGTTACTGTCTTTTAAAAGATGTTACTGTCTTTTAAAAGACTAAGGTGTAAAACTTTATCCTCAAACTCCAAAAACACATATTCCAACGTATGACTATTTGAATCTCCAAAAACAAATGACTTATCAACTTCAAACTCCAAAAAAGTAATATAGGGGATATATGTCTGTATTATATATCAACTCTGCATTGTTTATATTCTATTGGAATATAAACAATTGAATATGTGTTGCAGAAATAATATAGGGATATGATTTTTGTTTTGTTTTGTTTTGTTTTGTTTTGTTTTGCATTGCAGGCACCACAAGATAAGAAGATTTTGGATGTAGGAGCAAACCTTTTTTTTGTTGGAAACATGGATATAGTAAGATCTCATTTATTACACACACATGAATATCATTAATCTTTTCTGATAGAACTTTTGTGGACTTGTATATTTGTATCAATCATGACTTGCCACACCATTTTGAAGGTTGTGGATGAGAAAATGTTCTATGATACTTTCAGTGCTTATGGACTTATTGTGAGGAATCCAAAGGTAAACTTATTATAACTCCATTGTTATTATCAACCAGTGATATTGTTTCTGAATTAATTTCATTTTTTTTCTCAAATTTCTGTTTTAGCTAATTCAAGATTTCTCATATCTTCGCTTTTTTCGCTTAAAGATCTTCTTGTCACTCACAAGGACCTCAGAGTTTCGGATAAAAAGAAGGATGCTATTCAAGGTATTATCATGATCGTCTGTTGGAGTCTTTGGCATGCTAGGAATTTGGTGAAATTCTCCAACTATTAGGTTAAGATTGATAGCATTATTAGTGAGGTTAAGGCATTGGGTTTTTTATGGTTTGCAAATAGATCTAAACATAAAGAAGTAGCGTGGGGGGATTGGAGTTCCTTTGTAAATATGTAAGTTTTGTGTAGTTTTTTGCGGGCCCGACTTGGGTTGGCGTCTCTTAATGAAGTTTACCTTTCAAAAAAAAAAAAAGATTTCTCATCCATAAAAATGTATAATCTTAACAAAGTTTTTAATAAGGTGAATGTGATGTGGAAATGGCCATTTTCATTAGCCCCTAAGTACCCAAAATAGGACAAAAAAGGATTGAATGTTGGATAACATAAAATGAATAGTTTGAAGTTATTAAACTTTTTAAATAGTTATAAAAGAAAAAAAAAATTATTTTTACCCAAAATAGAAGTTTGAGAAAAGTTGATTATCTATGCAATTGGTCTTTTGAAGTAAATTAAATGGTAGATGAAAGCAATTCTTTGTATTCATGTAACTATCTTTTCCTTTTTATAGTGTGCCCCGTTATCTTGAATTCATATACATGTATCAATATTGTCTTAATATGTTTAAATATTTGACCCCAGAAGCCCATGTATAGTTGTGTTTTAAGGTAATTATTTGAGTGATGATACTCATCTTTAAAATTGAAATAATCAAGTTCTTAGCAGTGATATTAGTTTGAGTAGCACTAGGAATATTGTGTCCTATGTAGCCATGCATAGCAAGTACAGTTCATAACTTTGTGATTGAGACAACTGTTAGCAACAATATATAGACAAACTATACATATATACGACTTATATATAATTTTTTGTTTTGTTTTAAGGTTTGAATTATGCTCTCGCTCTGTATTATATATGGACTCCGCATTATTTTAAGGTTTGAATTATTTCCTCGCTCTGTTTTATATATGGGCTCCGCATTGTTTTAAGGTTTGAATTATTTTCTCGCTCTGTATTATATTCGACTCCGCAGCACCGCGCGGGTTTCCCACTAGTATATATATATATATATATCTATCTTAGGCTTGGCAATTGCTT
The DNA here is from genome assembly GCA_030545235.1 of Helianthus tuberosus. Classification (NCBI taxonomy): domain Eukaryota; kingdom Viridiplantae; phylum Streptophyta; class Magnoliopsida; order Asterales; family Asteraceae; genus Helianthus; species Helianthus tuberosus. Next base: position 5,110,785 of record CM060419.1, read on the forward strand.
GTATTTCCATATAGCTTAAAAATAGTTTATTTTTTAAGACTAACTCAAAAAAATATATATTTTTTATACACTTCAAAAAAAAATTTATGATTGACAAAATATGATGTATTTTGTATACTTGTAAAAATATATTCGGTTTTGAAAATATAATTTTACCAAGCTTCTATATATTATATTTTTAATCCGGAATATGTACATAGTTTTTCCATTAAGTCCAAATGTCCGAATCGTCCAATATTTGTGTCCAAGATATAAACGTTCATGTATCCTAGTAATTCGTTAATTACAGATTTTATTGCATTTGTTTGTGTATATTATTTCAAGTTCCTAACTTTTAATATAACTAATACAAACAATATACACATAGCACATAGTTCATGTGACCACTAAAGTCACGATGATGGCATTAAATTGAAGAAGGATCCACGTTCACTCACTTTCCACGTGGCCTCTCCCCAGCCGTTGATCAAGCCCACGATCCGTGTGCCTATGCACCACGTCAGTGATTAACAGAAAAGAAATAACCGCTTACGAAAAGTGCTTTCCGCTATCTCTCCCGTCAAACAAACTTTCCCGCCCAAATTCGGTTATAAATAAGGACAATTCAGGTATCATTTCTCAAGTTACTCTCACTTCACTTTCACTATTACTTCTTCTTCTTCTTCTTCTTCGTTGAAACCTATACTTATTCTCACGCCGGAGGGTGGTCACGGAGAGAACCCCCATTCTCCCTGTGGCGAGTCTAACGGCTGTTCGTTTTGCAGTTATCATTTGAAGAAGGAGCTTAGCCAAACCCCATAATCAAACGAGAGGACTCACCCCTTTTATGCAGAACTAAACCCCTGGTCCGATTGATTCCGATCATTCGAACCAGTGTTTCTTCAGTTTTGAAAGGACATTAATATGTCTAGCAACATAGGAAGCACTCAACCCTAGCGAATTTCCTCTGGTCCACCCGGTTGGAACAACAAAAGCACTACATTGGCCACACAAGGAGAGTGGGGCTCGCTACACCCGATAGATCTACCACTTTTGCCCCTCGGTCTTATACAAGATTAATGGCACTTAAGAGAGATACTATTCGCTCACATGATCTAACAGTTCATTCCCTAGCTAAACCATACCATTGAGACATGTATTTCACCCCCGAGAGTTATAATCCCGAAAATAGTTAAGAGAAAAGGGAGACATGAACTCACAGCTTTGCGTATCGTAAATAGTGCATACTCAAGATTGGTTCCTTCTGTTCGTGTTGCAACCTACAAACGTGTTAGGTTTTGTTAGACACTTCGGTCTTGTAACGACTCTTAGTCTTAAATATTTATTAAGACTTGTTTTGGAATTGTATTTGTTTTGAGTTGTACTTTCGATGTATGATGTCTATATATATTTCATAAAATATATATATTCTTGTATTGCGTGTATCGTATGTACGGGCCTAGCCTTTCTTGTAATCGGGGTCCACCCGTTTGCCTCGATGATACCGTCATCGGACATGTTTAATATATTTATTTGTTTAGTCGCGATTCACGCTCAATGTTTAGGTGTATGTCCATATATAATTTCCCATAATTATATATAATTCCAAGTTCGATATATTAGTTAAAATATTATATTTTAACTTATATTATTTGCATGCATCGTTTTATATATCATTTGTATTTACGATGGGTTCGTTAAAAATAATATATTTTTAACGTGTCTTGACATATAATATTTCCATATGCATGTGCTTATGATATACATGTCCAAGTGTACCATTTGTTAGGTATTATACACGTATATATCTTCCCAAGTATAGGTTTACTTCTATTATGAGTATTTTACGTACTTAACTTCGTATTCTCATAATTATGTATAATACTTGTATAATGGTATTTTTACCAAGTGTTGGTAGTATATGTTGGCATGTATTTGTACGTATAGGAATACGTATATTCTTGTATTCTTAAAATATAAATTTCAAGACATGTTTATAGAATCGTATATATATCTATACTATATTATAAAGCATTTCCCAAGGATTCCTGTAAAATTTAAGTAATTACAACTTATAATGCTTATTGTACAATACTTAATTAGCATAGTAAATGGGCAAAACTGTCTTTTAAAAGATTAATTAAATTCAAATAAGCTCCAATGATAAATTACCCAACACTCTAGGGGTGTAACGTGAAAATACATATTAAACATTGCTTTTTGGCTGGAGAGACTCTTCAAAATCCTATAAAACAAAGTACGATTGTAACTCACTCCTTTAATCTGACGTTTCACTGATAATTTGATTTATAATTTTCCGTAACCGATCATCATTCAAAGATGTGGTGTAACAGTTGCAATCATCGAAACTAATGTAAATATATAACTCGGAACATCATCTGGAACTCTTTCACTCAGTATCCAACGCTCATGCGCTTGCTCCGTGTACCAAGATCTCGCCGGAAAACCTGCAACTCCGGCCACAACAAGTTTCCACCATCCGCTTGGTCCCGTACTAAGTTACACTACGACCGCGTTTCCGTACTGTGCATCTACCGTTGCGCCTACACTGAAGATTTCCACCGGTGTCGAAACGAACATTATTCGAGCCATGTTCTCGCGACTCCGAAACACCCATACCACCGCCCATCATTGTTGATATGTTACTGTCTTTTAAAAGATGTTACTGTCTTTTAAAAGACTAAGGTGTAAAACTTTATCCTCAAACTCCAAAAACACATATTCCAACGTATGACTATTTGAATCTCCAAAAACAAATGACTTATCAACTTCAAACTCCAAAAAAGTAATATAGGGGATATATGTCTGTATTATATATCAACTCTGCATTGTTTATATTCTATTGGAATATAAACAATTGAATATGTGTTGCAGAAATAATATAGGGATATGATTTTTGTTTTGTTTTGTTTTGCATTGCAGGCACCACAAGATAAGAAGATTTTGGATGTAGGAGCAAACCTTTTTTTGTTGGAAACATGGATATTGTAAGATCTCATTTAATACACACACATGAATATCATTAATCTTTTCTGATAGAACTTTTATGGACTTGTATATTTGTATCAATCATGACTTGCCACACCATTTTGAAGGTTGTGGATGAGAAAATGTTCTATGATACTTTCAGTGCTTATGGACTTATTGTGAGGAATCCAAAGGTAAACTTATTATAACTCCATTGTTATTATCAATCAGTGATATTGTTTCTGAATTAATTTCATTTTTTTTCTCAAATTTATGTTTTAGCTAATTCAAGATTTCTCATATATTCGCTTTTTCGCTTAAAGATCTTCTTGTCACTCACAAGGACCTCAGAGTTTCGGATAAAAAGAAGGATGCTATTCAAGGTATTATCATGATCGTCTGTTGGAGTCTTTGGCGTGCTAGGAATTTGGTGAAATTCTCCAACTATTAGGTTAAGATTGATAGCATTATTAGTGAGGTTAAGGCATTGGGTTTTTTATGGTTTGCAAATAGATCTAAACATAAAGAAGTAGCGTGGGGGGATTGGAGTTCCTTTGTAAATATGTAAGTTTTGTGTAGTTTTTTGCGGGCCCGACTTGGGTTGGCGTCTCTTAATGAAGTTTACCTTTCAAAAAAAAAAAGATTTCTCATCCATAAAAATGTATAATCTTAACAAAGTTATTAATAAGGTGAATGTGATGTGGAAATGGCCATTTTCATTAGCCCCTAAGTACCCAAAATAGGACAAAAAAGGATTGAATGTTGGATAACATAAAATGAATAGTTTGAAGTTATTAAACTTTTGAAATAGTTATAAAAGAAAAAAATATTATTTTTACCCAAAATAGAAGTTTGAGAAAAGTTGATTATCTATGCAATTGGTCTTCTGAAGTAAATTAAATGGTAGATGAAAGCAATTCTTTGTATTCATGTAACTATCTTTTCCTTTTTATAGTGTGCCCCGTTATCTTGAATTCATATACATGTATCAATATTGTTTTAATATGTTTAAATATTTGACCCCAGAAGCCCATGTATAGTTGTGTTTTAAGGTAATTATTTGAGTGATGATACTCATCTTTAAAATTGAAATAATCAAGTTCTTAGCAGTGATATTAGTTTGAGTAGCACTAGGAATATTGTGTCCTATGTAGCCATGCATAGCAAGTACAGTTCATAACTTTGTGATTGAGACAACTGTTAGCAACAATATATAGACAAACTATACATATATACGACTTATATATAATTTTTTGTTTTGTTTTAAGGTTTGAATTATGCTCTCGCTCTGTATTATATATGGACTCCGCATTATTTTAAGGTTTGAATTATTTCCTCGCTCTGTTTTATATATAGGCTCCGCATTGTTTTAAGGTTTGAATTATTTTCTCGCTCTGTATTATATTCGACTCCGCAGCACCGCGCGGGTTTCCCACTAGTATATATATATCTATCTTAGGCTTGGCAATTGCTTGTATTTCCATATAGCTTAAAAATAGTTTATTTTTTAAGACTAACTCAAAAAAATATATATTTTTTATACACTTCAAAAAAAAAAAATTATGATTGACAAAATATGATGTATTTTGTATACTTGTAAAAATATATTCGGTTTTGAAAATATAATTTTACCAAGCTTCTAAATATTATATTTTTAATCCGGAATATGTACATAGTTTTTCCATTAAGTCCAAATGTCCGAATCGTCCAATATTTGTGTCCAAGATATAAACTTTCATGTATCCTAGTAATTCGTTAATTACAGATTTTATTGCATTTGTTTGTGTATATTATTTCAAGTTCCTAACTTTTAATATAACTAATACAAACAATATACACATAGCACATAGTTCATGTGACCACTAAATATATATTTTCCTAAAATATATATTTATAACCATTTTTATTTCTTGAAAACCATACCTTCTTTGCTTGTATTTTTATACAAAATTGTGGGAATTTTTATACTTATTATTTTTAAACAAGTTTACTTGTAAGAACCTTGTTAAAAATATTTTCTAAGTGTTTAAATTGTATAAAAATTTGGCCATAGTTTCCCCTAGAAAATGGAGGTTTCCATGTTTTTAAACAAATCATTTTCTTTTCAAAACTCATCAATAATTTTCTCACAACAATTTATAACATGATATATGCATAACAATGCACTTTTCATGCCATGATGAACTTGAATCTTTATAAAAACTTGTAGTATTTTAAATCCACCAATATCATGTTCATCCATCCTTAAAAACATATTATGTTTTTAATTTTTGTAAACTTTATAGAAAACCATTCTTGAAAGTTTGTTCATCCACTTTCTCAATAAGTTAGTAAGCATGAACATAGCCTTTTTAACAACTTTCACAAGTCCATATCTTTCATTTACCAATTTCATCATGAACCTTTCAAGATCTTTATGTACACTTGTTAGATTATGTTTTTAATCATCATCTAACAAGTTTACATGTGATGTTCATCATCATTAACACAAACTATCAAGTAACAAGTTTCATATCACAACATAAACAATCCATATCTCATGATATTTAGTTTGATTTCAAGTGTTTTCATCTTCATTTTGTAAGAGTCTTTAGATGTTAAGTTGTACATATGTTACATATACATAAACAAGATGAAATTTAGTGTTCAAAGATACTTACTACTAGCACAAGTCTAGGGAAGTAACAAGAAGATGAAGATGAAGAAAGTTGGTGGATAAAAGCTCCCAAGAGAGGTCCTTCCACTTCTAGTGCTTGAAACCTTCTTAAACATGCTTGAGACACCTTAGAACACCCTTGGATTGGCTTGAAATGGACTAGAAATTGAAGATGATGGTTGGGGTATGGTGGCCGTAAGTTGTTGTTGTTGTTGTTGTGGAGAGAGTTTTTGGTTTCTTGGTGGGTCTTGAAATGAAGTGAAAGTGATTAGATAAGGAGTAAGATCCTTTGTGTTATAATTTCCTACCAAAAATTTAACCAATGGATTAAGGAACAGGTATCTTTGACCAACTATGTATTAGTCAACATGATTAGTAGTGGTGGGTTTTTTGGGGACGATTACAAGTGTGTGTGTGTGTGGGGGGGGGGGGGGGTCTTCCGAAAAGTATTAACATAACCCCTTGTTTTCTCACATGAGATTTAGTATAACATTGACACTGGACTTCAATCTATGTCCTAAATATGTCGTTTAGCTGAGTACTGAACCCATGTCAGCGCTATTTGTTAAATCGGTAAACCTATTAATTGTTTCTGTGCATTATCTGAATTGTTTCGAGTTATAACCATCAAAATGAATAATATGCTTCACACAATGTATTCTATGAGTCCTCTAGATGTATGCCATGCAATTCATGCAGTTCAGATGTTCAAAACACATAACCATATAATATTAAGGATAGTTCCAATGTATGGAAATTACCCGAAAAATGCCGGTTGTCACACAATGTGTTTAAGGCAAGCAATACGCCGCTCCTTAGATCTCGGCTGTCTCCATAAGTAGCTCAACATCTCATTTAGCACCTTCTCAAACCTACACAAATGCCAAATCCAAACTGTATTTTTCTTCTCAAAATTCCAAATTAATTTTCAAGTTGTAGATAACGTAGCATACCATGGGCTACGAGGATTGTTCTGGTGCGTACAAGTCACAAGGAGCACCAACATCTCAACCACATGCTCCCATATTTCATCAACAAGGATTTGTTCATGAAACCCTTCACATGCCATCTTAATCTTTCAAGCATTTCATCGAACACGTTCCAAGCATTTCCAAGATCACCATGCTTAATGTACATCATCACCAATTCCAGCTTGTGTGTTCCAAAGAACTGAAAATATAAATTGAAACTAACACCGTATTATATGATCCAAAATCAGACTGTTGTCTGACAAAGAAATGAATGCTGGAAAATTAAAATGAATAGCAAAAATCATGATATTAAGGATAACATAGTGAAAGCTCACACTTACATCATCGGTTGACATGATTAGCTAAGATGACTAAAATAAGATAGAAAAACATTTTGATTAAGTGGCTATGTGAATTTGAGTTAACCTGTATGGAATTCTGAATTTGCCCAATTTAGGCGCCTTAAATTTAATAGAAATTCCCGATCCATTGTTACTTTATCCTGTGGGTGGACCAAACCAAAAAGTCAAATTTAGCAGCAAGATACAACAAATCAAGTCTAGAAATCAGAATTATATACCACAAACTAATAATCCAAGAACCAGATGCAAGAATAGAGGAATAACATAAACTAATCGAGTTAAAAAAACAAGAAAGAAAGATGAAAATAAAAACCTTACAGAAGTCTTGAAATCGAGCTTCAAAGGTAGCTCCGTTTTCCCCAAAGGATTCAAAGAACTCAACTCCGAACCAAGAACAATGCCCTAAATCCTCCAGTCGCCTGTAATTGCAAAACAAAAAAAAACCCAAAACAATAATAATGGAAATTAAATATGACTCCATGATTAATGATTTGCTTCACATATCATCACCTTTTTCGTTTTGAGAGACGAAGAAACAATAAAATTGTTATCAATTACCAATGTAGCTGCTAGCACTATTGGAATTTGGAACGGATGAGGTAATTCGAATCAAATTATCAGTTCTAAACCTAAAATTGAGTGGGTGGGATGGAAACGCACGACGCTTCATGTAACAACTCTCGCCAAAATTATTATTTCTTATTTTATTATGTCCAATAGGAAACCCTAATTAAGACCCCCAAGTAATATTGCATGACCCCTAAAATTTTCAGAACAATTAGAACTAGGATCAGGGCCCCTAAAACTCAGGGGGTATTCCCTAATTGATATTATCTACACAGTTTGCTGTAAAAATCAAATTTCGTCGATCTGTTGACTCACCTAGGCTATAAATACACGAGGCTACCCTATCCTAAAAGTGTCCCTGTCGCGCCACGCGACAGCCTGTCGTGACACGCGACAGGGACGATTTTTCAGTATAAAATCCAGGGGTTTGGCACTTGCATGGTTGCGTTGGTTCGACGTTCAAATTCGTTTTGTACACTGAGTTATTCACTTTTTCGTTCAAAAACACACACTAGCAAGAAGCTCTGCTGCGATAACAGGGAAATAACTCGATCACTGCTACGATACAATGTCCGATCGATTGAAACCGATCCGATGGATGTTTAATTGTTGCCCGTATTTGGGCTATACTTTGTCATTCGTCGTGAGGGTTTTGATCTCGTGAGCTTATCATAAATGTTATATTAAGTTACTGACCTAGTTTCGTGTGCATTGTTATTTACATTAGGTTATCAGGCTTATCAGTAGGCTAAACTCTGCCCGTCTAAACTTGCAATGTGAGTCATTCTCTTTTTATCAACCATGTTTTACAATACTCCATTTATTTCCAAAGTTATAATTACAGGGATTAAGTCGTGGTTATCTTAAATCACTGGCAAGTGGGGTATTGTGCACATTACTAATCTCTCACGGTTAGGTTCATCAACATAACAGTGATAATCATCACTACTTGGGTGAAAGGACCCAATAGTGGTATGACCATCGTCACCAGGGTGTGACACGGTGCCAGATAAAAATAAGATAGTAGCCATTGTAATCGCTCTTATGCTGTAATTTATAACTAAGGTGTCGTTTTTATAACTTGAGTGACTCGCCAGTATTTCCCCGCTGATAAAATATTTTTAACACATGTTTCAGGTGACTTACTGTGAACCAAGGAAAACGTGCTACGGAGCACTAACAAGCTTGAAGTGGTGGCTCAGTAAAATAAATAAACATGTTTTGTAAAACAGAGAATTTCCTCGTGAAATTCCTTTATTGTAAATTACGGGGTTTATCCCAAATTATGAAATAAAGTATTTGGGCATTTTCAAGTTTTAAAAGATCCTGTTAAACTTCCGCTGTCAACTCAAATAATAGATACCACGGGTTTCTGTTCCGCGGCTCCTGGACCGGGTCACATCGGGACGAGGGCCGTGACAGAAAAAGGTGGTATCAGAGCCACTGATTTAAGCCAATTAAGTATTTAGAAATACTTAATTTCTCAATTTGCCACTCTGTGATTCTGTGATATTTAATTTGTAATATATAACTTTTTAATTAGGATTTTGTGTTTTCTTTATATCTGCTAAACAGCATGAATGAGTTGTCTGAAGCTCTTCAGAATCTTACTATCTATCCTGCTGACGTAGAAGTTTCCAGAGACTTTTCCGCTTATCTGGCCGACACTGAAGAACCTATGGAGTTCCAGGCTCAAGCCCAGGAGAAACCCAAGATAAAGAAAAGAAGGAGAATCGTAGGCTGGAGACGCGCACGGAGGAAGAAGCCAGCTGCCCAGAGGATTAAAAAGACTGAGGATCCCAAGGATAAAGGCAAGGGAAAGGAAATCGGGGAAAGTTCAGGGCAAGCCCAGAAAATGCCACCATGGGAAGAGCTGGATCGTAAACTGGCAAATTGTGACCTCATTAGACCTGCCAATGAAAACCTTTTCAATTACCCAATTGAATCACAATTTTCAGTTAATTTGGAACCTGCTATTCCAGATCCCATTGTTAGCCACCAACTTCTACCCGGAGAACTGGAGGAATGGTGGACAAGTGATTGGCAATTTCAGAACCTCTTGAATAACCCTAATACCTTTTTCCCCCAGTTTGACCTAGAGCCTGCACCAAACCCACCTATGAGCACTGAGAACTTGGCTGAACTCCGCCACTATGGCGAGGAGCTGGTGGACGCAGGAAATAGAATCCGGGAAGTGGGGGAGAGGATATCATGGAAATACGACGAGAGGGAACGTCGTTTCTGAAATGCCAGCTGACGGGGATCGTATGTGGTTATGTGGTTACGTGTTTAATAATAATAAAATAATAATAAATAATAAAAATATAATCATGTAAAATAACTTAAAATAAAACTTTTGTAAGATAACTGGTGTGTACGGATGCATACTAAAATATATAAAAATATCAACGTCGCAAAGTCGACAATTTTGGCTATACGTGTTGACGTGATTATGTGCAATTATTCTATTAAGTTGGTTATTTATTTTGTGCCAATAACTTATTTATATTGTTAATTATCAGATGAAACACGCTGTTAATGAACCAGTTAATGAAATTAACCAATCCGAGCAAAACAATGAAGATCACTTTCTTAATAGGCAAGACATAGAAAACATTGTTGCCCAGGGAATAGCAAATGCTATTCCAGCAATCCTTGCTGCTGCCCGAAATCCAGTTGAACCTCCACCACCTACTCCCAGCAAACGCACGTGCGACGATAATTTCAGTAATAGTGTTAACGGAGGTGGCAATAATGACAACGTGATTCAAGCCCCGATACTAAAGAAAATGAAAGTTGCAACACCTGGTTGCACTTATAAAGAATTTCTTGCCTGTAAACCTATTGAATTTGTAGGCAATGAAGGGGCAAATGCTGCACTGCGTTGGTTGAGAAAACCGAAGCAGTAATTAAAATAAGTAAATGTGCCGAGGAAGACAAGGTTATGTACGCGTCGCATCTTTTTAAAGAAGGAGCGTTAGAATGGTGGAACACCGTACTACAAGCCAAGGGAAGTGATGTGGCGTATGCCATGAACTGGGAAGAATTTAAGAGTCTAGTGGAAAGAAAATTATGTCCCGAATATGAAAAGGAACAAATGACAAATAAGTTCCTGAACCACCGGATGGTGGATGTAGACTGTCGAGGGTATACTTCAACATTCTTCGAGTATGCTAGAGTTGTACCAACCCTGGCTTCGCCAGAACCGGTACTTATTTCTTGCTATATTTGGGGTTTGATTGGCGAAATCCGTGATATCGTTAAAGCTGCGAGACCTTGCACAATTGACAATGTAGTGGAATTAGCCAACACTTTGACAGACGGACTGGTGCGTACGCGAGAAGAAAATAAAAATAAGGAAGTGGCCCAAAAGATTACCTAAGGATTCCGTGTGGGTAATAGTAGTAATTTCAAGAAAAAAGGGAACCGGGCAATCTTCAACTGCTCCATTTTGCAGTACCTGTAAAAGAAAGCATTTTGGAAGATGCAAAGGGTATTGCAATTTCTGCAAAATTCTAGGGCATCAGGAAGAAGACTGCAGAAGGAAGAAATCCATAATTTGCTTCAATTGTGGAGAAGCCGGACATTTTAGACCAGACTGCCCTAAATTGGTCAAACCAGCTGACAACAAAGCTAAACCTGCAGAAGGAACTACCAAAAAGAACGCAAGAGCCTTCCAGTTGACTACCCAGGAAGCAGAACTAATCCCCGATGTGATTGCTGGTACGTTCCTAGTTCACGACGTTTATGCAAAAGTATTATTTGACTCTGGTGCAAACCAAAGTTTTATAAATACTTCATTCTGCCAAGCCCTTAATCTACCTTTAACCCACCTTAGACAAATTTTTACGGTAGAAACGGCAGATGGGAATTCTGTTAACATAGATAGGGTTTTGAAAGAAGGAAAGATAGAACTCTTAGGTCATAAATTTTCTGCAAACCTGTTACCTATGAAGTTAGCCAGATTCGATGTTGTGTTAGGAATGGATTGGTTAGTAGCCAACCATGCTCGAATCCTCTGTGATAAGAATTCCATAGAAATTCATACACCTACAGGAGAAGTAGTGGTGATTACAGGAGATAAGCCAAGTAAGCCAATGAAATTCATTTCAGTCATGAAAGTGGCCAGTTACTCCAGAAAACAAGGAATAGTGTATATGATTTTGGTAATCATTAACGCGAAAGGAAAGGAACTTAAGGAAATTCCAGTAGTATCAGAATACCCGGATGTATTCCCAGAAGAACTACCTGGATTACCACCCGATAGGGAAGTAGAATTTAGAATTCATCTAATTCCTGGAACTACACCGATAGCTAAGGCACCTTATAGGCTAGCACCCACCGAAATGCTAGAACTGAAAAAGCAGTTAGATGAATTATTAAGTATAGGATTCATACAACCTAGTTCATCCCCGTGGGAAGCACCAGTGTTGTTCGTAAAGAAGAAAGATGGCTCGATGCGAATGTGCATCGATTATAGGGAATTGAATAAAGTTACCATTAAGAATCGATACCCATTACCTAGGATTGATGATCTTTTTGATCAACTTCAAGGAGCTAGATATTTTTCTAAGATAGATTTACGCTCCGGATACCATCAGTTGAAAGTACAAGAAGAAGACATACCTAAAACTGCTTTTAGAACTAGGTATGGTCATTACGAGTTTACAGTCATGCCCTTTGGATTAACAAATGCTCCTGCAGCATTCATGGACATGATGAATAGGATCTGTAAACCGTACTTGGATAAATTCGTAATTGTCTTCATCGACGATATACTTATTTATTCCAAAAGTCAGGACGATTGTGAACACCTGCATGCACTCTTAACTTTGTTAAGAAAAGAGAAGCTTTATGCCGAATTCTCGAAGTGTGAATTTTGGCTACAAGAGGTACAATTTTTAGGACACATGGTGAATCACGAAGGTATTCATGTAGATCCCTCCAAAATAGAAGCAATCACCAAGTGGAAGGTCCCGTAATCAGCTATAGAAGTTTGAAGTTTTCTAGGGTTAGCCGGATACTATAGACGATTCATTAAGGATTTTTCCAAAATAGCTGTGCCATTAACTAAGCTAACCTGTAAAGCAGTAAAGTTTGAATGGGGATCTAGACAAGAAGAAGCTTTTAAAATTTTAAAGCAAAGGTTAACAAACGCCCCAATTCTTGCCTTACCCGAAGGGACAGAAGATTTTGAAGTTTATTGTGATGCTTCTAAACTAGGATTAGGATGTGTAATGATGCAACGCAAAAAGGTAATTGCGTATGCCTCAAGGCAATTGAAAAAGCACGAGGAAAATTATACGACTCATGACTTGGAATTAGGTGCCATAATTTTTGCCCTTAAAATTTGGAGACATTATCTGTACGAAAGTAGATTTACTGTCTATACAGATCATAAGAGTTTAAGATACATATTTGGGCAAAAGGAATTAAACATGAGACAAAGAAGATGGATGGAAATTCTAAGTGACTACGACTGTGATATTCAATATCACGAAGGAAAAGCAAACGTAGTTGCAGATGCCTTAAGTCGTAAGTATCATGAGAAACAACGATGAGTTCGTGCTCTTAGATTAAGTTTACAATTGGACTTAATGGAACAACTGAAGAATGTTCAAGAAACAGTAATCAAGGATGATGCTGAAGGAATGAAGGGAAGAATAAAGGCATTAGAGCAAGGGATTGAAGGAATTTGGAGATTCCACAAGAAAAGAATTTGGGTACCTAAGCAAGGAGACTTAAGAAATAAAATTTTAGAGGAGGCCCATAAATCTAGATATACCATGCATCCTGGTAATAATAACATGTACCAAGATTTAAGAAATAATTTCTGGTGGATAGGAATGAAAAAGGATATAGCTAGATATGTATCTAAGTGTCTAACTTGTTCACAAGTTAAGACAGAACACCAGAAACCTTCAGGGTTACTCCAACAATTAGAAATGCCTGTATGGAAATGGGAGCTCATAACAATGGACTTTGTTACTAAGTTACCCAAAACCAGAAAAGGTAACGATGCGATTTGGGTAATTGTGGATCGATTAACCAAATCAGCTCATTTCCTACCCATGAAAGAAACCTTTAGCATGGAAAGGTTAGTGATGCATGCGAAGTCTCGTATATATTAGGTGTATATTTTAAGCCCCTTTAACACTTATTTTAGCCAAGTTTTAAATTTATAAAACACGATATTTTACTAACACTAAACACACATATGGGCAAGTGCACCCATCGTGAGCGTAGTATAGCGTTGGTAAGATACCGAGGTCGTCCAAGGACACAAGAGCTTTTAGTACCGGTTTATCCTCAACGTCTAATCAAAATAAAAAGTTTAGAAAAATGTTTTTAAACTAAGAAAAATAAAAACTAACTAAAATGCTGAAAATAAAATAAAAATAAAAACAGATAGACAAGATGAATCACTTGGTTCCGACTCGTATCTAGTATAACCTTTGATTATTTCCGCACTTTTGCACATAATTAAGAGATTATCTTAGTTATCGTAGTAGGCCCCTCTTTTGAAGGTGACGTTACCCTCACCCCAGTAGTTTGAGTCAGCAAGGATACAATCCTAAAAGGGTGGATTATTGAAAGATAATGAATTAAGTTATTAATGCAGTATTATGGTAGGCCCCGCTTTTGGCGGTGACGTTACCCTCGACTAAGTAGTCTGAGTCAGCAGGGATACAGTCCTAAATAGCCGGGTTATAGTATTAATAGTAGTTAACTTATGAGGGGGTCAAAGAGTTTGGACCCCCGCCATCCAATACCGTGAAGTATTGAAGGAGGTCCTACTAAATTTGACCCAGGTCCATTGCAGGACCTCTAAACGCTGAACAATGGCAAGACCTTTACCAAACCGTTCCCTTAACCCCCGACCAGGTAGCCAACATACCTCCATATAGACCGTGGAGATATGAATGGTGAAAATCTTTTATTTTATATAGACAGTAAAATAATGCCACGACACCACGGACAAACGATAAGGAAAGATCACCTTCAACATAAGTAACTAGTTATTAAAGTCATTAATACAAAACCAAATAAAAAGTGCAAAAGATTAGAAATAAAAAGTATTATACTAGACACTTTGTCTTCACCAAGTGATGTAAGAGACTTAGGCAAACATGGCCTTGATTGTCAAGAACTCTTACGATCAATCTTGGATCCCGAGACGACTCACACACTCTACGATGGACAATGGATGATGGTGGTGGATGATGGTGTTGTGATGGTGGTGGGTGGTGGATGAAGTGTGAGAGAGGTGGTGTGCCAAGGGATGAGTTGAAATGAAACCAAGCACTCCTATTTATAGGCTGAACAGAAGGCTGGGCACGGCCCCGTGTCCGCTGGGCACGGCCCCGTGCCTGTCTGACACTCTCTCTCCTCATTAATTGTAATTCGCAATTACAATTAATGCGCCTGCTGTACTTTCGCCACGCCCCCGTGTTCACTGGGCACGGCCCCGTGGTGGGCAATAGAAGCTTCTATAGGTTTGTCTTTTCTGCTGCTTCTTGGGCACGGCCCCGTGCTGGCTGAGCACGGGGCGTGTTCAGTCTTCTGCCTTCTCTATTTTGCTTTGGAAGATGCCGTTGAGCGGTCGGGCAGTCCACTTATGTTCCTTTCCTTGTATTTATGTTGGATTTAGCTGTCTTTTTGCTTCTTTTGTGTTTTTGAGCTCATTTAATCCTGAAAATACAAAAGGAAGACAAAAACACTCTTTTTCCAATATTAGTACTTAAAAAGGGTTAGTTTTATGCCTCATTTGATGTAATTTATATGTTGCATTTTACACACATCAAATACCCCCACACTTGAACTTTTGCTTGTCCTCAAGCAAAACTCTTTAATATGTGGCTTACACTCCCAAATGGAATAGGTAGAAGAGAAGGTTTTGGGCTTGTCGTAGAGTGTCGGGATTTCCAAGATTCTTTAGGAAGTTTTATTTTTATTTATTTACAATCCTATTCGTCATGATTTATTTAAAACTTTTCATAAGATAAATTATTTATTAGGGCATAGCATGCCTTTTTTAAAATTCTATTTATATACAAGTTCACATACCTCACGGGAGAAATCACTCACACTCGGCCGAAGGTGTATTTTTAGTGAATCACTCGAGAGCGGCATGGAACTTATTCCTACCATAAGCTTGCTAAGCAATCAATCCTCCTCCTTTTTAACTTATATACCTTTGTAAATATCAAGAGGACTTTGTGGGTTAAGGGTTAGGCTTGGGTTAAAGGTAGGTGGTTGGGTTAGTGGTTAGTAGCAAAAAGGGTGAAAAAGCGTAACAAGTGTCGGTTTTCGTAGGACTTTCTATTTTTTGTAACTTTTTATTTTGATGAAGCTATTATTCAAACAAAGTTATTTTTGATAAACTTGTTTGTTTATTTTCTTTTGCTTCATCATCAACACATCTTTTTTTTTTTTTTTTTTTTTTTTTTTTTTTTGATCATACGAAAAACCGAACTTGTTACTAAAACAAAGGGTAAAAATTGAAAAAGGTTTTGGTGGGTAAAAGGGTTTTTTGTTTGGGTGATGAAATGAAAAGGTTTAGGTTCAAAGGGGCTAACTAGGGGGATTTTTTGGTAGGTGGTAAAAGAAAATGAAAAAATAATGGTGTAGAAATAAAAAGGGGTTAGTCCTAATGCCTCCATCATTTACTTACTCGGGTTTAAGTTGATAAGGACCGGGAACGTATCGTCATGGCAAGTTCTAGAGTCGTAAGAACCAAGCGGCTATTCACACAAGAAACGAAAAATGAGCATTTAGTCTAAAGATGTAATTTTGTATGCTCAATAAAGGCTCAAAACTCACTTTTGTGGGAATGGGTTTTTATGTGATCAAGTATATATAATCAAATTTTAACTAAGCTTGTCATGCCCTTTTTTATAATTTTCTTATGTTGGTTCTTTTTATCACGACGCTATCGGTTGTAAATTCGTAAAAATATAACCTTTTTGAGAACTTGGATTTCCCGAGTTAAACCTAGACAAGTAAAAAAAATGAAATTTTTGAAAAAATTTGGGGTGATTAGCGGTTCCAATAGAGTTTTGTGTAAGGCTTGTATTTAGGACTTGCAAAATTCAAGGTTTTAGCATCCCCCCCACACTTAAATTACACATTGTCCTCAATGTGTCCCAAAAATAAATTTTTAGGTTGATTA
Source organism: Helianthus tuberosus (assembly GCA_030545235.1). Lineage (NCBI taxonomy): Eukaryota > Viridiplantae > Streptophyta > Magnoliopsida > Asterales > Asteraceae > Helianthus > Helianthus tuberosus. The sequence goes on from CM060419.1 coordinate 5,127,480, forward strand.
GATGTGTAAAATGGTGTTAAAAAGCAAAAATTTTGTGTTACTGGGCGCTGAACACGGCCCCGTGTTATCCGGGCACGGCCCCGTGTTCAACTGCCAGTAACAAATTTAAATCAAGAGAAACAGAAGCCTGGACACGGGGGCGTGTTGGGTGAACACGGCCCGTGTCCAGTTACCTGAACTGGGCAGTTTTCTGCAGGGGGTTCAGCACGGGGCCGTGTTGGTTGGGCACGGCCCGTGTTGAACCTTCTGAAATGGAGAGAATTGTCGGGTTGCCTTGTTCTTGTGCATGAGGTCATTTTTCTCATTCCCCTTTTCATCCCTTACCACCATGAGTGTGTTTTATTCCTGAAAACTAAAACTAACTAGAAAACATAAAAATTAATCTAAATTAAACTAAGGATAGTTCCGCGGAATGCCTCCGTGGTGCGCCACGTTTATAAGGGTCCTTGGCTAGACCCAAAGCCGGTCATATGTCACCCAAGTGGGATGTATTGCATCCCATATTACACCGTCGGAGAGCATCATCCAAGCTTGAGTCTATGACGTGCATGTAGTTTACCGCGTCTTCGTCCTCAATTCTTTTTCCACATTCAAACTTCACCTCCTCATCCCCAAACTTCAACGTTAACGTTCCGTCATTCATGTCTACCACCGCTTGGGCGGTGGCTAGAAATGGCCTCCCGAGGATGAGAGGGACATCGGTGTCTTCTTCCATGTCTAGGATGACAAAGTCGGTTGGGAAAACGAAGTTGTCAACTTTTACCAACAAATTCTCAGCGACACCTTGTGGAAATTTGACGGATCTGTCGGCGAGTTGTATGCTCATCTTTGTAGGGCTTGTTGTTCCTAGGCCGAGTCGTTTGAACATTGATGTGGGCATGAGGTTAATGCTAGCCCCAAGATCGGCTAATGCATTACGAACGGGAGATTCCCCAATCGAGCAAGGAATTGTGAAGCTTCCGGGATCGATTTTCTTTTGTGGAAGTTTGCTGAGCACTAAGGCGGAGCATTCTTCGCCTAAGTTAACTAATTGCAATGATTCAATTTTCCTTTTGTTTGTGAGGAAATCCATCATAAAATTTGTGTATTTAGGCATTTGGGTTAGGACCTCGATAAAAGGAATATTAACATGCAATTGTTTTAGTAAATTTTTGAATTTAGCGAATTGCTCATCGGTCTTCTGACGATTTAACCTACCGGGGTACGGAATTGGAGGAGTCTTGGTGGGCTCTTGAGTTGGTAGAGAAGCCTTTTCTGGCGCAGGAGGAGTCACAGGCTGGCTAGAATGGCTTCTTTCATTTGGCGGCAATGGAGCATCCTCGGGACCCACGGTTCGATTTCTTAATGTGATGAGATGTACTTGTGCCTTCGGGTTGGTTTCGGTATTACTAGGTAACGCGCCTTGTGGTCTCTCGGAGAAATTTTGAGCTAGTTGATTTAATTGTTTTTCAACGTTTTGAATGCTAGCTTGTTGATTTCTAAAATTCGATTCCAATTGTTGAAATCGATCCGAGTTTTTCTTTTCAGTGTCAGAGATGAGGCGAGATACAGTATCTTCAAGCCTTTCTCTTCCACCTTGTTGTTGAGAGAAATTTTGTGGTTGTTGAAAATTAGTTCGTTGGTTTTGTTGGTTACTACTATTGCCGGGATCTCTCCAACCAAGATTTGGGTGGTTACGCCATCCTTGGTTGTAGGTACCCGTTGGAGGACCCGACGGCCTAGGTCTATTATCAATGTAGTTTACCGTTTCTGCTTGTTCATCTAACTCTTTCATACAACTCCAATTTTCATGTGACCCACCACACCCTTCACAAGCCATAACCGAGGCCGTTTTTGTCATTTCTAGCTTTTTGATTTTTGAAGAGAGGGCCTCGATTTGGGCTTGTAAAGAGGTGCTTTCATCAACCTTATGGGCGCCCGGGGCAATAGATTTATTACCTCGGGGAGTGTGCCATTGAAATTTGGTTTGAGCAATTTCCTCAATTTGGTTATATATTTCATTTGGGCGACGATTACCTAAAAGTCCCCCGGAGCTTGAGTCGAGTGTTTGTCTTGTGTGTGGCAACAACCCATTGTAGAAAGTGGATACTTGTTGCCACACCGCTAGACCGTGATGAGGACACTTTCTTAGAAGCTCCTTGAACCTTTCCCAAGTTTCATATAAGGATTCCCCATCCTCTTGTGAGTATGTATTAATTTCAGTCATTAATTTAGCCGTTTTAGCAGGAGGGAAATACTTATATAAAAACTTTTGAGCAAGTTCATCCCAAGTGTTTACCGATCCAACTGGGAGGGTGTTAAGCCAAGCCTTAGCTCGGTCTTTTAGTGAAAATGGAAACATTCGAAGGCGGATGGCGTCATTTGATGCTCCATTGATCCGAAAGGTATCACATATTTCTAAGAAGTTAGTAATATGTAGATGGGGATCCTCGTCCGCAAGCCCGTGGAAGGTTGCGGAGTTTTGGAGCATTTGTATCAAATGCGGCCGAAGTTCGAAGTTGTTGGCCTCGACATTCGGTGCATTGATAGCGGCGCCGAGATTGCCTACGGTGGGCCGTAGGTAATCCATGAGGGTACGTTGGTCCGCCATTGGAAGTGGGTCCCCCGAGGCTTTCTCTTGATTTTTAGCTTTAAGTCTTTTTCTGAGAAAGCGTTCGGGTTCTTCTAGGGGTTCTTTTATGTCTCTACTAGAACTGGAGCTCATGCACTACGTAGGAGGTTCAAATGTGGCGCCTGGGTTCCAAGTCCTGCAACAAAAACAGAAAAGAACGTTGGTCAGAATGTTCACCACGGCCCCGTGCTCAGTGAACACGGCCCGTGGTCAGAGGTACAGTAATTGTTTTCTGTATCCCAGTTATTGGGAGTTGGACACGACCCCGTGTTGCACCGACACGGCCCCGTGCTCAGCTCTCTGTAACTCAGAAAATAAAAACTGCCAGTTATGATGCTGGGCACGGCCCGTGTCTGACCAGGCACGTCCCGTGCTGAGCTCTGCAGAAGCTGAAAAACTAAGAAAAAATCCTAAAAAAAAATGAAAAAGAAAAATAAAAGTTGATTAGGCCGTTGATTCCTAAGTTTCTTAAAATCCTTGTGTCCCCGGCAACGGCGCCAAAAACTTGATGCATGCGAAGTGTCGTATATATTAGGTGTATATTTTAAGCCCCTTTAACACTTATTTTAGCCAAGTTTTAAATTTATAAAACACGATATTTTACTAACACTAAACACACATATGGGCAAGTGCACCCATCGTGAGCGTAGTATAGCGTTGGTAAGATACCGAGGTCGTCCAAGGACACAAGAGCTTTTAGTACCGGTTTATCCTCAACGTCTAATCAAAATAAAAAGTTTAGAAAAATGTTTTTAAACTAAGAAAAATAAAAACTAACTAAAATGCTAAAACTAAAAATAAAAACAGATAGACAAGATGAATCACTTGGTTCCGACTCGTATCTAGTATAACCTTTGATTATTTCCGCACTTTTGCACATAATTAAGAGATTATCTTAGTTATTGTAGTAGGCCCCTCTTTTGAAGGTGACGTTACCCTCACCCCAGTAGTTTGAGTCAGCAAGGATACAATCCTAAAAGGGTGGATTATTGGAAGATAATGAATTAAGTTATTAATGCAGTATTATGGTAGGCCCCGCTTTTGGCGGTGACGTTACCCTCGACTAAGTAGTCTGAGTCAGCAGGGATACAGTCCTAAATAGCCGGGTTATAGTATTAATAGTAGTTAACTTATGAGGGGGTCAAAGAGTTTGGACCCCCGCCATCCAATACCGTGAAGTATTGAAGGAGGTCCTACTAAATTTGACCCAGGTCCATTGCAGGACCTCTAAACGCTGAACAATGGCAAGACCTTTACCAAACCGTTCCCTTAACCCCCGACCAGGTAGCCAACATACCTCCATATAGACCGTGGAGATATGAATGGTGAAAATCTTTTATTTTATATAGACAGTAAAATAATGCCAAGACACCACGGACAAACGATAAGGAAAGATCACCTTCAACATAAGTAACTAGTTATTAAAGTCTTTAATACAAAACCAAATAAAAAGTGCAAAAGATTAGAAATTAAAAGTATTATACTAGACACTTTGTCTTCACCAAGTGATGTAAGAGACTTAGGCAAACATGGCCTTGATTGTCAAGAACTCTTACGATCAATCTTGGATCCCGAGACGACTCACACACTCTACGATGGACAATGGATGATGGTGGTGGATGATGGTGTTGTGATGGTGGTGGGTGGTGGATGAAGTGTGAGAGAGGTGGTGTGCCAAGGGATGAGTTGAAATGAAACCAAGCACTCCTATTTATAGGCTGAACAGAAGGCTGGGCACGGCCCCGTGTCCGTTGGGCACGGCCCCGTGCCTGTCTGACACTCTCTCTCCTCATTAATTGTAATTCGCAATTACAATTAATGCGCCTGCTGTACTATCGCCACGCCCCCGTGTTCACTGGGCACGGCCCCGTGGTGGGCAATAGAAGCTTCTATAGGTTTGTCTTTTCTGCTGCTTCTTGGGCACGGCCCCGTGCTGGCTGAGCACGGGGCGTGTTCAGTCTTCTGCCTTCTCTATTTTGCTTTGGAAGATGCCGTTGAGGGGTCGGGCAGTCCACTTATGTTCCTTTCCTTGTATTTATGTTGGATTTAGCTGTCTTTTTGCTTCTTTTGTGTTTTTGAGCTCATTTAATCCTGAAAATACAAAAGGAAGACAAAAACACTCTTTTTCCAATATTAGTACTTAAAAAGGGTTAGTTTTATGCCTCATTTGATGTAATTTATATGTTGCATTTTACACACATCAGTTAGCAAAGTTGTACGTAGACGAGGTAGTATCCTTACATGGAGTCCCACTCTCCATTGTATCAGATAGAGATAGTCGTTTCACTTCACATTTCTGGACAAGTTTCCAAGAAGCCATGGGGACGCGATTAAATTTAAGTAGAGCCTATCATCCCCAAACGGACGGACAGAGTGAAAGGACGATCCAAACCTTGGAAGACATGTTGAGGGCATGTGTTATAGATTTTGGTGGAAACTGGGATAACCATTTACCTTTAATTGAATTCTCCTATAACAATAGTTACCATTCAAGCATCGAAGCTGCCCCGTTCGAAGCATTATACGGAGGTAAGTGTAGAACTCTAGTCTGTTGGGCAGAAATAGGAGAAAGTCAATTATCAGGTCCTGAAATTGTGCAAGAAACCACCGACAAGATCACCCAAATCAAGGAAAGACTGAAAACGGCTCGAGATCGCCAGAAGAGTTATGCAGACAATCGACGCAAGCCACTAGAATTTCAAGTTGGAGACAAGGTACTATTGAAAGTCTCTCCTTGGAAAGGAGTAGTTCGGTTCGGTAAGAAAGGAAAGCTAAGTCCAAGGTACATAGGACCATTCCCAGTAATCCAGAAAATAGGACCAGTCGCCTATTGTGACAACTCGAGTTTCCAAGGTTTCTCCTCTACACGTTACTTGCTTCATTCTGTATCTTGTGGTTCATTGCATTGAAACTGTGCACTATGATTTGTTTATAAGCTGTTTATATTGATATGTGTTTGGTTATGACTTATTTATAAGTTGCTTTGATATACTTCCTATGCTACGAACACACTACCCCACGAAAACACCCCTTGGCGAAAGAACTTCTTGGCGAAAACACTTTAGTGTTTTCGTCAACTAGCATGCCGGCGAAAACAACAAGTGGGACTTTGGCCCAGTGGTGATCAGTTATATGCTTTGTTCCAACCTTTACGTGAAAGTTTTAATCGGTAAACCCTAATCACCTCTCACCTTCTCTCTCTCTCTCTCCTGTGCACCCGACGGCAGCCCTCCTTTCATTCGAAGCCAGATCCCGAGATCCCTCTTGTTTGCTCATTCTTAGTTCGGTTAGTGATTTACACGTTTAGTTTGATTTCAGTTCTAAATATATGGTTATGTTGTTGAACGTGTTCTTGAAGGAGTAATGTATGATCAATCTGTTACATGACGTTGTGCGGATCTTGATATTGATTTACGGTTGTAGAATTGATATGATTGAATGCATAACCTTGAATGATATTAATGTGATCAGGATCTGAAAGCATGTTAACCTGCTAATAGTGTTCGATTATGTGTGGTGATATGTTAATTGACTTGATGAATACATAGACTAGGGTTCATGCTAGATGTTAATCATTGTGATGCTGTTGTTGTGATGATTGATAGTATTGATGATTGCATGAGTTGATATGATTGGGTGATTGATTGATGAGGTCGACTAACTGTTAAGCGATAGTTAGGGTTTCTGTAAATTGTAACTGCTGAAGATGGTCATGCTATGTGCCGACGAAAACCTGGGGTCGACGAAAACACTACGTCGACGAAAACCCATTCCCCGACGAAAACTGAAAACCGACGAAAACACTTTGGGAGTTCGTCGCCTGGGTGATTTCGTCGCCTGGGGGATTTCGCCGAAGAGTGTTCGCGACGAACACTAATGTTCGTCAAGTTGGAAATCCTCCACAGTAACTCAGTTAACTCAGTTAAGTCTGTTAACTCTGTTAAGTATGTTAACTCTGTTAAGTCTGTTAACTCTGTTAAGTCTGTTAACTCTGTTAAGTATGTTAATGGATAACTATGTTAGAATAAACTGAGAAATCAACTATGTGAAGCATGTATTGTATGAACTTGATTAACTGTTTACGTGTTACATGATGTTAACTGCCAAGCACACTTTGTGATATAGATTGCATGTGAGTCTTTACGAACATAAACTGATTGTATATACGTGCATACTATAGGCTTTGACTGAATTGTTTGTGCAATTATATAAGCATACCGAGCAAACCGAGGTGAGTTCACACACTTTCTAAGGCATGGGATTCCCGATGGTTGGGAATGGGTTAAAGAATTAAAATGGAACCTTCATATTCTCCTTGGGTAGGATATGTACCGCCATCCTCCTTGGGTAGGATGCTAATATTAATCATGCGTATTCTCCTTGGGTAGAATACGTACGTTCGTCCTCCTTGGGTAGGACAACAACCTTAACTTACTAGACAAAACTCTATCATGAAGTCCCTCATTTTTATATCGACTTAATCACCGGGCCAATGGCGAGCGGGTCATTAGTTAATAGCGCTATTAGGGTTGACAAGCCTCACACCGTGCCGTTCGGACGGGAGTGTACTAATGGATCTGGGCACTTAGTCAATGATGATAGACATTGACGTAGGGCACAACTATTGTTCGTCAGTTGTCGATATGGTAACAGTCTAGTGGTTCACATGGGGAAGCCCCCACTGGTTATGGATTAGGATTGGGAAATACGATACTGGTTAACTCGTGGTTTACGAAACAACTTATGGTTTTCAAAACAAACGCGTAAAATTAAACAACCAATAGTGAACTCGCTCAACTTTGTTGTTGACTCGTTGTTACATGCCTTGCAGGTCGTTAGGTGGTTATGGAGCTTGCACGAGGAGGCGTGGTCGTTGTGGGACATGGATAGACATATGCCATGTTAAACATTTGATATCTTTGAACTTATACTTTTGTTTTAAACATTACGCTTCCGCTTACAACTTAAACTATGTTTTGTTTGGACACCAATTATATTGTGTTGGGTTTTAAATTTATTTACATGCTTCGTTCAATATGATTGGTGGCTTGATCCTCGTCAGTCACGCCTCCATGCGGTGATACTCCGCTTGTGGATTTTGGGGGTGTGACATATTGGTATCAGAGCCATTGGTTGTAGTGAACTTGGTTTTAAAAAAAAGGAAAAAGCTTTTTGACAAAACCAGACTATAACCTGTACAGTGCTCAATGATCCACAACGACGCTTCGCTCCACGTGCAAGACTCAACATTCTAGGTGATATGGTTTATGTTTATATTACCTACCTGTTAGTTACATAGAACACTGCTCATGGTATGCTTAGATCAGTGTAGCAACTATTGTTTGAAACACATGTGTGCTTACTCTCTTCTATCATCGCACTTTCGCGACACCATTCTCACTCATGTTTCCTTTGATGTGAAGATCATGAGTGGACGAATCAACCTAACTTAAGCCCAGCTAACGGCTTTGATCAATGAACAAGTTACTGCAGCACTCGCAGCCGCTCAGGCAGGAGGTATAACCTGGCATTGCAACTTACTCTAGGATCTTTAGATCCTACTCTCGTAAACCAACACTTGTGCTAAATCTTGTCTCTTCTTATTCGCACGACAGGTCAACATGCTTAGCCTCCTGTTTGTACTTTCAAAACTTTTATGGACTGCCGACCTACTACTTTCAACGGCACTGAGGGAGCTGTAGGCCTCCTTCACTGGTTTGAGAAACTCGAATCTGTTTTCGAGATGTGTGAATGCCCTGAGGATCGTAGGGTGAAATACGCTACAGGTACTCTTGAAGGTGTAGTGCTCACGTGGTGGAACGCTCAGGTCCAAATGCTGGGGTTGGTTGCTGCTAATGCCACCCCATGGAACGATTTCAAGGAATTGATCAAAGAGGAATACTGTAATCGTGACGACATCCACAAGCTGGAGGTAGAGTTCTTCAACTTAAATATGACGGGGTCGGAAATTTAAGCGTACACGAAGAGATCGAACGAGCTGGCTATCTTGTGTCCTACTATGGTGGATCATCCTATCAAACGTATCGAACTGTACCTTAAAGGTTTAGTTCCAGAGATCCAAAGTCATGTGACTACAGCAAACCTCACCACTATCCAGTAAGTTATTCGGTTGGCTCATCGTCTCACTGATCAGGCAGTCGAGCAGAACAGGCTGCCTAAGTGTATTGGTACTACTACTACTACTACTACTACTACTTCTGATGCCCCTAGCGACAACAAGCGCAAATGGGATGGAGTCTCAAGCAAGGGTTCAACATCCGCTCAGTCTCAGTCTCAGCAGCGAAAGACTGATGACTACCAGAGTCCTGGTCAGCAATCTTCTGGTAGTCAAGGGCAGGGTGGATACAGGGGAAACCACCCCAAGTGCAACCGATGCAACAAGCATCATAGTGGGCAGTGCAACAAGGGTCGTTGTCTGAGGTGTAACAAGTGTGGTCATGAAGCAAAGGATTGCAGGGGCGCACGACCTACAAATCAGAATCGTCAACAATAGCCACCAGCTCCACAGAATCAGCCGCAACAATAGCAGGGTAATAGGGGATGCTATCAGTGTGGTGCTGAAGGCCACTTCAAGAGGAACTGCCCCCAGTTGAACCAGAATCAGAACAACAACATTAATCAGGGGAACAGGAATAATAACGGGGGTAACAATGATAGCAATGGTGCCAGGGGACGCGTTTTCGTGCTGGGTCAGGGTGATGCAAGGAACGATCCCAACGTTGTGATGGGTAAGTTTCTTCTGGATGACTTCTTTGTTACTGTTTTATTTGATTCGGGTGCTGATACTAGTTATGTGTCCTTAAAAGTTAGCCATATGCTTAAGCGCACTCCAACACTTTTGAACACCAAGCACACGGTAGAACTAGCAAACGGTAAAAGTCTCGAGGCCACACACATAGTTAAGGGTTGTAATCTCGTCTTAGCTGGTCAGACCTTCTCTATCGATCTTATTCCTATCGTACTTGGTAGTTTCGACGTCGTTATTGGAATGGATTGGCTGTCTCAACATCTAGCAGAGATTATATGCAAAGAGAAAATCGTTCGTATTCCTCGTTCTGGTGAAGAACCTCTCTTGATTCATGGCGACAAGAGTGGTGCTGTTGTGGGCATCATCGCTTTTCTTAAGGCCTAGAAGTGTTGGCGAAAGGGCCACACTGCTATTCTAGCCCTCGTTTCTGATGCATCCTCGAAAGATAAGAAGATAGGAGACATACCTATTGTGCGCGACTTTCCTGAGGTATTTCCTGAGGAATTACCTGGTCTTCCGCCTCATCGACAAGTCGAGTTTCAAATCGAGCTAGCTCCTGGAGCAGCGCCCATAGCTCGAGCACCCTATCCTTTGGCTCCATCAGAACTTGAAGAACTGTCCTCGCAATTACAAGAACTCTTGGAAAAGGGTTTCATACGTCCTAGCTCTTCGCCCTGGGGAGCTCCAGTATTATTCGTGAAGAAGAAAGACGGTACTTTCAGAATGTGTATCGACTACCGCGAACTCAACAAGGTGACTGTGAAGAATCGCAATCCTCTTCCACGCATTGATGACATATTCGACCAGTTGCAAGGGTCGAGTTTCTACTCCAAGATTGACCTGAGGTCAGGTTACCATCAACTGAGAGTCCGAGACGAGGATATCTCTAAGACAGCGTTCAGAACTCGTTATGGGCATTACGAGTTTCTAGTTATGCCTTTTGGATTGACGAACGCACCTGCGGTCTTCATGGATCTTATGAACAGAGTATGCAAGCCTTACCTGGATAAATTTGTTATTGTATTCATCGACGACATCCTAATCTACTCTAAGAGTCAGGAGGAACACGAGCAACACCTGAGACTTATTTGGGAACTCCTTCGAACAGAGCAATTGTATGCCAAATTCTTTAAATGTGACTTCTGGCTTCGCGAAGTCCATTTCCTAGGCCACGTGGTAAACAAGGATGGTATTCACGTTGATCCATCCAAGGTAGACTCAATCAAGAACTGTCCTGCACCCAGTATACCGACAGAAGTCCGCCAATTCTTGGGTTTGGCGGGCTACTACAGAAGGTTCATCAAGGATTTCTCCAAGATTGCGCAACCTATCACTTCACTAACTCAGAAGGGAGTCACCTATCGTTGGGGTGATGCACAGGAATCTGCATTTCAACACTTAAAGGATAGACTTTGTAGCGCACCAATTCTCTCATTGCCTGAAGGCACATACGATTTTGTGGTTTATTGCGACGCGTCCATTCAGGGACTTGGTTGCGTGTTGATGCAACGTGACAAGGTCATTGCTTATGCATCACGACAACTTAAGGTTCACGAAAAGAACTACACAACGCACGACTTGGAGTTGGGAGCAGTTGTTTTTGCACTTAAGATATGGAGACATTACCTGTACGTTACCAAGTGCACCATTTACACCGATCACAGGAGTCTCGAGCATATCTTCAAGCAAAAGGAGTTGAACATGAGACAACGTCGATGGGTTGATCTCTTGAATGATTACGAATGCGCGATCAAGTACCATCCAGGCAAAGCCAATGTTGTGGCCGATGCCCTCAGTCGAAAGGATACTACACCTAAGCGCGTGCGAGCATTACAACTTACCATCCAATCTAGTCTTCCTACTCAGATACGAGATGCTCAGGTTGAAGCATTGAAAGCAGAGAACATCAGGGCGGAGTCCCTACGAGGATCAAGGAAACAGTTAGAACAAAAGGAAGACGGCGCCTACTATGTAAACGGGCGCATCTGGGTTCCACTTTACGGAAACTTACGCGAGCTTGTGATGGATGAAGCGCACAAGTCTCGGTACTCAGTACATCCTGGTTCAGATAAGATGTACCACGACTTAAAGACTACATACTGGTGGCCTAGCATGAAAGCCAACATAGCAACCTACGTCAGTAAATGTTTGACTTGTGCGAGAGTCAAGATCGAATATCAGAAACCATCAGGCCTACTCCAACAACCAGAGATCCCGACATGGAAATGGGAACAAATTTCCATGGATTTCGTTACTGGCCTACCTAGATCTCAACACGAAAATGACACTATTTGGGTGATCGTGGATCGACTCACAAAGTCTGCACACTTCTTGGCTATCAAGGAAATGGATAAGTTCTCCACTTTAGCAGATATTTACCTGAAGGAAGTGGTTTCGAGGCACGGAGTGCCAACCTCTATTATTTCCAATCGTGATGCGCGTTTTACCTCTGAACTGTGGTAAACAATGCACAAGTCTTTTGGCTCTAGATTAGACATGAGCACAGCGTATCACCCGCAAACGGATGGGCAGTCTGAATGTACCATCCAAACCCTTGAAGACATGCTTCGAGCATGTGTAATCGATTTTGGCAATGGTTGGGAAAAGCACCTCCCTTTGGTGGAGTTTTCGCATAATAACAGCTACCACACCAGTATCCAGGCCGCTCCGTTTGAGGCATTGTACGGACGTAAATGCCGATCACCACTTTGTTGGGCAGAAGTAGGTGACAGCCAAATCACATGCCCAGAACTTTTGGTAGACACAACTGAGAAGATTGCTCAGATACGACAACGAATGGTGGCAACTCGTGACCGTCAGAAAAGCTACACTGATAAGCGCAGGAAACCACTCGAGTTCTAGGTTGCGGATCGAGTGCTACTCAAAGTCTCACCTTGGAAAGGTGTAGTTCATTTTGGCAAGTGAGGCAAACTCAATCCGCGTTATGTCGAACCGTTCGAAATCATTGAGAAAATTGGCAAAGTCGCTTACAAGTTGAACCTACATGAAGAGCTCAGTGGAGTTCACAACGTATTCCACTTGTCGAATCTGAAGAAGTGTCTGTCAGATAAGACCCTCATAGTTCCTTTGAAGGAGCTCACAATCGACGATCAGTTGCGATTCGTCGAGGAACCAGTTGAAATCACAGACCGAGACGTTAAGGTTCTCAAGCGCACCAGAATACCTCTTGTTCGAGTTCGTTGGAACTCCCGTCGTGGCCTAGAGTTCACCTAGGAACGAGAAGGCCAAATGAAACACAAGTTTCCCCAGTTGTTCGAGAAAAGTACAACCACTTCACATTTCTGGACAAGTTTCCAAGAACCCATGGGGACGCGATTAAATTTAAGTACAACCTATCATCCCCAAACGGACGGACAGAGTGAAAGGACGATCCAAACCTTGGAAGACATGCTGAGGGCATGTGTTATAGATTTTGGTGGAAACTGGGATAACCATTTACCTTTAATTGAATTCTCCTATAAGAATAGTTACCATTCAAGCATCGAAGCTACCCCGTTTGAAGCATTATACGGACCTAAGTGTAGAACTCCAGTCTGTTGGGCATAAATAGGAGAAATTCAATTATCAGGTCCTGAAATTGTGCAAGAAACCACCGACAAGATCACCCAAATCAAGGACAGACTGAAAACGGCTTGAGATCGCCAGAAGAGTTATGCAGACAATCGACGCAAGCCACTAGAATTTCAAGTTGGAGACAAGGTACTATTGAAAGTCTCTCCTTGGAAAGGAGTAGTTCGGCTCGGTAAGAAAGGAAAGCTAAGTCCAAGGTACATAGGACCATTCCCAGTAATCCAGAAAATAGGACCAGTCGCCTATTGTGACAACTCGAGTTTCCAAGGTTTCTCCTCTACACGTTACTTGCTTCATTCTGTATCTTGTGGTTCATTGCATTGAAACTGTGCACTATGATTTGTTTATAAGCTATTTATATTCATATGTGTTTGGTTATGAGTTATTTATAAGTTGCTTTGATATACTTCCTGTGCTACGAACACACTACCCCACGAAAACACCCCTTGGCGAAAACACTTCTTGGCGAAAACACTTTAGTGTTTTCGTCAACTAGCAGGCCGGCGAAAACAACAAGTGGGCCTTTGGCCCAGTGGTGATCAGTTATACGCTTTGTTCCAACATTTACGTGAAAGTTTTAATCGGCAAACCCTAATCACCTCTCACCTTCTCTCTCTCTCTCTCTCTCCTGTGCACCCGACGGCAGCCCTCCTTTCATTCAAAGCCAGATCCCGAGATCCCTCTTGTTTGCTCATTCTTAGTTCGGTTAGTGATTTACACGTTTAGTTTGATTTCAGTTCTAAATATATGGTTATGTTGTTGAACGTGTTCTTGAAGGAGTAATGTATGATCAATCTGTTACATGACGTTGTGCGGATCATGATATTGATTTAGGGTTGTAGAATTGATATGATTGAATGCATAATCTTGAATGATATTAATGTGATCAGGATCTGAAAGCATGTTAACCTGCTAATAGTGTTCGATTATGTGTGGTGATATGTTAATCGACTTGATGAATACATAGACTAGGGTTCATGCTAGATGTTAAGCATTGTGATGCTGTTGTTGTGATGATTGATAGTATTGATGATTGCATGAGTTGATAAAATTGGGTGATTGATTGATGAGGTCGACTAACTGTTAAGCGATAGTTAGGGTTTCTGTAAATTGTAACTGCTGAAGATGGTCATGCTATGTGCCGACGAAAACCTGGGGTCGACGAAAACACTATGTCGACGAAAACCCATTCCCCGACGAAAACTGAAAACCGACGAAAACACTTTGGGAGTTCGTCGCCTGGGTGATTTCGTCGCCTGGGGGATTTCGCCGAAGAGTGTTCGCGATGAACACTAATGTTCGTCAAGTTGGAAATCCTCCATAGTAACTCAGTTAACTCAGTTAAGTCTGTTAACTCTGTTAAGTATGTTAACTCTGTTAAGTCTGTTAACTCTGTTAAGTCTGTTAACTCTGTTAAGTATGTTAATGGATAACTATGTTAGAATAAACTGAGAAATCAACTATGTGAAGCATGTATTGTATGAACTTGATTAACTGTTTACGTGTTACATGATGTTAACTGCCAAGCACACTTTGTGATATAGATTGCATGTGAGTCTTTACGAACATAAACTGATTGTATATACGTGCATACTATAGGCTTTGACTGAATTGTTTGTGCAAGTATATAAGCATACCGAGCAAACCGAGGTGAGTTCACACACTTTCTAAGGCATGGGATTCCCGGTGGTTGGGAATGGGTTAAAGAATTAAAATGGAACCTACATATTCTCCTTGGGTATGATATGTACCGCCATCCTCCTTGGGTAGGATACTAATATTAATCCTGCGTATTCTCCTTGGGTAGAATACGTACGTTCGTCCTCCTTGGGTAGGACAACAACCTTAACTTACTAGACAAAACTCTATCATGAAGCCCCTCATTTTTATATCGACTTAATCGTCGGGCCAATGGTGAGCGGGTCATTAGTTAATAGCGCTATTAGGGTTGACAAGCCTCACACCGTGCCGTTCGGATGGGCGTGTACTAATGGATCTGGGCACTTAGTCAATGATGATAGACATTGACGTAGGGCACAACTATTGTTTGTCAGTTGTCGATATGGTAACAGTCTAGTGGTTCACATGGGGAAGCCCCCACTGGTTACGGATAAGGATTGGGAAATACGATACTGGTTAACTCGTGGTTTATGAAACAACTTATGGTTTTCAAAACAAACGCGTAAAACTAAACAACCAACAGTGAACTCGCTCAACTTTGTTGTTGACTCGTTGTTACATGCCTTGCAGGTCGTTAGGTGGTTATGGAGCTTGCATGAGGAGGCGTGGTCGTTGTGGGACATGGATAGACATATGCCATGTTAAACATTTGATATCTTTGAACTTATACTTTGGTTTTAAACATTACGCTTCCGCTTACAACTTAAACTATGTTTTGTTTGGACACCAATTATATTGTGTTGGGTTTTAAATTTATTTACATGCTTTGTTCAATATGATTGGTGGCTTGATCCTGGTCAGTCACGCCTCCATGCGATGATACTCCGCTTGTGGATTTTGGGGGTGTGACAGATTGGTATCAGAGCCATTGGTTATAGTGAACTTGGTTTTAAAAAAAAGGAAAAAGCTTTTTGACAAAACCGGACTATAGCCTGTACAGTGCTCAACGATCCACAACGACGCTTCGCTCCACGTGCAAGACTCAACATTCTAGGTGATATGGTTTATGTTTATATTACCTACCTGTTAGTTACATAGAACATTGCTCATGGTATGCTTAGATCAGTGTAGCAACTATTGTTTGAAACACATGTGTGCTTACTCTCTTCTGTCCTCGCACTTTCGCGACACCTTTCTCACTCATGTTTCCTTTTTTGTGAAGATCATGAGTGGACGAATCAACCTAACTCAAGCCCAGCTAACGACTTTGATCAATGAATAAGTTACTGTAGCACTCGCAGCCGCTCAGGCAGGAGGTATAACCTGCCATTGCAACTTACTCTAGGATCTTTAGATCCTACTCTCGTAAACCAACACTTGTGCTAAATCTTGTCTCTTCTTATTCGCATGACAGGTCAACATGCTCAGCCTCCTGTTTGTACTTTCAAAACTTTTATGGATTACCGACCTACTACTTTCAACGGCACTGAGGGAGCTGTAGGCCTCCTTCACTGGTTTGAGAAACTCAAATCTGTTTTCGAGATGTGTGAATGCCCTGAGGCTCGTAGGGTGAAATACGCTACTGGTACTCTTGAAGGTGTAATGCTCATGTGGTGGAACCCTCAGGTCTAAATGCTGGGGTTGGTTGCTGCTAATGCCACCCCATGGAACGATTTCAAGGAATTGATCAAAGAGGAATACTGTAATCGTGACGACATCCACAAGCTGGAGGTAGAGTTCTTCAACTTAAAGATGACGGGGTCGGAAATTGAAGCGTACACGAAGAGATCGAACGAGCTGGCTATCTTGTGTCCTACTATGGTGGATCATCCTATCAAACGTATCGAACTGTACCTTAAAGGTTTAGTGCCAGAGATCCAAAGTCATGTGACTGCAGCAAACCTCGCCACTATCCAGCAAGTTATTCGGTTGGCTCATCGTCTCACTGATCAGGCAGTCGAGCAGAACAGGCTGCCTAAGCGTATTGGTATTACTACTACTACTTCTGATGCCCCGAGCGACAACAAGCGCAAATGGGATGGAGTCTCAAGCAAGGGTTCAACATCAGCTCAGTCTCAGCAGCGAAAGACTGATGACTACCAGAGTCCTGGTCAGCAATCTTCTGGTCGTCAAGGGCAGGGTGGATACAGGGGAAACCACCCCAAGTGCAACCGATGCAACAAGCATCATAGTGGGCAGTGCAACAAGGGTCGTTATCTGAGGTGTAACAAGTTTGGTCATGAAGCAAAGGATTGCAGGGGCGCACGACCTACAAATCAGAATCGTCAACAACAGCCACCAGCTCCACAGAATCAGCCGCAACAGTAGCAGGGTAACAGGGGATGCTATCAGTGTGGTGCTGAAGGCCACTTCAAGAGGAACTGCCCCCAGTTGAACCAGAATCAGAACAACAACAATATTCAGGGGAACGAGAATAATAACGGGGGTAACAATGATGGCAATGGTGCCAGGGGACGCGTTTTCATGCTAGGTCAGGGTGATGCAAGGAACGATCCCAATGTTGTGATGGGTAAGTTTCTTCTGGATGACTTCTTTGTTACTGTTTTATTTGATTCGGGTGCTGATACTAGTTATGTGTCCTTAAAAGTTAGCCATATGCTTAAGCGCACTCCAACACTTTTGAACACTAAGCACACGGTAGAACTAGCAAACGGTAAAAGTCTCAAGGCCACACACATAGTTAAGGGTTGTAATCTTGTCTTAGCTGGTCAGACCTTCTCTATCGATCTTTTTCCTCTCGTACTTGGTAGTTTCGACGTCGTTATTGGAATGGATTGGCTGTCTCAACATCTAACATAGATTATATGCAAAGAGAAAATCGTTCGTATTCCTCGTTCTGCTGAAGAACCTCTCTTGATTCATGGCGACAAGAGTGGTGCTGTTGTGGGCATCATCTCTTTCCTTAAGGCCCAGAAGTGTTTGCGAAAGGGCCACATTGCTATTCTAGCCATCGTTTCTGATGCATCCTCGAAAGAAAAGAAGATAGGAGACATACCTATTGTGCGTGACTTTCCTGAGGTATTTCCTGAGGAATTACCTGGTCTTCCGCCTTATCGACAAGTCGAGTTTCAAATCGAGCTAGCTCCTGGAGCAGCGCCCATAGCTCGAGCACCCTATCATTTGGCTCCATCAGAACTTGAAGAACTGTCCTCGCAATTACAAGAACTCTTGGAAAAGGGTTTCATACGTCCTAGCTCTTCGCCCTGGGGAGCTCCAGTATTATTCGTGAAGAAGAAAGACGGTACTTTCAGAATGTGTATCGACTACCGCGAACTCAACAAGGTGACTGTGAAGAATCGCTATCCTCTTCCACGCATTGATGACTTATTCGACCAGTTGCAAGGGTCGAGTTTCTACTCCAAGACTGACCTGAGGTCAGGTTACCATCAACTGAGAGTCCGAGACGAGGATATCTCTAAGACAACGTTCAGAACTCGTTATGGGCATTACGAGTTTCTAGTTATGCCTTTTGGATTGACGAACACACCTGCGGTCTTCATGGATCTTATAAACAGAGTATGCAAGCCTTACCTGGATAAATTCGTTATTGTATTCATCGACGACATCCTAATCTACTCTAAGAGTCAGGAGGAACACGAGCAACACCTGAGACTTATTTTGGAACTCCTTCGAACAGAGCAATTGTATGCCAAATTCTCGAAATGTGACATCTGGCTTCACGAAGTCCATTTCCTAGGCCACGTGGTAAACAAGGATGGGATTCACGTTGATCCATCCAAGGTAGACTCAATCAACAACTGGCCTTCACCCAGTACACCGACAGAAATCCGCCAATTCTTGGGTTTGGCGGGCTACTACAAAAGGTTCATCAAGGATTTCTCCAAGATTGCGCAACCTCTCACTTCACTAACTCAGAAGGGTGTCACCTATCGTTGGGGTGATGCACAGGAATCTGCATTTCAACACTTAAAGGATAGACTTTGTAGCGCACCAATTCTCTCATTGCCTGAAGGCATATAGGATTTTATGGTTTATTGCACAGGAATCTGCATTTCAACACTTAAAGGATAGACTTTGTAGCGCACCAATTCTCTCATTGCCTGAAGGCATATAGGATTTTGTGGTTTATTGCGACGCGTCCGTTCAGGGACTTGGTTGCGTGTTGATGCAACGTGACAAGGTCATTGCTTATGCATCACGACAACTTAAGGTTCACGAAAATAACTACACAATGCACGACTTGGAGTTGGGAGCAGTTGTTTTCGTACTTAAGATATGGAGACATTACCTGTACGGTACCAAGTGCACCATTTACACCGATCACATGAGTCTCGAGCATATCTTCAAGCAAAAGGAGTTGAACATGAGACAATGTCGATGGGTCGAGCTCTTGAATGATTACGAATGCACGATCAAGTACCATCCGGGCAAAGCCAATGTTGTGGCCGACGCCCTAAGTCGAAAGGATACTACACTTAAGCGCGTGCGAGCATTACAACTTACCATCCAATCTAGTCTTCCTACTCAGATACGAGATGCTCAGGTTGAAGCATTGAAAGCAGAGAACATCAGGGCGGAGTCCCTACGAGGATCGAGGAAACAGTTAGAACAAAAGGAAGACGGCGCCTACTATGTAAACGGGCGCATCTGGGTTCCACTTTACGGAAACCTACGCGAGCTTGTGATGGATGAAGCGCACAAGTCTCGGTACTCAGTACATCCTGGTTCGGATAAGATGTACCACGACTTAAAGACTACATACTGGTGGCCTAGCATGAAAGCCAACATAGCAACCTACGTCAGTAAATGTTTGACTTGTGCGAGAGTCAAGATCGAATATCAGAAACCATCAGGCCTACTCCAACAACCAGAGATCCCGACATGGAAATGGGAACAAATTTCCATGGATTTCGTTACTGGCCTACCTAGATCTCAACACGGAAATGACACTATTTGGGTGATCGTGGATCGACTCACAAAGTCTGCACACTTCTTGGCTATCAAGGAAACGGATAAGTTCTCCACTTTAGCAGACGTTTACCTGAAGGAAGTGGTTTCGAGGCACGGAGTGCCAACCTCTATTATTTCCGATCGTGATGCGCGTTTTACCTCTGAACTGTGGCAAGCGATGCACAAGTCTTTTGGCTCTAGATTAGACATGAGCACAACGTATCACCCCAAACGGATGGGCAGTCTGGACGCACCATCCAAACCTTTGAAGACATGCTTCGAGCATGTGTAATCGATTTTGGCAATGGTTGGGAAAAGCACCTCCCTTTGGTGGAGTTTTCATATAATAACAGCTACCACACCAGTATCCAGGCCGCTCCGTTTGAGGCATTGTACGGACGTAAATGCCGATCACCTCTTTGTTGGGCAGAAGTAGGTGACAGCCAAATCACAGGCCCAGAACTTGTGGTAGACACAACTGAGAAGATTTCTCAGATACGACAACAAATGGCGGCAGCTCGTGACCGTCAGAAAAGCTACGCTGATAAGCGCTGGAAACCACTCGAGTTCCAGGTTGGGGATCGAGTGCTACTCAAAGTCTCACCTTGGAAAGGTGTAGTTAGTTTTGACAAGCGAGGCAAACTCAATCCGCGTTATGTCGAACCGTTCGAAATCATTGAGAAAATTGGCAAAGTCGCTTACAAGTTGAACCTACGTGAAGAGCTCAGTGGAGTTCACAACGCATTCCACGTGTCGAATCTGAAGAAGTGTCTCTCAGATGAGACCCTCATAGTTCCTTTGAAGGAGCTCACAATCGATGATCAGTTGCGATTCGTCGAGGAACCAGTTGAAATCATAGACCGAGACGTTAAGGTTCTCAAGCGCACCAGAATACCTCTTGTTCGAGTTCGTTGGAACTCCCGTCGTGGCCCATAGTTCACCTGGGAATGAGAAGACCAAATGAAACACAAGTATCCCCAGTTGTTCGAGAAAAGTACAACCACTGCTGAGGCTGAAGCTACTGCGGAATTTCGGGTCGAAATTCAAAACCAACGAGGGGATGATGTGACACCCCAGGAAAACCAGGAAACCACGCAACCTATCTAGCTTCCTTAGTGACTACGTGCTAAATTTCCGGACGAAATTTCTTTCAAGTTGGGGATAATGTGACAACTCGAGTTTCCAAGGTTTCTCCTCTACACGTTACTTGCTTCATTCTGTATCTTGTGGTTCATTGCATTGAAACTGTGCACTATGATTTGTTTATAAGCTGTTTATATTGATATGTGTTTGGTTATGAGTTATTTATAAGTTGCTTTGATATACTTCCTGTGCTACGAACACACTACCCCATGAAAACACCCCTTGGCGAAAACACTTCTTGGCGAAAACACTTTAGTGTTTTCGTCAACTAGCAGGCTGGCGAAAACAACAAGTGGGCCTTTGGCCCTGTGGTGATCAGTTATATGCTTTGTTCCAACCTTTACGTGAAAGTTTTAATCGGAAAACCCTAATCACCTCTCACCTTCTCTCTCTCTCTCTCTCTCCTATGCACCCGACGGCAGCCCTCCTTTCATTCGAAGCCAGATCCCGAGATCCCTCTTGTTTGCTCATTCTTAGTTCGGTTAGTGATTTACACGTTTAGTTTGATTTCAGTTCTAAATATATGGTTATGTTGTTGAACGTGTTCTTGAAGGAGTAATGTATGATCAATCTGTTACATGACATTGTGCGGATCATGATGTTGATTTAGGGTTGTAGAATTGATATGATTGAATGCATAACCTTGAATGATATTAATGTGATCAGGATCTGAAAGCATGTTAACCTGCTAATAGTGTTCGATTATGTGTGGTGATATGTTAATCGACTTGATGAATACATAGACTAGGGTTCATGCTAGATATTAAGCATTGTGATGCTGTTGTTGTGATGATTGATAGTATTGATGATTGCATGAGTTGATATGATTGGGTGATTGATTGATGAGGTCGACTAACTGTTAAGCGATAGTTAGGGTTTCTGTAAATTGTAACTGCTGAAGATGGTCATGCTATGTGCCGACGAAAACCTGGGGTCGACGAAAACACTATGTCGACGAAAACCCATTCCCCGACGAAAACTGAAAACCGACGAAAACACTTTGGGAATTCGTCGCCTAGGTGATTTCGTCACCTGGGGGATTTCGCCGAAGAGTGTTCGCGACGAACACTAATGTTCGTCAAGTTGGAAATCCTCCACAGTAACTCAGTTAACTCAGTTAAGTCTGTTAACTCTGTAAGTATGTTAACTCTGTTAAGTCTGTTAACTCTGTTAAGTTTGTTAACTCTGTTAAGTATGTTAATGGATAACTATGTTAGAATAAACTGAGAAATCAACTATGTGAAGCATGTATTGTATGAACTTGATTAACTGTTTACGTGTTACATGATGTTAACTGCCAAGCACACTTTGTGATATAGATTGCATGTGAGTCTTTACGAACATAAACTGATTGTATATATGTGCATACTATAGGCTTTGACTGAATTGTTTGTGCAAGTATATAAGCACACCGAGCAAACCAAGGTGAGTTCACACACTTTCTAAGGCATGGGATTCCCGGTGGTTGGGAATGGGTTAAAGAATTAAAATGGAACCTACATATTCTCCTTGGGTAGGATATGTACCGCCATCCTCCTTGGGTAGGATGCTAATATTAATCATGCGTATTCTCCTTGGGTAGAATACGTACGTTCGTCCTCCTTGGGTAGGACAACAACCTTAACTTACTAGACAAAACTCTATCATGAAATCCCTCATCTTTATATCGACTTAATCGCCGGGCCAATGGCGAGCGGGTCATTAGTTAATAGCGCTATTATGATTGACAAGCCTCACACCGTGCCGTTCGGACGGGCGTGTACTAATGGATCTGGGCACTTAGTCAATGATGATAGACATTGACGTAGGGCACAACTATTGTTCGTCAGTTGTCGATATGGTAACAGTCTAGTGGTTCACATGGGGAAGCTCCCACTGGTTATGGATAAGGATTGGGAAATACGATACTGGTTAACTCATGGTTTACGAAACAACTTATGGTTTTCAAAACAAACGCGTAAAACTAAACAAACAACAGTGAACTTGCTCAACTTTGTTGTTGATTCGTTGTTACATGCTTTGCAGGTCGTTAGGTGGTTATGGAGCTTGCACGAGGAGGCGTGGTCGTTGTGGGACATGGATAGACATATGCCATGTTAAACATTTGAAATCTTTGAACTTATACTTTGGTTTTAAACATTACGCTTTCGCTTACATCTTAAACTATGTTTTGTTTGGACACCAATTATATTGTGTTGGGTTTTAAATTTATTTACATGCTTTGTTCAATATGATTGGTGGCTTGATCCTGGTCAGTCACGCCTCCATGCGGTGATACTCCGCTTGTGGATTTTGGGGGTGTGACACCTATCGCTTACAACTACCGGAGGAGCTAGCAGGAGTACATGATGTATTTCATATATCTAACCTCAAGAAATGTCTATCGGACGAATCGCTAGTAGTCCCTCTTCAAGACATACAGGTGAATGAAAAATTGAAGTTCGTGGAGAAACCCCTTCTAATAGAAGACAGAAAGATTAAGTTTCTCAAACACAAAAGATTGGTACTGGTCAAAGTCAAGTGGGATTCGAAAAGAGGACCCGAGTATACCTGGGAGCTGGAATCAGAAATGAAGCGAAAATATCCCTACTTGTTCCAGTAAATCTCGAGGACGAGATTTTAATAAAGAGGGGAGGATGTAACAACTCTCGCCAAAATTATTATTTCTTATTTTATTATGTCCAATAGGAAACCCTAATTAAGACCCCCAAGTAATATTGTATGACCCCTAAAATTTTCAGAACAATTGGAACTAGGATCAGGGCCCCTAAAACTCAGGGGGGGGGGGACCCTAATTGATATGATCTACACAGTTTGCTGTAAAAAACAAATTTCGTTGATCTGTTGACTCACCTAGGCTATAAATAAACGAGGCTACCCTATCCTAAAAGTGTCCCCGTCGCGCCACGCGACAGCCTGTCGTGACACGCGACAGGGACAGTTTTTCAGTATAAAATCCAGGGGTTTGGCACTTGCATGGCTGCGTTCGTTCGACGTTCAAATTCGTTTTGTACACTGAGTTATTCACTTTTTCGTTCAAAAACACACACTAGCACGAAGCTCTGCTGTGATAACAGGGTAATAACTCGATCACTGCTACGATACAATGTCTGATCGATTGAAACCGATCCGATGGATGTTTAAGTGCTGCCCGTATTTGGGCTATACTTTGTCATTCGTCATGAGGGTTTTAATCTCGTGAGCTTATCGTAAATGTTGTATTAAGTTACTGACCTAGTTTCGTTTGCATTGTTATTTACATTAGGTTATCAGGCTTATCAGTAGGCTAAACTCTGCCTGTCTAAACTTGCAATGTGAGTCATTCTCTTTTTATCAACCATGTTTTACAATACTCCATTTATTTTCAAAAGTTATAATTACAGGGATTAAGTCATGGTTATCTTAAATCACTGGCAAGTGGGGTATTGTGCACATTACTAATCTCTCACGGTTAGGTTCATCAACCTAACAGTGATAATCATCACTACTTGGGTGAAAGGACCCAATAGTGGTATGACCATCGTCACCACGGTGTGACACGGCGCCAGATAAAAATAAGATAGTAGCCATTGTAATCGCTCTTATGCTGTAATTTATAACTAAGGTGTCGTTTTTATAACTTGAGTGACTCGCCAGTATTTCCCCGCTGATAAAATATTTTTAAACATGTCTCAGGTGACTTACTGTGAACCAAGGAAAACGTGCTACGGAGCACTATTAAGCTTGAAGTGGTGGCTCAGTAAAATAAATAAACATGTTTTGTAAAACAGGGAATTTCCTCGTGAAATTCCTTTATTGTAAATTACGGGGTTTATCCCAAATCATGAAATAAAGTATTTGGGCATTTTCAAGTTTTAAAAGATCCTGTTAAACTTCCGCTGTCAACTCAAATAATAAATACCACGGGTTTCTGTTCCGCGGCTCCTGGACCGGGTCACATCGGGATGGGGGTCGTGACACTTCAAGTGCAACATTCAATTAGGATTAAATTTCGCATTCATTAACACGATCGATGAGGGTTGTGGTGGGATGTGGAAGAGACGATGGTACTTTAAAAGCTCAGGTAATCCATAATTCCAATTATACCCCTAAAGTGTCTTAAAACTTTGGACAATGTGCAAGTTTACCCCCTCTAAAATAGCTTGGCTCTCTTGTACATCTTGTTTCAAAATGTGTACACAATGTAAAATTACCATAAGGGTAGAAAACCTAGTTTGTTTAATAAGGTAGTATAGATTGTCACTCCCGTGTCAGAGGCAGAAGCGCGTAGTGTGACTTGATCGGTTTCCATAGCATACGATGTAAGTAAACAAACTATATGATATAAAACATTCACAATGCTCATCCATTCCATAATACAAAGATACAAGTCATGATTTGCGTTTTTGTAAAAGACGACAAAGGTTTATAAGTTTTACAAACAAGACTAGTACAAAATAATTTTTTTTAAATAACAAGGTTTTGTGTCACGGCCCCGACCCGTTTTCCTGGTTCAGAAGCCGCGAGACTAAATAATATCAGAGTTTTAAAAACACCAAATTATTTTATTATTAACAGTGGGGAAAAACCTCATTTTTACAGGAAAGGAATTTCACTGGGGAAATCCTTTTAAGTACAGAAAAACATGTTTATTTCTTTTTACTGAGCCACTTTATTTAAGCTGGAGTGCTACGCGACACTTTTCCTTTTCTTCACAGTTAATTACCTGAAACATGTTTTAAAAAGATTTGATCAGCGAAAAATACTGGCGAGTGCATTCAATTTAAACAAAAAAGACACATTGTTATAATATATAGTATTAAGAGCTATTACAATGTTTATATCAACCAATTACCCCAAATCGGTATTTGTCACTCGACCGGATCTGTGACTATGGTCATATCACACATTGGCTAACCTGTTGCCAATGGTGAAGATTATCAAGTAGTGTATACAAAACCCCACATACCGGCAGTAATTGTAGATTACAAAGACTTAATCATTGTAATTACAACTTTGAAAACAAGTAGGGTTTTGAAAGCATTTTAATAAAAATAGAATGACTCACATTGTAGATTTAAACGGTCAAAGCTTGCCTACTGGTTAAACTGGTAAACCTAATTAAGTATACAATGCAAACGAAACTAGGTTAGTAACTTAATACAACATTTACGATAATCGCGAGATCAAAACCCTCACGAGAAATGATAAATTATAGCCAAATATAGGCAGCACTTAAACATCCATCGGATCGGTTTTAATCGATCGGATATAGTACCTTATCAGTGATCGAGTTATTACCCCGTTATCGTAGCAGAGTGTTGGTACTTCGAGTATAATATCTATGCAAAATATTAGAGACAGAAAGAAGTTTTCGAGAAACTTTGAAATGTCACTGAAAGGCTCAATTTATAGCATTTTCGTAGTGTTCTCGCGGCCCACGACTCGCCTAGAGGAGTCCTTCGCTGCCCGCGAGGGACACCCTAGCTACGGCTAGGGCTTCCGTGTCAGACCCTAGACTTGACACGTGGACGGCGCATGTCACTCAACATGTCCGGATCAGATCAAGTCTCTCGCGCTCCATGAGAGACTTCTCCTATTTGTTCACGGCCCGCGACAAAACTAAAATTTTCTTTTTCTTTGATTTTTATAAAAAGTAAAGTTGTGCGGGTTCGGTTTTTCACTGACGGAGCGTTTGAGGATGTTTTTGAGAGTTGTTACATTTTGTATCCTATGTCCCGTTCGAAGACGGGATATATGGATCAAATCCTCCAAAATACGGATGACATCGTCTTCATAGTAAACTTGAAACTTCATAATTCGTCGCACCAAGATCCACTTAGTTGCCTGAAATACGTGTAAGTTTGAAAACATCAACAAAATTTGAGCGAGTTCATGTGTTTTAAGTTCACATGCATCAAATGAATCTTAAAAACATTTGAAAGTTCGAGTATCGGAAGCCAGTATGTGAAGCGTCAATGAATTTAATGATCATTAATGTGTAGCTAGGAGATTAATATGTGTGCCGACATAGGAAGCCACCAACCCGTAAGCGATTTAGTACCGGTCCACCCGGCGGGAACAACAAAGGAAACTCCATGTAGCCACACAAGGACCCATGAGTGGTGCTCGCCCTGTACCCGATAGATCTACCCCTTTGCTCCTTGGTCTTAAACAATATTAATGGTGCTTAAGTATCAGCGTATTCACACGTGATCTAATAATTCATTCCATAGCTTAACCATACCAAAGTAACATGTATTTCCCCCCCGAGAGTTATAAAACCAAAAAGGTTTAAAAGAAAGGGGGATATGAACTCACAAGTTTGCGTCCGTATGCATGCTAGCAGTTCGGGTATCCAATTAGCGCGTAATAACCTACAAGTGATCTAACTCATTAAACACTTGGGTTTATGTTAATTCATGTACACATTGCTCATCTTGAACGTTATTGTATTTGGAACCCTTGTGTGTTTTAAATATGTTGGCATTTGTTTCGTACGTTCATTTTATTGTGTATATATATATATATATATATATATATTCTCGCATTCATAATGTGTATGAACAGGCCTTGCCCTTCGTAGGTCTTCGTGCTTCGCACAAGTATATGTGGGTCTAGCCCTTGTAAGTCTTTGTGTCTCGCACAAGTATAAGTGGATCAAGTCCAATAGCGTCTTCGTGCCGCGCACGACGTAAGTTTGTTGTGTGAAATATATATTCCTCAAAATATATATTTTTAAGTTCGGTGAACCACGTTCACATGTACACGTATGATCGGTTTGTTTTGTGTATATATTTTTTTTTCACAATTATATATGTATATGTATATCTCTTCAAGATATAGTTGTTAAAAATATTTATTATTTATTATTTTTCAACAAGTGTATATGAGTACGTCGCTATGTATTTGTGTATTTTATATGTATACGTATACCGTATTTATACGTGTACGTATACCGTACGTATACATGTAGGTATACAGTATTTATACGTGTGGTATACCGTATTTATAAGTGTGGTATACCGTATTTATAGGTGTAAGTATACCGTATTTGTACGTGTACGTATACCGTATTTATACGTGTGGTATACCGTATTTATACGTGTAGGTATACCATATTTATACGTGTGATATACCGTATTAATTTTTAGTGTTTATGTATAATGGGCCTAGCCCAATTGAATAATGTATAAGTGGGCCTAGCCCATATTAAGTTATATAAGTAGGCCTAGCCCAAGCCCAATTAATGTGTTGAAGTTATGAAATGATTTTAGCCCATTTTACATGTTAATGGGCTTAGCCCAACTTATTAAATAAATGGGCTTTTACTAGTCCATTATCACACCAAGTATTCTTGTATTTTTTACATGTGTATTTTGAGTGTATTTTATACGTATTCGTATACGTTATACTTGTATATGTGCACACTTGGTGATTTTCGTTTTATACTTTCCGAAATTTTTGGCGTCGAAATATATATATATATATATATATATATATATATATATATATATATATATATATATATTTCATGTCCAAAAATTGTATTATTTTTAGAGTTCGTCATAGTAATCGTTACCATGTATTTTATCGTTGAGAACGCTCGTGTGTCGTCCGTGATAGGTATCCATCCCGTGTCGTACCGATATGGCGACCGTTGCCGATGGCGACACATTTATCCGCTATGACGTTTTTTTGATATTTTGCGTCGGTGTTTGGTTGTATATATTATTTGGTCTATATATATATATTATTTACATGGTTTGCCCGAGGTCCGATTGTCCATTATCCGTGCTTCGTGTCAAAGTGTAATATATCTTGTATTCGTTTCCTCATGTATTTTACATTCGCTCGTCGCCATGTTTTTGGAGTTTGTTTATGTGTAGTGTATTTTGTATTTAGTTAGTAGAATTCTAACGCTAATACATACACACAATATACATGTATTTATACACATACACAAATAATGGTTGTAAAATATATACATATATTTTTTTGGCCTTAGAGAAAACGGTAGAAAGTGTGAGAACGGTGAGAACGCTTATGGATCGTCCGATCAAAACAATCTATGGACTAGATTGGCGCGGTGGCGTTTTCGTAAATAACATCAGTTTTATTACGTGGACGCGCTTCATTAAGGTTAAAAAGGTAAAACATCATTCTCACATAAAACGGCGTTGAAATATAAAACGCCAAATAAATACAAAACGCCAATTTTATCACTGCGTACTTTTTTTTTCTGTGTTTTTATTTAAGCTCTTAGGCTACAAAAACGCCACAAAATGTGAAACGCCATAATATATAACGCCAAGCCTTACATCTGGATAAATGTTAATTACGTTTTTTGTTATAAAATACACGCCAAAAAAATCCTATAAATAGAAACGTCTCACCACTTTTCGTTTATCACACCAAAAAAACACACAAAAAACACAGTGGTTCCTAAAAAA
Source organism: Helianthus tuberosus (assembly GCA_030545235.1). NCBI lineage: Eukaryota > Viridiplantae > Streptophyta > Magnoliopsida > Asterales > Asteraceae > Helianthus > Helianthus tuberosus. Next base: position 5,156,578 of record CM060419.1, read on the forward strand.
AATACAACACAATGTAAAACGCCAAAAAATACAACGATGACAAACATATTTTCTTTTATACTCAGTAATGTTCTGCATGAAGTTTCGCTGAATGATTTGTTACGTGAGTGTAGTAAGATTTTGCTGCATGAGATGGACAAAATTCAAAAAAGAGGGACTGATGACACCCATATGTCATTCTGTCATCTTTGTTCTTGAAGAAGGTTTGGATGATTAGAAGAGACATATCCTAGAGTAAATGCTACTTTGGCCTCGATGATTATAATGAAGACGACGGGCAGATAGTGTCTCCAACATCCACAAAGACACTTCAACACATGAACAAATAAAATAAACCACGCCAAACCCAAAACGCCATTTATTTGTGACAGTTCTTGTAGTTTCAAAAGAAAAAAAGAGACTGATGACACTGAAGATTTAGATAATAAATTGCTTCTATTTTGTTTTTTTTTTTTTAATTTTCTTTATCTGTTGTTTGTTTTGTAATTTCAGTTAATAAACAATAAAAGTACATAATACTATAATGAACAATATAATAAAACGCCAAAATGAGCAAATGCTTGTAAAACGTCATCATGCCATAAAAACGCCCCCAAAAAACTACCAAACTATAATAAAATTACTTTGAACAAGTACTATTATAAAAAAAAGCGTGAAACAATGTACAAAGAAAATAAAACAAAAAAGTCCCATCGTTATCTAACGCCATTGGAAAACAAAACGCCATAATTACAGCCGTCAAGATTAGACGTGTTACACCATAAAAACAGTTGAGTCTGAAAACAAAACACGGTAACTGCAAAAACAGAAAAATGAAATGACGGAAAACATAATTACGAACATTTATTATATTGAAAGCCAAATACTTGGGGAATTAAATTTATTTATCTTTTTCAAAACGCCATAATTACCTGTCATGCGCGGTAAACAAAGTCAATATAAAAGAAGACCATTAGAACACAAGCTCAAACACGCCAAAAACATTGACTAAAACGCCACATATTGTCCAAAACGCCAAAAAATTTAAAAATGGCTAAGGTTATTGCATGGAGGTTTGAAAGGAAAGAGAAACGATTCATCATAAAGTTCTCTGATATGAGAAGGGTAAAGGTAAGGACAATCAAAGCCATGCTTGGTATGAATGAAAGGGTTCAAAGGGATATCCTGGCCCTTGGGGTTCAAATGGCCAACGATTGTGAAAGAACCCGAACTGTAATAAAAAGACTGAAGAGAAAATTTCTGGCAGAAGATGATGATGATGATATTGACGATACTCCTCTACCAAAACTTAGCAGTTGGGTAATGCATGAGGAAGAAGGAACGCTTGAAGTGACTTATAAAAACGGGGTGCAATATTCATTGCCAATGGAGGAAATGTTGAAGACAGGGTTGCTATCTATCATTGAACAACTCTGTGATTTAGCACCTTCGAACGATCCAAAATCCAAGGATGCAGTGATATTCAAGAATATGCTGCAACAACGAAGAGACGAGCTAATGGCGTTATACGCCAATCTAAAATTTGATGATGATAAATCTGAAGAAAGTGATGAACAAAGCGATTGGTACATCTCTGATGCAATCCCACCCACGGAAGACTATTAGTTTATTTTGATTTCTTATTATTGTAATTTTATAAAATATTAATCTATGTTAATCAATTATTAATAAAAAGACCCAAAACGCCAAAAAAATGACATGGAAAAAGCCATAACGCCAAAAAAATTAACCATGTGACACAAAAAGAATTAATTCAACGAGAAGAAATCTGAGAAAAACAGTAAAACGCCAAGTAATTAATGATTCTAGATAACGCCAAAATTATCTTGCACGCAAAAAAATGAAGCAGCATGTCAAACGCGAAAATCGGGAAAGGAGAAGAATACTAAAAATACAAAAAAACCCCTCGGACCCTGATCAAGTCCTCATTTTTAACTTATAAAGATATATAAGTTGTTTTATTAAAAACCTTCATAGTTTAGGACTTAAACCTTTTTGTTAAAAGTTTCTTAATGACAATTAAGATCACTAATCATGTTTAACCCTGTTAAGCACCCCGTTGATTATACTTTAAACGCGATTAGATTTTTAAAAACTTTCGCCATAGTTTCCCCTAAACTATGACGTTTTCCACGTCTTAAAAACGTATTAGTTTCACGTTTAAGCCCATAATCACAATCAACTTAAAATCAAGTTCCAAAACACTACTTTTTCAAGTAATATTTTCCACATAATTATCCATATAATCTTTGAACTTTATATATTCTTAATCACATTTTTAATAAGAAAATGATAGCACTTATTAAATCTTTTAACAAGTTTACTAGAAAAAAAATAAATTTAACATACTTTTAACACTTTTATAGTGTAAATCATGATTTTAATTTTTATAAAAGTTATTTTGGCCATAAAACATTTTCAAGTTTAATATAAAGTTCATGTATTATATGGATGATGATCTTGTTAAGATATAAATATAAAAATGTTTAGATCATCCTTACTAGCCTAATTTACACAAGATCATCTTTGTAAACAACCTACTTTAACATAATCAACATAATCATAAGTATCATCTAACACAAAACAACATAATCTACACATAATATATCGCATTAGTAGGCTTCTTTTTATGTTAAGATTAGTGGCTTAATCTTTGATTAATATTTTATTCAAGATGATTTAACATGTACTTTAGTAAACTACATAATATAACAAGCTTAAAATTAGAAATAGATGATCTTACAAATTTGCAAAGGATTAATGGATTGTAGGATGAAAATTATGAAGGTTTAAAAGCTCCAAAGTACCTCCTAATGGTCCTCCATGGTTGCTATACTCTTAGATCACCTTATATGGGTTTAGTATGGCTTATTTTAGGTTGTTTAATGGATGGAAATTGAAAATATGGTGGGTGTTTGGGCTGCCGTATGTAGAAGAAAAGAAAGAGAGATGTTTGGTGTGTGATATGTTGTAAGAATGATAATATATGGTAATATTTTGTTTATAAAAAAAATGCCCAATCTTATTTAGTCAACATATAATCTTTCACCTTACCACACATCATTATGAAGTCTAGTGTTTGGGAAGGTATGGTCGATGGGTGAAAGGAGCATGGTGGTTATCTTCTTTTTTTCTTTCTAAAAAAACATGTGATATATATGTTAAATTAGGAGATTTTTTGGTAATTTATTTAGTTAGGGTACTTAGGGTGTTAATGATAGTTTAGGATTATAAATAAAGTCTAACTTGTTTATTAGTTTAGTGTGTTTAAGTTTTGGATGGTAAAAATACAATTAGTTCGCTCACCGGTTCGATATCGGGTGATATTCGAAAGTTATAGTTTAATACCGGGAGCTATGGTTTTAATTTATTGTCGAGGTTATGGCATCTATTCAAGGCGTTTACGATGCCAAAATATCGCTCACTAGTTCACTAGATGTTTCGTTTAGGGGTTAGGATAATAAGAATATTGTTTACTAGTCCGTCGGATAAAAACGGACAAGTTATGTACGTAGAGACGAAACACCGGTAACATGTGTTTCGGATATTCCAATGATATCTCCAAGCTTATTTAAGTTGTAAAATATTATTTACAATTTCTACGGACATCAAAATGTCGTATTTTAGTGTTGCAGACAATTTATTTTTGTTACAGTTTTGGCGCGGATATGACACTTTAAGTTTAGGTGCATTTTCCTGAAAGTTTAAGTATTTTAACATTTGGTGCCCCTAATTAAGGGTTTTTTTAGTATTCCAACGATTAGAACCTTTCATGCCATTCGTTGCTCGTTCGGAAAGTTTTCAAAACTAGCTGGCATGAATAGTGTGTTCCGGTAATTAGTGTTTTCAGCATTTCACCAACATATTTGGGCATAGTTTGTGGTTTTCTCGCGATGCGGCGAATGTATTAATATTGTTTAGCATATGAAACCATGTCCTATGATTGCTAGACTTTACGTGACCTAATCACACATTAATTAAGTCGTAACGAACACAATTTATTGTATAATTAAGTTGTTAAGTTGTACGGAATTACCATTATTTTTGCCGGTTGTCACATTCTCCCCCCATTAAAAGAATTTCATCCCGAAATTCAAGTTGTGTTACCAGTTGTAAGGAGCCTTGGAACAAATGCGGATACTTGGACTTGATTTGGTCTTCACGTTCCCACGTATACTCGGGACCGTGACGTGAGTTCCAACGAACTTTAACCAATTTACTACGACTTCTCTGCATCTTGTGGACTTTCCAATCCGTAACCTCGACAGGTTCTTCAGTAAATTGGAGTTTGTCGTCAATGTGAATCTCATCCGCTGGGATGACCATTGTATCCTGAGTAGGGCTTTTCTTTAAGTTTGACACATGAAAAGTGTTATGTACACCACTGAGTTCATCTGGCAGCTTCAACTTGTAAGCCACGGTTCCAATCTTTTCTAATATCTCAAAAGGTCCAATGTATCATGGGTTCAACTTCCCATGCTTACCGAATTTGGCTACGCCCTTCCAAGGCGAGACTTTCAATAAGACCTTGTCTCCAACCTCGAAGGATAATGGTTTACGTCGTTTGTTGGCGTAGCTCTTTTGCCTGTCATGAGCTGCTTTGATGCGGTCTCGTATCTGAAAAATTTTGTCCGTAGTTTCCTGAACTAATTCCGGACCAATGAGTTGTCTATCTCCGGTCTCCGCCCAACATAGCGGTGACCGGCATTTTCGCCCATATAAAGCTTCAAAAGGGGCGGCCTGGATGCTAGTGTGATAACTGTTATTGTATGAGAACTCCACTAAAAGCAGGTGGGTATCCCAATTTCCTCCCAAATCTATCACACAAGCACGTAGCATATCTTCTAAAGTTTGTATCGTCCGTTCACTTTGGCCGTCCGTTTGAGGGTGAAAGGTCGTGCTAAGATCCAGTCGTGATCCGAAGGCCTTTTTGAAAGACTGCCAAATTCTTGACACGAACCGACCGTCTCGGTCTGATATGATTGAAACAGGCACTCCGTGTCGTGCCACAATCTCCTTAAGATATAGCTCCGCTAGCTTTTCAGTGCTATCCTTCTCACGGATAGGCAGGAAATGCGTAGACTTCGTAAGTCGATCAACGATACCCAAATCATGTCGTGACCTCTCGAGGTCCTGGGTAACTTTGTAATAAAGTCCATCGAGATTTGTTCCCATTTCCATTCGGGGATTTCAGGTTGTTGAATAGTCCCGAGGGCTTTTGATACTCGGCCTTAACCTTGGTGCACGTGAGACATTTCCCGACATAATCGGCAATGTCGCCCTTAAGGTTAGGCCACCAGTAGAATCCCTTTAAATCCTGATACATCTTATCTGATCCGGGATGTATGGAGTACTTCGACTTATGTGCCTCGTCTAGAATAATTTCCCGCAGGTCGCCAAAGAATGGAACCCAAATTCGCCCCATGTGTCACACCCCAACCGATGCGGAATCATCGGGGTGTGGCATTGAGCAAACAGATTGTTCAAGAGAATCCAAAACAACTATTTAGTGACAATATATTAATGTCAATGTCCCATCCATCAACATATAAAGCGAAAACATTTATTACTGTTGGTGCATATGTCTGTCGACTTCGTCTTGTATCGAGTCTTGTAATAGTTTAGATAGATCAGGGCACGATATTCGAGAAAAATGTTAAACATATGGGTTGTGACCATTTCGCACGAAATGGGAATTGTTCATTTCGCACAAAATGGGAACTGGCCATTTCGTACGAAATGGATCTGGCCATTTTGTGTGAGCGGTTTCGTGCGAAATGGAGAGCCTATATATAGGTGCCTTGGTGATTTCATTTGTAACGTTTCAATTCCGATAGCGAAGCTCTGCCGAAGTGTCTCCAGCATTGTAAAATGATCTGATATCAATACAAGAGACAGTTTAAGTGAATCTTAGTGAAAACCAGCTGAAATAACTCCGATACGTTTGTTTCCGCCACTCGTATTGGACGAGATCTCTTCTGAACTACTCATTTGGTCGTGCAAACGATCCTACAAGTGGTATCAGAGCTAAGGAGGAAGAGTTCTTACCATTTTCAGCTGAAATTCTGATTTCTACTCACTTTCTTCATCATTTTTCAAAATTAAACAAGATTTTACGGTTAAAATGGAATAATTTTCACATATAACGTGCGAAACACTGTTTTAACAAATCCTTGAAAGAATCAGACCTTAATTCGGCTTAAAACTTGATCAATTTTATCAAAAACTATCCGATTGTGTGTCGTCAGATTCATTTCACACGAATTGGATATCATTTCGTTTTGACTTTGCTTCCATTTCGCACGAAACGGAACTTCATTTCACTCCAAAGACCTTTTCGCTTGAAACAGTACATCAGATTTCCATTTCGTACGAAACAGGCTTCTTTTCGTACCAAAGTGACATTTCGTTTGAAACAACATTCCATTTCGTACGAATTGGGAGGAATAGGTTCATTCCGTTTGAACTAGGTTCATTTCGCTTGAAGAAATTCATTTCGTTTGAAAGCCTGATTTTGTGAATTTTTGATACCGAATCATGGAAAACGAGTTCTACAATGCCTTTGCTAGCCCGATCACTATTACTCAGAATACGATGCTAGAAAATGAAACGGGTACCACACAAAAACCACCTAAGCTTATGAGTATTGAAGAGTATAGTGGATGGGCAGAACGTTTTGAAAATTGGGTTCAAGCATATTACCTAGATGCATGGGAATATACTGAATTTCGATATATTAGACCGGTTAAAGACAACGGACAGAAAGTTGACATTAGAGATCTAGATGTTGATGAGAAAAAGAAATACAAAAATGAAAAGTTGATGGTTAGTCTCTTGCAGCAAGCTATTAAGGAAGAAATATTGATTTTACTTCAACATAACGGAAGTGCTCATTAGATATGGAAAGAATTAAAATCAAAGTTTGTTGGAAGTAAAGAGATGATCAAGAACAAGATGTCGCTTTTGAAGAAAGAATTTGATCTATTTCGTGGACTAAAAACTGAAAACACCAAGCAGATTATAGAAAGATATTGTAATTTGGTGAAAAATATGAAAAGATTGAACATCGATAAAGATAAAGAAGAATTGATTGAAAAGTTGGCCGATGTGTTGCCACATGATGTTTGGGGCACGTATCTTATGATGTTGAAAAATAAACCTGAATTTGATAATCTAACGCTGAGCGATTTTATTAAACAACTCGAAGCTCAAGAGATGGAACAACGAAAGATAGCAAGAATGAAGAACTATGATGGTGAACAAGACATTGGTCTGTATTACAAAGGTGGTGTTAGTGATAAGACCAACATTGCACCAAAGATTGAAACTGCTTTCAATGCAAAAAGCTCGTCTGGAGGTTCATCTCAAGAATCAATTAGCAAAACGGGATTTTCTTCATATCCATCATTCGATCCAAATTTTTCAGCAACAAAAAGTGGCAAAGTTCTACAATGCAACATTGCGTTAAATCTTGAGAATGATCAAAATTACTCTGAAGAAGTAGCCAAAATTTTTCAGCAACAAAAAGTGGCAAAGTTCTATAATTGATCATTTCCTGGTGACTGTGTTAGAGTCTTATGGGAGTTTAGTTGCAGGAAGGATCGGAAATCCAATGTTGACAAAAGAGGATTACGATCAGATTGATGCTGAGGAGATGGAGTTGATGGATAGAAAGAAATTCCAGCTTTCGAGATTAAAAAGGAAGCTGTTGCAGAAAAGGTATCTGAGAATTGTGAAAACTGTGAGACTATGAAGAAGCAAAATAATGAGTTGATTCACAACATGAGCAGACTGAAAGAATCGTATGATGTCTTGAACAAAGCCATGAATCAATATAACAAGTCAAGCAGTGAACAAGCTACAGCCATGAAGACACTTAATGGAGCATACATGATCAAGCAGGAAATGATCAATTATTACATTGATATGTGTGCTGAGCTTGAACAGAAGTTGGAAACTCAGAGAATAGAAACTGAAAGGGTAAACAAATTGTTAAAAAGTTACTCATGTTCTTCTTATGTAATTGACAGGATTTACCCCACAGTTGAAGGCATGAAGGCTTTTGAAAAAGATACATCTGGAGTGAAGAATTCCGAAACAAAAGAGGATACCGAAGTGAAGATTTCTGGTAAGAAACAAAGTTTTGGCTATAACAAGTGTCCACCCCTGCTTGAAAATGGATATTCTCCACGAAATCCAAATTCAGAAAGAGTAAAAAAGGCAACCAACTTACAGTGGGAATCTGAGCCTTCAGATAATTTGCCAGACAACATTGATGTTACTTTTACATTATCCGACACTGATCACGAGACAGAGTTAATAAAGAAAGTGGTCGATCAGGTGTTGGAAAAAGATGAAATGGAGGAGTCAAAGTCATAGTCCAACACATCAAGTCCATCAGTCAAAAAGAACAAACGGGTTTACAATAAAGATTTTCTGTTATCACAAAATAATTTGAATGACGAAACATTCAAAGTAGCATATACTTTGAATGATTCTGAAAAATTATATTCTGATGAAGAATTTCCAATAAGAGGTGTTAAAACTGAAATGATTAACAAGGTCTTCAAACTTACAGAAATTAATATTTTTGAAATAAAAGATGTAAATCTTGATGAAAAACCTAAACCTTACACCTCAAGAGTTCAACAAAGATTAAACAAGAAAAAGGGTTACAGTTCTGGTTCAGGTTATCGAAAGAAACCAAACCATAATGGTAATTTCAAAAAGAAGGGATTGGGTTTTATTCCACCAGAAAATCATAAAAATGGAAAAACTTATAAACCAAAAACTGTATTTGTTTCAGGAACATCTTCTGAAGAGGAAAAAGAGCATCTATTCAGAAAGCAGACAAACAAATAATTCCTTGCAAAGAAGCAAGAAGAAATGAAGAAGGAAGTTGCTCAGAAGAAAGACAAGAACCTGTTTTCAATGCAAAACAGTTGGTCATATTGCCAAGAATTGTTCAAAGGCAATCCAAACAAAACAGGGAGTCTCTGAGAAACTGAAAGAAAAGATGGTTGAGAATAAATCACCAACCAAACAATTTAAAGTTTTCAAAAATTCAAATTTTGAGGTTGGTGAAAGTTCAAAAGGTTTTACAAAAGAAAAGTGAATCTTGACAACCACAAGGGGGTTGTTAAGAAATCAGATAATAGTTCTAGCAATGATTCTGATTCGTCAAAATCAGAGGGGCTATTTTCTGGCGATGAATCTGACTTGCCAAAGTCAGAGGAGCCACAAGTTGAGCTAAAATTAGAAACTTCAGTTCCACCAATGAATGATGTTAATTTTCCACCATTGCGGGCTGAAAATTTTAAACAAAAAGTTGGAAAAGTTGAGATTTCAAATCAATTTTTTTCTGAAAAGAAGGAATTTGATGTTGAAAAAGCCTTTAACCCCACAGTTCAAAATATTTTTGGAAAAATGATTGACGGGAAGGTCAAAGGGGTAAAGGAATTTTATGAAAAGAAAACGAGGAAACCAGATGAAGATGGGTCATCCCAGGTTAGTAACTGGGATAGTACCTATCATGACTAAACTCTGGACTTGCCAGAGCTCCCAAGTTGGTAATCGTGGAGCAGGAATCGGCATCTTTCTTGAGAAATTCACATATGTGATATTTCGACTTACAAGTGGTGGTATTTTTCTTGAAAATTGTTATATTCTTACAAGTTGTATGGTTGATGAGAACCTACAAGTGGTTGAAAAAGGGTTTTCACCGATAAGTGGTTAATCAAGGTCATTAAGTTGAACTTGATTTAACTTCATACAAATGGTTGAAGAACAAAGTGATGAACAAATCCCTGATTTTTTAAATGAAATCAACAATACTTATTTTCCGGAAAAACCATTTTGATTAAAACAAACTTAAGTGTTTTGAAATCTTAATGGGAAAATAGTTTGTTGTCAGGGGAAGTTCTGATTATATATGCCAAGTGGATGGTGATTTGAAGCAATTCACAATAGTTGTCACTTTATTTGTACAGTTTATTGCTTTCATTTTTCAAATTTTCCCAGAAAATCAAAATTGAAACATATTTTGATTTTAGGGGGAGTAAAAAATTAGAAATTTTGAAAATTTGAAAAATACAAAAACATGATAAAATCTAAAAGGTCAAAAACATGAAAAATTTAAAAATGAGTTTTGTTGAGAAAAACAGGAAATGATAGTACATCAGTGGACTATCACAGTACGCTAAAGAAATGGAAAGTTAAAATGTGATAAACGGTCTCACTAAAGATGTGACGATAGGCTCAGCTAGACTAGTAGATTTGCGATAACGATACAAACTTAAATGAAAAAGCCTAGTTCTAGTGGGAAACGCGGTTGAAAGCATAGTACTTAGTTTTATCCTTCGTGACTGTGTACCTACTCAGTAATCGCTGAATGCTAAAAGAGCATAAAAACCGGTCAGTTTGTGAACTTTCACAACTTACTGAAAAAGTTACTGTGATTGTGCATTTCATTTTGCAAAGATTTAAATTTGTTTGATTTCTTTATTTTGTTTAAGCATTGGACATCCTCTGCGTATACATGAGTATCGAACTGGATGTTAGTGCCTAAACGTTCTGTTTTATTTTTCTTGGTGTGTCATTTAAATCTTGGATCACCTCTGCGTATATATGAATATCGAACTGGTGGTTAAGATTTAAACATATTCAACTTGTTTTTATTTCTTATTTTGTTTAAACATTGGACTTTCTCTGCGTATCGAAAGATCGACCTGATTGTTAATGTTTAAACATTCTGTGTTGTTTTCGTACATATCACAGTTGATGGAAGTTTAAAGGCATTACTTGAGTCAGTGTATTGCATGATGAGGGGATATGCTGAGATCGTGGGGTCCATAAGAATTTAGTGCAAAATTAATATATCTTAACGTATCGGTAAGCATTTCAAAAGTTTTTAGATTGAGTTTAAGAGGACAACAATATCGTCAATCTATGTTAATCGTTTAGAACTTAAAGTGTTTAAAGCTCAACGGTGCTAGTGATTTGTCTCATAAACTGATATGATCCTCTTACACAAACTCACAAAAATATTGTCTGTAAATATTTTTTTTTCATTAAAAACAAAATCCAAAAAGATTTTCAGTGTGTTTTAGCATAAAATTTTGAAAAAATCAAAAAGATTTTCGACAACTGATGTTGAAAAACTGTTTTTCAAAATTCCGAGTGCTAAACATGATGAACAGAGGTTTGGGAGAGAGTGTTTGAGATAAAATTTGAGAAATGTCATAATCTAACAATTAATGTTTTGAGAATTGATTTTGAGAAGTTGTAAGTAAAGATTAAATTTGTCAAATTTTTAAAATTTGTGAAATTTATTGTGAGGTAGAGAATTGTGCAGGATAGCAGCTATGTGAAAGCCAGGTTTCGATTCCTGAGGATCCCGTGGTTACAAAGAGCCTGGTTACAATCTTAGAACCTGTGAAAGTTGTATAGCCAGGTTTTCGATCCAAAGCCTGATAGAGAATTCCAGACTGCGATCCCAGCTTATCGAAAGGGGGAGTTTGATGACATCAAGAGGGAGTCTAAAGATGTAAGAGTTAGGTTTGAATCCTGTTGTCCACGCAAGCTGCTGATGCTGAAGAACTTAAGGAATCAAGAGATCTGATCAAGAGAATTAGAGAGAGGATAGAGTCAAGTTGAGATTCTGAAAGTGGAAGAGAGAGAGAGAGAGAAGTTAGAGAAAGAGATTGAGGATGCTTACAATGGAGAATACTCTGAAAGAGCGTAAAGACTGATAAAGACTGAAGGATTGACATACCGAAGACTCGACACCGAAGACTTCGTCAACATCCAAGGGGGAGTTTGTTGGTGCATATGTCTGTCGACTTCGTCTTGTATCGAGTCTTGTAATAGTTTAGATAGATCAGGGCACGATATTCGAGAAAAATGTTAAACATATGGGTTATGACCATTTCGCACGAAATGGGAACTGGCCATTTCGCACGAAATGGATCTGGCCATTTCGTGTGAGCGGTTTCGTGCGAAATGGAGAGCCTATATATAGGTGCCTTGGTGATTTCATTTGTAACGTTTCAATTCCGGTAGCGAAGCTCTGCCGAAGTGTCTCCAGCATTGTAAAACGATCTGATATCAATACAAGAGACAGTTTAAGTGAATCTTAGTGCAAACCAGCTGAAATAACTCCGATACGTTTGTTTCCGCCACTCGTATTGGACGAGATCTCTTCTGAACGACTCATTTGGTCGTGCAAACGATCCTACAATTACAGACATAAGTCTCAAAAACAAAATATTGTTCCGACAACTCAGATTTTATTGTGGGTTTCTAGACTTCCTACTTCGTTTCAACAAGCATAGCATCCTATCAACCTGTCACATACGTTAAAATAAAGTCAATACCTAAAATGTAAAGGTGAGTACACAAGTTTGCATAGTATATAGTATAGCGAAAGTGTTTACGCATAACCAGCATGTAACACGTAGAAATGTTAATCAAGTAAGCTATCGACAATGACGCATGCAACCGACATGACTGCGAGTTGTAGAATGTGTAACACATTTCACCACTGTGAACATGTGATATAAGGCCCTTAACAACCCCTGAACAAACAGATCCTAAGTCCAAACTATAGTACTATCGTTGCTAAGGTGTCATGCAAATAGTCACTGTGTAAACATAACATACAAGCATTCATCGAATCACGTATAGCATGCGAGAGTGGTTAACGTGTTTAAAAGAGTTTTGAGTATAGTGTGTGTATGTAACACCCAAAAGTGCGTTAAGCGAAAAAGGGTTCGAGTATACTCACTGTGTGTGTTTAACGAATAAACACAATCTTGGATTGAAGGGAGTGCGTTGGAGTTAGACTGAGCATAGAACAATAGGGTAAGCGTTGAACAGCGTGTAACAGAATGAGTGTCGAATGAAGATCTGGCCGCATGAGCATTATACCAACCCTCCTAAAATATTTATAACGTCCCTATACGCCCTAAAATACATCCCGTATATGAAAAACAGCCCAAAATACCTTTAATTTTATAAGAATTAAATACAAACAAGATTTTAGGGTCTCTGGCGGGGCGCGTCATACCCCCTTTGGTCCGTCGCGGGCGCGAGCGAGTGACGGGTGGCGAAACCCCAGCCTGCTACGTGGCATAAAACTCGTCGAACCTATGCTGGTGACTGGTCCAAGCTAAGCCCTACTCCCCTAGCTCGCGGGCTGCGAAAGACCCTTGCCTCTCTTTCGCGGGCCGCCAGAGACTGCCGATCAGACCCTATAGATAGAGGTCGTTGGCATTCAGTCCCAATTCGCTCAAAACTTCGATCTCTCTCTCAAATTCTGAATTGTAGAATTAATATCGGGTATAATACCCACTAAAATAGCGAAGCTCTGCCTCGATGAAAGTATCATAACCACCGGTTACGTATTAGATACGCTGCCCGATCGATTTAGTGCTCCGTAACGCATGACGATGCTCTGCTTAACTCAGTCGTTGGAGTTCTATCTCGGGGAGGGTATAGCTAATGTAAATATTGGGTTATTATACTAACGCGTGTGCATTGTTTAATTTATTAGATTATAACCAGGAAGTCATAAGGAACAACCTAAATTAGCAATGTGAGTAATTCCTTTTTTTGTGAACTGTTTTTACAAAACCTCAAATTATTTTACATTATAAATAACAGTGATTGAGTATTTGTAATTCTACAATTATCGTCGGTATGTTGGGGTTTTGTATACAAAATTTGTTACTACACTGTGAGTAGTAACATTACCACAAGTCAGGATTGACAGTGCCGTGGGTGGTAATTAAAGTAGATATAAACAAATGTAATTGCTGGATTGCCCTCAATACTGTACAATGATAAAACTGTTGTGATTAAACTGGGATTCACTCACCAGTATTTCCCACTGACAAATGTTTTTAAAACGCGTTTCAGGTAACAAAATGTGAAAGACAAAATAGAAGCCAGCTGGAGAGCACTGAAGGCTTGGAAAAGTGGCTATAAAAGTTACCTAAATAAAGAAGATGTTTTATTTCAATAAATTAGGGTTTATCCCTATAAACTGATTATGAATGGAAACTTGGGTTTTACCCATGTGGTTAATATTTATAAAATGAGGTGTTTTACTCTGATAAAATATTTCCTAACTACGGTTCTGATGTAAATCCGCTACTAAATTGATAAACACCGATACCACTGATACTGGTTCACGGCCTCCCATTCCTAGAGTTAGGGGTCGGGGGTTGTAACAGAAAGTGGAATCAGAGTTACAGCCACTGATTTCAGCCACAGAAGTGTTCCACTGACATTGAAATTGTCAATTCTGTTAGGAAATAATCTATGTGACTATGTGCATACGTGTGTATTATTATTTTGTGTTATTTGATAATCTGTTAGTTTACAGTATGAGTGATCAAGGGTTGTCGGATGCTTATCGTCAATTATCTAGTTCTCCTAGAGATGAAGGAACGTCCTCCCAGCCTACTCCTTCGGGGTACTTAGCTGACACCGAAGAGGAGATTTTCGTATTCAAAGCGCAATCGGAAGAGCCATTCCCTACCAAAAAGAGAGGATGGTTCAGTCGGGGAGCCCATGAGCGTAGGAAAAGAATGAGAAAATTAAAGCAACAGAGTGCTTTAGCTGTAGCAAATACGGAGATGAACGCCCAAACTCAAGACATAATCATTAGACGATTAGCCAACTTTCACATCTTAGCTACCACTGACGCAGACCCAAACCTAGAACAAGTCATTGCACCACAGCCACTACTATTGTTTCTCACTCAACCCATGGAAATAGAAACCAACCAAGACACACCAGTTCCCATACCAGCCTTTAACCCAGATGAGATACCCAGAGTTCCAGCATCCAATCCCTTAGCCTATGATCCGTGGAATGACGACCATAGGGAGTACCGAGAACTCTACCCACAAGAGGAACCTATACCACACCCTGTGGCACCATACCCAAACTGTAACACCTCGAAAATTTACGTCCAATAATGTATTGACACGTGTCATAACCTTTGAACGTGTGAAAGAATACTTTCGAGGGACTAAAGTTGATAATCAATGAAACTATGTAAATATAAGGGTTCAAAATGTCAACAATGAAGAAAAATACTTTACAATAGTCCTACATGATGTTTATAACCTTAAACGAATAAATCATGGATCATACGCAGCCAATTGTGAGAAATTACAAACTACAGGGGTTAAATGTGTCGACATGTTTAAGATATACCTCTGAGTGACCTTTTAGCAAATCCGAAGCTTTGTAACGGTTAATTATGCTCATAAAAATATGTGATAGAAATTTCACAAAGTTTCGTTAACGTATGAGAAAGTTATGATAAAATTCGTGTGTGAGGGTTAGAATCGTCAACATTGAAATTTAGGGTTTTTCGGGTGATCACAAAGTTACCCGAGGACTTGACAAAGTGGGTATAAGTATTAAAGCCCCCATATGTCAAATATAAAGGCTTAGAATGCAAGAAAACCTTGAGAAAACGACCTTTCGGGGGACCAAGGACCAAAATGCAATAAAGGAAACATGTGAAACCTGATCAGGAGGGCCAGGCGGGCCGCGTAAGACTTAACCATATCTTACGCGGGCCGCGTGACAGCTACCAGCGACAGAAACTTGGCAGGTGCCTGTTTCAGCCTTGTAACCGACTTATATGTGTTGTTTTGCATACCTTGGGCGTCCTAAAGTTGTTTATAGACTATAGAGGACACATGTATTGATCCATGATCATTTGTAGACCCATTTGGCAACAATCTAGTAAGATCAAAGTCACTATAAATGGGTAATGTTGCAACATGCAACCACACTTCAACTTCTGATCATTTGAGGAGCAAAAGAGCTGATACAAGACCTTCCTAATCATCCATTAGTCACTTGTAAGTACCCTTGAACCTTCTTAATTAAGTTTTGTTTAGTTTATAGTCTAGAAGTCAAACCGTCGTAACTACGGTTTGACTTAACGATAACACACAAACGGTCCAGTGTTTTGCCGAAATGAAAGTTGTTATAAGTTGGTAATTATGTGGGCAATTAACCCTTAAAAGGGTACTCACTGATTCCCATCCTAGCTAGGTCGTTTGTCGAGTCAAACGTTGTCCGAAAAAGTCAACAGAATCATTAAATGCGTAATTAGCGATATAGAAGGCGTGTAACCTGTTTTATCATTCATATAACTTGATAATAAGTATAATAACTTGTCTAAGCTTGTTTGATTCGACAACTTTCTGTTTTGAACCGATTCGGAACCGAAAGGCGCATAGTTTGACTTTCTGCTTTGACTTCGGTTCTGACCCGGTTTTGATAGGTCTAGACATGCCTTATAGTTCCATTAGGACCTAGTTACATGTATGTATAACCCTCTGCGTTTATACCACTTAAATCCTTAATTGTCCGACGTTTCCGTTAAGTGCTTAAATATTGACCATAATGCCCTTATGACCATACAACGAGAATTTTGGAAATATGAAAGTACAATAATCTTTGTTACTGATTATTAAACATGTCTGTAAATTTTCACATCAGTTGGACGTATAGATTAGGAGTTATGCTCAATGACGTAATTAGAACGCTTCTTAGTGATTAAACGGCGTCATTAGCATAAAGTCTATCTAAACCCAATTTTTGACACCAAACCTTTTACCCACTGATGTAATATAATATTTTGGGATTTTTGAAGATTTTTAATTATTTTTAAACTGATCATAAGCTAGGATTAGTGCCTTGATTCGGTAAATACCGAATATACCCTTTTCGGCCATAAAATGAGTTTTACAAATCCTTTTGATACCAATCCAATTGCTACTGATTTTAAATAATAAATGAAGTGTTTTGAACTTTATTAACTGACCTGGAAACTCAGAATACTAATTTAACCCGTAAATCGCTTAAAACGACGTTATACGCGTATTAAGCGCATAGTAAGGGTTTAAAACCATTTTGCCACATAGGACTTAACACCAACTGATATACCAAGTTAAAATAAACTATTTTACTGATTTATTCAGACCCGGATCACAGAAGCTTAATTGATCCCTTTTATAATCTTTAAAATGACCAAAATACCCCTACGGGGCTTAATATGAGATTAAACTCGTTTTGGGCATAATGGAAGGTATCCTACTGATATCACACCATATTTAAGGCATGTTAACTTAGAAAACCTGTTTAGGACTCTTATGGTTACCCGTTACGCTTCTTGCGCGTTCGGTTAGATTTATGTAACTAGTTTGCATAAATTAGCCGAAACGGGTCAAACCTTATCGTTATTATCTCAAAATCCAGAATGTGTTTAGATTACCCATATTATACAAGTCCTTAAACTTGTCGGGTCTAAATCACATTCTATTCCGGTCTTCGCTTTATCATGCGTTTGAACCGTATCTTTATCTCAAAAACTAATCGGTCTAAGTCAAGGCTTGATTTTAAGACCCGTTAGGATTCTAATAGGTTATTAAAAACCTTCGTTCCAGATTTAGGAGCCCAGTAAAAGCTATCTGTACTTGCTGATTTGATACGGTTGGGATTGAATTTATATTTGGCTCAGGTAAATACTTTTAACTTATTTTCCCTATACGGGCTTGGGGTACGGTATATAAAATACCGCTTGGTCGGACATTGAATCTTTAATTGTATGATGGTTAAAGTATTGAGATGTTTCGTTTAATTTGTTTTGTTTGCTTAAAGCCTTTGGGGGTTAATGACCGTGTCCCGGATATCCCTGGCATCATTTTACGAAATGGCCACGACCTTAGCACTCAGGTGTAGGCGTACACCTGTCAGTGTCTCATTTAAATAAAGTGGTGTGTCTATTGATCTTTAACCCGGCTCGATCCGGGCTACTGAACGCATAAGGAACATGTAAATCCTTTATAAGTTTATATATTTAAATAAGTATCCCAAGTTATAAAATATTATTTGTGCCATGAGCATTCAAATCAATCATTTTAAACCCTTTTCAAAATGAGTCAGTTGATTGTATTTACCAGTGTAAACTGACGTATTTTCCCAAAAAGGCTAAGTGCAGGTACTAATCGGAATTGGCTGGCTACTCCTAGCATCAATAAAGAGTCTCGCAAGCTTAGATGCCTTAAGTCTGTTGAACAGTGTTATTTTATTTTCGATCCGCCTATGGATCCTTTACTTCCATTGTAATACTTTGATGTTACATTGCTTCGAATTATAATATATTTATCCTTTTGCTTCCGCTGTGCATTTATATATTGTGTTGTTTGACTATGATGTTGCCAACCACGTCACGTTACTCCCCTACCGGGCCCACCGGTAAAGTGTGGAAATATTGGGGTGTGACACAAACCTTGACCCTCTAGATCCATACTGGGATGCTGACCAGTATGTTAGGGAAATCCTAGAAAATCCATACCCGTATGGAGACCCTTTACCACCTTACCCTGAACCAATACCCGCACCACCACCACCCATGGGTACCGAAAGCTTGCTGGAACTCCGCACTTTTGGTGAGGAGTTAGTTGACGGAGAGAGGATCAGGCAAATAGGGGAGAAGCTCGTTTGGAAGTATGACGAGCGAAACATGCAGTATTGGATGAACCCCCACTAGTAGTAGTAATAATAATAATACTAATATATATATATATATCCGTTAGGAACCACCATTTATTGCGAGAACCGCGAGAACCAGTGTGAACACAAACAGTAATTCCTAAAAAAATCTAAAAAACACCCAAATTTTTTTTTACTATTTTTTTTTTTTGGAAAAATCGCTATATTTTGTTAATAAAAAAAAATTCAAAAAAAAATCGAGTAACAGTTATCCATGCACATGTGCATATGTATCATTTCTTTGTCAAATTCTGTAATTCATTACAAATATTAGTCAATTGCACTTTCATTTACACTACCACGTGTAATGCACTACTTTTTACGTTAACAATATTAGAAATGTACATGTGCATCTATATGTATCAACATGAAATAAGGTGTTTTGGTACACTACTTTGAATACACTTTCTCTTTCATCTATAATTCCATCCATAATACACAAACATGCACATGCACATGTGCATATGTATCATTTCTTTGACAAATTTCGTAACTCATTACAAATATTAGACGATTGCACTTTCATTTACACTACCATATGTAATACACTACTTTCTACATTACCAATATTAGAAATGCACATGTGCATCTATATATATCAACATGAAATAAGGTGTTTTGGTACACTACTTTGAATACACTTTCCCTTTCATATATCGTACCATCCATAATACACTACCATTACCTCCTACCATCCATAATACAATATCATTACCTCCTACCATCCATAATACAATACCATTACCAATATTTTGACTTTATTACATGTATATCAACACCATTTATACCATCCAATCGTCATATTACATCATAAAGTAACAACTATAGCCAAATCATCAACCACTAGATATAACTAACCAAAAAACATGTATATGGGTCTACTTCTCCATTCAAAATCACAAACTTTTTGTACCAAAACATGTTATATCATGGTTATACCTAATGATGCACATGTGCATTTTGAATATTGGTAATGCAAAAAGTAGTGTATTACAGATGGTATTGTAAATTAAAGTGCAATTGTCTATTACTGATAACGTATTACGTAATTTGTTGAAGTAATGATACATATGCACATGTGCATGGATAACTGTTACTTGAAAAAAAAGTTTTTTTTTTGGTAACTAAATATAACGATTTTTTTTTTTAAAAATATAAAAAAAAATTTTGTGTGCTTTTTTGATTTTTTTTAGATTCTATTTTGAGTTCACATTGGTTCTCGCGGTTCTCGCAATAAGGGTGGTTCTCGCATGAACCTTACCCATATATATATATATATATATATATATATATATATATGCGAGTAGTTTGAAAAAAAAATCAACTAAAATACGTAAACTAATATAGATGCATAACTAAGTAGTATATTTTAAATTCGAGTTATAGTTGTATTAGATGCACATATATATAAAATAGAGTAAATGTCGCAATGATCGACGATTTTGACCAATGTGTTTGTTTGTGCAATTATTGGCATTAAATATTATTCTGCGATATTAATACATGATAATTATTTGTAAATCCAGATGGACAACGAAGCAAATCAGGAAAACCAGAATAATGATAATCAAATAAATAACAGTGCCATTCGACACATAGTAACCCAAGGAATTAGAGATTCTATGCCATATATCATCCAAAATGTTAAAGAAGCGGAAAATAATAAAGTAATAGTGGAAGCAAGCGATCACATACTGAACCCAGTCACAGCATGAACAATGGACCGTTACTTCAATTGCCTATTCCAAAAAGAAGAAGAACCATGTCTTATGGTTGTTCTTACAAAGAATTCTGGTCTTGCAAATCGATAGAATTCTCTGGCAATGAAGGAGCCATTGCAGCTCTATACTGGATGGAAACGACAGAGGCTGTCTTAAAAATAAGCAAGTGTGCAGAGGAAGACAAAATCATGTTTGCTTCCAATCTTTTTCAAGAATGTAGCCTTAGAATGGTGGAATACTATTCTCCAGTCTAGGGGAAGTGATAGAGTCTATAATATGGAATAGACTGAGTTTAAGAACATGGTCGAAAGGAAATTCTGTCCTCCCAATGAAAAAGAACAGATTGCTAATAAGTTCTTAAACCTTAGAATAACCGGAGTAGACTGTAAGGGTTACACTACCATATTCTTCGAATATGCTAGAATAGTGCCAACTCTAGCCTCACCAGAACCAGTGTTAATGTTGATGCATTTATTGTCTATCGCCTTCGTCAATCCGAGTCGTAGTGAAAAGCCGGAAGAAATCAAGTACATAATGTTATATTTAGTTAGAAATGGCAAGGTGGCAAACTTGTAATTAATGAAGTTTCATTAAAATAGCCCTTGATCTATAAATAGGAGTGATTAAGTCATAATTAGGGTGAAGAGTTTTGGAGAAGACTTGTTAAGTGTGTGTTTCTAGAGAGAGAAACTAGAGAGAGAAAGTTCTCTCTACACGTGATATTGTACCGTTAGCGTCAAATCTTTCTAGTAAATCACGTTTCTAGTACGTTATTGTGTGTTCGGTCACGCACGTTCACGGATTCCGCACGTCGAACGTTTGTTACGCAATCGAACGGTGTCAAAACCGGTCCTACAGTTAATCTCCCGTTACCTCTGGGGATTAATCAGTTAAATTAGACATGTAGTCAAGGCAGCTAGACCACAAACTATTGAAGAAGCTGTAGAACTAGCAAATACCTTGACTGAAGAATTGGTACATACGCAAGAAGAGAACCAGAGGAAGAACCTAGTCCAGAAACTTACCCAGGGGTTTCGCTACGGTAATTCCAGCCATGGGAAGAATGTAGGTTCTACTTCTGCACCCTACTGCAAGTCTTGCAAGAAGAAACATTCGGGAAAATGTTCTACCTACTGCAACTTCTGCAAAATACCTGGACAGAAGGAAGAAGACTGCAGGAAGAAACCCAGCAATGGAGTATGCTTCAACTGTGGGGAAAAAGGGCATATCAAACCGAACTGTCCGAAACTAGCTCCAGCCATGAACAGCAAGACTACTAAGAATGCTAGAGCTTTTGTTCTGATAGCAACAGAAGCCAAGATGATTCCGGATGTGATTGCCGGTACGTTTTTAGTTAATGATGTTTTTGCTAATGTATTATTTGACTCTGGTGCAAACCAAAGTTTAATACTTCATTTTGCAAAATTCTTAATCAACCATTAACTAAACTCCAACAAGAATGTCTAGTAGAGATGGCAAATGGAGAATTCATTAAGATCTTTGAAATCTTGCAGGGAGCAAGAATAGAAATTTTAAACCATAAGTTTATTGCTAACCTTTACCCAATGAATCTAGCTGGATTTGATATTGTCTTAGGAATGGATTGGTTAGTAGCCAATAAAGGCAGTATTTTATGTGATCAAAAGTCAATACAAGTAAATTCACCAAAAGGTGAAAATATCACAATTAAAGAAGATAAGCCAACTAGATCTACGAAATTCATCTCTGTGATGAAAACTACAAGTTATGCAAGAAAAGGATCATTAGTATATATGATTTCCATAATCATTAACACTAAAGGAAAAGGAAAAGAATTGAAAGATATTCCTGTAGTATCTCAATTCTCAGATGTTTTTCCTGAAGAGCCACCTGGACTACCACCAGATAGGGAGGTTGAATTCAGAATTCACCTACTACCAGGAACAACACCGATTGCAAAAACACCCTACCGTTTGGCGCCAGCAGAAATGCAGGAAGTGAAGAAACAGTTGGACGAACTTCTGGAGAAAGGTTTCATACAACCAAGCTCATCACCATGGGGATCACCAATCTTGTTTGTCAAGAAAAAGGATGGATCAATGCGTATGTGCATTGATTACCGAGAATTGAACAAAGTCAAGATTAAGAATCGGTATCCATTACCGAGAATTGATGATCTGTTTGATCAACTGCAAGGAGCTCGATTCTTTTCTAAGATCGATTTACGTTCAGGATATCATTGATTAAAAGTATAGGAAGAGGATATTCCTAAAACCGCTTTCAGAACAAGGTATGGTCATTATGAATTTACAGTCATGCCATTTGGTCTAACCAATGCCCCAGCCGCATTTATGGACATGATGAACATATATGTAAACCATATCTGGATAAATTCATAATTGTCTTTATCGATTTACGTTCAGGATATCATCGATTAAAAGTATAGGAAGAGGATATTCCTAAAACCGCTTTCAGAACAAGGTATGGTCATTATGAATTTACAGTCATGCCATTTGGTCTAACCAATGCCCCAGCCGCATTTATGGACATGATGAACATATATGTAAACCATATCTGGATAAATTCATAATTGTCTTTATAGATGATATTTTCATTTACTCTAAGAGTAAAGAGGAACATGTAGCGCATTTGCATGCACTTCTTACATTATTGAGAATGAAAAAGTTTTATGCTAAATTCTCAAAATGTGAATTTTGGTTACAAGAAGTACAATTTCTTGGACATTTAGTTAATCATGAAGGAATTCATGTGGATCCCACAAAGATCGAGGCAATTACTAAATGGAAAGTCCCTGAATCACCAACGGAGGTGAGAAGTTTTCTTGGACTGGCAGGTTATTATAGACGGTTTATCCGAGATTTCTCTAGAATAGCCATCCCTTTAACAAAATTGACATGTAAATCAATTAAGTTTGAATGGGGACCAAAACAGGAAGAAGCCTTTAGAATACTTAAGTAAAGATTAACCAACGCACCCATACTAGCGTTACTAGAAGGAACTGAAGACTTTGTAGTCTATTGTGACGCTTCTAAGTTAGGTTATGGATGTGTGTTAATGCAACGTCAAAAGGTTATAGCCTATGCCTCTAGACAACTTAAGAACTATGAAGAGAATTATACAACCCATGATCTAGAGTTAGGAGCCATAATTTTTGCCCTTAAAATTTGGAGACATTACCTTTACAGTAGTAAGTTTACCATTTTCACCGATCATAAGAGTTTAAGATATGTTTTCGGGCAAAAAGAGTTAAATATGAGACAGAGACGCTGGATGGAAATTCTTAGCGATTATGATTGTAATATCCAGTATCATGCAGGAAAGGCTAATGTAGTCGCTGATGCTTTAAGTCAAAAGTATCATGACAAACCAAGAGAAGTACGTTCTCTTAATTTAAATCTGCAGATAGTTTTAAATGATCAAATTAGAACAATACAAGAATCAGTAATCAAGGATGATACTGAGAAGTTAAAAGGAATGATTAAGGAACTAGAACAAGGAACAGATGGAATTTGGAGATTCCATAAGAAAAGAATTTGGATACCTAAACAAGGAAACCTACGCCACTGAATTTTAGAAGAAGCCCATAAGTCTAAGTATACGATACATCCCGGTAGTGATAAGATGTATCAAGACTTAAGAAAGAATTTCTGGTAGATAGGAATAAAAAAGGATATAGCAGCTTATGTAGCCAAGTGTTTAACCTGTTCACAAGTTAAAGCTGAACATCAGAAACCTTCAGGTTTATTGCAGCAATTGAAAATGCTTGTATGGAAATGGGAACTGATAACAATGGACTTTGTTACCAAATTACCCAAGACAAGAAAAGGTAATGATACAATCTGGGTGATTGTAGATAGATTAACCAAGTCTGCTCATTTCTTACCAATAAAGGAAACTTTTAGTATGGAACAATTGGCTAAATTATATGTAAATGAAATAGTTTCATTACATGGAATTCCTTTATCTATTGTATCTGATAGAGATAGCCGTTTTACTTCTCATTTTTGGACAATTTTCCAAAAAGCAATGGGAACCAAGTTAAATCTAAGCACAGCTTATCATCCTCAAACGGATGGACAAAGCGAAAGGACAATTCAAACAATGGAAGATATGCTTAGAGCTTGTGTAATTGATTTCAGAGGAAATTGGGACGATCATTTACCATTAATAGAATTTTCCTACAATAACAACTATCATACCAGTATCAATGCTGCACCATTCGAAGCACTTTATGGACGAAAGTGCCGAACCCCAGTCTGTTGGGCAGAAACTGGAGAAAAGCAATTATCTGACCAAAGATAGTGCAAGAAACAACGGACAAGATTATTCAAGTCAAGGAAAGATTAAAAGCAGCACGCGATCGACAAAAGAGTTATGCCGATAACAGGCGAAAACCATTGGAGTTTCAAGAAGGAGACAAAGTGTTATTAAATGTTTCGCCATGGAAAGGAATAGTCAGATTCATCAAGAGGAGAAAGCTAGGCCCTAGGTATGTTGGACCTTTTGAGATTATTAAAAGAATAGGACCTGTAGCTTTTCAGCTGCAACTGCAGAGGAAATGACAGGAATACATGATGTATTTCATGTATGTAATCTCAAGAAATGCTTAGTAGATGAATCATTAGTGGTACCTCTTAAGGATATAGAGGTAAATGAGAAGCTTAAATTCGTAGAGAAGCCACTACAAATTGAAGACAGAAAGATCAAGAAACTCAAGCACAAGAGATTAGTTCTAGTCAAAGTAAAATAGGATTCCAAGAGAGGACCAGAGTACACTTGGGAGCTTGAATCAGAGATGCAGAGGAAATATCCACACCTGTTCTAGTAGACCTCGAGAACGAGTTCTAAAACAAGGTGGGGAAGATATAACAACCCTCCTAAAATATTTATAACGTCCCTATACGCCCTAAAATACACCCCGTACACGAAAAACAGCCCAAAATACCTTTAATTTTATAAAAATAAAATAAAAATAAGATTTTAGGGTCTCTGGCGGGGCGCGACAGACCCCCTTTGGTCCGTTGCGGGGCGCGAGCAAGTGACCGGTGGCGAAACCCCAGCCCGCCACATGGCATAACACTCATCGAGCCTATCCTGGTGACTGGTCCAAGCTAAGCCCTACTCCCCTAGCTCGCGGGCCACGAAAGACCCTTGCCTCTCTTTCGCGGGCCGCCAGAGACTGCCGATCAAACCCTATAAATAGAGGACGTTGGCATTCAGTCCCAATTCGCTCAAAACTTCGATTCTCTCTCAAATTCTGAATTATAGAATTAATATCGGGTATAATACCCACTAAAATAGCGAAGATCTGCCTCGATGTAAGTATCATAACCCCCGGTTACGTATTAGATACGCTGCCCGATCGATCTAGTGCTCTGTAACGCATGTTGAGGCTACGCCTGACTCAGTCGTTGGAGTTCTGTCTCGGGGAGGGTATAGCTAATGTAAATATTGGGTTATTATACTAACGCGTGTGCATTGTTTAATTTATTAGATTATAACCAGGAAGTCATAAGGAACAACCTAAATTAGCAATGTGAGTAATTCCTCTTTTTGTAAACTGTTTTTACAAAACCTCAAATTATTTTACATTATAATTAACAGAGATTAAGTATTTGTAATTCTAAAATTATCATCGGTATGTCGGGGTTTTGTATACAAAATTTGTTACTACACTGTGAGTAGTAACATTACCACAAGTCAGGATTGACAGTGCTGTGGGTGGTAATTAAAGTAGATATAAACAAATGTAATTGCTAGATTGCCCTCAATACTGTACAATGATAAAACTGTTGTGATTAAACTGGGATTCACTCACCAGTATTTCCCATTGACAAATGTTTTTAAAATGCGTTTCAGGTAACAAAATGTGAAAGCCAAAATAGAAGCCAGCTGGAGAGCACTAAAGGCTTGGAAAAGTGGCTATAAAAGTTACCTAAATAAAGAAGATGTTTTATTTCAATAAATTAGGGTTTATCCCTATAAATTAATTATGAATGAAAACTTGGGTTTTACCCATATGGTTAATATTTACAAAATGAGGTATTTTACTCTGATAAAATATTTCCTAACTACGGTCCTGATGTGAATTCCGCTGCTAAATTGATAAATACCGATACCACTGATACTGGTTCACGGCCGCCCGTTCCCAAAGTTAGGGGCCGAGAGTTGTGACAGAAAGTGGTATCAGAGCTACAACCACTGATTTCAGCCACAGAAGTGTTCTACTGACATTGAAATTGTCAATTCTGTTAGGAAATAATCTATGTGACTATGTGCATACGTGTGTGTTATTATTTTGTGTTATTTGATAATCTGTTAGTTTACAGTATGAGTGATCAAGGACCGTTGGATGCTTATCGTCAATTATCTAGTTCTCCTAGAGATGAAGGAACGTCCTCCCAGTCTACTACTTCGGGGTACTCAGCTGACACTAAACAGGGATCGATGGTTACCCGATCGGATGGCACTCGAGCGGCGATCTGTTTGTCTTGAAAACTGGAAATTTTCTAAGTTTTAAAAGTTTGCTATTTAACGGAGATGGCATGATAACGTGTCAAACAACGAAAACACATCAAGGACCAGCTCATTCGATCGGATGGGAATCACCCCATTTGATCGTACTCACTGTTCTTTCGATGAAGTTTCATGTTTAACCCGTTAATCGGTCATCTCTCCAGTGGAAGTCCGTTTTTAAACCGGCTCTCAACTAAGAAATGTGTAGAGAGTCTAAATGAGTCAAGATTCCACCGATTTTGTATAGAAAAATGAAGAAAAGTTGAAGAAAGGCTAGAATCGGTTGAAAATGTTTAGATATGTCGAATTCTCAACAAGATCTCAAGTTATGAGTGTGGCAATCCTTTAGATCTGAACCAATCTTGACGAGATGACGTCACACAACCGATTGCATAAGCAACTGAGATGATGTCACCTTCAAGGGGTCCAAATCAGGTGATTTCAGGGTGAAAACCAGTGATTTTGATGGAGAAGATGATGAAGAAGTGTGTAGTGATGATGATTGTACAAGGTTTAGGGAGAAACACTTATGAAATGGCCTTGAATCGAGAGAAAAGTGCTTGAAAGTGACTTGGGAGCGAGTTGGTCGGATAGAGCTGTCACATCAGTGAATAGTAGCTTGTACGGGCACTATTTATAAGCTGAGAGGGAGAGTAAAGTGGTGGGGAGCGTGTGAGGTGTTTGGGTTGGATGGATGTCCGGTCGGATGGCCATCCGATCGGATGGTCATCCGGACAGATGCCCATTCGATCGAGTGTCATTCGATCGAACGAGTTTAGCGAATTAGTTTTTCGACTTTCGATTTCGTGCGATAAGCGTTGCGTTGCGTTTAAGCGAGTAGCGAGTAAGCGTTGCATTGAGATAACCACATAATCATTAAACAAGTAATCACACAAATAACACACATAATTTCATAAAAGTAAATCTGCGTTTCGAGCTGTGTTGTGATCGCGTTGGGATAGCGTTTAGTATAAACAAGCAATGTAATATGCGATAAAATGCATTAAGTAGTGAGCATTTTAAACTGTGTTAAATGCGATAATTGCGTTTTGAATAAGCGTTGTGAATGCGTTGTATAACATAGTTTCAAAATATCGTTTAAACCATTTTTGTGATCATCGAGATCTCGAGAGTACAAGTCAATTAAGCAATAAATGACAAATCTGAGTAATGACTCGAAAGGTCGGGTTGTTACACCATGAAGTATAATGTTCCGTCCTCCTTTGGAACCAATTGGTTTTCCATACAGCGCAGTGCTTCAGCTTTAACATTTTCTGATTTTAGCGCTTCTTGTTGTGCGTCGTGAATTCGAGTCGTGAGGTTCGACTGAATTGTCATTTCTAAGGCTCACACCTTTAGAGGTTTCACACGTTCCTTGCGGCTCAAGGCATTTGCCACAACGTTCGCCTTGCCCTGGTGATATTTTATTTCACAGTCGTAATCATTCAACAACTCGACCCACCGTCGTTGCCTCATATTCAATTCCTTCTGATTAAATATATGTTGAAGGCTCTTATGATCCGTATAGATGGTACACTGAGTCCCATACAAATAATGACACCAAATTTTCAGTGCAAATACCACCGCACCTAGTTCAAGGTCGTGGGTGGTATAGTTTTTCTCGTGCACCTTTAGTTGTCGAGAAGCGTATGCGATAACTATGTCTCGTTGCATCAACACGCAGCGAAGACCTTTACGCGAGGCATCGCAGTAAACTACGAAGTCACCGGTACCGTCAGGTAGTGATAAGATAGGTGCATTTACAAAGTTTATCCTTCAATAATTGGAAAGCCGCCTCTTGTTTCTTGCCCCAATCAAACTTTTTATCCTTTTGTGTTAGGGACGTTAGCGGTTGAGCAATTTTTGAGAAATTTTCTATAAATCTTCGGTAGTAGCCTGCTAGTCCCAAGAATTGCCGTACTTCGATGGGGGTCTTAGGTGCTTCCAGTTCTTGATCGCCTCAATCTTAGCCGGATCGACATGAATTCCTTTCTCGTTCACCACGTGTCTAAGAAATTGCACCTCGTGAATCCAAAATTCGCAATTAGAAAACTTCGCGTACAGTTGTTTCGTCTTTAAAAGCTCCAAAATAGCTCGTAGATGTTGTTTAGTGTTCCTCTTTTGACCGTGAATATATTAGGATATCGTCAGTAAACACGATCACGAATTTATCCAAATACGGCTTACACACGCGGTTCATGAGGTCCATGAATACCGCTGGTGCGTTTGTTAAGCCGAACGGCATAATGAGAAACTCGTAATGTCTGTAACGAGTTCTAAAAGCCGTCTTGGGGATGCTTTCTTCTTGTATTCTCAACTGATGGTACCCCGATCTCAAATCGATCTTCGAGTAATAACTTGAGCCTTGCAGCTGATCGAACAAGTCATCGATTCTCGGTAGTGGGTATCGGTTCTTAATAGTAAGTTTGTTCAATTCCCGATAATCTATACACATACGAAAACTTTAACAAAGAGCACCGGAGCTCCCCAAGGTGAGAAACTCGGTCTAATAAATCATTTATCTAACAACTCCTGCAACTGAGTAGAGAGTTCCTGCATCTCAGATGGAGCTAGCCGATCCGGTGATTTCGCCACTGGTGCCGCTCCTGACACCAAATCAATGCGAAACTCCACTTGTCGTTGTGGATGTAGTCCAGGCAAGTCTTTAGGGAAGACTTCGGGAAATTCCTTTATAACAGGGATATCCTCCGGTTTTGGCTCTTCGGCGTTCTTGTCAACCACGTGAGCGAGGAAGGCTATGTAACCCTTTTGAAGACATTTCCTTCATACAGTTAATGATCTGGAGAGGTTTCTTGCGTTTCTCCCCATGAATTACAAGCGTTTCTCCATCTGGCAATGGGATGCGGATGGTTTTCTCATGGCAAACCACTTCCGCCCGGTTGTTGGATAACCAATCCATGTCGACAACCACGTCAAAGCTACCCAATTGAACGTGTAAAAGATTGATAGTGAATTTTCGCTCTCTGAGCTCAAGTGTGCAATCTTTAATAATTTCTCCCAATTCGACCAACTTATCATTCGCAAATTCTATAGAATATAGGACATCTAGTTTACTCGACTCCAAACCGAGTATATTTTTAAATTCTATAGATATAAAACTAAAATCGGCGCCAGTGTAATAAAGAACGGATGCAAAGTGTTGGTTTATAGGAAACATACCCGTAATAACGTTTAGGTCCTATCGTGCATCTCGGGCTCCGATTACAAAAGCTCTCCCACAAGCCTGGTTTTCCTTAGGGTAATCCTTCCTAGTTGTCACCGCAGTTGTAACATCGTTGCCCTTTTCCAGCTCCATTTCCATTACCATTGCCATTTCCATTGCCGTTTCCATTCCCATTCCCGTTGCCATTCCTATTTCCATTTCCATTTTCGTTGCCATTTCTGCCTTGATTGTTGTTACCATTTCCTCCATGATTTATGTTTCCTCTTCCCTTTCCTACCCATCATGTGTATTTATTGTGACCTACCTTACCGCATTTATCACACTTTGCATTTATGCAACGGCCTAAATGATGATACTTACACTTATCGCACTTAGGCAGGGTGCCTAAATAGCCTTTACCACCAGTTTTGTTGGTTTCCTCGAAAGCCTTGCCACCTCTTGGTGGGCTTACTTCCCTTCGTTTGTTAGCATTGGTGTCGTCACTGTTGTTCTTCACACGCATACCCTTGTTGGAGTGTGAAATTTTCCGCTGACCACCACTAGTGGACTCCACGTGAGTCTCCTTCTTTTCCGTGCCCTACGCATGAATCTTCTTCATTCTTACCGCCTCCTCAGTGAGGCTCACAGCTAAAGTGACAGCTTGAGTTATGGTGGTAGGTTGTGACGAGCCGACTAAACTTCTGATTTCGGGGTGAACACCCCATATATATCATTCAACTCTTTTGAATTCCGGAGTGACCATATATGGAACCACTCGTGATAAGTCATGGAATCTCTAGGTGTATCCTGAAACGTCAACACCTACCATCTCAAGGTTCCAAAATTTTGTCTCCGGCTTCTATAGCTCAGCTTTAGAACAATATTTTTCTCTCATGCGTTCCTTTAACTCCTCCCAAGTTAGCCCATAGGCTGCTTCGTCTCCTAGAGTTTGAACCTGGAGGTTCCACCAAGTTAGGGTTTCATCCACAAGTAGCCCTGTAGCGTAAACCACTGTCTGTTTGGGAAAACATTGGCTCATATGGATAGTGGACTCTATTTTCTCTATCCATCGTACAAACGCCAATGCACCTCCAGTACCATCGTAATTAATAGGCTTGCAGTCGAGAAATTGTTTGTACGTGCATCCTGAAACGTTGAACAGACAGATTATATAAATGGGTAACATGAGAACGCACGAATAGAATAGGACATGAAATATTTAAGTTGTTTTAAAACAATTTTCTGTTACCATTTGTGGTGTTGCCACCAGATGTGCCTCCCTGACCTTGGCCGCCAGTTCCGCCAGATCCGCCACTATGTTCATTTCGGTTGGCCTCATATTGGGCAATTGCTTATGAGATTCGCTCCTCAAGGAGCTGATCCAGTTCCGCCTGCGTAGTAGGCATAGAGTTTGTGGTGTCGCGCCTAAGGTTCCTTCGTTTTGGTGCCATAGTCTTCCAAACACAAGTAACGAATGGGTTAGACAAATATTTAATAATAAATATTGTCGGCTAAATGTATATAAAAATAAATACTAATAATCACACCATCAAATCCATCAATAATCCACAACCAATCAATCACGCATAAAATAAACCACAATGTTCAAATAAAGAAAACAAAATACAGAGCTTTTAAATATTTCGGCAAACTTGATACGTTGTTTTGTGAAAGAAAACAAAAGGTCACGGGGCTACATCACCCGATCGTACAAGTTTATATATACATAAAAGTGGCAAAATATTTTCTTCCACATTGCTTTCCAAGGTCTTCAAGTGTTGTAGCTAGTACGTAGTCTTCATATATCCCTTAAAAGTATATCTCCTAATCCCATAGTAAAGGTACCTGCAATAAGCACCTAGGGAGCAGAAGGGGATGGGTGTAGTGTGGGGAAAATCAGACTGCGAAGATGGGTACACTCCTCCTCAAGCTCAAAAATACTGCAAGAAAGGGCACTCGTCCGTTGTTGCAGTGCTAAGGCGTGTGCTCTAATGAAGATATCAGGGTCGACGGGTGAGGTATGGTGTGGTGGTGATGATAGTGGTAATGGAATAGGTGGTGGAGGGTAGCCTAGTGGTGATGATGGCATTGCGTCAGCGCGACGCTCCATCTTCCAGATTCTCCTACAGAGAGTCTCAATCTATAGCTGCAGGACGGGGACCTCATCCTCGTCATCAAATAACTCCATAATAAAGGGAACAGCAGCTGGGGGAGTGCAGCAATGGGTAAGATCGTTACGAGATGCTCGCCATCGGGATAGCCAATAATAATGATGTCATGGAACGGGGGTGGTGCAACTAAAACATCATCCTCCACAGGGACGTCCTCAACAAAGTGCACAAACTTGTCCGAAGAGATATCCATAAAGTCATGGTCGTCGTAACTACTAAAACTAGCAGATGAAGCCATAGTACCCCGGCAAAAATAATCCGTACAACATGTATGTATATATATATATATATATCAATAAATAATCTCATTACTTATTATATATATCTATATATGTATATATAAATATATGCGTGTCAAACATAACCACATTAATTCGTGCGAATCGATCTAGTTTTATCAAGTCTATCCCACATAGACTAAGCCCTAAGTAATGTCGAGGACATTATTTATTTATTTTTTAAATACGTTTTGGGTAGTGGATCTTGTGCTTTGTGTATGCGATGAAAACCATGTATTTTGCAAAACTGTTTTCATGAGAGGATCCTAGTGATTGTAGACTAGACTCGAGAAGGAATCCTGGTTCACTACAATCGAAGCTCTGATACCAACCTCTCACACCCGTGTCAGAGGCGGAAGTGCGTAGTGTGACTTGATCAGTTTCCATAGCATACGATGTAGATAAACAAACTATATGATATAAAACATTCACGATGTTCATCCATTCCAAAATATAAAGATACAAGTCATGAGTTGTTTTGTTGCGAACGACGACATAGGTTTATAAGTTTTACAAACAAGACTAGTTTAATATAAAGTTTTTTTTTAAATAACAAGGTTTTGTATCCTATGTCCCGTTCGAAGACGGGATATATGTGTTATGGGTCATTTTCTTCTTATATATCCTAACTAATATTCTTGCTTTGATTGTTTATTTGTGATCAGGATACCGGATCAGGATATTGGTAACATCCTGATACGATATCCTGGTACTAATCAATTAGCTCACGTGCAGATTATTGTAACAAGCCTCTAACGGTCAGGAGGACTTCTTCCCCTCAAGACTCGGGCAAATCGGTTGGGTTATAGACGTTGAACCCGGAAGAAGTGGACTACAACGTCTACTTGTGGAATATTCGAAGCATCCTGGTTTAATAGGATAGTTTGTTATTTTCGTTTTACTATAAATAGGTTGATCGGATCAGGTTAAGGCACACACTTTTACGCACACTTTTACTCTCCTGTTGCAAACAATCACTACACACAAACACTTGTACTCGAATTACATTGTAACACCTAGTTGATCCGCATCATATCCTGCACTGTATCATGATATTTGAAGTAATAGAAGAACATGGCAGCTGCGATAGTCAGCTCCCGAGGTTTTGTGCCGGCGATCTAGATTGATCAAGAGCTTTCCTCGTACATCCTGTGTCACCTTTTATATTTTTGTTCATTGTTTGATCATAGATACAGCTCAATATCCTGAGCCGTATCCTGAAACTGTTTTTGCAAATAACCTAACTAGCATACTTTTAACGCACATTTCTAGCACACTACCTCACTTAACTAATTTGATCACTTAATTGCTTCGGTAATTTTTTACCAAAACAATTTGGCGCCCACCGTGGGGCAAGTGGTGCTATTTCTACTTAAAGCTTTTGCAAAATCGTTACTTGGTTTTCTATTTTCAAAACTTTTTGCCGAACTATTTTCAATGGCCTCAAGATCAAACATGAGCTCGTCTACCGTGTCTGCTACAACCTCTGCAACAGTTGGTTCGGTGCTTCCACCACCTCCTTCGAGAATGCAAGCCTCTTCACAAGGAACTGAAAGTCATGTGGCTCGGGATGTTATCCCTGCTCGCAATGTCCAGGGATCCGGTCCTATTTTGGCCTCTAACGAAGAAATTCTAAATTTGTTTGGTAGTGTACAGGAACAGATGAGGCAGCAGCAGGAAACTAATCAGATGCTGATGAGGGAGATACAACTCTTGAAGTCTGGCCCGAGTCGGCCTGCTAAAGATACTGTCACTCCCTTGCAACCCAGGGCTTTGAACTTCAGTTCTGCAGTTTATACTGAGGATAACCGGGGGAATATTGTGCCTAGCCATTCCCAGAATCATACTCCTGAGATACCTTCTTCAGTAAGAGTATCAACTGTGAGAAGCTCAGGATATGCTTCAGGATATGGCCAGAATCCCCAAGCTAGTAATGTATCTAATAATAATAATACTCTTGCTACTAACGGTGTTGGATCTTTGCAGGATGCCGGTATGACATCAGCATTTTCCAGGGAGCTTCAAAAATTGAAGGACATGATATCCAGTGTACCTGGGGTGGTTCAGCCAATTCCTGAAGTGTCCCAGGACAGCCACAGGATATCCCGGTTTGCGTATCCCATTTGTGATGCTGAAATCCCAAAGAGATTTCAGACCCCCAACATGAAACTCTATGACGGAACTACGGATCCTAAGGAGCATATTGCCCAGTGTAGGGAAAGGATGGAAATCAACCCTTTCCCTCCAGATCTCAAAGAAGCATGCTTGTGCAAGGGTTTTGGTTCTACCTTAACAGGATCAGCCTTGAAATGGCTCTTAAACATTCCTCCTCACTCAATTACTTCATTTGCTCATTTAGTTAATTTATTTAATAGTCAATTTTCTTGCTGCCGGAGTTTTGAGAAACTAACCAGTGACCTTTACAGGATAACTCAAGGACCTCAGGAATCCTTGAGGGATTATGTGAACAAGTTTAGTCGGGAATCCTTGGATATCCCACATCTTTGATGTTGCAACGGCCGTGCAATCCTTCAAAATGGGGTTGCAAAAGGATTCTCAATTTTATCAGGATCTTGTAATGAATCCCTGCAGGAATCTGGACGAAGCTCGTAACAGGGCTTTATGATACATTCAGCTGGAAGATGATAAAAAGATGCAAGAGAGAATGAATTCATCCACGACCTATGAGCCAACCAACAGGAAATCATAGTCCTCGTATAAACCATATCGCTCAAAGCCATATGGCAGAAATGATAGCAAAAAAGTGAATGTTGTTGAAGACGAGGATCCTGAGGAGTATCCTAAGTTGTCTGAATATTGTTTTTCTGTTAACATACCTGAACAGATGTATGCTATGCAGGGTTTAGGAGACAAAACAAGATGGCCTCGAAAGAATCAACAAAAGGTCGATTGGAAGGACAAGTCCAAA
This sequence comes from Helianthus tuberosus, assembly GCA_030545235.1. Lineage (NCBI taxonomy): Eukaryota > Viridiplantae > Streptophyta > Magnoliopsida > Asterales > Asteraceae > Helianthus > Helianthus tuberosus. Next base: position 5,191,941 of record CM060419.1, read on the forward strand.
TGGTGTGCCTTCCACGAGGATTTCGGACATGTTACTGAGGATGCATCGCTTTGAGAAAAGAAATAAGCTATCTCTTGAGTAAGGGATATTTGAAGGACCTCTTGGGAAGAAAGAAGAATAAGGGCCAGGATCCTGAGAAGTATCCTGAACGTGCAGCATCACCTCCTGCGGATGCAAAAATAATTAACTTTATTTCAGGGGGATCTGACATCTACGGTACATCATATTCTGCAGCGAAGAGACACGCAAAGGAAGCCAAAGCAGAGAGGGGAGATAAGCCAACCAGGATGTCGACCCTCACGACTGACAAAGTGATCACGTTCGATAATGATGACAGGGATACTGTTCAGGATCCTCATCATGATGCTTTAGTAATAACATTATATGTTGCTAACCATTTTGTGCGCAGGATATTAGTGGATAATGGCAGCTCAGTCAACATAATTCAGCTGGAAACATTGAAGAGGATGAATGTATCCCCAATGGATATTACTTCGAAGTCCACTGTGCTCGTTGGTTTCAGCGAAGAAGCTAGGAATACCGTAGGAGAGATAAAGTTGCCCGTGTATATTCAAGGGGTCAACTCAATGCAACGCTTTTGTGTCATGGACTCTCTATCCTGCTATAATATTATACTAGGTAGGCATTGGATCCATGATATGAAGACTGTCCCGTCAACCTACCATCAATGCATCAAAATCCCTACTCCTTGGGGAGTTATCAAGGTGGAAAGTGATCAACAGGAAGCAAAGGAGTGTTATTCTTCTTCGATGAAATCATCAACAAAGCCTAGTGCAGCATAGCAATTAAAGATGTGAGGCCAGGATATCATGGAGGCTTCAGAGCAGGATGTAAAGAAAGTTATCCTGGATCAGAATAATCTGGATCCCTCGGTGCTCGTGGGAACCAATATCCCTCAGGATATTGAAGATCAATTGACTAACTTTTTGAAATGCAGGATGTCGACGTTCGCGTGGAAGCACGAGGATATGACAGGCATTTCCAAGGATATTATAACACATAAGCTCGGTATTGACAGGTCATTCAAGCCTGTCCAACAAAAGAGAAGGAAATTTGCTCCGGAGCGAAATGTGATCATCCAAGAGGAAGTTGAAAGACTACTAAGGAGTAAGATGATTAGGGAAGTGAAGTTTCCTAAATGGCTGGCGAATGTAGTTGTGGTGCAAAAGAAAAATGGGAAATGGAGAGTTTATGTAGATTACACAGACTTAAACAAAGCTTGTCCCAAAGACCCATTTCCTCTTCCTCATATTGACTCAATGGTGGATGCTACTGCCGGCCATGAGATGTTAACCTTCATGGATGCATCTTCAGGATTCCAGCAGATCCAAATGGAACCTTCAGACCAGGAGGATACTGCCTTCATGACACCAACAGGTATATATTGTTACACTGCTATGCCCTTTGGTTTGAAAAATGCAGGTGCAACATATCAAAGATTGGTGAACATGATGTTCAAAGAAAAGCCGGGGGACACCATGGAGGTGTACATCGATGATATGGTAGTAAAATCTAAGAAGGTTGAGGATCACCTCCAGGATATTAAGGGAGCGTTTGATATCCTGGACCAGTACAACATGAAATTAAATCCTGCTAAATGCCATTTTGGAGTGGGGGCAAGAAAATTTCTAGGATACATGGTGACGAAAAGAGGGATAGAGGCAAGCCCGGAGCAGATTAAAGCTATCCTGGATATCAAATCACCTTCAAATATGAAGGATGTTCAACGGTTAACAGGGCGAGTAGCAGCATTGAATAGATTTATTTCAAGATCCTCAGAAAAATGCAAGGAATTTTATGATATACTGAAGAAGAATAAGAAGTTTGAATGGGGAGCAAAGCATGAAGCAGCCTTGCAGGATTTGAAGCAGTATCTTTCAACTGCACCCCTATTGATGAAGCCTGAGGATGTTGAACCGTTATCCCTGTATCTTGTAGTATCAGGGAATGCAATAAGTGCTGTCCTTGTAAAGGATCATGAAGGTTAGCAGTATCCTGTTTATTATGTTAGCAAAAGTTTATTAGATGCTGAAACTAGGTATTCTCACTTAGAGAAATTGATATTAGCCCTAGTTATGGCGTCAACAAAACTTAGACATTATTTTGAAACACATAGGATTCACGTTAAAACCAACTATCCTGTTAAAATGTGCTTAGGAAACCCGAGATGTCAGGTAGGATGGCTAAATGGTCGGTGAAATTAAGTGCCTTTGATCTAGTATATGAGCCTAGAAATGCCATAAAGTCTCAGGCTTTAGCTGACTTTGTGGCTGATTTCAGTAGTGATATTCAAAATGAAGTAGACCTAGAAGTGCAACAGCTAGGAGAAAACTTAGAATCCTGGACGTTATATACTGATGGTGCATCTAATGTAAGAGGTGTAGGCTTGGGTATACTACTAAAATCGCCACAGGGGGACATATTACCCCAGGCTATTAGATGTGAGTTTCCTGCCACTAATAATGAAGCAGAATATGAAGCTTTAATTGCAGGATTAGAATTGGCTAAAAGTATGAATATCAAGAGTTTGCAAGTATATGTTGATTCTTTGTTAATTACTAATCATTTTAATGGATCATATGCGGTTAAAGGTGAGAAGTTTATCGAGTATCTCGAAATTCTCAAAAAATTAGCAGGATATTTCGATATTTTTACACTTGATCAGGTACCAAGAGAGGATAATGCTGAAGCTGATGCCTTGGCAAATCTAGGATCATCAGTCAGGATACCGGAAGGAACCCGAATACCGATATTACATATCCTATATCCTGTGACGGATCCTCAGGATAAGCAAGTATCAAGTGTTCAGGATCCTGGTGCTGAATATCCTGAGGAGGATCCTAAGTCCTGGACGGCTCCAATCATGAGATATCTCAAGGAAGGACACATCCCAAAGAATGAGAATCCTAAGGCCTTTAGAATGAAGGTATCATGATTCACTATTATAAATAATGTTTTGTATAAGAAATCTCTTGCAGGACCATATCTAAGGTGCTTAGAGGATCCCGAAACCAAGGAAGTGCTTCAGGATATACACGAAGGGGATTGTGGTAACCATACTGGGGGCAGGTCGTTATTCTCAAAGGTATTAAGAACAAGATATTATTGGCCGACGATGAGAAAGGATGCTGCAGAATACGCTCGAAGATGTGATGCTTGTCAAAGACACAGTAATATATTACATCAGCCGGCTGAGCCACTTTACCCTATAGCTTCACCTTGGCCATTCATGAAGTGGGGAATGGATATAGTAGGAAAATTGCCAAAGGCTCCAGGAGGAAAGGTCTTCATGCTGGTAATGACCGATTATTTCTCTAAATGGGTCAAAGCTGAAGCATTTGTTCAAGTTAGAGATCAAGAAGTGGTATCCTTCATAAAAAGGAATATCCTGACTAGGTTTGGAGTACCAGCTGAAATAATTTGTGACAATGGATCTCAATTTATAAGTAAGAGGACTACTGACTTTTGCAAGAGTTGGGGAATCAAAATGATCACATCCACCCCAGTACATCCTCAAGCAAATGGACAAGCAGAATCCTTAAACAAGATAATTGTCAACAATTTGAAGAAAAAGCTTGGAGCTAAGAAGGGAAGATGGGCAGAAGAATTACCCTTTGTTTTATGGGCTGATAGGATGACGGTGAAAAGTGCAACTGGCCAAACCCCATTTTCCTTGGTATTTGGAGCAGAAGCGGTGATCCCGACAGAAATGGTAATACCAACAGCAAGATCCAACCTCCGGGATCCTGAGCAGAATCCTGAAGTCCTATGCCAGGAATTGGATACTATTGATGAGACAAGAGACGCAGCAAGGCTGAGGATGGCAGCATATCAACAGAGGATATCTAAAGCATACAACAAGAATATAAGGACTAGAAGGTTCCAGGTTGGAGATTGGGTATTGAGAAAGGCTTTTCAGAATACTACTAATCCTGCCGATGGAAAGTTGGCTCCGAAATGGGAAGGACCCTATGAGATTGAATCAGAATCAGGAAAAGGAGCATACCGACTTAAGAATATGGAGGGGGATATGCTACCAAGATCCTGGAATGCTATACATCTAAAGCTCTATTTCAAGTGAGTTTGGAATTTAAATTCTAACTCAGGATGGTATGGATTCTATCTCTTTTAATATGTTTTGATATTATTTATTGTTTTAAACCCATTACTGACTTAAGCATCGGAGGGGTGTTAGCCAGGCTAACACCCACCTTAGCTTACAGTTGTTTTGCAGTATATGCTTCGGGATATAGCTCCAGGATACACACTCAGGATATTTCGAAAGACTAGAGGATTGGCCCCCTCTCTCACGTTTAAGGGATCCTGATCCCTTCACAGGTTTGAAGGTTTTCACCTTTCTCTCGAATTGGGTTTAAACACCCTACCTGGAGCGCAAGTTATCCAGGGATAGTTCAAGGTGGCGGGACCAGTTCATGTAAAAGTGGCTGACAATTTCGTCACTATTGGCTATATCCTGGATCCTAAAGGTTTATGAGGATTGATCACCCTCTCTCACGAAAGGGTATTTTCATACTCTCTAAGGTTTAAAGGTTATCACCTTTCTAAGTCTTGGAGTTTATACACTCCCGCCTGTAGCGCATGAAAATTTGGGATTTTCCCCAGGATACCTATGGGTTTATCCCCAGGATACTAAGGAAATATCTCCAGTATATTTTTGGGTTTTACCCCTGTAACACAAGATCTGTTCAGATGATTGAAACTAATGTTCAAAAAATTTCTAAGTGTTCAAAGACTTTATGCACAGGGGACATTCCTCCTAAGGTAATTGTGTAAGGCTCAAAGAATCAAATTTGAACCTAGTATACTAAGTATCTCGGGCTGGGGACATCTTAGTGGAAGAAATTGCAAAAGGATTGAAGTTCGATACTGGGGCTACACTCTATTCCTGGTATGATCTTTCCTTTGTGAACCTTACTTAAGTTGTTTGAACTTTTGAAACTGTCTTTAAGGCTTAAATATCCTGATTAAGATATATCCTTAGGATATATTCTCAAGATGTGCTTTCGGGATATGTTTCAGAATATTTGATTGGAATATTTGGGATATAATACCTGGATTTAAAATCAAAGTTGAGTTCATGACAAACATTTATTATCAAAACAAGGTTTATAAATTTTAAGTAAACTACCTTTTTCCTTTTAATACTTTATGTGAATTGTTTTGAGAATTACACTGATTTTGGAAAACTGAAATTTGAGCTAAGTAATGCACGACAAAAAATTAGAAAACAACAGCAAATAAGTCAAAAGGTGGTTATATTATTAACATGTCAAAAGTGGTACTTTTGGTTTCACCTCAAACCGAGGCCCATCCGCCAAAAGCACGATTAGTTTTTACCATATTTATGCAACGGATGAAGGTTTCATCTCAAAACGAGACCTATCCGCCTCCAACCGTTGCATCATTCAAAACAGATTATACTAATTGATGACCAAGGGCTTCATCCTGAAACCCAGGACCCATCCACCTGTCACACCCCGACCGCGTAAAACAACAAACCGCGGTGGAAACGTCGGAGAGTGCTGTGGCAGAATTATTGTTTCAAAACACATGATAATTAAAGTTAAGTTTTACAATCTTAAATTATTACATTGTCTTAGTTCAAACGAAACACATAACATAAAACATGATAACTTTCTTGATTTTAGATTGCTAAGGCCCAAGTCGCCCTAAGTGTAGCTTGCTCACGTCAAACAATCGCTCCTGAAACATATGTGAAAGTAAATACGTCAGCATAAAAATGCCTGTGAGATACATAGGTTTTATTAATGCAGGATTCATGACTTGTAAGTTTAAAAAGAATGTTTAACAAAAAGTAGTCATGAACTTTTAAAAATGTTTTCTTTATAAATCATGCAAAATTTTTATAAGAAATTTGATGATATAAAAGAATGATGCATAGATAATTAAATAACCCAGTAAAATGATTTTGTATAAAATATGTTGTTTGTAAAACAATGTTTTGATAGAAGGTTTGTAGTATATATAAAATATACTTTGGTTTTAAGAAAGTCGATTAAGTAATATATTAAAATATATTTCAGTTCCAAAACAGATAGTATATTAAATATACTTTAGTGTCAAAATAACAGTTTTCAGTAGTATATCAAAAGTATACTTTGGTTTTATACATAACATATTAAACTATGCTTTGGTTTTGTAAATAACATATTAAACTATGTTTTGGTAATTTATCAAAATATATGTTGTTTTGTACAATATCACATATGAGAGCATATCAAACTATACCTTTGGGAGTATAACAAAACATACAACAAGAATGTGATTTTAGAATTCATTCAAACCTTAGTGTATCAAACTACACCTTAGAGACTATAGAAATACCACAAAGGCAATCTCTATTTGGACAAAAATCGGTTTCTGACATTCCATACAATAGGAAAGGGGTGTCTAATCCTATAGCGCTATATCATACTACCAATCGGTCTGGTGAATATAAAATAAGTACTATCCAACAATTAATTTTATAATCTTTGAAAAATTAGTGTTTAAACCATAAATAATCATTCAGTTTGTCAAAAGATAAGTACTAGCATGTATAATTAATTTATACTTTGAAATCATGAACATAACAAATAGGTACACATGTTTCACCCCAAAACATTTGAAAACGTAAAAATAGGGGAACTATGTACTCACCTTTGGGTGCGTTTTTAAGTGTTAACACAATCCCTCAAATTGTTTATCCGTCCTAAATTAAGTAAGAACGATTTAATAATCAAAACTCACAAAAATACATAAGTTTCTCCGATACTTAGAATTTTCACATAACTTCGAGATTTTCTCGAAAAGTTATTATTTTTTATTATGTTGGTGTATTTGTATATATATGAGTTCATATATATTTTAAAAACTTTGCGACTTGAACGATTTTATTGGTGACCCTCATTATGTTATAAGCAATACATCTATGATTTGCGCGTCGTAATATATATACTCAAATGTAACATACTAATAATAGCGTAATACACATAATCTTGTCAAGTATTAACATGTCATCATACACATATTATAAAACACATAACACATTGTAACACACAAAATTTACCCATGAACAAACCAATCTAGTGTACATTGAAAAACACGTATTTTTGTGATTCGGTAACGTTTTTGGGCGCCGGAAGTCACGTATGACTAACCAAACACCAAGTAAACTTAATATAAGTTAAAATACTTATTTTTATATCAAAAATATCAGTTTACTTACTGATCTAAAACAGTTTTATAAAAATCCTCCGAAAAGCCGATTTTTAACCGTTTTACCGCATAGTTTTGCATCAAACGTTACCCTAACCATCCCAAATCGAAACGACTTGATATTTCAACATAACCCATGTTATTTACTGAATAAAATAGTGGTTATACTCATGATAGTGCAGGTCTCACATAAAGCACATAAATCATGCAAATTTCACATATTTTACCACTTTCTAAGCTATATGTACAACATGCAAAGCTATCAAACCTATGACAAAGTTTCATGCCATTATATTATACCAAATAATGTATTTTTAGTGTTTATAATCTGTTCTAAAATATTTTTGTCATACAATCATTTTTTTATCATTCCTTGAGCTTTAAATCAACATGTAATCCTATGTACAAGTGTCTAAAGCACACTATCATATCATCATCATTTCATATGAATTTAAATGCATCAAATATGTAATTTATTCATGTTTACTTGCTGATTTGATGGAACATTTATCATATCATACACAAATCATCCAACACTTGCATTTTAACTATCATTCAAGAACAAGCAACAACTTAAAAATTCTCAAATATGTCTAATAATTTTTTTAGCCATTTACATGTCAAAATACTAACATTATTCCAAAGTATAACTCATGATTCAATCACTTCTTTATATCTCTAACATACTTGTACATAATCTTGTTCATGCAAGCAAACATCCTAAACAAGTATTTATCAAAAATCAAGCTCAAATCTCATACACATACATATATATATATATGGTTATATACACCCATATACACCACCATTTTTATATTGTATTAAGACCCATTTCTTTTTAGATTTCAAGTTTGTGAAAATTTCCAAGATTCAAGAGAAACTTCCAATCATCAAGAACAACCAAGAATCAAGAGTATGATTTAAACATAAATTTTATACCTTCAAGATTCAAGTAAGTTGTTGATGATATGGAGCTTGAAATCACTTGAAAACACCTTGGAAACTCCTTTGTATCTTCACACCAACTTGAAATATGCTTGAAATGGAGATGGATTCTCAAGAACAAGGTTGAAGAAGATGAAGATGGAGGTAAGGAGGGGGGTTACGGTTTTGGGAGAGAGGAGAGAAGGAGATGGAGTAATCTTTGAAAGGTATGAAGAAGATATATAAGATATGGAAGATCTAAGGTGATGGCATGCAACAACACTTGGCCAAAAAAATCTAGTAAGGATCAAATGAAATAAGAATCAAGATCTTGGAGATATTTTGGTGGGGGCCACATAAGGTGACCGTAATATTCATATGGGGGGGGGGGGGTCCATGTGTAAATTTTGATGGTAAGAATAGATAAAAACAGGTATTTAACTAGATACCGGGTATTTTATCTAGCGTTTAAATCCCGGTTTATGGAGTTCTAAATTATTTTTATTATTCTATAAAAATAAAATCGCCAAAATATTACTGAAATAAATATCAGTTGCCGAGACTGGCTGCGTTGTCTGCGTTTTGCAGTAGAAGCACTGTGTTACGCAGTAACACGCGGTACGCGCTTAAACTTTGAAAAAATAACGTTTTTAAGCGCTTTAATTTATTTTTCTACACGAACATGATTAAAAATAAAATTTTAATCATAACAGAATATTTTTTTTTAGGATTTAAATATTATCCGGGCGGTCACCAACGTTCGTTTCGCAGTTTTACCGTAAATAGTTCTAAAGTTCGAATAAACATGTTTTTGCCATACTGAATCCTTCGCAACTTATTTCTAAGTTATGTAAAGGGTATTTAGGGTATGTTTGGCTTATGTCACAGTTCCGGAGTGTGCGTCGCGTTAAACTGATTATGTTTACGTAACGGTTTATGATTTCACTTCCAGAACAGGTTTGAGAGTTCGGAATTGAACAATGATTGAAAACGTACTAATGTCACAAATAATTAAACAAATATAGAAATTAAAACGTCGTATTTCATTAAACATAAAGTTTTTCATAACAGTACAAGGGTTAAAATACACAGATGTCACACCACCTTTGGTCATCATATTGTTCTAGTGCAGGAAATGTAAATTGTTCAAAGACATGAAAAGTAAATTGTTCAACAAGCCACAATGATCAGATCTAAAAAAGTGGGTTCCGGCCTTGGCACGTATATCCATCATCTCCCACTTCGCTGCTTTAGGAACAACACCTTCTTGACCAGCAACGTCTTCCCCAGCGCCTGCACCAGCATCACCTTCGGGATTCTTCTCAGTATCACCACCAGCATTGGCCACCTCCTCTGCCGCCTTAGAGGGCTCCTCACCAGCATGCTTTGCAGGATGTTCCACAGGATTGCCTCCAAGATCCTGTAGTTTCGCTTCCCAAGCCTTGACATTCCAGTAGGGGCAGTCGAAGCCCAAGGCTTTGGCCTCATAGGCCATCGTTAACCTGGCTTGGAGAAGGGAAATAACAACAGATCCTTTGAGACCATCCCGATAGGAACTCATATCCTGTTGGTATTGAAGATGAGCAGCATCCAGCTTGGCTTGAGCATCCTCATTAGCTTTGTGAAGGGCAGCTTGATATTCTTGGGTCATCGCCTTGAATTTGTCTTCGTAATGCTGAGACTTGGCAGCGGCGATCGTCCCTTGGTCAGCGATGGTGACTTCAGCCTTCTTGAGCTTAACCTCCAGCATCTTGTTAAGCCTGCAGGCATCTTCATACAAGTGCATGAGGCGTTCCAGGCCCTGCAGTCAAAGATACAGGTATCAACATATATAGGTTGTGCAGGGTAATGGTTAACATACATGTTCAGGATATCGGATGGAAGTTTTTACCTGATTGAGGAATGAAGTCATGAACCCACTGGCTTCATTAAATCTGTGGTTCTCGAAAGGAAAAGTCTCGGAGGTAGCTGGGGAATCCGTTTCCTTTCTCTTCCGAGCACTGGCAGCACGAGTCCTGGTGGCTGGAGGAAGCTTGGGAGTAGCAATAGCCTTTGAACCGCTAGATTTGGAAGATGTGATGGCCTTGGGGCTTGGTTCTTTGTTCACCGAAAGGGGAGCGGGATAGCTGTCCAATTCATCGAGATCAAAGACCTCTGGAGCTTTAACTGATGCTGTATAAAGGGAAGAAATATTTAACACTTGAGTATTTTTAAACTAATACATACATTTCGTACTAATATACTTACCAGAGATCTCGGAGCTGGATCTCTGGCTTGAGCTTGCAGATGATAGGGAAAAAGTTCTCTCACCCTTTGGAAGTTGGTAAATGCTTTTAATCCTCTGTTCAGACTCGGCGCTCGGAGGGGCTAGTTCTTTGAGATTTGCTGCACAAAAAAAATAAAGATGTCAATTCAAGATACAACTTCAGGATATGATTGGGGATATTCCTAAAACCCTAAATCCTACCAGAAGTCAACCACTTTACCGGAAGGTCAAAACCTCCAATAATAGAATCCCTTTTTACAAAAAAGAACTTTTGTTTCCTTTTCTCCTCATTTTTTGTGGCTCTAAGAATAAGAGGATTTTTGGAGGTAGAGAAAAGGAGAAAACGACTGTTGCCATGAGAGCGAAGGCGATAGGCCATCGAGAGATCTTCGATACAAAGATCAGGGGTAGAACGGGATCTGATTCGGTCCAAGGTCATCAGCACCCGCCAACCCATAGGCATGGTTTGGGCATAGTTGAGACCGGTAAGCTCAAAGAAACGGGATATAAAGGCCGGAAACGGATATCGGAGTCCAATAGAAAAAGGGTAAGCCAGGAAACAAACCCATTCGGTGGAAGAGAAATTTAATCGGACTTCCCTATCGAAAGGACGAATGATTGTGCCAACGGGGAAGGCACCGAAAGCTTGCAGGGAGGCGATGTCAGCATTGTCAAACGAGCAGATTTCTTTTTCGGGTTTTTTAAGAAGGTTTTGGGCTTCGAAGGATGGAGTCGAGTCGCCTGTATGTGATCTTGTTCTGCTAGCCATGAAAAATTTTGATGAAGGAAGACAAAGGAAAAGAAGAGAGAAGAAAAGTACCTGAGAAATCGCTTGGAATATGGTGATAATGATGCGGGATAAGTCGGTTAAATAAAGACTGAGTATAGGGGGTAAAGAGTAAATGTCACATTGGAAGTTGCACAATGTCACCTCAATCGTCATTTCGTTTTAATTGCCTCGGTTTATGTGATAAAGTTTTAAAATATATCCGTTGGATTGGTATACCAACAGATATATTTGGGGACAATTGTTATGGGTCATTTTCTGCTTATATATCCTAACTAATATTCTGGCTTTGATTGTTTATTTGTGATCAGGATACCGGATTAGGATATTGGTAACAACCTGATACGATATCCTGGTACTAATCAATTAGCTCACATGCAGATTATTGTAACAAGCCTCTAACGGTCAGGAGGACTTCTTCCCCTTAAGACTCGGGTAAATCGGTTGAGTTATAGACGTTGAACCCGGAAGAAGTGGACTACAACGTCTACTTGAGGAATATTCGAAGCATCCCGGTTTAATAGGATAGTTTGTTATTTTCGTTTTACTATAAATACGTTGATCGGATCAGGTTAAGGCACACACTTTTACGCACACTTTTACTCTCCTGTTGCAAACAATCACTACACACAAACACTTGTACTCGAATTACATTGTAACACCTAGTTGATCCGCATCATATCCTGCACTGTATCCTGATATTTGAAACAATAGAAGAACAAGGCAGCTGCGATTGTCAGCTCCCGAGGTTTTATGCCGGCGATCTAGATTGATCAAGGGCTTTCCTCGTACATCCTGTGTCATCTTTTACATTTTCGCTCATTGTTTGATCATAGATACAGCTCTATATCCTGAAACTGTTTTTGCAAATAACTTAATTAGCATATTTTCAACACACATTTCTAGCACACTACCTCACTTAACTAATTTGATCACTTAATTGCTTCGGTAATTTTTGACCAAAACAATATGGATCAAATCCTCCAAAATACGAATGACATCGTCTTCATAATAAACTTGAAACTTCATAATTCGTCGCACCAAGATCCACTTAGTTACCTGAAATACATGTAAGTTTGAAAACATCAACAAAATTTGAGCGAGTTCATGTGTTTTAAGTTCGCATACATCAAATGAATCTTAAAAACATTTGAAAGTTTGAGTATCGAAAGCCGGCATATGAAGCGTCAATGAATTTAATGATCATTAATGTGCAGCTAGGACATTAATATGTGTGCCGACATAGGAAGCCACCAACCCGTAAGCAATTTAGTACCGGTCCACCTGGCGGGAACAACAAAGGAAACTCTGTTTTGGTCAAAAATTACCTAAACAATTTAGTGATCAAATTAGTTTTGTGAGGTAGTGTGCTAACAATGTTTTGAAGAAAATGTATCGGTTTGTTATTTTGCAAAAACAACATCAGGATATAGCTCAGGATACCGAACTATATCAACAATCAAACAATGACCAGAAATGTAAAGGTTGACACGAGATGTACGAGGAAAGCCCTTGATCAATCTAGATCGCCGGCATAAAACTTCGGGAGCTGACAATTGCAGCTGCCTTGTTCTTCTTATTACTTCAAACTTCATGATACAGTGCAGGATATTGTATGGATCAGCTAGGTGTTACAATGAATTTCAAGTGTCAGTGTTTGTGAATGTGACTGCAGGTTGTAGAGAGAGTAAAAGAATGAGTGCAAAAATTGTGTGTCATATCGATCCGTACAGCCCCTATTTATATAGTAAAAGAAAACAACTAACTATCCTACAAATTAGGGATGCTTCGAATATTCCCTTTTGAACGTTGGAGACCCCTTCTTCCGGCTTCAACGTTCTCTTTTCAACTAATTAGTCCGAGTCTTTAGGAGAACGAGTCCACTCGAACGTTATGAGCTTAGCATCCTAATCTGCACGTGAATAATTAGTAACTACCAGGATACTACATCAGGATGTTACCAATATCTTGATCCGGTATTCTGGTCACAAACAAAAGTAGTAAAGTCAGGATATATTTCAGGATATAGGTTCAGAAAACCACCCATAACAATTGTCCCCAAAATATATCTGTTAGAATTCTAAATTCAAATGGATATATTTTAAAACTTATCACTTAGATCGAGGTAATTATGATAATGAGACGCTTGAGGTGACAGTGTGCAACTTCCCACGCGATAATTACTCGATGCCTATCTATCAAGCCGCTATATCTTCTCTCTTTTTGTTTGATAATCAACCATCCTCATTAGAATCTCCAGGTAACCGCTTATCCCTTCTTTCTCTCTTGTGATTTTCTCTGTTTTTCTCTCAATGGCTACCAGAACTCGTTCCCAAACCGGTGAATTGACTCAGACCTTCGTCCAACAAAACCTTCTCAAGAATCCCGAGAAGGAGATCTGTGCCTTCGATAACGCGGATATCGCCGAATTGAGGGCCTCCGGTGCGTTCTCTGGTAAGGCAATCATCAGACCGTTTGACCGGACTCTCCGGTCAGACGTGTCTTCCGGCGAATGGATCTACTTTCCGGCATATCCTTTTTCTCTAGGTCTTCGATACCCATTTCCCGAATTCATGATTCAGTTCTTTCGCAAAACCAGCCTTAGTTTTTCTCAAACGATGCCCATGGTTTGGAGGGTGTTGATTGTGCTCAACCAGATCAAGACTCTTCATATTCCCGATTTATGTATCGAGGATATTCCCATAGCTTATCATCTCCGATCTCATGGTTCTAGCCAATTCTTACTCTTTTCCACATCCAGTAACCCCCTCATCCTCAAAGCGACCAAAAATGAGGACGGATGGCAACGAAAGTTTTTACTGGTCAGGCGAGATACCATCGCCGAGGGTAACAGTCTTCCGGTGAAGTGGTTAACCACCGGTAGGGTTTAGGGTTTTAGGAATATCCCCAAACGTATCTTGAGTCTATATCATGTACTGACATTCTCTTGTTTGTCTTTTATGCAGTGAATTTCAGAGAACTAGCCCCTCCTACTAAAGAATCTGAAGAAAGAATCAAAGCAGTCAAGCGATTGCCGGAAAGTGACAGAAGCTTTTCATCACATCTTCCAAGTTCCAGTCAATACTCCTCATCCGATATGTCTTGTAAGGGTTATTTGATTCTGCATATGCTTAATTAGTTTAATATAATGTAAGAGTAAAAAGAATTCAGAGTTTCTCCCCTTGTGTAGCACCAGTCAAAACCCCGGAAGTTTTTGATCTTGAAGAGCTGGACAGTTACTCCGGTCCGGTTCAGGTCAAAAAAGAGCCAAGTCCCAAGCCAGCTACTTCATCCAAGCCTACCAGCTCCAAAGCCGCCGCCATTCCCAAGCCTTCACCAGCTACCAAGACCCGGGCCTTTAGTGCCCGAAAGAGGAAGGAAACTGATTCTCCTGCCACTCTCAAAACATTTCCTTACGAGAATCATGGGTTTGTCGAGGCAAGCGGGTTCATGACCTCCTTTCTCAACCAGGTACAGATCTCTATCCCGTATCCTGCACATATATGCAGAACCAATATCTTGACCAGTATATATTAATACCTGTGTTTTTTATTATAGGGCCTCGAACGTTTAGTTCATTTGTATGAGGAATCCTGCGGGCTCAACAAGATGTTGGACTCCAAGTTGAAGAAAGCTGAGGTCACCATTGCTGAACAGGGGATGATTGCTGCCGCCAAATCTCAGCATTACAAGGACAAGTTCAAAGCAATGACCCAGGAACACCAGGCTACCATCAAGAAGGCTACTCATGAAGCTCAAGCCAAATTTGACGCCGCTCAGGTCCAACATGAACAGGATATGGCTTCTTACCGGGAAGGCCTTAAGAGCTCTGTCGTCATCTCTCTCCTCCAAGCCAGGCTGAAAATGGCCTATGAAGCCAAGGCCATGGGCTTTGAATGCCCTTCTTGGAATGTTGATTCTTGGGAGGCAAAGCTATGAGATCTCAGCGGCAATCCTGTGGAGCATCCTGCAAAACCTGTGGTTGAGGAGCCTTCCCAAGCGGCTGAAAAGGCGATTGATGCTGGTGGTGATGCTGAGAAGGATGTTGGTGGCGATCCTGGTGCGGGTGCTGATGAAGCGATGGTTGAAGAGGGTGCTGCCCCTTGAAGGCAGCGAAGTGGGCGATGATGGATATTTATGCCTAGGCCGGAGCCCTTTTTTTTTAGTCTTGATGGTTGTGGTTGATAAACAATTTACTTTTCCTGTCTTTTGAACAATTTAATTTCCTGCACTTAGAACAATTTGATGGCCAAAGGTGGAGGGATCCAGAGTTTCAAGATGAAGCCCTTGGTCATCAACCTTTAGTGTGCTCTTTTGAACATTTTAATAGTTGAAGGTGGAGGTATCCTGGGTTTCAGGACGAAGCCTTCAACTGTTTAAGTAAATATGGTTAAGAACTAGTTGCACTGTTGGTGGATGGGTCTCATTTTGAGATGAAGCAAATAGTGCAACCTTTTGCTATGTTAATGATAAACTAACCTTTCTGGCTTTATGCATTGTTATTTACATTTCCTTTGCAAATTATATTGCATGTGTTTGTTTTGAAAGTAGTTCTTTACAACATTTTAAATATTCTGACCAAGTATCCTGATCAGGATTCTGTCATTTAAACTTAGTATTTCTGTAAAAAAACGTTCCATTAAAACTTTGTCAAACACAACTCCAAAAACTTAGGTTATTTAAAAGAAAGGCCATACCAAAAATGCTTAGGGAATAGTTTCCAACTCCCAACCTTTGAACCTTTTGCAACATTTTCACTAAGGATGTCCCCTGTCTGGAACACTTAGGAAATCAAGTTCAGTTTCACCCTTCGAATGTGTCAAGATGAATGTCCCCTGTGTATAACACATTTGAATACTTAGGAATTCCTTGATTCATACAATAATCGTGTGTGAGCACATTTGTAAGCAACTTTAGTACTACAGGGGATAAACCCTAAATATCCTAGAGATAGATCCTTAATATTATGGGGATAAACCCTAAGTGTCTTGGGGATAATCCCATGTTTTTGTGCGCTACAGGCGGGAGTGTATAAACTCCAAGACTTAGAAAGGTGAAAACCTTTAAACCTTAGAGAGTATGAAAATACCCTTTCGTGAGAGAGGGTGATCAATCCTCATATACCTTAAGGATCTAGGATATAGCCAATAATAACGAAATTGTCAGCCACTTTTACATGAACTGGTCCCGCTATCTTGAACTATTCCCGAATAACTTGCGCTCCAGGTGGGGTGTTTAAACCCAATTCGAGAGAAAGGTGAATACCTTTAAACCTTTGAAGGGATCAGGATCCCTTAAACGTGAGAGAGGGGGCCAATCTTCTAATCTTACGGTTCATCCTGAGTATATATCCTGGAGTTATATCCCGAGGCATATCCTGCAAAACAGCCTTAGACTAAGGTGGGTGTTAGCTTGGCTAACACCCCTCCGATGCTTAAGTCAGTATTGGGTTCAAAAGAATAAAATTAAACATATTTAAAAGAGATAGAATTCAAACCGTCCTGAGTTAAAAATTAAATTCTAAACTCGCTTGAAATAGGCTTTGAGGTGTATAGCATTCCAGGATCTTGGTATCATATCCCCTTCCATATTCTTGAGCCGATATGCTCCTTTTCTAGATTCTTATTCAATTTCATAGGGTCCTTCCCATTTAGGGGCAAGTTTTCCATCAGCAGGATTAGTAGTATTCTGAAAAGCCTTCCTTAACACCCAATCTCCAACTTGAAACCTTCTAATCCTTAGGTTTTTGTTATATGCTCTGGATATCCTCTATTGATATGCTGCCATCCTTAGCTTTGCCGCATCCCTTGTCTCATCGACAGTATCCAATTCTTGGCATAAAGCCTCAGGATTCTTCTCAGGATCCCGAAGGTTCGATCTTGTTGTAGGTATCACCATCTCTGTCGGGATCACCACTTCTGCCCCAAACACCAAGGAAAATGGGGTTTGCCCAGTTGCACTTTTTACCGTTGTTCTATCAGCCCATAAGACAAAGGGTAATTCTTCTGCCCATCTTCCTTTCTTAGCACCTAGTCTTTTCTTCAAATTGTTGACAATTATTTTGTTTGAGGATTCTACTTGTCCATTTGCTTGAGGGTGTACTGGGGTTGATGTGATCATCTTGATCCCCCAACTTTTGCAAAAGTCAGTAGTTCTCTTGCTGATAAACTGAGAGCCATTATCACAAATTATCTCAGCCGGTATTCCAAATCTGGTCAGGATATTCCTCTTTATGAAGGATACTACTTCTTGATCCCTGACTTGCACAAAGGCCTCAGCTTCAACCCACTTGGAGAAATAATATGTCATTACCAGCATAAAAACCTTTCATCCTGGAGCTTTTGGAAATTTTCCCACTATATCGATACCCCATTTCATGAATGGCCAAGGGGAAGCAATGGGATATAATGGCTCAGCAGGCTGATGTAGTATATTGTTGTGCCTCTGACATGTATCACATCTTCGAGCATATTCTGCAGCATCTTTCCTCATAGTCGGCCAATAGTATCTTATTCTTAGCACCTTCGAGAATAATGACCTGCCCCCAGAATGGTTGCCACAATCCCCTTTATGTATATCCTGAAGTACTTCCTTGGTTTCAGGATCCTCCAAGCACCTCAGGTATGGACCTGCAAGAGACTTCTTATATAAAACTTCATTTATAATAGTAAAACGAGATACCTTCATCCTGAAAGCCTTAGGATTCTCATCCTTTAGGATGTGTCCTTCTTTGAGATATTTCACGATCGGGGCCGTCCAGGATTTAGGATCCTCCTCAGGATACTCATCACCAGGATCCTGGATACTTGCTATTTCCTTATCCTGAGACTTGAAGAGTTCCATCGCAGGATACAGGATATGTAGTATTGGTATTTGGGTTCCTTCCGGTATCCTGACTGATGATCCCAAATTTGCCAAAGCATCTTCCTCGGCATTATCCTCCCTTGGTACCTGTTCAAGTGTAAAACATCGAAATATCCGACTAATTTTTTGAGAAATTCAAGATACTCGATTAACCTTTCACCTTTGACTGCATAGGACCCATTGAAATGGTTGGTAATTAACAAGGAATCAACATATACTTGCAAACTTTAAATATTCATATTCCTGGCCAATTCTAATCCTACAATCAAAGCTTCATATTCTGCTTCATTATTAGTGGCAGGAAATTCACACCTAATAGCCTGGGGTAATATGTCCCCCTGTGGCGATTTTAGTAGTATACCTAATCCTACACCCCTCACATTAGATGCACCATCGGTATATAATGTCCAGGATTCTAAGGTTTCTCCTAGTTGTTGTACTTCTAGGTCCACTTCATTTAGAATATCACTACTGAAATCAGCCACAAAGTCTGCTAGAGCCTGAGACTTTATAGCATTTCTAGGTTCATATACTAGATCATAGGCACTTAACTTTACTGACCATTTAGCCATTCTACCCGACATCTCAGGTTTCCTAAGCACATTTTTAACAGGATAATTAGTTTTAACATGAATCCTATGTGTCTCAAAATAATGTCTAAGCTTAGTTGATGCCATAACTAGGGCTAATATCAATTTCTCTAAGTGTGAATATCTAGTTCAGCATCTAATAAACTTTTAGTAACATAATAGACAGAATACTGCTGACCTTCATGATTCTTTACCAGAACAGCACTTACTGCATTCCCTGATACTGCAAGATACAGGGATAATGGTTCACCATCCTCGGGCTTCATCAATAAAGGTGCAGTTGAAAGATATTGCTTTAATTTCTGTAGGGCTGCTTCATGCTTTTCTTCCCATTCAAATTTCTTATTCTTCTTCTTCAGGATACCATAGAATTCCTTGCATTTCTCTAAGGATCTTGATATAAACCTGTTCAATGCTGCTACTCGTCCTGTTAATCTTTGCACATCTTTCATGTTGGATGGTGACTTAATATCCAGGATAGCTTTGATCTATTTCGGGCTTGCTTCTATTCCCCTTTTAGTTACCATATATCCTAAAAACTTTCCTGCCCCCACTCCGAAATGGCACTTGGCAGGATTCAGTTTCATATTGTATTGACCCAGGATATCAAATGCACCTTCAATATCTTGGAGGTGATCCTCAGCCTTCTTGGACTTTACCACCACATTTGCTAGCCATTTGGGAAATTTAACCTCCCTAATCATCTTAGATTTCAACAATCTTTCAACCTCTTCCTGTATGATTACGTTTCTTTCAGGAGCAAACTTCCTTCTCTTTTGTTGAATGGGCTTGAAAGACCTGTCAATCCCAAGCTTATGGGTTATAATATCTTTAGAAATACCTGTCATATCCTCATGCTTCCATGCAAATGTGGACATCCTGCATTTCAAAAAGTTAGTCAGCTGATTTTCAATATCCTGAGGGATATTGGTTCCTACGAGCACCGAGATATCCGGATTATCCTGATCCAGGATAACTTTCTTAACATCCTGCTGTGACGCTTCCATGATATCTTGCGCTCGTATCTTTAATTGCTATCCTGCTTTAGGCTTCGTTGAAGACTTCATTGAGGAAGAATAACATTCTTTTGCCTCTTGTTGATCGCTTTCCACCTTGACAACCCCCCAAGGGGTAGGGATCTTGATACACTGATGATAGGTTGATGGGACAGCTTTCATATCATGTATCCATGGTCTGCCCAATATAATATTGTAGCAGGATATTGAATCCATGACACAGAAACGTTGCATTGAATTCCCCCCCTTAACATATACTGGCAACTTTATTTCTCCCACAGTATTCTTCGCCTCTCCACTGAACCCTACAAGTACAGTGGATTTTGAAGTGATTTCCATTTGGGGGATTTTCATTCTTTTTAATGTTTCCAGCTGAATAATGTAGACAGAGCTACCGTTGTCTACCAGTATCATGCGCACAAAATGATTAGAAACATATAAAGTGATTACCAAACCATCATGATTAGGATCCTGGATGCTATCCCGATCATCATTATCAAACATTATGACTTTATCAGTTGTAAGGGTTGTCATCCTGGTCGGCTTGTCCCCCGTTCTGCTTTAGCCTCCTTTACATGTCTTTTTGCTGCAAAATAAGAGGTTCCACAAATGTCGGATCCTCCTGAAATAAAGTTAATTATCTTGGCGTTTGGAGAGGGTGATGCTGCTCGTTCAGGATCCTTCTAAGTATCCTGACCCTTATTCTTTTTTTTGCCCAGAAGGTCCTTCAGGTATCCTTTGCTCAGCAGATAGCTTTTCTCCTTGCTCAGAGCTATGCAATCTTCTGTCACATGTCCGAAATCCTCATGGAAAGCACACCATTTGGATTTATCCTTCTAATCAGCCTTTTGCTGGTTCTTTCTTGGTCATCTCGCTTTATCTCCCAAACCCTGCATAGCATACATTAGTTCGGGGACACTAACAGAGAAACAATACTCTAATAATTCAGGATAATCTTCAGGATCCTCATCATCAACTGCATTCACTTTCTTGCTGTCATGTCTGCCATATGGCTTAGAGCGATATGGCTTATATAAGGATTATGACTTCCTGTTAGTCGATTCGTATGTCGAGGATGAATTCATCCTCTTTTGCATTTTCTTGTCGTCTTTAAGTCTGATATATCTCAAAGCCCTGTTTCAAGCTTCATATAGGTTCCTCCAAGGATTCATTACAAGATCCTGATAAAACTGGGAATCCTTCTGCAATCCCATTTTGAATACTTGCACAGCTGTGGCAACATCAAGGTACGGGATATCCAAGGATTCCCTGCTAAACTTGTTCACATAATCCCTTAAAGATTCCTGAGGACCTTGAGTTATCCTGTAGAGATCACTGGTTAGTTTTTCAAAACTTCTACTGCAAGAAAATTGACTGTTAAATAAGTTAACTTAATGAGCAAACGATGTAATTGAACGAGATGGAACATTTAAGAGCCATTTTAAGGTTGATCCTGTCAAAGTAGAGCCAAAACCCTTGCAGAAACATGCTTCCTTAAGATTTGGAGGAATAGGGTTAATCTCCATCCTTTCCCTATACTGAGCAATATGTTCCTCAGGATCCGTGGTCCCATCATAGAGCTTCATGTTGGGAGTTTGAAATCTTTTTGGAATTTCAGCATCACAAATAGGATATGCAAACCGGGATATCCTGTGGCTATCCTGGGATACTTCCAGAATCGGCTGGACTACCTCAGGTACACTGGATATCAGATCCTTCAATTTCTGAAGCTCCCTAGAGAGTGCCGACGTCACACCTGTATCCTGCAAAGATCCAGCACTGTTAGTAGCAGGAGTATTAGTATTATTAGACACGTTACCGATCTGAGGATTCTGGCCATATCCAGGAGCATATCCTGAGCCCCTCACAGTTGATACCCTGGCTGATGAAGGTATCTCAGGAGTATGACCTTGAGACTGGCTTTGTACAATATTGCCCCGGTTATCCTCAGTGTATATTGCTAAACTGAAGTTCAATGCTCTGGGCTGCAGGGGAGTGACAACATCCTCAGCAGGCCTGTTAGATTTCAAGAGTTGTATCTCTCTTATCAGCATTTGGCTGGTCTCCTACTGTTGCTTCATCTGATCCTGTATACTACCAAACAAAGTTAGAATTTCATCATTAGAAGCCATAATAGGAGTTCTCCCTGAAGCAGCAGATCCATGGACATTTTGAGTAGGAACAATATCCCGAGATGTATGAGTTTCAATCCTCCTTGGAGGGGCTTGAGGCTGCGAGGAAGCTTGCGTCCTTGGAGGTGGTGGAAGCACCGAATCAATTGTTGCAAAGTTGTAGCAGACATGGTAGAAGAGCTATGTTTGATTTTGAGGCCATTGAAAATGGTGTAGCAAAAAGTTTTGAAAAAAGAAAACCAAGTAAAGAATTTAGTAAGGTTTTTAATATGAATAGCACCACTTACCCCACAGTGGGCGCCAAATTGTTTTGGTCAAAAGTTACCTAAGCAATTTAGTGATCAAATTAGTTTTGTGAGGTAGTGTGCTAACAATGTTTTGAAGAAAATGTGTCGGTTTGTTAATTTGTAAAAACAGTTTCAGGATATAGCTCAGGATACTGAACTATATCAACAATCAAACAATGAGCAGAAATGTAAAGGTTGACACGAGATGTACGTGTAAAGCCCTTGATCAATCTAGATCGCCGGCATAAAACCTCGGGAGCTGACAATCGCAGCTGCCTTGTTCTTCATATTACTTCAAACTTCAGGATACAGTGTAGGATATTGTATGGGTCAGCTAGGTGTTACAATGAATTTCAAGTTTCAGTGTTTGTGAATGTTACTCCAGCTTGTAGAGAGAGTAGAAGAATGAGTGAAAAAATTGTGTGTCCTATCGATCCGTACAGCCCCTATTTATAGTAAAAGTAAACAACTAACTATCCTAAAAATTAGGGATGCTTCGAATATTCCCTCTTAAACATTGGAGACCCCTTCTTCCGGCTTCAACGTTCTCTTTTCAACTAATTAGTCTGAGTCTTCAGGAGAACAAGTCCACTCGAACGTTATGAGCTTACCATCCTAATCTGCACGTGAATAATTAGTAACTACCAGGATACTACATCAGGATGTTACCAATATCCTGATCCGGTATCATGGTCACAAACAAAAGTAGTAAAGTCAGGATATATTTCAGGATACGGGTTCAGAAAACCACCCATAACAAACTCCATGTGGCCACACAAGGACCCATGAGTGGGGCTTGCCCTGTACCCGATAAATCTACCCATTTGCTCCTTGGACTTAAACAAGATTAGTGGTGCTTAAGTTTCAGCCTATTCGCACGTGATCTAATAATCATTCCATAGCTTAACCATACCAAAGTAACATGTATTTCCCCTTGAGAGTTATAAAACCAAAAACGTTTAAAAGAAATGGGGACATGAACTCACAAGTTTACGTCGGTATGTATGCTAGCAGTTCGGGTATCCAATTAGCGCGTAATAACCTACAAGTGCTCTAACTCATTAGACAATTGGGTTTATGTTAATTCATGTACACGTTGCTCATCTTGAATGTTATTGTATTTGGAACCCTTGTGTGTTTTAAATATGTTGGCATTTGTTTCGTATGTTTGTTTTATTGTATATATATACTTCTTTATATATCTATATATATATATATATGTATTCTCGCATTCATAATGTGTATGAACGGGCCTTGCCCTTCGTGAGTCTCCGTGCTTCGCACGAGTATATGTAGGTGTAGCCCATGTAAGTCTTTGTGTCTCGGACAAGTATAAGTGGACCAAGTCCAATAGCGTCTTCGTGCCGCGCATGACGCAAGTTTGTTGTGTGAAATATATATTCCTCAAAATGTATATTTTTAAGTTCGCTGAACGACGTTCACATGTACATGTATGATCGGTTTGTTTTGTGTATATATTTGTTTAACAATTATATATGTATATGTAAATCTTTTCAAGATATAGTTGTTAAAAATATTTATTATCTATTATTTTTTTAACATTCATAGTTATGTTAATGTACGTGTACGATATCCCTTGTGAGTGTACACTTCAACAAGTGTATATGAGTACGTCGCTATGTATTTGTGTATTTTATATGTATACGTATACCCTATTTATATGTGTACGTATACCGTATTTATACGTGTGGTATACCGTATTTAAACGTGTACGTATACCGTATTTATACGTGTAGGTATACCGTATTTATACGTGTGGTATACTGTATTTATACGTGTAGGTATACCGTAT
Organism: Helianthus tuberosus; assembly: GCA_030545235.1. NCBI lineage: Eukaryota > Viridiplantae > Streptophyta > Magnoliopsida > Asterales > Asteraceae > Helianthus > Helianthus tuberosus. Next base: position 5,215,880 of record CM060419.1, read on the forward strand.
TTATACGTGTGGTATACTATAACAACCCGACTCATCGGATCGTTACTTGTCACCGTTATTTCATTTGTAACCGCTTGTACTCCCGAGACTTCGATTATTGCTAAGGGTTAAACTAAGATTTTAAAACGCATTATTTCAACGCATATTACAACGCTTATTCAAAACGCAGATTTTTGCTTTTAAACGCTATTTATAACGCTTACGACTTAAACGCAAACGCATTCTATTGTTTGATTTCATCGCGTGTTTAGACTAAATGCTATCGCAACGCTTATCGCAACACAAACTCAACGTACACTCGAAACGCGGATTTACTTATGTTATGCGTGTGATTGGTGTGATTATTTGTGTGATTAATTGTTTAAATGTTATGTGGTTATCAATGCAACGCTTAAACGCTCACTCGCAACTCGATTAAACGCAATGCAACGCTCAACGCACGAAACAAAAGTTGAAAAACTAACAAAACGCAACTTGGCTGATCGAATGGACAACCGATTGTATGGACTTCCGTCCGGATGACCATCCGCTCGGATGGCCATCCGCTCGGATGGCCATCCGCTCGGATGGCCATCCGACCGAATGGCCATTCGACCGGGAAAGCCATTCGACCACTGCCAACTTCACGCAACGACTTAAACTCTCTCTCTCACTCACTCTATAAATACCGCCGTAGACCCTCCTTTCTCTGATTTGACACCTCCATCAGATCACCCGCACTCAAGTCGCTCTCAGTCACTTTTACTCGCGATTCAAGGTTATTTCGTAAGTATTTCTCCTCAAATCTTGTACAATCTTCATCACTAATCACTTCTACATCATCTTCTCCATCAAACTCACACACAAACACTAACTTTTCTCTCAAAATCGCCTGGTTTGGACCTCTTGAAGGTGTTCTTCACTCATGTTGCTTATGCAACCTGTTGTGGAGCACCAACACATCAAGATTGGTTTAGATCTAAGAGATTTTCATAACTTTCAACTAAGTTTTGCAAGATTTCAACACTTTTATCTGTATTCAAACTTTTCTTCACTTTTCTACACAAAACCGATGGAATCGGGACTCATTCAGACTCTCTACTCATTTCCTAGTAGAGAGCTGACTTGAAAACTGATTTCCACCGGAGAGATGACCGATTAACGGGTTGAACATGGATCTTCATCAAGGACAGCAAGTTTGACCGAATCGGCTGAGACCATCCGATCAAACTAGCTCAGACTTGGTGCACTCCCATTGTTTGACACGTTGTCACGCCATCTCCGTTAAACTTCAAACCTTTTTACTTATAAAATTTTACAAATTTTCAAATAACAGATCGCCCACTCGAGTGGCCATCTGATCGGATGACCATCCGATCGAATGACCATTCGACCAGGTGACATATCCCTTATACTAATCCTTGTTCAAAATGATTTGATAAAACTTTGAACTTTAACAATTTTACAAACACACGCACTCATTCAAATGGCCATCCGTTCGAATGGTCATCCGCTCCGATGACCATCTGTCCGGATGACCATCCGCTCGAATGGAAACCCATCCGTTTGGATCACCATTCGACACTTAGCACACTCCGACATTCTATTACTGTAACACCTCGAAAATTCACGTCCTATAGTGTGTTGACACGTGTCATATGCTTGAACGTGTGAAAGAATATTATAGAAGGACTAAAGTTGACAATCATAGAAAGTATGTGGATATACGCATTCTAAATGTCAACAAGTGAATAAATATATTGTATATTAACCCTACAAGATGCTCATACCTTCAAACGAATAAATCATGGATCATACGGAGCTAAAAATGAGAGATTACAAACTACAGGGGCTAAATGTGTCGACATGTTTAAGTTATACCTCTGAGTGACCTTTTGACAAACCCGAAGCTTTGTAACGGTTAATTATGCTCACTAGAATACACGGTTTAAATATCTTAAAGTTTCGTTATCGTATGAGAAAGTTATGATCAAATTCGTGTGCGAAGGGTTAAAGCGTAAACGTTGAAAGTTAGGACTTTTCGGGTAACAATAAAGTTAACCGGGGACTTAACAAAGTAGGTATATGTTTTAAAGCCCTTATAGATCAATTATGAGGGTTCATAATGCAAGAAACAAGTGTCTAATCGAAGTTTGAAGAGCCAAGGATCAAATAGCAAAAAATCTAAAAATCAGATTTGTGCAGGTGTGCCGTCGCGACACGCGAAGCCCGGGGGGGACCTTCGCGACACGCGGGGGACTGTCTAGCTCCGAAAACTTTGGGTTTTTGCCTCCTGAGTGCTTTCTGCTCGATTCCATCCGATTTTCCACATGCCTCTTGACCCCTAGACACCCCCTAAGAACTAGGAACATGTGTTGATCAGTTGTGGTGGGTTGTAGACTCATGTGTCAAAGATTTGTGGTGGATTAAACACTATATAAAGGCCATGATATGCACCATTGTTCTTCACACTTGCCTCTTGCAATCTGATCATTTCTGGAGCTCCAAGGCACTCTCAAGTGATCACTAATCAAGCTTAGGACTTTTGTAAGTTTGTTTAACCTTCTTTTATTAAGTTTAGCTTAGTTATTTAGCTAAAAGTCAAACCGTCGTAATTACGGTTTGACTTCGAGATTAATTAATAATGGCTCAGTCAAATCTCGAATCAAAAGTAGTTATAAGTAGGTAATTATGTGGGTAATAAACCCTTAAAAGGGTTCCCCCTGATTACCACTCTAACCAGGTCAAAAGCCAGGTCAAACTTGCTAAGAAAAAGTCAACAGGATACTTAAACTCTAATTTATGCATAATTAGCAATGTAGATCATGTACAACCTGTTTGATCATTGTTATAACTTAGTAATAAGTGTAAGAACATGTCTAGACATGTTCAACCCAACAATTTCCTTTAAATACCCGGTTCGGAACCGAAAGTCACATAGTTTGACTTTCACTTTGACTTTCAGTTCTGACCCGTTTAGGCATGTTTTGGAAATGCCTCAGAGCTTTAATTGGACTAGGTTACATGTTAGTACAACCCTCTGTGATTATACACCTTGGTTCATTAGTTATCCAATTAATATGCATGTTTCCGTTAATCGCTCATATGTTGACCATTATGCCCTTATTACCTTAAAACGTGGTTTTTGGAAAAGTAAAAGAGTAGAAACTTTAATTATTGATATATAAACTTGTATGCAAAGTTTGACATCAGTTTGAGGTGTAGATTAAGAGTTATGCTCGTTAGCGTAAAATGATAGCTTTATGTTAATAAAATGGCGTAATTAGCGTATAGACTAGTTAAACCTACTTTTTGATATCAAATCTTTTACCCACTGATGTAATATATTATTTTGGGATTTTTAAAGATTTTTAATTAATTTTAGGCTGAGCATAACTTATAGTCATAGGCTTAATCCGGTAATTGTCGGTTTTGCCCTTACGGGCCATAAAATGAGTTTTACATATCTAAACGACTCCAAACCTTTTGCTACTGATCACATATGATAAATAAATTATTTTAAGCCTTCTGGAAATATAAAAATATCAGATTTATGTATCAAACCCGGAAATGGCCTTTAATCGCCTTTTTAAGCGTTTTTAACGCATAGTATGTAATAAAACTATTTTAAACATACAAGGGTTGATACCTACTGATATTAGAGGCAAATTATAATATTTTAACAGTAAGCAAAGGTTGATAAACTCAGACTTCAGTTTTGAGCTTTTCGGCTTATGTGAAATTACCAAAATACCCCTACGGGGCATAGTTTGGTTATAATTACTAAATTTCACATAAATAATTTATCCTACTGTTATAACTCATTAATTTGAGTATGTTTGCTGATTACATCAGACCTGTAACTCAGTTAAACACTTAAACTCTTTTATAAACTTTTAAATGACCAAACTACCCCTACGGGGCCTAGTTTGTGTTTAAACACGTTTCGGGCATAATGAAAGACATCTTACTGATGTCACAACATATTTGAGACATAATTAAATTAGGAAACCTGTATATAGCTCTCATGAATACCTGTCACGCTTATTACGCGTACGGTTCGGTTTATGTAACTAGTTTACATAAATTAGCCGAAACGGGTCAAACCTTAATGGTTTTATCTCAAAATCCAGAATGTGAGTTATAAACCCATATTAAACAACTCTTCAAACTTGTCAGGTCTAAATCACATTCTATCCGGTCATCGCTTAATCGTGCGTACGAATCGTATCTTTGAAACTAGCCGGTCTAAGCTTAAGCTTAATTAAAGACCCGTTAGGATTCTAATAGGTTATTATAAAACCTTCGTTCCAGATTAGGAGGACCAGTAAAAGCTACGTGCATTTTGCTTATTGTGATTTATACATTGCTCAGGTAAATACTTTTAACTTATTTTCCCTATACGGGCTTGGGTTACGGTATATAGCATACCGCTTGATCGGGCATCAAATCCTCCACCGTTGAGTGGGTAATTGAATAAATTTGATCGGCTCGTTTAAACAGTCTTGTTACTTAAAGCCTTTGGGGGGTTAATGACCATGTCCCGGATATCCTTGGCATCATTTTATGAAATGGCCACGACTTAAGCGCGGGGTGTAGGCGTACACCCGTCAGTGCACAAAAGTAATTGTGGTGTGTCTATTGATCTTTAACCCGGACAAGATCCGGGCTACTGAACGCACAAGGAACATGTAATTCGTTCACAAGATTATAATATTAAATAATTCTCCCAAGTTAAATAAAATGTTTACGCCATGTGCATCCAAACCAATTTTAATCATTTTTCCAAAATGAGTCAGTTGATTGTATTTACCAGTGTAAACTGACGTATTTTCCCAAAAAGATTAAATGCAGGTACTAAGCGTAATTGGCTGGGATTTCTCCTTAGCATCATTAGAAGTCTCGCAAGCTTAAGATGCCTGAAGTCTGTTGAACTATTGTTTCCATTTTGTTTACGATCCTTCTGTGGATAAACTTCCGAATATTGTGACATCTGATATTACAATATTAAATTCGGTTGTATTATATCTTTTAAATTGCTTCCGTTGTGCATATTAAATATTGTGTTGTTTGACTATTATGTTGCCAACCACGTCACGATAATCCCCCACCGGGCCCACCGGTGACACGTGGAAATCGGGGTGTGACAGGTTGGTATCAGCGCCAATATTGAGTGAATTAAACACTAGCCTTTTGTGTTTAATCTCAATGACACAATTGCACATTTCTAAACTTTCGAGTCTAGACATATAACATAGGACAAATTCCACTTTGTTTGGTTTTTGTGTTGTCCTTTATTTTTATATATTTTGTTGTTATCTCATATTATAATGACAGGATTAACAAAATGCCTCCAAGATTCTTCCGAAGGAGAGGACGAGGAAAGGGGCCGATCACCGCCCCCAATGATAATGAAGCTGGACCATCACATATGCGAGCTCCGTCTACTACCGAGAGTGACGACCCTCGGCAGAACAGGAGGAACTTGTTTGAACCAGCCAGACGATCGGTATCCCACAGCTCTACACCTCCGGTCCAAAATCCTTATGGGCCACAACCGGAGTACGAGCCCAACAACCCTCAGCCCTCGTATATACCATTACAGCGATCCTTATCGCATCATTCTTTCGGGGACCCCACACCTGTTTTCAGGGGCCGGTTTAATCCGGTAGGCTACATCCAAGAACTCGTGGGTTTTAACCCACTGGGGCCAGAGGATCATTTCTCTGGCGATCACGCGGATGACATGGACGAGGATACAGAACCCGTCGAACCTGCAAGTGGTACACCAAACCACCCGATCGAGATCTCCGACGGATCTTCTTTTCACGGATCACCCTATGGTGGTCCTGACAGTTTCCAAGCCATGTTTAATCAGCACGAGTGGTACTATACTCCTTCCCACCATTCGTCGCATCACGAGCAGCAGCCGCAGCAGCAACAGGATCCCTCTGTGGATTCCAGATTCGTGGCAGTTACGCCACCGCCTCCACCGCCGCCAGTACAACCGGCACCTCCGCAACCGCCGAGGCGAAGGAGAACCGGTGCGCGCATGTCGTCACGAGCAGGGGATTTCCATTTCAGTTCCCCACGTCAATCCAGTGGCAGCCACTATCCGCCACATCAGGAGGACCCACAAATGGGTGGACCCTCTAACCCAGCTGTACCGCAGCCACCGCCAATGGGTTTTGACAACCCAATTCCAGCATACACTGGTTCCATGGCATACAACCCGTTTGAACCACCAACTCACCACAACTATGGTTACGCGGAGGCTGATCCTTACATGGTAGCGGCTAATTATAACGCTCTTCACCCGGAGGGACCATACGGAGCTCCATGGGGAGTAGGTTACCCAACACATGGGTACCAGATACCTCCCAGACCTATTATAAGGACGCAATCGCAGCCGCCTCGGTTTTCTCCCCCAGAACGGGAGGAAATTCTTCAGAGGCTGGATCAGGTTGAGCGAGAAAATCGTCGCGACCGCCAGGAGAGACAAAGCTTCTTCCAATGATTGGCAAGCTTGATCAAAGGGAAGAACAAGAAGGATCATTGAATCCTTCCAATTATTGTTAAGCCCCTGCGTGGGCCAGTCTTGTTGTATAAGCCCCTGTGTGGGTGTATTTGGTTGTTAAGCCCCTACGAGGGTATATATGTATGTTTGTTTATTTTGAGCCCCTGCGTGGGCCTATTTTTTTTTCTATAAACCCCTACGAGGGTATGGTATTGTAAAGTCCCTGCGTGGACTAGTTTGTTGCTTCACCCCTGCGTGGGTAAATGTTTGTTGAAAAGACCCGTTTAGGGCAGTGTGTAATATGTATAATTAATGGAATGTTTGTTTTATAAATTTCATAATTGCCTTAAGTGCATAAACAATTTATATATGAAATAAATAAATTAAAATCATTCCTTTTGAAATAATCTGCCTATTTAATTTTTAATAAGGATCTTAAAGAGTGAAACCTAGCCTTTGGGTCATTATAAGACCGGGCCAAGATGGTAAGACCTGTTCAAAAGATTCAAATCCCTGTTAACATCTGAAAACATGTTAACACTCCTGGCAGATGTGATTCATTTAAAAATCACACACGTTATTAAGTAAGGATCTTTTCAAAGATCCCAAAACCCAACTAATGATCTCTGAATCATGGGTTAAATCATCAATTAAGATAATCATATTTTTACCATACGTGGTAACACGTGCCTACGGGCCCTGCTCATTTCCATATGAGCCAAAAGACAGTGGTAGCTATGACTCCCTGTCTGGTAAAGGTAATGAACTATGTTCGAACCTTAAAAGCCCTGATTCTCTGAAATCATAGCTTATAATTTAAATTGTCTATGTGACTAAGCCTTATGTGCTAATATATATTGTTATTGTTTATAATTAGGATAAATTATAATTGAAATCCTAATTTAATACGATTAATAAATTAACCAAATATGGTCTCTGTTTACCATGGTTAATGAGTTACCCTAAGGGGTAATTCCATAATAAACTCCCAAATAAAATATTGTCCTTGTTTTCTGCAACAGTTCAATTCAAATGGCTGACTCAGATGAAATAAATAGCCATCCAGTGGAGCAAAATGATAACGCCCAGATTACTTTAACGGGTGCTGAATTAAAAGCTATAGTAGACGGCGCTGTCACACAGGCCTTGGAGCGACAGTACGAAGAGTATAGTGGGACTCGGAGTAGGACCCTATCTATACCGCGCTCAAAGCCTAAAGCTCAATCAGAAGCTCACAGCAAGCCTCCCTCCAAGAAGGATGAACCCAAGAAAGTGGATGACGATCGTCAGTCCACAAACCACAACAGTGTACCCTCTCTGATAGTCGTGCCAAAACAAACCCATAATAAGGGTTGCTCCTATAAGTATTTTGTATCTTGCAAACCCCGGGATTTCACTGGGGAGAAGGGGGCCATTGATTGTATGACCTGGCTGGATGAGATGGATACGGTTGTGGACATCAGCGGATGTGCTAAGAAAGACGTGGTCAAGTTTGTGTCGCAGTCTTTTAAGGGTGAAGCTTTAGCATGGTGGAGATCTCTGATTCAAGCCACCGGGAAAATCCCATTGTACAATATGTCGTGGGATCAATTTGTTGCCCTTATCAGGGAAAATTACTGCCCTCAACATGAGGTGGAGAAGATAGAGTCTGATTTTCTATCCTTGGTGAAGACAAACCTCGACTGTCAAGCTTACCTAACGAGCTTCAACACTATGTCTCGGTTGGTTCCATATTTAGTAACCCCGGAACCAAAACGGATAGCTCGTTTTATCGGTGGTTTAGCCCCCGAGATCAAGGCAAGCGTAAAAGCTTCTCGGCCAGCTACTTTTAGATCAGTAGCTGACATTTCCTTATCCCTCACTCTGGATGCGGTCATGCAGAGATCGCTGAGGAATAAGGAGGCTGAGAAGAGAAAGCGTGAAGATGATGGTTCACGAAAGTCGAACAAGAAGCACCGTGGGAGCGGTGAAAACAAGAAAGGATCGGAGTCAAGGAAAGATGGGCATAATTCTGGTGAGAAGCCCAAATGCAAAATTTGCAAGAAGCAGCACTTTGGAAAGTGCAGACTTGAGTCGAACTCACAGACTCAGTCAAAAACCTATGCTTGTGGCATATGCAAATCCATGGATCACAAAACCTTGGATTGCAAGAAGATTAAAGACACAACGTGCTACCGTTGCAATGAAAAGGGGCACATTAAGACCAACTGCCCTAAATACAACAAGAAGCCTGAAGAGGCCAAGAAGACTAATGCCAGAGTCTTCAGAATGGACGCGAAAGAGGCTGTGCAAGACGATAATGTCATAACAGGTACTTTCCTTGTAAATGATGTCTTTGCAAGAGTACTTTTTGATTCAGGCGCAGATAAGTCTTTCGTAGATAACAAGTTTTGTAAATTATTGAATTTACCTGTCAAAACCTTAAGCGTAAACTATGAGGTAGAGTTAGCAGATGGTACCATAGAAACCGTCTCAACTGTGTTAGATGGATGTGTTATATCCATTAAGAACCATTCTTTTCCTCTGTCTCTACTTCCATTTAAGTTGGCCGGTTTTGACATAGTTCTGGGTATGGACTGGTTATCTCATAACCAGGCCCAAATTGTCTGTAACATGAAGCAAGTGGTAATAAAGACTCCGTCTGGTGAACCACTTACCATTCGGGGAGATACCCAGTATGGGCTGCCTGAGCAAGTGACTATGCTCAAGGCTTCAAAATGTTTAAAGAGGGGTTGTGTCATCTACATGGCACAAGTGATTATTGATGAGCCCAAACCGAAGATAGAAGACATCCCTGTCATCTCTGAATTCCCAGAAGTTTTTCCGGAAGAACTACCTGGTTTGCCACCAGATAGGCAAGTGGAATTCAGGATTGATATCATCCCCGGAGCAGCACCAGTTGCTAGAGCACCTTATAGGTTGGCGCCCACAGAGATGAAAGAATTGAGGACACAGCTAGATGAATTACTAGCCAAGGGTTTCATTAAGCCTAGTTCATCTCCTTGGGGAGCGCCAGTCCTGTTTGTCAAGAAGAAGGATGGATCGATGCGTCTGTGCATCGATTATCGCGAGCTTAACAAGGTCACAATAAAGAATAGATATCCTTTGCCTAGGATCGGTGATTTGTTCGATCAGTTGCAAGGGGCCAGTTATTTCTCAAAGATTGATTTGAGGTCAGGCTACCATCAACTGAAGGTTAGAGATGAAGACGTGCATAAAACTGCATTTAGGACTCGTTATGGTCATTACGAGTTCCTAGTGATGCCTTTTGGGCTCACTAATGCACCGGCCGCGTTCATGGATCTCATGAATCGCGTTTGCAAGCCGTACCTAGATAAATTCGTCATCGTCTTCATTGACGACATCCTCATTTACTCAAAGAGCCAAGCTGATCACGAGAAGCATCTCCATTGCATTCTGAAGCTACTTCACCAAGAGAAGCTCTATGCCAAATTCTCTAAGTGTGAGTTCTGGCTTCGAGAAGTCCAATTCCTTGGACATGTGGTCAGTGAGCGTGGTATCCAAGTGGATCCCGCAAAAGTTGAAGCAGTTATGAACTGGCAAGAGCCACAGACGCCTACAGAGATTCGTAGCTTCCTGGGATTGGCAGGATATTACAGGCGTTTCATTGAAAAATTTTCAAGGATTGCTGCACCCCTAACTTCATTGACTAAGAAGGAAGTAAAGTTCGTTTGGGGCCCTAAGCAGCAAGAGTCCTTTGATATTTTGAAACAGAAGTTAAGCAACGCTCCTGTGCTGACATTACCTGAAGGCACTGAAGAATTCGTAGTTTACTGCGATGCTTCACACACCGGCATGGGGTGTGTGCTTATGCAGAAAGGCAAGGTTATTGCCTATGCATCACGACAGTTAAAGGTGCATGAAAAGAATTACACCACCCACGACTTGGAATTGGGTGCCGTTGTATTCGCACTAAAACTGTGGAGGCATTACCTATATGGAATCAAGTGTGTGATCTATTCCGATCACAAGCGCCTCCAGCATCTGTTTAATCAGAAGGAATTAAACATGAGGCAACGCCGTTGGATGGAGACCTTGAATGATTATGATTGTGAAATCAAGTATCATCCCGGCAAAGCGAATGTAGTCGCTGACGCCTTGAGCAAAAAGGAAAGGGTTAAACCCATCCGAATCAATGCCAAGCGCATGGAAATAAAGAATAATTTAATTGAAAAGTTGTTAGCTGCACAGAAGGAAGCTGTGTTGGAAGCTAACTATCCTAACGAAAAGCTAGGGGTAACTGAGGAGCAGTTAACTCTTAGCAAGGACGGAATTCTGAGATTGAATGGACGAATATGGGTTCCAAGTTATGGAGGACTTCGAGATGTCATCCTCCAGGAAGCCCATAGTTCCAAATACTCCGTTCATCCTGGAGCTGATAAGATGTACCAGGATCTAAAGGCAAATTATTGGTGGATAGGCTTGAAAAAGTCTGTAGCCGCCCATGTAGCAAAATGCTTGACATGTGCGCAAGTCAAAGCCGAGCATCAGAAACCGTCAGGTTTGCTACAACAGCCTGAACTTCCTACGTGGAAATGGGAAATGGTAACCATGGATTTTATTACCAAGTTACCCAAGACAAGGAAAGGAAATGATACAATATGGGTTATAGTTGACAGACTGACTAAGTCAGCACATTTCTTACCCATCAAGGAGACTTATAGCTCCGATATGTTAGCCCAGTTATACGTTGATAAGATTGTAGCCTTACATGGCATACCTGTGTCTATTATCTCTGACCGAGATACTAGATACACGTCACATTTCTGGAAGAGTTTCCAACAATCTTTGGGCACCCGTTTGAATTTTAGTACGGCTTACCATCCTCAGACTGACGGTCAGAGTGAGCGTACTATTCAAACGTTGGAAGACATGCTACGTGCATGTGCGATCGATTTGGGTGGTAGTTGGGATAAGAACTTACCATTAATCGAATTCTCCTACAACAATAGCTACCACACCAGCATAAAGGCTGCGCCTTTTGAGGCATTATACGGTAGAAAGTGTAGATCGCCCGTGTGTTGGGCGGAAGTTGGAGATGTCCAATTATCAGGACCAGAGATAGTCTTTGAAACGACGGACAAGATTGTCCAGATTCGTGACCGTCTCAAAGCTGCCTGAGATAGGCAGAAGAGTTACGCTGATCCAAAGCGTAAAGCTTTTCACTTCGAAGTAGGTGATAAAGTGTTGCTTAAAGTATCACCCTGGAATGGAGTGATGCGGTTTGGTAAGAAAGGCAAGCTAAGCTCGAGATACATAGGACCTTTCGAGGTTATTGAACGTGTCAGATCAGTTGCCTATAAGTTAAACTTACCGGAAGAGCTCAGTGGAATTCACAATGTGTTCTACATCTGCAATCTGAAAAAGTGTTTCGCTGACGAATCACTGGTAATACCGCATACAGATGTGCATATAGATGAGAGCTTAAAGTTTGTTGAAAAACCTTTGTCGATTGAAGATCGACAGGTAAAGAAGCTTTGAAGGAAGCATGTACCTATTGTAAAGGTCAAATGGGATGCCCGTAGAGGTCCCGAATACACGTGGGAGGTTGAATCCACGATGAAAGAAAAGTACCCTTATTTATTTCAGTAAATCTCGGGTCGAGATTTATTTTAAGGGGGTGAGGATGTAACACCTCGAAAATTCACGTCCTATAGTGTGTTGACACGTGTCATATGCTTGAACGTGTGAAAGAATATTATAGAAGGACTAAAGTTGACAATCATGGAAAGTATGTGGATATACGCATTCTAAATGTCAACAAGAGAATAAATATATTGTATATTAACCCTACAAGATGCTCATACCTTCAAACGAATAAATCATGGATCATACGGAGCTAAAAGTGATAGATTACAAACTACAGGGGCTAAATGTGTCGACATGTTTAAGTTATACCTCTGAGTGACCTTTTGACAAACCCGAAGCTTTGTAACGGTTAATTATGCTCACTAGAATACACGGTTTAAATTTCGTAAAGTTTCGTTATCGTATGAGAAAGTTATGATCAAATTCGTGTGCGAAGGGTTAAAGCGTAAACGTTGAAAGTTAGGACTTTTCGGGTAACAATAAAGTTAACCGGGGACTTAACAAAGTAGGTATATGTTTTAAAGCCCTTATAGATCAATTATGAGGGTTCATAATGCAAGAAACAAGTGTCTAATCGAAGTTTGAAGAGCCAAGGATCAAATCGCAAAAAATCTAAAAATCAGATTTGTGCAGGTGTGCCGTCGCGACACGCGAAGCCCGGGGGGGGGACCTTCGCGACACGCGGGGGACTGCCCAGCTCTGAAAACTTTGGGTTTTTGCCTGCTGAGTGCTTTCTGCTTGATTCCATCCGATTTTCCACATGCCTCTTGACCCCTAGACACCCCCTAAGCACTAGGAACATGTGTTGATCAGTTGTGGTGGGTTGTAGACTCATGTGTCAAAGATTTGTGGTGGATTAAACACTATATAAAGGCCATGATATGCACCATTGTTCTTCACAGTTGCCTCTTGCAGTCTGATCATTTCTGGAGCTCCAAGGCACTCTCAAGTGATCACTAATCAAGCTTAGGACTTTTGTAAGTTTGCTTAACCTTCTTTTATTAAGTTTAGCTTAGTTATTTAGCTAAAAGTCAAACCGTCGTAATTACGGTTTGACTTCGAGATTAATTAATAATGGCTCAGTCAAATCTCGAATCAAAAGTAGTTATAAGTAGGTAATTATGTGGGTAATAAACCCTTAAAAGGGTTCCCCCTGATTACCACTCTAACCAGGTCAAAAGCCGGGTCAAACTTGCTAAGAAAAAGTCAACAGGATACTTAAACTCTAATTTATGCATAATTAGCAATGTAGATCATGTACAACCTGTTTGATCATTGTTATAACTTAGTAATAAGTGTAAGAACATGTCTAGACATGTTCAACCCGACAATTTCCTTTAAATACCCGGTTCGGAACCGAAAGTCACATAGTTTGACTTTCACTTTGACTTTCAGTTCTGACCCGTTTAGGCATGTTTTGGAAATGCCTCATAGCTTTAATTGGACTAGGTTACATGTTAGTACAACCCTCTGTGATTATACACCTTGGTTCATTAGTTATCCAATTAATATGCATGTTTCCGTTAATCGCTCATATGTTGACCATTATGCCCTTATTACCTTAAAACGTGGTTTTTGGAAAAGTAAAAGAGTAGAAACTTTAATTACTGATATATAAACTTGTATGCAAAGTTTGACATCAGTTTGAGGTGTAGATTAAGAGTTATGCTCGTTAGCGTAAAATGATAGCTTTATGTTAATAAAATGGCGTAATTAGCGTATAGACTAGTTAAACCTACTTTTTGATATCAAATCTTTTACCCACTGATGTAATATATTATTTTGGGATTTTTAAAGATTTTTAATTAATTTTAGGCTGAGCATAACTTATAGTCATAGGCTTAATCCGGTAATTGTCTGTTTTGCCCTTACGGGCCATAAAATGAGTTTTACATATCTAAACGACTCCAAACCTTTTGCTACTGATCACATATGATAAATAAATTATTTTAAGCCTTCTGGAAATATAAAAATATCAGATTTATGTATCAAACCCGGAAATGGCCTTTAATCGCCTTTTTAAGCGTTTTTAACGCATAGTATGTAATAAAACTATTTTAAACATACAAGGGTTGATACCTACTGATATTAGAGGCAAATTATAATATTTTAATAGTAAGCAAAGGTTGATAAACTCAGACTTCAGTTTTGAGCTTTTCGGCTTATGTGAAATTACCAAAATACCCCTACGGGGAATAGTTTGGTTATAATTACTAAATTTCACATAAATAATTTATCCTACTGTTATAACTCATTAATTTGAGTATGTTTGCTGATTACATCAGACCTGTAACTCAGTTAAACACTTAAACTCTTTTATAAACTTTTAAATGACGAAACTACCCCTACGGGGCCTAGTTTGTGTTTAAACACGTTTCGGGCATAATGAAAGACATCTTACTGATGTCACAACATATTTGAGACATAATTAACTTAGGAAACCTGTATATAGCTCTCATGAATACCCGTCACGCTTATTACGCGTACGGTTCGGTTTATGTAACTAGTTTACATAAATTAGCCGAAACAGGTCAAACCTTAATGGTTTTATCTCAAAATCCAGAATGTGAGTTATAAACCCATATTAAACAACTCTTCAAACTTGTAAGGTCTAAATCACATTCTATCCGGTCATCGCTTAATCGTGCGTACGAACCGTATCTTTGAAACTAGCCGGTCTAAGCTTAAGCTTAATTAAAGACCCGTTAGGATTCTAATAGGTTATTATAAAACCTTCGTTCCAGATTAGGAGGACCAGTAAAAGCTACGTGCATTTTGCTTATTGTGATTTATACATTGCTCAGGTAAATACTTTTAACTTATTTTCCCTATACGGGCTTGGGTTACGGTATATAGCATACCGCTTGATCGGGCATCAAATCCTCCACCGTTGAGTGGGTAATTGAATAAATTTGATCGGCTCGTTTAAACAGTCTTGTTACTTAAAGCCTTTGGGGGGTTAATGACCATGTCCCGGATATCCTTGGCATCATTTTACGAAATGGCCACGACTTAAGCGCGGGGTGTAGGCGTACACCCGTCAGTGCACAAAAGTAATTGTGGTGTGTCTATTGATCTTTAACCCGGACAAGATCCGGGCTACTGAACGCACAAGGAACATGTAATTCGTTCACAAGATTATAATATTAAATAATTCTCCCAAGTTAAATAAAATGTTTACGCCATGTGCATCCAAACCAATTTTAATCATTTTTCCAAAATGAGTCAGTTGATTGTATTTACCAGTGTAAACTGACGTATTTTCCCAAAAAGATTAAATGCAGGTACTAAGCGTAATTGGCTGGGATTTCTCCTTAGCATCATTAGAAGTCTCGCAAGCTTAAGATGCCTGAAGTCTGTTGAACTATTGTTTCCATTTTGTTTACGATCCTTCTGTGGATAAACTTCCGAATATTGTGACATCTGATATTACAATATTAAATTCGGTTGTATTATATCTTTTAAATTGCTTCCGCTGTGCATATTAAATATTGTGTTGTTTGACTATTATGTTGCCAACCACGTCACGATAATCCCCCACCGGGCCCACCGGTGACACGTGGAAATCGGGGTGTGACAATTACGCATAGTTCAACGACTCACGCTACTGTTCTATGCTCAGGCTAACTCAACGCGCTCCCTTCAATCCAATCAAGTTTGTGTTTACTTGATAAACACGCACCGTGAGTATACTCAAACCCATTTTCATTTAACGCACTTTTGGGTGTTGCATACATTCTATATCAAAACACAACACACAACGCAAACACTTTATAACGCTAACCTCTCCCGCATGCTATACGTGTACTTTGAATGCTTGTACTATGATATACAGTGTTACACTATACCGCCTCTAGCAACGATAGTACTATAGTTTGGACTCAGCACCTGTCATGGACAGGGGTTGCTAGGGATCATATCTCTTTACTTCACGTGTTTGCTGAACATATGTCGCGCATACTCTACAACGCAGTCTCGTGGTTAAGTTGTAATCATTTTTTGATAGTTACATGCTTTGCCCGTTACGTGATACATGCTGGTTTTGCGTAAAACGCTTTTACTACTATATGCTATGCAAACTTGTGTACTCACCTTTACATTTTATGTATTGACTTTATTTTAACGTATGTGACAGGTTGATAGGATGCTATGATGTGATGAAACAAGCTAGGAAGTCTAGAAATCGCTAAATAAAAATCTGAGTTGTCGGAATAGTATTTGTTTATGAGACTCGATATCTGTAATGACTGTTATTGCTTTATATGTTAGTAGTATAGGATATTAACGTTAAATATATTGTCATTAATAGTTGTTATGGATTCTCTTGAACAATCTGTTTCGCTCAGTGCCACGCCCCGATGATTCCGTAATCGGTTGGGGTGTGACATATACCGTATTAATTTTTAGTGTTTATGTATAAATGGGCCTAGCCCAATTGAATTATGTATAAGTAGGCCTAGCCCATATTAAGTTACATAAGTGGGCCTAGCCCAAGTCCAATTAATGTGTTGAAGTTATGAAATGATTTTAGCCCATTTTACATTCTAATGGGCTTAGCCCAACTTATTAAATAAATGGGCTTTTACTAGCCCATTATCACACCAAGTATTCTTGTATTTTTTACAAGTGTATTTTGAGTGTATTTTATACATATTCCTATACGTTATACTTGTATATGTGCACACTTGGTGATTTTCGTTTTATACTTTCCGAAATTTTTGGCGGCGAAATATGTATATATTTCATGTCTAAAAATGTATTATTTTTAGAGTTCGTCATAGGAATCGTTACCATGTATTTTATTGTCGGGAACGCCCGCGTGTCGTCCGTGATAGGTATCCGTCCCGTGTCGTGGCGATATGGCGACCGTTGCCGATGGCGACACATTTATCCGCTATGACGTTTATTTGATATTTCGGTCGGTTTTTAGTTATATATATTATTTGGTCGATATATATATTATTTGTACGGTTCGCCCGAGGTCCGATTGTCCGTTATCCGTGCTACGTGTCAAAGTGAAATATATCTTGTATTCATTTCCTCATGTATTTTACATTCGTTCATCGCCATGTTTTTGGAGTTTGTTTATGTGTAGTGTATTTTGTATTTAGTTAGTAGAATCCTAACCCTAATACATACACATAATATACATGTATTTATACACATACACATATAATGGTTTTAAAATATATACATATATTTTTTTGTCCCTAATATATATATAAAATAAATAACCTCATTTTTAACTTATAAAGATATATAAGTTGTTTTATTAAAAACTTTCATAGTTTAGGACTTAAACCTTTTTGTTAAAACTTTCTTAATGACAATTAAGATCACTAATCACGTTTAACCCCGTTAAGCACCCCGTTGATTATACTTTAAACGCGATTAGATTTTTATAAAATTTCGTCATAGTTTTCCCTAAACTATGCCGTTTTCCACGTCTTAAAAACGTAATAGTTTCACGTTTAAGCCCATAATCACAATCAACTTCAAATCAAGTTCCAAAACACTACTTTTTCAAGTAATATTTTCCACATAATTATCCATATAACCTTTGAACTTTATGTATTCTTAATCACATTTTTAATAAGAAAATGATAGCACTTATTAAATATTTTAACTAGTTTACTAGAAAAAAAATTAACATGCTTTTAACACTTTTATAGTGTAAATCATAATTTTAATTTTTATAAAAGTTATTTTGGCCATAAATCATTTTCAAGTTTAATATAAAGTTCATGTATTATATGAATGATGACTTGTTAAGATATAAACATAAAAATGTTTAGATCATCCTTACTAGCCTAATTTACACAAGATCATCTTTGTAAACAACTACTTTAACATAATCAACATAATCATAAGTATCACCTAACACAAAACAACATAATCTACACATAATATATCGCATTAGTAGGCTTTTTTATGTTAAGATTAGTGGTTTAATCTTGATTAATATTTTGTTCAATATGATTTAACATGTACTTTAGTAAACTACATAATATAACAAGCTTAAAATTAGAAATAGATGATCTTACAAATTTGCAAAGGGTTAATGGATTGTAGGATGAAAATTATGAAGGTTTAAAAGCTCCAAAGTACCTCCTAATGCTCCTCCATGGTTGCTATACTCTTAGATCACCTTATATGGGTTTAGTATGGCTTATTTTAGGTTGTTTAATGGATGGAAATTGAGAATATGGTGGGTGTTTGGGTTGCCGTATGTAGAATAAAAGAAAGAGAGATGTTTGGTGTGTGATATGTTGTAAGAATGATAAGATATGGTAATATTTTGTTTATAAAAAATACCCAATCTTATTTAGTCAACATATAATCTTTCTCCTTACCACACATCATTATGAAGTCTAGTGTTTGGGAAGGTATGGTCGATGGGTGAAAGGAGCATGGTGGTTATCTTTGTTTTTTTTTTTCTAAAAAACATGTGATATATATATATTAAATTAGCAGATATTTTGGTAATTAATTTAGTTAGGGTAATTAGGGTGTTAATGATAGTTTAGGATTATAAATACCACTAGTTCGCTCACCGGTTCGATATCGGGTGATATTCGAAAGTTATAGTTTAATACCGGGTGCTATGGTTTTAATTTATCATCGAGGTTATGGCGTCTATTCAAGGCGTTTACGATGCCAAAATATCGCTCACTAGTTCACTAGATGCTTCGTTTAGGCGTTAGGGTGATAAGAATATTGTTTACTAGTCCGTCGGATAAAAAACAGACAAGTTATGTATGTAGCGACGAAACACCGGTAACTTGTGTTTCGGATATTCCAATGATATCTCCAAGCTTATTTAAGTTGTAAAATATTATTTACAAGTTCTACGGACATCAAAATGTCGTATTTTAGTGTTGCGGACAATTTATTTTTGTTACAGTTTTGGCGCGGATCGGACACTTTAAGTTTAGGTGCATTTTCCGGAAAGTTTAAGTATTTTAAAATTTGGTGCCCTTAATTAAGGGTTTTTATTAGTATTCTAACGATTAGAACCTTTCATGCCATTCGTTGCTCGTTCAGAAAGTTTTCAGAACTAGCTGGCATGAATAGTGTGTTACGGGGAATAGTGTTTTCAGCATTTCGCCAATATATATGGACATTGAAGAAACAGTTGTTTGAATGACCGGAATCAATCAGACCAGGGGTTTAGTTTCTGCATAAAAGGGTTAATCCTCTCGCCTGATTCGGGGGTTTGACTGAGCTCCTTCTCCGATGATCACTGCAAAACAGAAAGCCGTTAGACTCGCCACGGGAAGAATGGGGGTTCTCTCCGTGACCACCCTCCGGCGTGAGAATAAGTATAGTGATCTTGATGAAGAAGAAGAAGTAGTAGTACAAGTGAAGTGAGTGTAACTTGTGAGATCATACCTGCAACCTTCTATTTATAACCGTTTTTAGCGGGAAATCGATGTGACGGAGAGAGTAACGAAAAGTATTTTCCGTTGGTGGTTATGCCCTTTTCCGTCAATCACTAACGTCACATCCATGTACACGGGCGTGAATGTGATCGACGGCTGGGGAGATGCCACATGGAAAGTGGGTTTGTTGTTGATTGATCTTTAAAGGAGTGTCATCGCCATGATCAGATGAGCGTTCCAGATCATGCCATGTCACAGTTAGTTATAACTGAATGGCTGTGCACGATGAGCATTGACAACCTTCTAGAAGATCTACAGCTGTAAACCTTTATGCCCATGCCACGTGTCTATTCTGTTGTAACAGAAAAAGCACTTTTGTTCAAATCTTGATTCCGGGCGCGCGGAGATGTGTAGGATTTTGTCTTCAAGTCTAACTGTACTCTCGCGCGAGCCCACGCAAGGGTGTTCGTTGAATGTTAGTTTTACCCTTTCTCCGGCGCACGTTTATCGAAGATTGTTTCTTCTACATCCTTGTCTAGAACCACTGTGCAGCCGCACAAGGTTCTGTTAAAGGTGTTCTTGAAACAAGACCATGGTATGGTCTCAGGATCTTGCGCGGGGTTTCCCAGACCATATTCCTTTGTCTTTGAACTTTTCCTTCCCAAATCCTGTTTAGGACTGCTGCGCAGCCGTGCATGGTCTCTATTCAGGATGTTTTGGGATAAGGTTGTGGTATGGTTTAATGCGCATGCGCAAGGTTTTTGGGACCATACCCCTTCAGGCATAGTTTGTGGTTTTCTCGCGACGCGGCGAATGTGTTAATATTTTTTAGCATATGAAACCATGTCCTATGATTGCTAGACTTTACGTGACCTAATCACACATTAATTAAGTCGTAACGAACGCAATTTATTGTATAATTAAGTTGTTAAGTTGTACGGAATTACCATTATTTTTGCCGGTTGTCACATAGAAAATAAGATACAACCATGGCCTTTGGTATCTCATGATGAGTATTTTTCAAGCCATGGCGTGTATTTATCTAATGGTGTGTATTTTTTCATTCACGTTTTCTGTTTTACGGTGAGTCAATCAACTTTGGATCACAGTGATAATGATTGACAACCACACAAACACCTATTGATTAGGTGTTTGAGTGATAAAGTAAGAAAAACAAGTAGAAGATGAAGAATCTTGACTAAGGATGAATCAACCAAATCCATAATGTATAACACAATCAAAGACCCTGGATTTACGGATTAAGCACAAGAAACCAGATGAACAATACTTTATCTATCTTCACCTACCACCACCATATGCCGCCACCACCACCGTCTTCACCAACACCATCATATGCTGCTACCACCATCGTCTTCACCTCCTCCCCTGCAACCACGACTGTCTTCACCACTACCACCGTTGTCTTCATCATCCAACCACCCCCTCATCCACTGCAAACACCAAATACACATCCGTCTCCCCCATCAGAACCCTAACCCCAAATAGATCCGACAACACCAACATCTTCCGACATTCCTTCTTCACCATATACTGCCACCCCCCCCCCCATCGCCGTCTTCATCATCCAACCACCACCTCCTCCACCGCCCCACCCTAACCCCAAATAGATCCGACAACACCAACATCACATGTAAGATCGATTGTGGAAGCTTGTTCGATAATTTTGAAAATTTGATTGAATTTCCTGAGGTAAAGTTAATTCTGATGTAAAGGTCTGAGGGTTTTGTTTTTTTTAAGTTAAAAATGTAAAAGATGCAAACATGTCTTGAATTTTAGTGCATCGAAAGTGAAAGAAGGGATTTCATTTGCTAAGTTCTTGTTGGTGGGGTGAAGTTGTTATGGTGGGTGGATGATGATGGTGATTATAACAGAGAGGTGGGTTTTAATGGTGATTATAGGAGAGAGAGAGGATTTCATTTTAATGGTAATTTTTATATACATATATATATAGGGAGGAGATCATGCGAGAACCACCCTTATTGTGAGAACCGCGAGAACCAATGTGAACACAACCTAAAATAGCTAAAAAAACCTAACCCCCCCCCCCCTAAGCTAAACCCCCAAAAAACCTAAAAAAACCTAACCCCCCCCCCCCCTCAAAAAAAACCTAAAACCCCCCTCCCCCACCCCCCAAAAACCTAAACCCCCCCCCCAAGCTAAAATGCTAAAAACTAAACCCCCAAAAAACCTAAAAAAATCTAAAAATATAAAAAAAAAATCTATATTTTTTTTTAATATTTTTTATGCTCAAATCGCTACTTTTAGTGGCAAAAAAAAAATTAAAAAAAAAAAAAAAATTTGATTTTTTTTTTTTGCTTCGAAAAGTAGCGATTTTTATATAAAAAATATTAAAAAAAAAATTTGTGTGATTTTTAGCTATTTTTAGACATTTTTTGTTGTGTTCACATTGGTTCTCGCGGTTTTCGCAATAAGAGGTGGTTCCTAACGGATCTTTTCCCTATATATATATATATATATATATATATATATAGGACAAAGATCCGTTAGGAACCACCTCTTATTGCGAGAACCGCGAGAACCAATGTGAACGCAACCAAAAATGCCTAAAAATAGCTAAAAATCACACAAATTTTTTTTTTTTTTTTTAATATTTTTTATAACAAAATCGCTACTTTTCATAGCAAAAAAAAAAAAAAAAAAAATTTTAAAATTTTTTTTTTTTTTTTTTTTAATTTTTTTTTTTTTTTTTTGCTTCTAAAAGTAGCGATTTTAACATAAAAAATATTAAAAAAATCAAAAAAAAAATTTTAGATTTTTTTTTTATTTTTTTAGATTTTTTTAGGTTTTTTGGGGGTTTAGTTTTTAGCCTTTTAGCTGGGGGGGGGGGGGTGGGGGGGGGGGGGTTTAGGTTTTTGGGGTGGGGGGGGGGTTAGGTTTTTTGGGGGGTTTAGTTTTTAGCATTTAGCTTGGGTGGGGGGGGGGTGGGGGGGTTTAGGTTTTTTTGGGGGGGGGGGGGTGGGGGTTAGGTTTTTTTAGGTTTTTTTAGCTATTTTAGGTTGTGTTCACATTGGTTCTCGCAATAAAGGTGGTTCTCGCATGAACCTTACCCTATATATATATATATATATATATATATATATATATTAAAGAGTAAACTTCCGTTTTGCTCCCTGTGGTTTGATCACTTTAACGGTTTTGCTCCAAACTTTAAAAATAGCCATTTTACTCCCTGATGTTTCGGTTTTTTTGCCAGTTTGCTCCCCGCCTCTAATTCCATCCAAATTTTTTGTTTTTCCATTTTGCTCCCCGCAGGGAGCAAACTGGCAACAAAACCAAAACATCAGGGAGTAAAATGGCCATTTTTAAAGGTTTGGGGCAAAACCGTTAAAGTAACCAAACCACAGGGAGCAAAACGGAAGTTTACTCTATATTAAAATAAAATAAATAGGGGAAATGACAAGGATATGGAAAGTACTAAACTACCCTCATGTGCAAGACATATGACCTAACTTAACGCTAAAATTTAATTTAGGTACAAAGAACATACACTGTAAGATTTTAAAACATAAAGTATAGAACTTGTCAACTTTTGTGGCAAAAAACGGTTCCTCCTAAAAATAGTGTTAACATAAAAGACAAAACTAAATAGTGTTAACATAAATTACAAAACTCTCTATAAGACCACCCGTAGTGGGGCGTTTTTTTTAAAAAAAATTGAAAAAAAACGCCCCAAAACGCCCCCCACCCCATTACACCCGGCGTTTTGGGGCGTTATTTTTGGAAAAATTGTTTGTGGGCGTTTGAATTAAAACGCTGAAGTTTGCAAATGGTCTCTGACATGCCACATGCCTTTTCCTTGTCCACCAATGAGGAAGAGATACCCACATGCCTTTTCCTTTTCAACTGACATGCCATTTTCCTTTTTTTGTTTTTTTTTTATTAAAAATAATATGGGCGTTATTGGCATAATGCCCCACTACGCCACTTTTGTTATAATGCCCCATCGCTGACTAGGACGCCACGTGTCGGATAATGCCCCATGGTGGGGGCATTATAACCCACTACCACTACACATGGTCTAATCATTCAGTCACCCAAATTGATTTCTTGCACTGCACGTCCAAACACCGCATAATACGGAATCTTGAACCAAACAAACCCTCTTTTAATGGGTAGTTGTTCTAGAAACATTGTATGAATACACGAAAGAAATGTAGACCAAATTTCATTGGCCCCCAATCTTTTGGGGGTTTCAGACATATTTTTTTCTTCATGCTGCTTGAAATCACACGATTTGAAGCTGTAAACATCAAATTTATTGAGGAAAGGGTCCTCTTCTTCTTCAACACCAAAAAAGTCTTGTTGACCACCACCACCGCCACCCCTCCTTCCACCAATCTACCACACAATTTCCTCCACCATTTTTTTATTATTTCCCACATTCTTCATTTCATATTAAAGATTGATTTTTGACAAAAACCAACATCAAATATTTGATTTTTCATTCGTTTTGATTGATAGGATACATGGGTATCTGTTTTTTTTTCACCTGCCTGCATTCTTGATTTCATAATTTGCTGAAATTCTGAAGAAAGATTTGATTTTTAACACAAGCCCTAATCAAAGATTTGATTTTTTACACAAACCCATATCAGAGATTTGATTTTTAACACAAACCCATATCAAAGATTTGATTTTTAACTCAAACCCTTATCAAATACTTGATTTTTTAACTCAAACCCATATCAAAGATTTGATTTTTCATTCATTTTGGTCCATAGGTCATATGGGTATATGTTTTTCTCAGCTGCCTGCATTCTTGATTTCATAAGTAGGTGATACACTGAAGAAAGTTTTCATTTTAACAAAAAACTTGATCAAAGATTCAATTTTTAATCCATTCTGATCAAAAGACGATATGGGTATCTGTTTTTCGACCACAAAGATTAGTGGGTTCAGCAGCACGACCCCCTCGGTTGACGGTGGCACCACCCCATGTGAAAAGCAGCCTCCTGGCAAGCATGATGGAGGTGGGTGTAATGCCAATTTGATTGTGAAAAAAGATCAGAAGAGGGATCCGCGTCAAAAACAGAATAACTACTATAATCAACATAAAGCCAAGGTCCGGGCTGCGCCTAAACGACAGCAAAAGGTGATTCCTTGTGGGAAAAGAACGGATTTCGGGTATCTTAAGGACTTTTATGAACGGTATACCACTGGAAAGTTGTTGGGGCATGGTCAGTTTGGGTATACGTATGCTGCGGTTGATAAAGCAAATGGAGATCGTGTTGCTGTCAAGAAAATTGATAAGAATAAGGTAGTTTTCGTACGGATTTGGTGTTTTTATTCTCTTCCTAATGTTTGGTTTTAGCTAGTTTGTGTTTGATGACATCGTTTTGATATGTGAAATCGTGCACACTATAAAGAATTTTGGTGTATAGTGCAAGAACTATGCGCCATATGCAACATTTGATGACCATGTTCTTGGTTTATCTTAGATATTATAAATGAAGTGAATGTAAAAAAAAAAAAAGCTTTACTGCGACCCTGTGGCTGAGAATTTCTGGTTCTGCCACTGTGTCTAGACTTTGTGCTTGGTAGCTCGCATATTACTATAATGTTCATACAACAAACTATAAATATAAGTAGTTCTAAGAAACTTTTCTGAATTTTTCTAACAGATGGTTCTTCCAATTGCTGTTGAAGACGTTAAACGAGAAGTCAAAATCTTACAAGCGTTAAATGGTCACGAGAATGTAGTTACGTTCTACAATGCATTTGAAGATGATTCCTTTGTATATATTGTCATGGAGTAAGTTTTGCTAACAATTTGCTTTATTATTCCATTTTTAATCACCTTATGATATTATATCTTTGTAAAATCATATCAATGCTGGCGTTGACTTTAAAACGCGTCTTTCAGGTTATGCGAGGGTGGTGAGTTGCTGGACCGGATTCTGTCAAAGTAAGAATTCTAATCTTTTGAACATGAAATACAAATACAATCCCTCTAATTGTATATGTTGACTTTTGCGGTCAAAACTTAAATTTTCCAGACTAAGAATAGATACAGATTTATTTAATTTTAAAGCCAGATTTCGTTAATTGGTAGTGTTTCGTTTGGATTAAACACACGACATTATATTGCCTCGAAAAAGGTTACATCACATCTATAGTTTCGAAACTGAACCACTCTTTTTTACAGGAAAGAAAGTCGTTACACAGAGAAAGACGCAGCAATCGTTGTAAGGCAGATGTTGAAAGTTGCAGCCGAATGTCATTTACATGGTTTGGTACATCGCGACATGAAACCCGAGGTTTATAAATTTTAACACTCTTCTTTATAAAAGTGAATCTTTTCGAGCTGAAATTACCATATTACCCTATCACTCTTATGAGCCATTTTACTATAACTGATTATTTGACTCTTCTGAATTATAGAACTTTCTTTTCAAATCCCCGAAAGAAGATTCACCCTTGAAGGCTACGGATTTTGGTTTATCAGACTTTATACGACCCGGTGAGTAACAATACCAAAGTCCATATTAATAATTCAAAGATCCGTGTTTTTTGATGGAAAATTGTGTAACTAATGCAGGAAGGAGGTTTACAGATATTGTTGGTAGTGCTTATTATGTTGCCCCCGAAGTATTAAAGCGTAGATCGGGCCCGGAATCCGATGTTTGGAGTATTGGAGTGATCACATACATTCTTTTATGTGGGCGAAGACCCTTTTGGGATAGAACCGAAGATGGCATTTTTAGAGAAGTGTTAAGAAATAAGCCGGATTTTAGGCGCAAACCATGGCCCAGTATTAGCAATAGTGCTAAAGATTTTGTAAGGAAATTACTCGTGAAAAATCCCCGAGCAAGACTCACCGCCGCACAGGCCCTATGTATGTTTTTGAATGTTTTTTGTATATTTTTTTGTTCATTTTTGAGATATAAATTGATGTAGAAAACTTTTGCAGCACATCCATGGGTTAGAGAAAACGGAAATGCTTCTATGATTCCTCTTGATATTTCCGTTCTATCCAACATGCGCGAGTTTGTGAAATATAGTCGCCTAAAACAAATTGCTCTACGGGTAAGAGTTAGTTTTTGATCACTCGCTTACACGCGTGTTAGATGGCTAATAAAAGGTTATATTTTGATGTGACAATAGGCATTGGCTAGCACGCTTGATGAAGAAGAGATATCTGATCTCAAAGATCAATTTCATGCCATTGATGTAGACAAAAATGGTTCTATTAGCCTTGAGGAAATGAGACAGGTGTGTTTGCAGTACATTACTTTTTCTTATTTTTTAGTGTAAAATACTAAAATGGTCCCTGAGTTTAGTCGGCTTTTGCCACTTCAGTCTAAAAATAAAACTTTTTATATCTGGGTGTCTATGAGGTTTCATTTTTGTTACCATTTTCATCCAGTTGACAAACTGGGTTAGAATTTTCTGTTAACTTCTCCACGTTTTTTGTCATTTTCCTCATTTAATTAAAATATAATGACATAAAATGATGATTACACCCTTCGTTTAAAAGAGAAAAACGACAAAAAAGGGAGAAGTTAACAGAAAATTCTAACCTAATTTGCCAATTGGATGACAAATATGAAACCTCAAGGGTCCATATACAAAAAGTTTTATTTTTGGACTGAAGTGGGAGGACCATTTTAATGTATTTTTTATTTTATGCAACTATGTGAAATCTGTGCGGTTTATGGTAGGCTCTTGCTAAGGATGTTCCATGGAAGATGAAAGACTCGCGGGTGTTGGAGATTTTACAAGCTGTACGTTGTCTAACTTTTCTTAAATAAATATGATCACATTTAAAACGCACATCTAAACACCCTCAAGTTATTGTGTAAATGATTTGACACAGATTGACAGTAACACAGACGGGTTAGTGGATTTCACTGAGTTTGTAGCCGCTACTCTTCATGTTCACCAGTTAGAGGAACATAACAACGAAAAATGGCAGAAAATGACCAAAGCCGCCTTTGAGAAATTCGATGTTGATAAAGATGGATATATAACTCCAGATGAACTCAAACTGGTAAGCTCAAATATCCCACATTTTTTATTTTCAAAATCATATGCATATATTGTTGCCCAGAATCTTGTTGATGAACAATGAATATAACAAAGAACGAATCAACATAAACTAACCTTTATTTCTGAATGAATAAATGATTGTGAATCTGTACAAGTGAATGTTTTTACAATAGAAAATCTAACCCTATTTATACTAATTGAAGAGGTGTGAATCCAATAGACGTGTCCCTTGTTGAACGGTTGCGTCTCTAGAATCTTGTGGCTCTCGATTGAAGATGAAAGGGTGTGTCTCCTTGAAAAGTCGCGTCCTGTGTTTCTTGTTTCCTGTTGCCGCCAAACTTGAAGAGTTGCGACCCAAGGAGATGTCGCTCCAAACATGTAGGTTATCCACTTTCAACTTGTCACCTTTAGTCCCCATACTTCTATCACTAATCTAATTCTAATCTAATTCTTAACTATTAACTATATACTAATTAACCCTTGCACTTTAGGATGTGAAGGAGATTATGATTTCATATATTCTCAAATCAAGCACCAATATTCTCCTTTTTGTAGATTTTTTCATCAAAGATAAAACTAGTTGTTAAAACATTCGTATATTTTTTAAACTAGGTTAGAATCCGTGTGTTACACGGATTGAATAAATATAAATGTTATATATTAACTGATAAAAAAAGTTATATCTTAAATAAAACCCGTGTGTTGCATAGGTTGAATAAAACTATGTATTACATACAAAGGTTGAATAAAACCGTGTATTACACAAGTTGAATAAAATGTAATTTAATTGGTTAACACATACAATTATCAAAACATTTCTTTAAAAATTGAATTTTGATGTAGTATTTATTAATTATAACATTGTACTTTGTTTTGTTTACTTATTATTAGGTTAAACATATTTATTACACGTGATTGGATCAATAAAATATTAAATTAAGTAGTTATTAATAAGCGAAAATAATTGTACAATAGGAAAAAAAGTGTGAAAGTAGTAGATGAGATAAGTCCTCAAGGAGATAGCCCGGTGGTAAAGTGGTGTATTCCGCAACCAAATGGTAGTGGGTTCAAATCATGTTAAGGGAAGGTGTGATGATTTTAACGTTCAAAAAAAAGTATATGAGATAAATGTTTTATAGGATTCAAACCTGGATCTAATTGGTATAGATTGTATGACTTTGAAATCCATTGGAATAACCTTGTATATGATTTGTTTCAAAGTCGGACGAATCTAATATATTATTTAATATTTACGTTTCAAATTTGTTATTTGTTCTATTATATCACTAATTATGTGATATAATGATTATTTCTTATTATAAAAAAATAAATATTTATAATTAAGTAGGAGATAGGCGGGGAAAAAAATAGATAGCTCCAATAAATGACACGTGTCCCTCATAGGTTTCTTTTATTATATAGTATAGATAGATACCGTGTTAAATTAGAAGCTGCAAATCTCTTTCTTTGACCCTTCTTTTCTCTATTTTGTTGATTCTACAGCATACTGGTCTAAGAGGGTCAATATATCCGCTTTTAGAGGAAGCCGACGTGGACAAAGATGGAAAGATTAGTCTCCCGGAGTTCCGCAAGCTATTAAGAAGCGCAAGCATGAGTTGAAAGAATCGTCACAAGCCCTACCGCCACTTTGTTCTGCCTTTTGGCTAATTCATACCACAAAGGAGAAAAACGCGGTGTTTTCTTTTACTTTGCAATGTTTTTTACTATGGTCTATTTTTTGAGCTAAATTTTCATGGGCTAGTACTGAATGAGAAAAAAAAATGAGGTACTTCATGCGAAGATAAGATTTAGTGTGAATTTTTTTTGTGGCCAAAATATTGGGGGTGGTGTGAATTTTTTTCCTAGTGCGTAAAAGGTTTTCTTTTTGTAGTTTGATGAGAGTGACAACGTGTAAATATATCTATCTACATATAATGCGAAAATTCAATACTTAACTATTGTAGGCGCGTTTTCATTACTTTCAATATTATGTTAAAAGCCTCAATATTTATGTTAAAAGCCATGAGCATTGCATAGTCATATGTACATAATGGTTCAATGGTAAGTTGAAAAATATATGGTTTATTTTTCTATCTTACTCTTTCTTTGATTGGTCCACATGGGCAATACAAATTTACTCTCAACAATATATGTCTTTTTTTTTTATATAGCTAATGATCTCTAGATTAAGTGGTGGAAAACTTACATTTCTTTTGGGAAATGCAAGTTCAACTCCCATTTGGTGCAGATTGAGCCACTTGTGAGAAATGATAGAAAGACCTAGGGTAAGTTGGGTTCGATCCTTGAGCCAAACGAGTTTTACCGGTAATTTCACCACCGTGCCTACAGGCCGGTGGGTTGCCGGGTTTTCTCCGGAATTGATGGCGGACCTGGGTTTTCCAATTGCATTAAAACGGTTTAGGGGCAGGAAATAAGGAGAGGTAATACGAGGGGAGGCTACTAAGGACTGCCTTCGCCAAGGTAGCCCTACCAGCAAGGGATAGGTGTCTCGCTTTCCACCCCGAAAGTCTTCTCTTGAATTTTTCCACAACAGACCTCCCAAAAGTGGTTCTTTTCATATTCGCCGATTGGTACTCCCAAATAAGTAAAAGGGAGTGCGCAGGTACCACAATTAAAAGCCAAATTCATTCCCAAAATCGGTCAATAAATTGCTTAATGAAATGTTTCGGCCGCTAAATTTAAGATGGCAACTTTGTTCGCTATATTTGAGCGCAACTTATTTTGTTTTACTTAATATATGTTTTTCAACTCCTAGTGCTTGGATATCTCTCTGAATCGTGTTGAACATTTTCAAATTGAGATATTTTGACGCCACTTATCGAAAGTACAACTAGATAACTCACAAAGAATAAGAACAGATTTGCAAGTTATGTTCCCGAAACAAGAGTAAATACCCTCTTTTATATTGGAGGCGAACTATCACAATGTTTCACTTGGCGGTTGATGGTTATAACTGGTGATATTTAGGCAGTTATATTAGTGGAAAGTCCTTAGCAGATGATGACCAATTAACTGATGGCCAGTTGCTACTAATGACTATTTAACCCGAATGGATTATATTGCCATTGATCAATGGTAACTTACTACTGATGGTAACCATTGATAATCAGTTACCACGGATAAACAGTTTCCTTGTAATTTTCTATAAATCATGAAAATCCAAAGCACCATCCAGTAGTACTTCAATAAGCTCGACTCCTTAGGATAGTTTGACCCCTTCTGGGCCATTGCCCCGGAACCCCAACCTACTGACCAAGGGAGCACAACCTACTTGGAATCCTTGCTAAGGAGGCCTCGCCCTCTAAACCCCAAGCTCACAATCACTGAGAGACATACAAGATGACTCCGATGAAGAGTTCGTGCCGGATACCCAAGAGCAACATGATGATGAGGATGAAGATGTTGCGGTTCAAGAAAATCCCGTTAACCAAAATGAAGCCGCACCGGAAAGAAGAGGTAAAGCAAAACGGGAAAATTGGACGCCTAAACAAGAAGAGACGTTGGCAAAGGCTTATGCTCATTGCACTTTAAATAAAAAGAAAGGCAATCAACAAAAGGCGGATGGTTTTTGGAAGCAAGTTCTAAACCACTTCAATCAAACAGTTGGAGGAAGTAACCGAACCCACCACCAAGTTCGATCAAAATGGCTCGCAATGCAAACAAAATTGAACACATTCAACGGTTTATATCATCAAGCGGTATACTTTATTATTTATATACGGTTTATTTTTTAATGAAGTATTTGGATTAAGTTGTTGATAATTTATTATTTTAGGATCGTTTACGTCCTAGCGGGAGTGACGATTCTTTTGTAATGAAGCAAGCGCTAAAGGATTACAAAAGCAAAGAAGGATATGACTTTGCTCATATTGCGGCTTGGGAGGTTGTTAGAACAAATCAAAAGTGGTCGCTGGTACCCTTGTTGGGTGAAGAAAGCTCCGGCTCAAGTCAAAAAAGAAAGTCTTCGGATTCGGAAAATTATAGAGTGGATACACTGAATGCCGAAGTCTCGAGCGGTATTCCCGACATAAACGAGGATCCCTCGCCAAGACGACAAAAGAGAAAGGAGAAAAAGGACAAAGGATCGTCTTCAAGAAACGAAGATCCAAGTGATATAACCGGCCGGTTCGAAGAATACAAGGCCATGAAAAAAGATTTGATGGATATTAAACGTATACGAGAAGAAAAATACTTGACCTTGGCGGATGAGCAACGAGAGGCGTTGCGACAAACAATGTACGACAAGGACTTGGAGACGTTTAATCGATCTCACGACAATGTTCACCCTTCGATGTTGGAAATCACACTCGCTAGAAAACGTGAGATCGCCAAAAAATATGGATGGCTTTGTAATTTTTAGTTTTTTTAAACTTAGATTTTGATGTAATGTTTTTTTTTATTTATAAAAGTTTGATGTTTTATTCATTTTATCTTAAATTAAAAAAAAAAAAAAAGTTTACGACTTCAGCAAGTGTCTAACCATTGCCAACACTTTTCAACATAGTTTAAACACTTTTCACTGAATGACGTGGCACACTCTCATTGGTTGATTTTTAAGTTTACCACTCTCAAGTGATTAACCACTCCTTATACCGAGGATGGATCTTATTAGTTAGATAAATGAATAGGGGTAACTTTGTAAAATCATAATGAAGTTTCATAAGTGTTTTACTAAAGTCATTCAAACTTTTTTTGTCTCTTTAATGTCCAAGGCTTGATGTAAAACTAATGTATATATGTGTGGGCCATCGGGGGACAAAAGTGAATTGAACTAATTTTAACGTTATTTTACTAATTTCGTGAAAATAACGTTAAAAGCGGGGGACGGTTAATCATGCATCATGTAGTGGCTTGATAGTCGAAAGACAAGGGGGTACATGCACTAATCAGCCTTTTTGCCGAGAATTGTGCGCCTTATGTCCAATGCTTGATGCAAAGCTACTATAGAGCCGGAGGTCTCACCGAAAGTAGAGTGTCTAGTCCTATGAGGTAGAGGTAAGAGTGTCTATATCTTAACCTTCTCAGACCATACCTTAGATTTACTATTGGTTGGATTTAATGAGTACGATGATGATGATAAAATAAACTAAACAAATAAAGAGTACATGGGTAAAAGACAAGTTGAAGGCAAATAAAAGAGGTCAAACGAGGGGATGTTAGTTGCAAAACAAAAAGACACTT
This sequence comes from Helianthus tuberosus, assembly GCA_030545235.1. Classification (NCBI taxonomy): domain Eukaryota; kingdom Viridiplantae; phylum Streptophyta; class Magnoliopsida; order Asterales; family Asteraceae; genus Helianthus; species Helianthus tuberosus. Next base: position 5,248,601 of record CM060419.1, read on the forward strand.
ATGCCCTCCTTAATTCCACTAAATTACATGATATGCCACTAGGGGTGTCCAAACTGCTCGGCGCTCGAAGATCGTTCGACGATCGTTCGAAAAAGCTCGGAAATTTGCTCGTTCGATTCCTTGCTCGGTTAAAACCGAGCCGAGCAGCTCGGTTCGGTTTAAAAACGAACCGAGCACGAGCATAGGTACGCTCGCTCGTCGCTCGTTCGGTTTCGATCGAATTTATTTTTATTATTATATATATATATATTATATTTATTAAATATAATAAACATGTAACATATCCATCCCCTAGAATCCTTATATCTTCATATCTTCATTTAAAAAAAAAACCCTAATCTCTCTCAACTCTCAAGTCACCGGCCGACATCCATCCAGATCCCTTATCCGCAAGCTGATCAGCGTCCGCCGGCCATTCACTATCCGCCGATCAATCAAAACGGGTTTGAATTGATGTTATTGTATCAAATTTTATGTTTTGAATTCAATTTTTGATTGAAGATGTCTGGAATGACTTCAATGCGTGTTTTTGAAGTTATTTTGCATTTTAGATGTTCTTAAACATTAAACATTTGGATGACATTTTATGTTTATTTTTGTGGGACTTTTTATGTTTGTATTTTGTTAAATTGTTAAAGTGTGTCTGAGACATATAAGTTGGTGAATTTTGGTGAATGAATGGCTGTTTAGGAACGCTAAATAAAACTGAGCAAAAGCGAACCGAACCGAGCACGAGCATAAGATTTCCGCTCGATTTCTTAAATCCGAACCGAACCGAGCACGAGCAAACCTCCGTTCGGTTCGGTTCGGCTCATGAACACCCCTATATGCCAGTGTGTCGTTTTTCGTTTTTGTTTGGGCCGCCCATGTGGGCCTTTTTTTCACAATTCGCAGATCATGAAGGCAGAAGGAGGTTTTTAGAAAAGAATACCTATTCTAAATAGGATCTGTGGGGTACAATATAGATACAACGGATAGAAGAGACAAACACAGAAGCAGTACGAGATACAACAACAAAAGCTATTCAGACGAGGACAGGGGATCTTGAGGACGATTTTCAACTTGGAGAAGGCAATCAATATGAGTACGAACCGGGTACCGAGAACAAAGATTTAACACGCGTTGGTTTTTATTTTTTTCGGTTTCTTTTCGTTTAAACTAGTTTGATTCTGATTCTTTCCATTGAATATTATTGTTTTGATTATTCGAACATGTTTCTTGGCTAGTTTATCATTCCGCCTATGTTGTGATGAACTTTGAACCTTTGTTTTGATTTTTATATTTGATTTTTCAACTACGACGCTTTTTTATTTAAAATAATTTTGATTTGTTGCTGAATATGATCATGTGTGCTGCTGTTTTACTCATAGTTATCAAATGCGTTAGGCGCATAGGGCTCGCTTCTCGCCTAGGCGAGAAGCGCAAAAAAAGCGATGGCCTGAGAAAAAAAAGCACAATCAAATAAAAACATTAAAAAAACAAAGTTATGAACCGAAAAAAGCCAAATCCTCAAATTCCAAAAGTGTTCAAATATCATAAAGCTTAAAATAAAACCAACATTATTATGAATCACCAAAATATCCCAAAACCAAAACGGTTAAGACTTGAAAACAATAAAGTTCAGACTTCCAAAAGTAAATAAAACTCAAAATCAATTGTTCTTCGACTTTAAAAATCATCGTAGTCGGAATCGTCATCCACAACATTCACTTGTTCTTCCTCATGTTCTTCTTCGGAATCTTCATCAACCAATCTTCTTGAACTAGAAGGCCTTGAAGTTGAACGCCTTGAAGCAGACGACCTTGAAGCTAGGGGCGGACCTACGTTACGAGGAACGGGGTCCCCGGACCCCAATCTTTTTTTAAAAAGTAGTAGAAACGGTATATAAAATTGTCTATGGACCCCATAAAATAATTTAGTTGGACCCCATAACAAAGAAAGTGAGCCTAGTGCAGTGGTAAAACCCCTTGTTTACACACAAAAGGTCATGGGTTCGATACCTGTTTCCTAGTTTTTTTGTGTTTTTTTTTTTTTTTTGGATCCCATTGTCCAAAAATCCTGGGTCCGCCACTGCTTGAAGCAGATGCCCTCGAAAAAGACGGATGTGAAGCAGATGGCCGTGAAGATCTTGTATTGTGTATACGCTCCCCTGCTCCGCTCGCTCCTCCTACAACATCCCAAACCAAATCTCCATCATCACTAAAAACTCTATCATCACCCATCTTTCCTACTAACCATTCATTGCTATCATCAATATCAGTCAATGAAATGGGATCATATGCCGCATCCACATCGGGTCTATTCTTTAGCATGTTATTGTATTTAACATAGACGGGATCATGTAGTTTTTCATGCTCTAGACGACTCCTCTTCTTCGAATGGATCTGTTTAAGATTTGTATAAATATTAGATACAAGAAACGCTCAATCATAATTCATAATTAAATTTTAGATTGGAATACTTACATGCTTAAATGGGCCCCAGTTTCGTTCACATCCGAATGAACAGAACGCTAAACTTAGCACTCTAATAGCTAGTTGTTGCAAATTTGGAGTGCCTTTCCCATACAACTTCCACCATTCAGTTGTTACATACAATCAAATTTGACACGTTATACATATAAAAATAAAGTCAATAATTGTAACACCCCGAAAAATGTAAAACCTTAAACTGGAATTAGTAAGGTTTAAATAAACGAGAATTTACTAACTAGGAATTTTAACCTAATTAGTTAAAAAGTCTAGAAATAACCATAAAGTAGAGTTAAAGTTCACTAAAAACAATATTGATCAAAGTGAAGGGGTTTAAGTTGTTAAAATTGAAACTTTAGTTCTAATAAACAAATAAAACACAAAATTAACCCCCACTTGAAATCCCTGGTCGACCAGAACCATCAGGGGCGACACCCACCTTCTATCAAACCTAGAATTCTACTAAAATTCACAAATTGAAGGAGCAAATCTGGTCCAAACGAAAATCCGAGCATAGAATCGTGATCCTCATCACAAGAGGATTACAAGGTATGTAAAATTTAAGGATTTCTCTCAACTTGAAATTTTGATGATTTGGGAAAAATCTGGAATTAGGGTTGCATGTGTATGTTATGATGATTGTGGAACTATTATAGTGTCTAAGGACAAACCCTAGATCAATAGAAGTTGATATCATAAGAAATTTTGGGTGAATCCATAATCACCATGGTAGGTGGTTAGTGGGTCATGTGTATTCGGATGAACACTAGAAAGTAAATTGTCAATCTAGTATAATTTAGCAATTTGGGAGTGATTTCAACAATTAGAAGCTAACATTCATGTAAATTGGTTGATTTATATGAAAATAGGGTTAAATGATAAACTAAAGATGTGATGTTTAATCATTTAAAAATCTGCTTATAAAGTGTTTGTTGAAATGCCTCTATGAAGGCTTAAAAACTGAAATTTTGAGTTTAAACGCATAATCATGATGTTCGGTGTATTATGCGAATTATGATATGAAGAGAGTTCTAAACATGTCTTGAATTGAACTCTATAGGACAAGATACCGGAACGTCGAGTGGACAAGCCGGTGGTGATTCACGGTTGAAGGGCGTGCGCTAAGGTATGTAACTTGTTCCGTTACATTTATTATATCGGATGATTTAAATATGTAATTGAATTTTGAATGAGAGTTGTTGTGAATTATGCCTCGAAGTCGTTATATTGATTGATTTATTAAATTCGGTTGGTACGCGTTGGTAGTCGTCATATAGGAGGATTTCCTTAGACGAGCCAAACGAGTCAATAAATCAAGTGAAATATGATATATATATATATACTCCGGAATATGATGGATAATGTTATGTTATTGGTAAATATTTATCACATTATTAGAACACTAGAAATTGGATGTTTGGATGATAGGAAAGCAAATTTCCAGATTTGTTTGAATGAGATGAACTAAACATAACAAGACATTGATCTCCAGGTCTTACCGTAAATTACGGTAATACCGTAATTTACGGTAGAGGTCAGACCTGTTACGGTGTAAACCTCCTGGTTTACGGTGACCACAAAACTTCAGGGCTCACCGTAAATTACGGTGATACCGTAATTTACGGTGGATCCAGAATAGTTGTTTGTTTTTATTATTTCAAATGTGATGTACAACCTTGTGATTATATTATACTATAACATCAAAACTAATGTTTTTAATGGTTTTGATCATAGGTAAATCGACAAGTCTTACGGGTGGCGATCAAGTGATAAAATGAAGGACCGAACACTCTATTTTGAAGCTTCCGCAACGTCTTAGATCTTTTGTAGTCTTTGTGTATGGGTCGTTAACACATTTTAAACAGTTTTGAAATTATGTAACTTAGTCATTAGTCGACTAAGGTCATGGTTATTATTAAATTTTGTTAATGAAAGTCATGTACTTAAACTATATTTTGTATAAAATCAAGGGTACAAATTTTAGGGTGTTACAAGTTGGTAATCAGAGCTCATGGTTGTCAATAAGTGTTCGGTTCAAGCTTGATCGATCGTCCGGTAAGAATTAACTTATTTTGTTAATAAACTATGTACTATGTATAAAAAAAATATATATATGATGAACAAATATGCATGAAAAGAGTGTGTAAGCTCACTCAAAAACAAGAAATGCATGAAACAAGAATTATTAAATCAAGTTACGGACTTGATTTAATTGAAACAAGAATGATAAAATCAAGTTACGAACTTGATTGAATTGAAACAAGAATGATTGAATCAAGTTATGAACTTGATTAAATCAAAACAAGTAAAGCAAGTGTTATAAATGAAATGTTTAACAATCTATGTAAACATTTCAGAAATAGAGATGGCTGAAGGAGGCAATGATAACGCGGTGCCAAGAGTCACCGAACAAATGAGAGTAGTGATTGCCGAAGAGGTTGGAAAGGCGATCGAAAACAGTTTGTCGGGCTTTATTGATAAAATTCAAAACACGGTTTTATCAATAGTGGAAGGGAGAATCAAGAAATTGGAAGATGATTCCAATTCAACAAAGGAAAAGCATGGTGGACAAAAGCCTTGTTCATACAAGGAATTCATGGCATGTAAACCACCAATATATAATGGGGAGGTTGATCCAATCGTGTGCCAACGATGGCTAAGTGATATCGAAGGAGTATTCGAGAGAACTCATTGTGATGAAAATGACTACGTAGCTTATGGTACGGGCCAATTAAGAGGCCAAGCGAAAGACTGGTGGGATAACAAAAAGAAGGAGATTGGAAGTGAAGTAGTTAAGGCCATGACATGGGAGGAGTTTAAGATGCCGTTTCTTAAACACCATAGTCCCAAGGCGGTCATAAATAAAATCAAGGAAGAGTTCATGCAACTCAGACACAAAGGCGAATCCATAGACAAGATCACGGGGATGTTTATGGACAAGATGAAGTTCTGTGATGATTTGATAACGAATGAAGAGCAAAAGGTCTATTATTATCATAACATGCTAAGCGCGGAGTATAGAGAGTTCATAACCCCTTCAAAGTACGAGACCCTTACCGAGATTGTCAATGCTGCTCGGGAAAAGGGAGATTGAATTGAAGAAGAGTATAGAACGGGGTGAACGAAGGGCACAAGATGTGAATCCAAGCCCTGTCAAGAAAGCAAGAACGAATGAATCAGCAAAGAAATCAGATGCTAAAGGTAGTACATCAGGTTGCAAAATTTGTGGGAAAAATCATAAAGGCGAATGTCGTTACAAGGATAAGCCTTGTCCCATATGCAAGAAAACGGGACATATGGCTATGTCGTGCCCGGAGAAAGTGAGGGTTTGTTACAATTGTTATCGAACGGGTCACAAAAATTCGGAATGCCCGGAGCTGGTTGGAAAGAAAGATGGGCAGGAACCGAAAGGTGAAGCCCCAAAAGCAAAGGCAAGATCTTTTCAATTAACCGCCGCAGAAGCGAAGATTGAACCTGACGTGGTCTCAGGTATATTTGCTGTAAATTCAATTCCCGCACACGTGTTATTTGATACGGGTGCGAATAAATCCTTTGTTTCATATGGGTTTATTCGACATCCTTCATTTGTTCTAACCAAATTACCTGTGCCTTTAGAAGTAGAGATAGGTAATAACAAAAGCTTTATTGTTTGTGATGTATGTGAAAATTGTAAACTGAGCATCGATGATGAAGAATATTTGATAAATCTAATCCCGATGTCGATGGGAGAATTCCAAGTAGTCGTGGGGATGGATTGGCTATCTCAATACCATGCAAAGGTCGTGTGTTTTCGCAAAGAGATAAAACTAACATCTCCGAGCGGAAAACACGTCACCATTTATGGCGAAAAACGAGGCAACCCCATAGTATGTTCGATGTTGAAAGCTCACAAGCTCATGAAGCGAGGATGCAAGGCATTCATAATTTATGCAAATGAGATTGAGAAAGAATCACGAAAGATTGGAGATGTACCGGTAGTACGAGATTATGAAGATGTTTTTCCGGAAGATTTACCGGGGATACCGCCTGAACGGGAAGTAGAGTTCGGGATCGAATTGATTCCGGGCGCGAAACCTGTAGCAAAAGCCCCGCACCGACTTGCACCGTCGGAACTACAAGAGTTGATGTCCCAAATCCAAGACCTGCTTGACAAGGGATTCATAAGGCCGAGTGTGTCTCCTTGGGGCGCACCGGTATTGTTCGTGAGGAAGAAAGACGGGAGCATGCGTATGTGTATTGATTACCGGGAGTTAAACAAACTCACGGTAAAGAATCGGTACCCGCTCCCGAGGATAGATGATTTATTCGACCAATTACAAGGCGCGAATTGGTTTTCCAAAATTGACCTTCGATCGGGGTATCACCAACTAAAGGTCAAAGAAGAAGATGTGCCGAAGACGGCTTTCCGCACGAGGTACGGACATTACGAATTCCTCGTGATGTCGTTCGGGCTAACAAACGCACCCGCTGCTTTCATGGACCTCATGAACCGGGTTTGCAAGCCAATGTTGGATAAGTCGGTCATCGTGTTTATCGATGATATCTTGGTGTACTCGAAAAATGAAGCTGAACACGCACACCATTTACAAGAAGTGTTAGAGACACTTAGGCGAGAGAAGTTATATGCAAAATTCTCTAAATGTGCCTTTTGGTTACGAGAGGTTCAATTTTTAGGTCATGTCATAAATGCCGACGGAGTATTGGTGGATCCGTCAAAGATAGAAGCAGTGTCAAAATGGAATTCCCCGAAGAACCCTTCAGAAATTAGAAGCTTTTTGGGGCTTGCGGGGTACTATAGGAGATTCATTCAAGATTTCTCTAAAATTGCGTCACCGCTAACCAAGCTAACTCAAAAGAAAGCAAAGTTTATTTGGGGAATTGATCAAGAAAAAGCGTTTCAAACGCTAAAAGAAAAGCTAACCCAAGCTCCAGTACTGACATTGCCAGACGGAGTCGAAGACATGGTGGTTTATTCGGATGCTTCATTATTGGGGCTTGGTTGCGTGTTGATGCAACGGGGCAAGGTAATAGCCTATGCCTCAAGACAATTGAAGATACACGAGAAGAAATACCCCACGCACGATCTCGAATTGGCAGCGGTAGTGTTTGCATTAAAAATATGGAGGCATTACTTGTATGGGGTAAAGTGCACCATATTCACCGATCACAAGAGCTTGAAATACTTCTTTGATCAGAAGGAGTTAAATATGCGACAAAGGCGATGGCTGGAAACGGTGAAGGATTACGATTGTGAGATACATTATCACCCCGGAAAAGCAAACGTGGTAGCGGACGCTCTAAGCAGAAAAGCGGACTATGTCCCAATACGAGTGAGGTCGATGCAACTCGTGGTGACCTCGGGTATACTTGAACGTATTCGAGAAGCGCAGTTAGAAGCAGTAAAAGAAGAGAATTGGAAGAAAGAAAGAATAATTGGTCAATTGAAAGATTTGTCGGAAGGGAATCATGGGTTAAAGACTCGATCCGGAAGGATTTGGGTCCCACATACTTGTGGAGTAAAGGCGCTTCTACTTAACGAAGCTCATAAATCCCGTTATTCGATTCATCCGGGTGCAACCAAGATGTATAATGATTTGAAACAAAATTATTGGTGGCCCGGAATGAAGAGGGACGTGGCGAAATATGTGGAAAAATGCTTGACATGTTTACAAGTCAAGGCGGAGCACCAGAAACCATACGGCAAACTCCAACCGTTAGAAATTCCGGTTTGGAAATGGGAACATATTACAATGGACCTGTTAACCAAGTTGCCTAAGACGAATCGTGGTTTTGATGCCATATGGGTAGTGGTGGACAGATTGACGAAAAGTGCTCACTTCATTCCGATTCGTGAGACTTATACGTCAGAAAAGATGTCAGAAGTCTATACCAATGAAATCATAGCACGTCATGGAGTGCCGGTGTCCATCGTGTCTGATAGGGATACCCGGTTTACTTCGAATTTCTGGCGTGATTTCCAAGAACAAATGGGGACCAAATTGTTTATTAGCACTGCGTACCATCCTCAAACGGATGGACAAAGTGAAAGAACGATACAAATATTGGGAGACATGCTACGGGCGTGTATAATCGACTTTGGAGGCAGTTGGGATGTTCATCTACCGTTAGTTGAGTTTTCGTATAACAACAGTTACCAATCTAGTATTAAAATGGCACCATACGAACTGCTTTACGGTAGGAAGTGTCGAACCCCGGTTTGTTGGGGTGAAGTGGGTCCACGTGAACTCGCCCACCAAGACATAGTACGAGCCACGAACGAAAAGATCGATAAAGTTCGGGCACACTTGAAAGCGGCTCAAGACAGGCAAAAGGCGTATGTTGATAAAAGGAAAAGGCCAATTGAATTTCAAGTCGGTGACATGGTCATGCTAAAAGTGTCCCCATGGAAAGGCGTTATTAGATTTAGAAAGAGGGGGAAGTTAAGCCCAAGGTTTATCGGGCCATTTAAAATTATCGGGAGAGTTGGCAAGGTAGCTTACCGTCTTGAACTACCGGAGGAGCTAAGTGGGATCCATGGCACGTTTCACGTATCTCAATTAAGAAAGTGCCTAGCAGACGAAACGACCTATATCCATTACGATGATATCGAAGTGGATAATAGTCTAAACTATGCGGTAAGACCGGTTGAAATTTTAGACAGAAAGGCCAAACGTTTACGAAATAAACAAATCGACCAAGTCAAGGTCAAATGGGAGCATAGGAAGGGTTCGGACACTACATGGGAGTCCGAAGAGGAGATGCGACGTCTTCACCCTACTTTATTTGGTACGTATTACGGTTTCGAGGACGAAACCCTTTTTAAGGGGGGTGGACTTGTAACACCCCGAAAAATGTAAAACCTTAAACTGGAATTAGTAAGGTTTAAATAAACGAGAATTTACTAACTAGGAATTTTAACCTAATTAGTTAAAAAGTCTAGAAATAACCATAAAGTAGAGTTAAAGTTCACTAAAAACAATATTGATCAAAGTGAAGGGGTTTAAGTTGTTAAAATTGAAACTTTAGTTCTAATAAACAAATAAAACACAAAATTAACCCCCACTTGAAATCCCTGGTCGACCAGAACCATCAGGGGCGACACCCACCTTCTATCAAACCTAGAATTCTACTAAAATTCACAAATTGAAGGAGCAAATCTGGTCCAAACGAAAATCCGAGCATAGAATCGTGATCCTCATCACAAGAGGATTACAAGGTATGTAAAATTTAAGGATTTCTCTCAACTTGAAATTTTGATGATTTGGGAAAAATCTGGAATTAGGGTTGCATGTGTATGTTATGATGATTGTGGAACTATTATAGTGTCTAAGGACAAACCCTAGATCAATAGAAGTTGATATCATAAGAAATTTTGGGTGAATCCATAATCACCATGGTAGGTGGTTAGTGGGTCATGTGTATTCGGATGAACACTAGAAAGTAAATTGTCAATCTAGTATAATTTAGCAATTTGGGAGTGATTTCAGCAATTAGAAGCTAACATTCATGTAAATTGGTTGATTTATATGAAAATAGGGTTAAATGATAAACTAAAGATGTGATGTTTAATCATTTAAAAATCTGCTTATAAAGTGTTTGTTGAAATGCCTCTATGAAGGCTTAAAAACTGAAATTTTGAGTTTAAACGCATAATCATGATGTTCGGTGTATTATGCGAATTATGATATGAAGAGAGTTCTAAACATGTCTTGAATTGAACTCTATAGGACAAGATACCGGAACGTCGAGTGGACAAGCCGGTGGTGATTCACGGTTGAAGGGCGTGCGCTAAGGTATGTAACTTGTTCCGTTACATTTATTATATCGGATGATTTAAATATGTAATTGAATTTTGAATGAGAGTTGTTGTGAATTATGCCTCGAAGTCGTTATATTGATTGATTTATTAAATTCGGTTGGTACGCGTTGGTAGTCGTCATATAGGAGGATTTCCTTAGACGAGCCAAACGAGTCAATAAATCAAGTGAAATATGATATATATATATATACTCCGGAATATGATGGATAATGTTATGTTATTGGTAAATATTTATCACATTATTAGAACACTAGAAATTGGATGTTTGGATGATAGGAAAGCAAATTTCCAGATTTGTTTGAATGAGATGAACTAAACATAACAAGACATTGATCTCCAGGTCTTACCGTAAATTACGGTAATACCGTAATTTACGGTAGAGGTCAGACCTGTTACGGTGTAAACCTCCTGGTTTACGGTGACCACAAAACTTCAGGGCTCACCGTAAATTACGGTGATACCGTAATTTACGGTGGATCCAGAATAGTTGTTTGTTTTTATTATTTCAAATGTGATGTACAACCTTGTGATTATATTATACTATAACATCAAAACTAATGTTTTTAATGGTTTTGATCATAGGTAAATCGACAAGTCTTACGGGTGGCGATCAAATGATAAAATGAAGGACCGAACACTCTATTTTGAAGCTTCCGCAACGTCTTAGATCTTTTGTAGTCTTTGTGTATGGGTCGTTAACACATTTTAAACAGTTTTGAAATTATGTAACTTAGTCATTAGTCGACTAAGGTCATGGTTATTATTAAATTTTGTTAATGAAAGTCATGTACTTAAACTATATTTTGTATAAAATCAAGGGTACAAATTTTAGGGTGTTACAATAATCTAGGTAAAAAGTATGTTAACAGTTAACTTACCAGGTGCTATTTTACCATGTTGTCGCTTCCCTGTTTCTAGACTAAAAAATCAAGACTGGTTCACCCAATGAATCAACTCAACATTAATCTTATCTTGTGTGTCGTTGTTAGGCTCAAGCTTGTTAATACATTCATGTAGTCCAAGGGACACTTCTTTATCTCTTTCAATGTCCACATTGTAGCAATAAAACTCTGGGTTAAGATAGTAACCCGCTGCGTGCAAGGGATGGTGAAGTTGGCAGTTCCATCTCTTGTCAGTAATTCCCGACACAACAATGTAATCTTCATTATCTTCTCCTCCTAAAGCTGCTGCAACTGCAGTTTTTGCTCGTTCCATACCTTCGTACACATAACCCATCACGGGTTTTTTCTCATTGTCGACGATTCTAAGCACTCGAACAAGAGGACCCATGATTTTCAGAGTGAACATGACATTGTTCCAGAAAGTTGGGGTAAAAACATTGTCATTCGCTCTTGCACCCTTACGTTCTTCAGCCCATTTACTTTTCGTCCACTGTTCGCTAGCAAACATATTTCTAAGTGCAGATTTTTGTTTTTGCAAGCTTTGTAATGTAAGAAACGTGGTTGTAAACCTTGTTACTCCACTCCTTGTTAGCTCGTTGTTTTTAGTAAACTCCCTCATTAAGTTCAAGACAAAACTATGGTTATAAATATAACCAACAACGAAGATAGCTTGTTCAATAGTTTTTTTTCACATCCGGAATTTTACCGATATCTTCTAGCATTAGATCCAAGCAATGCCTTGCACATGGTGTCCAAAATAGATTTTTCCGCTTTTCCATTAACATTTTACCTACAAAAAAATGTAAAGTAATTTGTTATAAACAGGCTGGGGCAATTTGATGAGTAATCATAAATAAAAAACATCAAAAAATAAATTAACCTGCTAGCTTAAAGTTGGTCCCATTGTCAGTAATAACCTGAACAACATTTTGTTCCCCAATCCTTTCCACAAACCCATCTAGGAGCTCAAAAACCTTTTCACCAGTCTTCATATACGACGAAGCATCAACAGACTCCATAAACACCGTTCCTTTAGAACCGTTGACAAGAAAGTTAATCAACGTTCTTTGCTTCCTATCTATCCATCCATCCGACATTACCGAACAACCGTACTTTATCCACTCAGTTCTATGAGTTTCGACCCACTCCTCCACATGTTGTCCATCAATTTTTAGTAACGGAACGCGGAGCTCATGGTATGATGGAGGCTTTAAATGCGGCCCATAGTTCCCAACAGCCGCAAGCATCTCTTTAAAGCAGTCCATATTAGCCACATTAAATGCAACCCCAGCCTGGTAGAAAAACGCTGCAATGGACTCTATTGTTTGGGCTCGGATCTCTTTATTACAAGCATCCTTGATGCTTGTTTGAACTTGTTTTCCTTTACCTGTTTTTAAAAACACTACAGACAACTGAGACAACCATAAAAACACTACTGATTTGATTAACTCAAACAAAATTTAAAAACATTAATTAACTGAGACAGAATTTAAAAACATTAATTAACTAGGCAAAAACACACAACTGAGAGTTAATTAATTTGAGCCAGAATTAATTGAGACAGAAACACACAACTGAGAGTTAAACAACTGAGCCACAAATTAACACACCATTGATTTGATTAACTCACACAGAATTTAACATACATGTGATTAACTGTAATAAAAAAAAAAATTTATCATACCTTTTGAAAACATCACATCTAATGGCCCCTTCACATTAGTCTTCTGCCTCTTGTTTTGATGAGCAGGTATCTCTATTACTCCATCATCCTCCTGTTCATCAGCCAAATCACCCGACCCGTCATTTGTTTTCTTGGCCTTTTGGCTCAAAACATACGCCTTCAACTCGTCTTTAACCTTATGTGGACACCTCGTACATGACTTGACGTTTCTGTTTCCTCCAATTTGGTGTAGTTTAGCACGAAAAATTCCACCTTTTGTCATCTTGTTGCAAAAGTTGCATGAAACGGCATTTTTATCATCAGGATTCCTCAGATGATTGTACTTCCAGCCGGGGTCTGTTTTCCTGCTCTCCGATGGTCCAACATCTTGAGAAGCCATAGCCTGTAGCATAGTTCCCGTGGATCAACAAGTAAATGAATGATGAAAGAATAAATAATTCTGTGACAGAATCACGTACCTGTAGTTTTAATTTGCCAGCAGAAAATAACAGAACTGTGAAGGTGAATGTTGTTGCTGCGTATAGAGTCTGTTATATACAAAATTAATATTGTATAAAAAGATAATATATCTCTTAAGTATTTGAAATTCAAAATATCTTTTAAAAATATATAAAGATTTTATGAGATATGATTCTTAAATAACTAAAGTTAGCTGTAAATAAAATCTAGTTTGTTATTAGAGATAGGGTTTTTTTTTTTTTTTTTTAAAGGCCGTTGTTTTTTTCATCTAGGAGACAAAAGCCCTAAAACCTCGCTTTAATTTATGATATTAGTTAATTAGTTAAATAAAAACCCTCAAAACCCAAATAAACCAGTTAAGTAATTAGTCCAGTCATAGTCTAGTTAGCGTCGCTAATGTTTCGTGAGTTCGATACTCGGACTTCATTAGGCTTTACTATGTACCAAATGTACACTTGCCTGTTAGTGGTCTAGCATTTAGAGAGTCTTATTTTATAAATTTAAAAGTAGAGTGTCTAAATTAGGTTAGTTTTTATAGACCATATTTTGCACATCAGTCGCCTTTGACGGTTGAATAGCGTGGCTGGTCGTCGCCTAGCGTGTTCAAAGGTTGTCCAAGGTTGGGTTGTTGTTGGGTTTGCTCATGGTTTTGGTCGTCGCCAGCCAAGGTTTGTTCGTCGCCGTCTAGGGTTTGGGTTGGGAGGAATTCGAAGGATGAAGGTTTGATAGATATGAAAAATTGAAGGTTAATATGATTTGATAAAATCCACGTAAATGGTGGTTGAGAGGTTTTAATTATGATTTGATTTAGTAAAATCCACGTAATACCCACATAGGCATTTAATAAAATAAATAATAAGACAAAAAAATTGTTACATGCTGAGTTGGTAATTACATTATATAATAACACCAAATCAAAGCTTAGAAACTTTAAAGAGACAATAAAAGTTAGGATGACTTAATAAGAGCAAATAAAATAATTTTCCATGATCGAATATTGTTTTTCAAATTACTCATAGTAATTCTAAAGATTTGAAGCTTGAATTTTTTTTTTCTAACCCAAAACCTTAAAAAGAGCAAATAAAATAATGTAAACTAATGCCGGATTATCTTATATTATGTTTATAAGACGTGTATATGATATGGGCTCAATCACATATATTATCAATCTTTTAGATTTTAATAAATATTGGCTGAGAAGAGGATAATTGTTAGATGACAGGGTTTTGAAAACGATTGAAGTTGATGTTTGGCAATCGACAATTGTTTAATCTTTGGTTGAATATTCTATATTACATGAATGTGATCTTTAGTGGTCCGAAAATTTTTAAGCCTACTATTATGGTTTTCCATGAGTCACTTTCATTTAATATTCTACACACATACGTATATATCTGTCATATGCGCAGATGTGAAGCTTGAAGTTGAACACGGTTTATTTTGGTTTCTAAAATCCAAGTTCTACCTCTACTTGTAAGCAGTGGCGAAGCCTGCCTTCGAAAACCAATGTGAACACAACCTAAAATAGCTAAAAAAACCTAACCCCCCCCCCCCACCCCCAAGCTAAATGCTAAAAACTTAAAAAAAACCTAAACCCCCCTCCCCCACCACCCAAAAACCTAAACCCCCCCCCCCCCCCAAGCTAAAATGCTAAAAACTAAACCCCCAGAAAACCTAAAAAAATCTAAAAAGATCTAAAAAAATTTTTTTAATGTTTTTTATGCTCAAATCGCTACTTTTTGTGGCAAAAAAAAAAAAATTTCTAAAAAAAAAAAAAAAAATTTTTAGTTTTTTTTTTTTTTTTTTTTTGCTTCGAAAAGTAGCGATTTTTATATAAAAATATTAAAAAAAAAATTTTTGTGTGATTTTTAGCTATTTTTAGGCATTTTTTGTTGTGTTCACATTGGTTCTCGCGGTTCTCGCAATAAGAGGTGGTTCTCGCATGATCTTCTCCCTATATATATATATATATATATATATATATATATGTCGGTTATTGTACAAATTGCCTTAACGTACGTTGCGTATGAGATGCAGTATCAACATACGATTTCCATTTTTCTTCATTTTTTTAGTTCTTCCGATTTCACATTTTCTTTATACATGCGATCTTCTCCTAATTATATGAACATGCTATTTTAGTTTACTAGTTTACTACATGCGATTTCACATGCTATTTTAGTTTTTTGGTTACAGCATGCGATTTCACAAAATTAGTGTACCATGCGATTTTGTTTTTTTAAAAGATAACGTGTGATTTGCCATCGCGTACGCAGCGTACGTTAAGGCATATTGTACGATATAATTTTTATATATATATATAGAGGTTGGTTAACGTACAATTGGGCTCAACGTACGATGTGAACACAAAAAATACCTAAAAACACATAATTTTTTAGAAAAACTTTTTAATATTTTTTAAAAAATCGCTATATTTCGTTCCTAAAAAATTTCGAGTAACAATTATCGATGCACATGTGGATTTGTATCATTTATTTGATAAATTCCGTAATACATTACCAGTATTAGACAATTACACTTTCATTTACACTACCATCTGTAATACACTACTTTTTACATTAGCAATATATAAAATGCACATGTGCATCTATATGTATTAACATGATATAACGTGTTTTGGTACAAAAAGTTTGTGATTTTGAATGATGAAGTAGTCCCATATATATGTTCTTTTGTGAGTTATATCTAGTGGTTGATGGTTTGGTTATATGTGTCACTTTTTGATGTAATATGTTGTTTGGTATGGTATGAAGGGTGTTGATGTACATGTAGATAAAGTGAAAATATCATACATATTGGTACGTAGTTTATTATGGGTAGTAGGAGGTAATGATAGTGTATTATGGATTGTATTATAGATGAAAAAGGAAAGTGTATTCAAAGTAGTGTACCAAAACACATTATATCATGTTCATAACTATAGATGCATATGTGCATTTCTAATATTGGTAATGTAAAAATTAGTGTATTACAGATGGTAGTGTAAATGAAACTGCAATTGTCTAATACTGGTAAAGTATTATGAAATTTGTTAAAGAAATAATACATATGCACATGTGCATCGAAAACTGTTACTCAATTTTTTTAGGAACGGAATATAGCGATTTTTTTTTAATATTTTAAAAAACAAATTATGTGTGTTTTATAGATATTTTTAGTTGTGTTCGCATTGGTTCTCATAAAGGGTGGTTCCCAAGGGATCCTTATCCTAGGGTAGGGTTCATTTGAGAACCACTCTTATTGCGACAACCACGAGAACCAATGTAAACACAAAAAAATACCTAAGAAACACACAATTTTTTTAATATTTTTTTTAAATCACTATATTTCGTTTCTAAAAAAGATTCGAGTAACAATTATCGATGCACAGGTGCATATGTATCATATTTTTGACAAATTCCGTAATACATTACAAGTATTAGATAATTGCACTTTTATTTACACTACCATCTGTAATACATTAGTTTTTTTACATTAGCAATATATAAAATGCACATGTGCATCTATATGTATGAACATGATATAACGAGTTTTGGTACAAAAAGTTTGTGATTTTGATTGATGAAGTAGGCCCATATACATGTTTTTGGTTAGTTATATCTAGTGGTTGATGGTTTGGTTATAATTGTCACTTTATGATGTAATATGTTGTTTGGTATAGTATGAAAGGTGTTGATGTACATGTGCATAAAGTGAAAATACTATACATATTGGTAATGGTAGTGTATTATGGATAGTAGAAAGTAATGGTAGTGTATTATGGATGGTATAATAGATGAAAAGGAAAGTGTATTCAAAGTAGTGTACCAAAAGATGTTATATCATGTTCATACATATAGATGCACATGTGCATTTTTAATATTGGTAATGTAAAAAGTAGTGTATTTCGGATGGTGGTGTAAATGAAAGTGCAATTGTCTAATATTGGTAATGTATAACGGAATTTGTCAAAGAAATGATACATATGCACATTTGCATCAATAATTGTTACTCTAAATTTTTTTTAGGAACGAACTAAAGCGATTTAAAAAAAATATTTAAAAAAATTGTGTGTTTTTAGGTATTTTTTGGTTGTTTTCACATTGGTTCTCGTGGTTCTCGCAATAAAGGGTGGTTCCTAACGGATCCTTATCCTAATATTAGGAACCACCATTTATTGCGAGAACAAGTGTGAAAACAACAAAAAATACTTAAAAAAAATAAAAACACACAAAAAAAAATTATTTTCATTTTTTTACTAAAAGTCGCTAAATTTCGTCACTAAAAAAAAATTGAACAACAGTACTGCTGCACATGTTGTAACATCCGACAAAATGGGCTCCCAAAACCCGAGCCGTTTTGAAATCTGAATCCTAACTTTGAACCTCGGAAATTATCGCGAATTTAAATAAGCGTTGAGAGATTTTTTTATCAATATAGATATTCAATCATTTGGATAATTAATTAATTTAGTTAATCCAAAATTTATATATATATATATATATAGTTAATTTGTTAGAACGAGTTTTAGGTTAAACAAAGTTAATAACCAAGTTAGTCAAGTTATTATAGTTAAGGTGTTTAATTTGCAATATTTCAAAGACTTGAAACTTAATAACGAACACAAAAAAAAGGAAGACCCAAGGGTTCGAACCTAGGCCTACATGAAATTTAAACCAAACCAGCCACTGCAACACCTTCACATTTGGTGCAATACCTACAGACTTCCATATCACATACACGTAATCAGTGAGGTTCTTTTGAAACAGAGAATTTGCCGCCCAAAACCAACGCGTGACAACTCAGGTCTTCAATTTTCTTTGCTGATTTATCGGTGACCATAACCCCCTTATCTTTTTACGCCGAAACAACTGATTTTTCGTGAGTGAAGTTCCCATGTTTAAGTAGAAGGAATATGGGCTTTTATTTTGACCAATTTTCATCCTTCTTGAAAACAAAATATACAAATTTACCGAAAACAAAAGCATGGGGACGTTATAACTCGAATACAAGAGTTATACAGGCTCTCATCGACGAAAAACAATCATATGCAGCAGTGGCGGAACTAGAACATTAACTCAGGGGTATCTCAATTTTTTTTACCGTACAATCATACAATATTAAAAAAAAACAACAATACATAAATAAAGTAAAACAAATACCTAATAGATTTGTCCTCTTCTTTTTTTTCATAGCTTGAAATCTTTCCATCACATCGCCGTCTTTTACTTCAAGTAAAAAAATCCTTTTCGACCACACAAACCTTAGCATTGTTCAAGAATTCCGGGCCGATTCGATTGCGTAAATCCGTCTTCACAAGCTTCAATTTCGAAAAACATCTTTTAACGGTTGCGGTTGCAACCGGTAAAAGTAAAGCTAGCTTAACTACCCGATAAACTGTAGAACAAGAACTATGCGTTCCCGTTTCAACCATAACATGCGCAAGATCACTTATTTCATTCAAGTCTTCAAAGTTATCATCATCGCTTATTGTGTGACGAAATGACTCAATATCACCCAAAAGACTCCCTATTTTTTGTGTAGTAAAATCATCCGGGTACATTTTAGCAAAGGCCAATATCTTCGATGGGTCAAACTTAGAAAAACCGTTAGAAGGATTTAAACCCGACATTTTATCAAACTAGTTCTTACCTCACTAAATCGATTTCCTATTTCTTGAATTTGCATGTCCAAAACCTCGTTAAAAATGTCTACTTCAAAAATGATGTCGATTTGTAATGACATTTTTTCGGTTTCTTGGATTACCATAACTTTCCGTCATGTCCAACATAGTAATGTCATATTTTTTACAAAAGGAAGTCACTTTTTCCAACATCGGCTCAAACCCATTTTGTCTTAAAGCATTTAATGCTCGTTTTGTACCATTTATCAAGTTGGCCGCTTTTAATAAATATTTACCTTTTTGTTGAAGGTGTTTTGAAAAGCATTTGTGTAACTTAATATATCTCCCATCAAATGCATATAAAAAACAAACTCGAGTTTTTTAAAATAGGATATAATACCTTTTGCATTTGTCCGTTGTTGTCTGCAATCTCCATCTTCTTTAACATAATGTAAAGAAACTATGAATTTTATTACTTACTTGCTTTATGCTCAATTGGTTGCTTGCTAATAAATCATCAATGGCTTGTTTAAGAGTTGTAGAAGTCGTGTCTTTCACATGAACCATTCCGATAAAACTCTCTCTAACAGCCCCAAGTTTATCAACAAATCTAACAACTACAACCATTTGCTCCTTCAAAGAAACATCACTAGATTCATCTACCAACAACCCAAACACATAATCTTTAATTTCTGCACAAATGCTTTTTATTGTTCTTTTCTGCGTTCCCTAATGTGTACTTTCCAATTTCCGGGTGGTTAGTACTAATCAAGTTTAACACCGAAAGAAACATACCTTGAGAATTAGATTCTTCCGACTCATCATGGCCACGAAAGGGTAAAGAGTTTTCTAAACAGAATCTAGCACTCATAACAGAACCAAGTAATCGATAATAATTTGCATTCATTCCTTCTTTAGTCAACTTCTTCATATTCTCATCCATATGTTTCTTTTGACTCATGAGATTGTGACATTTTTGTGCCGCCTTTAAATGATGACAATCAACATTCCCAACATGTTCCTTTAATGACCCCTTTTTACTCCAATCACAAAAGCCTTTAGAACTACAAGACCACGTATCTCTTCCGCCTTGATTACCAACATCCTCTTTAAACAAGTAACAATATAGACAACATACTTTGTCTGCTTTGATGCTATACTCTAACCAACTACAATTATTAAACCAACTAACAACAAAACGTCTTTTTTTCCATAAAAATCTTTAACAGAAAACTTATGACTACGCGGTTGAAAAGCCCCTTTAACAAGATACGATCTTCTTATGTTATCTATTTGATTTGGGTGACAACTAGCAATAGGTGGCCTATCAAATGGATCCGAAGGAAGATCATTCAAATCAATAATACCTCATGTTGTTGGAATTGAAGTTGTAGGATTATCATTATCAACATTCGGACTTGCATCAACGTCATCATTTGCTTGGATGTTATCATTATCAACATTCGGACTTGCATCAACGCCATCATTTGCTTGGATATTATCATTACCAACATTCGGACTTGAATCAACATCAACATTCGGAGGAGTTGTTTCATTCGGAATTGTATCATCATCATCATCATTAATTTCTTCGTATTTTCTTTTGAAAAAGTTCCCAATTAAAGCTTGTTTTTTTGGATTTTGGTTTCGTCATAACTTCAAAGAATTCAAACAATCAATTAATAATCAAACTAACAACTAATATTTAGCCAACAAAAACAAGTAACAAGAATAAAACTAAAGAAACTAACCAATAATCAACTAATCTTCTGTTCCACTCTGTTCGATGACTCGATGTGCTACTGCCAATTCTTTTCGAAGACGATGTTCTGTTCGATAATCAATGGCCATTAAGAATAAGTAACAACAACAATTAAACTTAAGAAACTAATCATATCAAACTGAAACAATAAAAAAAACTAATCAAACTTGTTCGTGTGAATCTTGATTAATATTCATATAAATATTCATAAAACTAATCAATTCCATAGATTTCTGAAACAAACCTCCGAATGCCGATGCCCGATAACAGCAAGCCGGATTTCTGTTCTGTGATTCTGTGAATGCCTCACAAACCTCCGAACTGAAACAAACCTCCTGTTCTGTGATTTCTGTTCGTGTAATGTAATCTTGTGACGTTCGAAGCAATTCTGCGAGTGCGAAGAGTCGATGACAAACTGTTCGTGACTTCGACAATCGACCTTTGATATCCCTTCCCTGCATTCAATCTGCCTCACCATAACACTATTGGGTTATTATTTTGGTTATTTGGGCTAACTAATATTGGGCTATCATTTGGTTATTTGGGCCAATATAATCAGAATTATTTGGACTTAATATCAGTTTGTAAATTTTTTTTGAGAGGTGTCCTAGTAGTTGTTGAGGGGTGTCCTTAGTATAAAAATCAGAATTTTTTTTACACTACCGGTTAAAAGTTGAGCCGTAGCCCGGGCTACGCCTCGGACCACACTAGGTCCGCCCCTGATATGCAGCCCTACGCGGACCACCTGCATGCACGCCGAAGCCCGAGGACAACGCCGGAATCCTCGCAGAAGAACCAGCCGGGAAACCGTAGACTCCGTTTCGGTATACCGTTTACCTATCTGAATTATCCTATGTATAAACGGTATCAATTCTTTGTTAATTATAAATTGTATGTCTTATTCATGGGATTTACGTTTTTGGTTTCTGTCTTTTAACACTAGCTATACTTAGGGGGCGTTTGGTTCGCGGAATGATTTGGAATTGGAATTTGTATATGAATTAGAATTTGAAGGAATTGGATTTGGAATTTAAACAGTCCAATTGGAATTGGAAATTGTTGGAATTGGAATCTCAATTCTAATTTTTTTGTGTTTAGTTGTCAAATGAATTGGAATCCATCACCCCGGCACCCACAACCACCAGTTCGGGTTGAAACGCTATGGGTCCTAACGGTTCGCGTCGAAACGGTTCGGGTCGGGTCGAAGCGGTTCAATTCGAAACGGTACTGGTCGAAACGGTTCACATCGAAACGGTTCGTTTCGAAACGGTACACGTCGAAACGGTACACGTCGAAACGGTACGGGTCAAAACGGTTCGCGTTGAAACGCTACGGGTCAAAACCGTTCGCGTCGAAACCGTTCGGGTGGAAACGGCACGGGTCGAAACGGTTCAGATCAAAACCAGTATGGGTCGAAACGGTAAAGGTTGAAACGGTGCGGGTCGAAACAGTCGAAGATTCAAATGAATTTACATTAATTCCTTCATATATATGAAGGATTTTGAATTCCTTTAGTTAAAGGAATTTGAAGGAATTCATGCCTAATTCCAATTCCAATTCCAGTTCCATTGTCAACAAAACACATAAAGATTTGAATTGGGATTCCAATTCCATAAAATTTTGTGAACCAAACATCTGAAGAGATGGAATTCAAATTCCAATTCTCTTAAATTCCATTGAATTCCTGCAAATCAAACGCACCCTTAGAAACAACTTTGGATTAAGTTATAAAAGAAATTAAAACAAATATATTGATCTTTAATTCAGTAATAACAAATGTATGCACATCTGGTATGAGTATCACTATATCAAAGTTATGTAAAAGTCCACTTCAGCATTAATTTATTTTCATCACTATGATCTACATTAAATGCAAGTAATTAGACTAGGTGGTCACATACACCGATTACTACTAGTACTTTTTCAAATAGATAACTAATGAATGAATGACCAAATAGAAGAAAAAAAAAAACCCAAAGCATATCAGTTCAGTCGACGTAGAGCAGTGGGTGTGGGCAAATTGTTTTTGAATCAAGTTTCTTCGAAAATGGCCATAAAATATATTTCAGTTGCTTTTAGCCTCTTTATTTGAATTTACATTTTATAACAGTACAACTTAAACTTGTTAACAACCAACCATAATTAACCCATTTATGTTAAACCCTCTTATATCATTAACATTGGAATGTGATACAAATAAATAAATAAATAAAGTATCTAATTAAATAAATTATAAATCTTAAACATTAGGGATTATATTTAATCTACGAATTTTAGCGAGATCGTTATGTGATATTCCAAAATATAGGGTAACCGTTTTCGTTCGTTTGGAAATCCTTATCTTTACTCGTGCGTTATTTACAAGGAATCCCAAACGCAACCACTGTGAGTAGATCTTACTTTATCCCTTTTTTGTCACTTTAACTTTTTGGAGTGTTTCATGTGTCACATTTTCTTATGTTTCATATACTTTTTCAATAACATGCCAAGTTAAGTGTCATATGTGCTTATGTTTATTTCATGTGTTGCATTGCTTGTTTCATTCATATGCTATACGTGTTTACCGCTCTGTATTATGGGTTTCAAGGTTTCGCTTTTCGCCTTTCGGGGCTTGAATCGCATCATTGTTTCATTTCTTATGGTTGTTATGTCATGTTACATTATTTACACGTGGATTGGTTGATTATTGGATTAACTGATTTATGTCACCTATTACACTTAATATTGCATGTTAAATCATTTTTATTAAATAAATTAACTAAACTTCTACAGTTAAATCAAAACAAATAAAGATCTTCTCGCCAACTTTTATTGATCCAACAACCATTTTTACACATGATACAGGCAAACAGGTACAAAGAGAAGATTTGACATAGGATGGGCCTTAGTTAACAAGAAACGAATTAGTGTAGTTTATTTGTTATGAACAAATATCTTGTGCTTGTAATTGTGTATTTGAATTATTTGTTTCGTGAAACATTTGTTATGAATTAATGATTATTTAAAACAAGTAATAGCAAGTCATAAGCTCTCGGATCAACCCAATCATGCCCCGATCACCTATTCCGCTGCCGGTCGGGGTGTGACACATGTGCATACGCATGCACATGTGCATATGTCGTTTTTTTAGTGACGAAATTTAGCGATTTTTAATAAAAAAAACTTTTTTAGCATTTAGTTGTGGGGTTTAGATTTATGGTTTAGTTTTTTCGCATTTAGCTTGGGTGGGAGAGTTAGGTTTTTGGTAGGCAGGGGTATTGGTTAGGTTTTTGGGGTGTGTGTGTGTGGGGTGGGGGAGGGAGCTTAGGTTTTTGGTGGTGGGTGGGGGGTTAGGTTTTTTGGTGAGTTATAGTTTTTTTTTTTTTTTTTTTTGGGGGGGGGGGGGGTTGGGGTGTTTAGGTTTTTAGGTGGTGGTGATGGTGGGGTAGGTTTATTTTGTTGTGTTCACATTGGTTTCTTGTGGTTGTCATAATAAGGGTAGTTCTTGCATGAACTTTACCCTGTATATATATATATATATATATATATATATGTATATATATATATATATATATATATATATATATATATATATATATAGGACCGCTAAAATGAAAACCACCTTCAGTTGTAAGAACCGCGAGAACCAGTTCATAACCATTAGATCAACAAGATGGATAGATGAGATTAAAAGTAACTAAAATGAATATTAAATACATTTTGTCTTATAATGTCTTTAATATTTTAATTCAAAAGAGTAGTTTAGTAAAATTACTCTTTTTTGTCTTTTTATTTTATTATTTTTATTACTTTTTTTGTTTTATTATATTACTTTTTATTTTTTAAAAAGAATTTTTTTTATTAAAAACATTTTTAAATTCAAGCGTCGGGCTTTTTCAAGCGTCATTTTTTAACGCGCCGTTTTACGCCGGGCTTTTTCAAGCGTCGTTTTTTTTAACGCGTCGTTTTTTACGCGCCGTTTTTTCAAGCGTCATTTTTTTAACGTACCGTTTTTTACACGTTTTTTTAACGCGTCGTTTTTTACACTTTTTACGTTTTACGTTTTAAGTTTTACGTTAAACTTTTTACTTTTTAAGTTTTACGTTAAAAAGTTTACGGTTTAACTTTTTTTTTTTACAAAAACTTTTTTACGCAAAAACGAACGCACCCAGAAATCGCAAACTCGGGAGGTGTCTCAGAAATATTGTTATCATCATCGACTAGGGGGGAAAAATAAAAACCCAACAACATCAAAACAAAGTGTATCTCGAAAAAAAACGGGGTTTGGCTCAGATTATTCGATTATCAAAAGGCTGCAAAAGTGGGGTTGCAGGTTCAAAAAACCTACCCTCCGCCGTCCTTGCCGCGCCATCGTCATCAAAATCTACGATTTTTATTTTTTGCATCATCGCCGCCCAATCAACCATATCAAAACCCACATATTCAAAAGAACACAAATCAAAACCCCCCAACATACCAAATCAAAACAAATAAAAAAAAGAGATCAAAAGAACACATATCAAAACCCCCAGCATAGCAAAAACCCATCAGATTCAAGACACACACAAATAAAAACCCCAACATACCAAAATACTACCGGATTCAATAACACACCACCATCGCCGCCCTTCACCCACCGTCGACATCAACCCCCAACATCGGAGCCGTTGGCTTCAAAACCCAACATCGGAGCCGTCGACATCAACCACTGCCATGTCACACCCCGACCGCGTTAAAACAACGAAACCGCAGCGGAAACGTCGGGGAGTGGAGCAACAGAATTATTGTTTCACAACCATGGATTCAAAAGTTTCGTTTTTTTTAGAATATTAAACATTAACATTGTCTTGACATTAAGTTAAAACACAATCACATCGTCTATCATTTGTTATTTGGTCACTAAGGCCTTGTCCAGTCCTAGGTGAGCATGCATCCTACTTGTAATCAACATCATTCGACACCACCTGAAACATATGTAAAAATAAAGTCAGCAAAGAAATGCCGGCGAGCACATAGGTTTTGTGTGAGGGTCAGATTCATGGCTCGTTTACATGTTTAAATAACTCGTACAATTTCGTTAATCGATAATGGAAAACCTTGTTTTGTAAAATATTTGTATTATAAAATGTATAACTAACTCAAACAAGTTAGTTATAGTTTGTGAAATCTCGTTGCCATGAATCTTAACCCAAAACATTTGTTTAAGTAAACCAAAATCGTGTATCGTTCTCGTAAAATAACTCGTATGGTTTATATCGTTTAGTAAACATCGTTTGTGTGACATCGTTTCAAATCGTTCGCCCAAGTGAACTAAATAACGTCACGGTATATAATATGATAAAAACACTTATATATAACAAGTACCAGCGGCGTATCTACCATGCTTTTATCACATTACACCCGTCCCGATATCTAAACACTAACCAAAAACCAATCGTTCGTTCAATTCGTTTAACTTGTTTAAATCGTTCCAATCGTTCAAATCGTTCAATTGTTTCAATCGTTCAAAATCGTTCTATCGTTCAAATCGTTCTCGTTTTAATTGTGAAAACTACTTTTGGTCGTCTCGTGGAATACATTCAAACCTTTGTGACTCGTCCATCGTTCAACTTGTATTAACAAACCACCAAAGGGTAAGTTAACAATTAACATGTTCAGTCGTTACCCACATAGCCCCCACACATAACCATGGGTGCAGTCCGATAACGGGATTTGTAAGATCCTATGGTACCATAACCTATTACTGGTCGGCTTGATCAATGTTAATGGATGTTATTCGTTATGTAAATACGCCCAACAAGTTCATTCACATTATCGAAATCGTTCTTGTTTAATATAAACCATAGTATTCGTTTTTGAAATCATCTCTTGAAAGTATCGAAATTGTTTAACACATATGAATCACCCCAAAACAATTGAAAACAGTAAAATAGGGGGAACTATGTACTCACATCGAAGTGCAAATTATCCTTGATTAAATGAATTAGCAAAGCTCGGGCAAACCAAGGAAATCAAGTAGCACCTAGTAATCGGATCGCTAAGTTAAATAAATCGACATCTAAATCGGAAGATCAGGTAGAATGAGGTCTCGTAAACCAAATGAGTATTGAAACTCATGTAATATGGTTTAACAAAGCCTGCATTCTAAATCGGAACCTATCCTAAGTGCTTACGACACGTTACGACCCATTAAGGTAGCTTATGCTACTTTAACGCGTCGTTCGCGCAAAAGCGCGTTCGAGATGCCTAACTAGTCCTATGACAAGTATTATATGCCCTAACATGTTTAAATAAGTTGCATAATCAGTTTAAGTGACAAAAGTTAAGTTACATATGCTTACATACCAATTATGCATAAAAAGGGCATTTTGGTCATTTTCCTAAAGCATATAAACTACCTATCATACAACTAATTAAACTAAGTGACCATAAGGTATAACCTCGGAAGGTTATTCCCTATATAACTATGGTCACTAAATGTGCTTGGTCGGATCCTAACAATCGACCAAACGGGTCGGGTTCGAAAGTCTAAGCGGTTGTTAAGACCGCTTATCTTACGACCCTATACAAGCACTAGACTAAAAGTGACGAGTTAAACATGTTTAATTAAGTTAGAAAACAGGTTTGATATCAAAACAAGGTGTCTTGATACCCGAAAATAGCTTTGATGCAGAATACGCATAAACACGTATTTTGACCGAAACTTTGACTCGTCACTTCGACTAATCGACGTGGTAATCAGTAGGTATAGTCACAAGGGACTATAACCATCGTGATTACGCTCACGTTGCAAAGTTCAAACGAACTTTGTGTTGACCAACTCGTAGTCAAAGCAGAAAGTCAAACACAGTTTGACTTTCATGCTTGAAATACATAAAAAGCATGAAAGAAGCTTACAAAGTGTCCAAGTAATGAAGATTTGATTCAAGTTGTTCAGGTATGAAGTATGAAAACTCCAACTTAGAGCAGAAATTGAATCAAGTGTGAAGAACCAAATGAGAACCCATTGCTATTTATAGGAAGTTAGGATCATTTGGATCATTCCAAGTGTTATGAAGCTCAAATCTTGACCCTACACTTGTGCACATGGTATTACAATACAATGGAAGTCGAAAACCAGCTCCAGGTATTGAGAATTTTACACAAAAGACCCTGGAAATCAAGCCAGATGCTGAAAATAAGTTGCTGATTTTGGTCCTCTGTAGCGTGGCGCGCCAGGGTAACCTGGTTCTGGCGCGTGGCGCGAGGGGGATCAGTTTCAAGTTTCAGAAAATGGCAGAACAGGTCCCTACATGCTTAAAACTTGATTTTCGGCACGTTTAAGCCCCGTTAACCCCATTTCAAGGCTCTAAAATGAAGTTAAGGTATAGGGAAATTAAAATATGCTCAAAAATATCTCAGATGTCGGTTCGGTTGGTCGTACGGTCGCGTTATTCGGTTAATTACGATGAAAACTCGAACGGACGCAAAAACGATCCAAATTGCGCGGCGAATGGTATTTTTGCATTCCAATCACTAAAATAAAATATTTTAATGATTACAATAATTTTTGGATGTGCGGATATGTTCAGAACGTAAGATATGCGGGAAAATGCAAACTTATGTACTTTTTGACGCTTTTAGTCCCTATTGATCAAATAAGTTTATTTTCGCATACCAAACCCCTCAAAGCCTATTTCTAAGCTATGTAAAGGATATTTAGGGTATGTTTAACTTATGATCAAGTTCCGGAATGTTTGTTGCGATACAAATCGGCATAGTTTCACAGTTTGACACAAATAGTCCCTGCGATCGAATAAACTTGTTTTCGATACACCAAACCATCCAAAACTTATTTCTAAGTTGTGTAAAGGTTATTAAGGTATGTTAAGCCTATGTCACTATTCCGGAGTGTTTATCGCGTTAAACTGATAACGTTTACGCATCAGTTTGCGTATAACTTTCCAGGAAGCGATTTAAAGCTTGAAATCGAACTCGAATCAAATCGTAAAATCGTCAAACACAATACACATATAATAACACCAAAACACATCGTTTTATTGATAATTGATATTGTTTTACATCGTACATCGTTTACAGAGCACAGTTGTCACAGTCTCCCCTACTTTAGGAAATTTCGTCCCGAAATTTTAGCTAGAGGAAACTTGGGAAAACAAATGTGGGTATTTCGCTTTCATTTGGTCCTCACGTTCCCAAGTAAACTCTGGACCACGTTTGGACTCCTAGCGAACTTTGACCAATCATATTCGCTTGTTCTTCAACTGTTTAACTGCACGGTCCATTATCTCCACAGGTTTCTCGACAAAGTGCATCGTTTCGTCAACTTGAATTTCGTCGAGTGGAATGTGAAGATCAGTATCGGCTAAAAAATTTCGTAGATTGGACACGTGGAATGTTGGGTGAATATTCCCAAGTTCAGGAGGTAGCTCTAGTCGATAGGCAACCTTTCCGATCCTTTCAACAATCTTAAATGATCCAACATATCGTGGTGCAAGTTTTCCTTTCTTTCCAAATCTCACCACTCCCTTCCAAGGTGACACCTTGAGTAGGGCACGGTCTCTGACTTGAAATTCCAAGGGCTTGCGTCGCATATCCGCGTAACTCTTTTGACGACTTCTAGCTGTCAGAAGATTATCGTGAATTTTCTTGATTTTGTTTGTTGTTTCCAGAATGAGCTCAGGTCCAGCAAGCTGAGCTTCACCGATCTCATTCCAACAGTCAGGTGAACGGCATTTTTGACCGTATAAAGCTTTGAGCGGTGCCATATTGATGCTAGCATGATAACTGTTATTATAAGAGAATTCAATAAACGGCAGATGAGAATCCCAATTACCACCAAAGTCTATCACGCATGCTCTAAGCATATCCTCCAATGTTTGTATCGTTCTCTCGGATTGTCCATCTGTTTGGGGATGATAAGCAGTGCTTAGATTTAGTTGAGTTCCCAAGCAGATTGCATGGTCTTCCAAAAGTGAGATGAAAATCGAGCATCACGATCGGAAATGATATCCAACGGAACACCATGTCGAGATACAATCTCATCAACATAAATCTTGGCAAGTTTATCAGCAGATAGATCCTTGAGAATCTTTATAAAATGAGCTGACTTCGTTAATCGATCGATAACAACCCAAATAGCATCGTGACTTCTAGATGTACACGGTAACTTAGTGATGAGATCCATCGCAATGTTCTCCCACTTCCATACCGGTATCTCTGGTTGTACAAGCAAACCAGACGATCGTTGATGTTCAGCCTTGACTTTGAGACAAGTTAGGCATTTCGATACATACAAAGCAATATCCTTCTTCATACCAGGCCACCAATACTGAGTACGAAGATCCTTGTACATTTTGTCAGCACCAGGATGAATAGAATATCGAGACTTGTGAGATTCGTCCATCACTAAAGTGCGAAGATCGTCTTGTTTCGGAATCCACAAACGATTCTTGAAATAAAGTAACCCATCGTCTTTCGTTTCGAGTTTAAGCTCGAGTTGAAGTGGTAGCTCATATTTCAATAAGCCTTTGGTTACACATAATCGTTGAGCTTGAAGAACACGTGATTGAATATCAGATAAAGTTCGAACAGAATGAAGCTTGACTCGTTCCTTTTGGCTTAGCGCATCGGCTACGACATTCTCCTTACCAGGATGGTAGCGAATCACGCAATCATAATCGTTTAAGAGTTCAACCAAGCGTCGTTGTCTCATGTTCAGCTCCTTTTGATTAAGAATGTGCTGGAGACTTTTGTGGTCTGTGACGTGCCATAGAGATAATGTCTCCAGATTTTAAGTGCGAAAACCACAGCACCCAACTCAAGATCATGAGTCGTGTAGTTTTCCTCGTGGATCTTCAATTGTCTTGACGCATAAGCTATAACTTTTCCTCGCTGCATAAGAACACAACCAAGGCCTAGATTCGACGCGTCACAATAGACAACGAAATCATCGTTTCCATCGGGCAATGATAAAACAGGAGCATCACATAGTTTTCGTTTCAACGTTTGGAAAGCTTTCTCTTGTTTAGGTCCCCACTCAAAAGGCTTATTCTTTTGAGTCAAAGCAGTGAGTGGAACCGCGATCTTCGAGAAGTTCGAAATGAAACATCGATAATAATCAGCAAGACCAAGAAAAGATCGAATTTCTGTGGGTGTCGTAGGTGTGTTCCAATCCTTAATAGCAGCAATTTTGGAAGGATCCACATGAATACCTTGCTCGTTAACAATATGACCCAAGAATTGAACTTCCTTAAGCCAGAATTCACACTTAGAGAATTTAGTAAAAAGTTGTTCCTTCTTCAGGAGTTCCAGTGTTAAACGAAGGTGTTGTTCGTGCTCGGCTCGAGACTTCGAATTAATGAGAATGTCGTCAATGAACACAATGATGAACTTATCTAAATAAGGTTTATAAACCCTATTCATTAAGTCCATGAAAATAGCTGGGGCATTCGTCAAACCAAAAGGCATGGCAGTAAACTCGTAGAGTCCATATCTCGTATGGAAAGCAGTTTTGGGAATATCTTCTTCGAGTACACGAAGCTGATGATACCCAGAATGCAGATCGATCTTGGAAAAACATGTAGCACCTTGCAGCTGATCGAAGAGATCATCAATTCGTGGTAGGGGATATCGATTCTTGATGGTAAGCTTGTTAAGCTCACGATAATCGATACACATTCGAAAAGACCCATCTTTCTTTTTCACAAACAGGACTAGAGCGCCCCAAGGTGAATAGCTCGGTCGGATGAATCCTTTATCAGATAACTCTTGAAGCTGTTTCGATAACTCTTGCATCTCAGATGGCGCAAGACGATAAGGTGCTTTCGCAATTGGGTTAGCATTGGGAACAAGATCAATATGAAACTCGACTAGACGAACTGGAGGCAAACCAGGCAGTTCTTCAGGAAACACTTCTGGATAATCTCGAACAATTGGAATATCTTGAACACGCTTGCTCTTGCCTTTCTCCTCGATGACATGTGCCAGAAATGCCACATAACCTTTTCGTAAATAACTTTGGGCTTTCGTACATGACATGAGTTTCAATCCTCCAGATGGTTTCTCGCCACGAACTTCTAGGACTTCACCAGACGAAAGGGGAATACGAACAATCTTATCGAAACAAACCACCTCAGCATGAAACTTAGTTAACCAATCCATCCCTACGATAATGTCGAAACTCCCAAGTTGCATCTGCACGAGGTCAATAGGAAAAAGATGGTTATTGAGGTTCAATTGACAATCGCGAATCACTGAATCCAGTACAAGAGGTTTACCAGTAGCAACTTCAACAGATAAGGGTTTCCTCAGTTTATTTCTAGGAATCACAAGTAAAGGCTCAAAAGATAACGATACAAAACTTCTATCGGCACCAGAATCGAAAAGAACAGATGCAGGTCGTTGGTTAACAAGGAACGTACCATTAACAACCTCGTTGTTAGCCCTCGCCTCATTTGTATTCAAGTTGTACGCTCGTCCACGAGAGGGATTCACATTCGCGTTCGCATTCACCAATCTCGGGCAGTTGTTGCGGAAATGACCCATTTCACCGCAGTTGTAACACGAACCAGGTGGGAATCCAGCAGCATTCCCCTAAACCTGTGCTGGATTCTGAGCAGCTTGGTTCTGACCCAATCGAAAAATGTTGGCTGTGTGCCCAAGTTTACCACAAGTAGTACACTGTTTGCAAGCCTGTTGGGTTGCATAGTGACCATTGCACCTATTGCAATGAGGTGCGGTACCAGCATATTACTTCTTTGCAGGAGGTTGTGCCGGTGGGTTTTGAGCGTTTTGTGCAGTAACTTCTAAGTTCTGGGAAGCCTTGCGCTTCCTTAACCTCTTAGAAGACTCGCCTTTCTTCTTTTCCTTACCTTTACCCTTGTCTTGAACGGAATCGGCCGACTTCTTATTATCACCCTTGCGGGTCAGTTTACCTTTTCTAACCTGAGACTCGGTCAGAGTAGCAGCCAATTCAATTGCCTGACGAACAGTGGTAGGATTACTACCAGTGACAATATCCTGCACATAATCGGGCAAACCATCGATATACCTCCCAATCGCTTTCTCCAACGGGGTAACCATAGTAGGACACAACAAACTGAGCTCTTCATAATGATCCGTATACGCACGGTGTTCTCCCCCATCTTGTTTTAAATTGTTAAATTCTCGTTCCAAAGCTCGAATCTCGTGACGGGGACAGAACTCATTCATCATGGGAGCTCGAAGCTCTTCCCAGGTTTGTGCCATCGCCACATCGGCACCCCTATCACGCATCACACCGTTCCACCATGTGAGAGCACGCTTCTCGAAAACACTGGATGCAAATTCAACCTTATGCTCATTCGGACACTGAACATGTCTAAATGTACTTTCGAGACTCTCGAACCATTGCAGGAGCGTAGTTGCTCCTTGAGACCCAGAAAACCTTAGTGGTTTAGCCAAATTAAACGTCTTGAAATTACACTGAGCATTGCTATTATTGTTGTTCGCTTGATTAATCTGAGTTACTAGGTTCGGAAGCACAGCTGCGATTTGCTGAGCGACAGGGGCTGGGACTGCAGCATCCTGTTCGGGATCACGTCTAGGTGGCATTTTCTAAAAAGAACAAGGAAACACGAGAAACGAGTGAGATCGACAATTGGATAAACAAAAGATGTACTGAAAACATCGACAAAACACAAAGAAGGCGATCATTCGTTCGTTACCTCGAACAAACAAACGACACGCAGTGACTAATCAAAGTAAATGGGTCAATATAATGTACCGCGAAGACATGCTTTAGCCTATAAGTGGACACTCACCCCAAGAGTTCCCAGGTAAGAGTGACTGGTCCGATTATGTGGATTTGTACGAACACTCTAGCCTTAGACAGAAAACCCAAGGTACAGGCATCCACCCTTCCAGATTGCACGTGTTCACATTATAAGACCCAAACTTTGACGAGATTTCGAAAACTTGGAAGGCATTAAGCCAAAAATGAGTCATCCAAAGGGTGGGTGATTATTTTCAAAACGGATTTGTTATTGTGTTCTCGTTGTGGTTATCACCTAAAGATAGGTGACGGTATTGTTTTAAAATCTAAACGCAAGAAAACTTGCGTTAGGGTCCTAGAAAAGTTATAGTATAGGTCAAAGCATTACTAATAACCTAATTCCCTATAACCATTGGCTCTGATACCAACTATTCTGTCACACCCCGACCGCGTTAAAACAACAAAACCGCGGCAGAAACGTCGGGGAGTGGAGCAACAGAATTATTGTTTCACAACCATGGATTCAAAAGTTTCGTTTTATTAGAATATTAAACATTAACATTGTCTTGACATTAAGTTAAAACACAATCACATCGTCTATTATTTGTTATTTGGTCACTAAGGCCTTGTCCAGTCCTAGGTGAGCATGCATCCTACTTGTAATCAACATCATTCGACACCACCTGAAACATATATAAAAATAAAGTCAGCAAAGAAATGCGGGCGAGCACATAGGTTTTGTGTGAGTGTCAGATTCATGGCTCGTTTACATGTTTAAATAACTCGTACAATTTCGTTAATTGATAATGGAAAACCTTGTATTGTAAAATATTTGTATTATAAAATGGATAACTAACTCAAACAAGTTAGTTATAGTTTGTGAAAACTCGTTGCCATGAATCTTAACCCAAAACATTTGTTTAAGTAAACCAAAATCGTTTATCGTTCTCGTAAAATAACTCGTATGGTTTATATCGTTTAGTAAACATCGTTTGTGTGACATCGTTTCAAATCCTTCGCGCAAGTGAACTAAATAACGTCACGGTATATAATATGATAAAAACACTTATATATAAGAAGTACCAGCGGCGTATCTACCATGCTTTTATCACATTACACCCGTCCCGTTATCTAAAAACTAACAAAAAACCAATCGTTCGTTCAATTCGTTTAACTTGTTTAAATCGTTCCAATCATTCAATTGTTTCAATCATTCAAATCGTTCTCGTTTTAATTGTGAAAACTACTTTTGGTCGTCTCGTGGAATACATTCAAACCTTCGTGACTCGTCCATCGTTCAACTTGTATTAACAAACCACCAAAGGGTAAGTTAACAATTAACAGGTTCAGTCGTTACCCACATAGCCCCCACACATAACCATGGATGCAGTCCGATAACGGGATTTGTCAGATCCTATGGTACCATAAAATACTGGTTGGCTTGATCAATGTTAATGAATGTTATTCGTTATGTAAATACCTCCAACAAGTTCATTCACATTATCGAAATCATTCTTCTTTAATATAAACCATAGTATTCGTTTTTGAAATCATCGCTTGAAAGTATCGAAATCGTTTAACACATATTAATCACCCCAAAACAATTGAAAACAGTAAAATAGGGGAACTATGTACTCACATCGAAGTGAAAAGTATCCTTGATTAAATGAATTAGCAAAGCTCGGGCAAACCAAGGAAATCAAGTAGCACCTAGTAATCGGATCGCTAAGTTAAATAAATCGACACCTAAATCGGAAGATCGGGTAGAATGAGGTCTCGTAAACCAAATGAGTATTGGAACTCATGTGATATGGTTTAACAAAGCCTACATTCTAAATCGGAACCTATCCTAAGTGCTTACGACCCGTTACGACCCATTAAGGTAGCTTATGCTACTTTAACGCGTCGTTCGCGCAAAAGCGCGTTCGAGATGCCTAACTAGTCCTATGACAAGTATTATATGCCCTAACATGTTTAAATAAGTTGCATAATCAGTTTAAGTGACATAAGTTAAGTTACATATGCTTACATACCAATTATGCATGAAAATGGCATTTTGGTCATTTTCCTAAAGCATATAAACTACCTATCATACAACTAATTAAACTAAGTGACCATAAGGTATAACCTCGGAAGGTTATTCCCTATACAACTATGGTCACTAAATGTGCTTCGTCGGATCCTAATGATCGAGCAAACGGGTCGGGTTCGAAAGTCTAAGCGGTTGTTAAGACCGCTTATCTTAACGACCCTATACAAGCACTAGACTAAAAGTGACGAGTTAAACATGTTTAATTAAGTTAGAAAACAGGTTTGATATCAAAACAAGGTGTCTTGATACCCGAAAATAGCTTCGATGCAGAATACGCATAAACACGTATTTTGACCGAAACTTTGACTCGTCACTTCGACTAATCGACGTGGTAATCAGTGGGTATAGTCACAAGGGACTATAACCATCGTGATTACGCTCACGTTGCAAAGTTTAAACGAATTTTGTGTTGACCAACTCGTGGTCAAAGCAGAAAGTCAAACACTGTTTGACTTTCATGCTTGAAATACATAAAAAGCATGAAAGAAGCTTAAAAAGGGTCCAAGCAATGAAGATTTGATTCAAGTTGCTCAGGTATGAACTATGAAAACTCCAACTTAGAGCAGAAATTGAATCAAGTGTGAAGAACCAAATGAAAACCCATTGCTATTTATAGGAAGCTAGGATCATTTGGATCATTCCAAGTGTTATGAAGCTCAAATCTTGACCCTACACTTGTGCACATGGTATTACAATACCCTGGAAGTCGAAAACCAGCTCCAGGTATTGAGAATTTTATACAAAAGACCCTGGAAATCAAGCCAGATGCTGAAACTGAGTTGCTGATTTTGGTCCTCTGTAGCGTGGCGCACCAGGGTAACCTGGTTCTGGCTCGTGGCGTGAGGGGGATCAGTTTCAAGTTTCAGAAAATGGCAGAACAGGTCCCTGCATGCTTAAAACTTGATTTTCGGCACGTTTAAGCCCGTTAACCCCATTTCAAGGCTCTAAAATGAAGTTAAGGTATAGGGAACTTAAAATATGCTCAAAAATATATTGGATGTCGGTTCCGTTGGTCGTACGCTCGCGTTATTTGGTTAATTACGACGAAAACTCGAACGGACGCAAAAACGATCCAAATTGCGCGACGAATGGTATTTTTGCATTCCAATCACTAAAATAAACTATTTTAATGATTACAAATTTTTTTGGATGTGCGGATATGTTCAGAACGTAAGATATGCGGGAAAATGCAAACTTATGCACTTTTTGACGGTTTTAGTCCCTATTGATCAAATAAGTTTATTTTAGCATACCAAACCCCTCAAAGCCTATTTCTAAGCTATGTAAAGGATATTTAGGGTATTTTTAACTTATGATCAAGTTCCGGAATGTTCGTTGCTATACAAATCGGCATAGTTTCGCAGTTTGACACAAATAGTCCCTATGATCGAATAAACTTGTTTTCGATACACCAAACCATCCAAAACTTATTTCTAAGTTATGTAAAGGTTATTTAAGGTATGTTAAGCCTATGTCACTATTCCAGAGTGTTTGTCGTGTTAAACTGATTACGTTTACGCATCAGTTTGCGTATAACTTTCCAGAAAGCGATTTAAAGCTTGAAATCGAACTCGAATCAAATCGTAAAATTGTCAAACACAAATACACATATAATAACACCAAAAACATTGTTTTATTGATAATTGATATTGTTTTACATCATACATCATTTACAGAGCATAGTTGTAAACCCACCGCCACACCACCAACACCTGTCATCTGCATCGTCGCTGGAGATCATTACGGAACCAGACTATGGAGACACGCCGGAGAGCGGCGGCGCTGGATGGGTCGGAGGGGCGGTGGGGGTTGAGAGATTATGAGTTTGAAAGAGGGTTTGCAGAGACGGTTTATTTTGTTACCGTTTTTGTAACGGTAAGTGAAGATGAAGAGAGAGAAAGGTTGAAAATTGAAGTGATTTGAGATGGGATTTTGAGGGTTTCTGGTGGTGTTTTTGTATCTGGGTTTTGTGAATCTTGAGATTTGGAAGCCATTTTTTGTGGGTTGAAGAACGATGAAGAAGGTGGAGGTTGAAGATTAATGTAAGCTATCAAGTTTGAAGTTGTGATGGATTTTCTGGTGTGCCAGTTTGCTTTTGTTTGTAGTGTGTTTGGTGTGAGAGAAGTGGAACCCAAATGGAGGTAGGTGGTGGGGATTTTAATGTGCAGGGGATTTGATTTTAAGAGAGATAGAGAGAGGTGAGAGATGATGGTGAGATGAGGGATGAGAGAAGTGAGAGGAGAGATGAGAGATATATAAAAGTCTGCTACAATAAATGAAGAGAGAGAGAAAGATTAGACATTTTGAAGGAAATGACCAAAATACCCCTTATTGTGATTGGTTGAGAATGGTTCTCACGGCTCCCTAGACATTTTGTTGGTTACTACTATTGCCGGGATCTCTCCAACCAAGGTTAGGGTGGTTACGCCATCCTTGGTTGTAGGTACCCGTTGGAGGACCCGACGGCCTAGGTCTATTATCAATGTAGTTTACCGTTTCCGTTTGATCATCTAATTCTTTCATACAACTCCAATTTTCATGTGGCCCACCACACCCTTCACAAGCCATTACCGAGACCGTTTTTGCCATTTCTAACTTTTTGATATTTGAAGAAAGGGCCTCGATTTGAGCTTGCAAAGAAGTGCTTTCATCAACCTTATGGGCGCCCGGGGCAATAGATTTATTGCCTCGGGGAGTGTGCCACTGAAAATTAGTTTGAGCAATTTCCTCAATTTGATTGTATATTTCATTTGGGCGACAATTACCTAAAAGTCCCCCGGAGCTAGAATCAAGTGTTTGTCTTGTGTGTGGCAACAACCCATTGTAGAATGTGGATACTTGTTGCCATACCACAAGACCGTGATGAGGACACTTTCTTAGTAGCTCCTTAAACCTTTCCCAAGTTTCATATAAGGATTCCCCATCCTCTTGTGAATATGTATTAATTTCAGTCATTAATTTAGCCGTTTTAGCAGGAGGGAAATACTTATATAAAAACTTTTGGGCTAGTTCATCCCAGGTGTTTACCGAACCAACTGGGAGGGTGTTAAGCCAAGCCTTAGCTCGGTCTTTTAGTGAGAATGGAAACATACTAAGGCGGATGGCGTCGTTTGATGCTCCATTGATCCGAAAGGTATCACATATTTCTAAGAAATTAGTAATATGTAGATGGGGATCCCCGTCCGCAAGCCCATGGAAGGTTGCGGAGTTTTGAAGCATTTGTATCAAATGTGGCCGAAGTTCGAAGTTATTGGCTTAGACATTCGGTGCGTTGATAGCGGCGCCGAGATTACCTACAGTAGGTCGTAGGTAATCCATGAGGGTACGTTGGTCCGCCATTGGAAGTGGGTCCCCCGAAACTTTCTCTTGGTTTTTAGCTTTAAGTCTTTTTCTGAGAAAGCGTTCGGGTTCTTCAAGAGGTTCTTTTATGTCTCTACTGGAACTGGAGCTCATACACTACGTAGGAAGTTCAAATGTGGCGCCTGGGTTCCAAGTCCTGCAATAAAAACAGAAAAGAACGTTGGTCCGAAGGTTCACCACGGCCCCGTGTTCAGATGAACACGGCCCGTGGTCGGAGATACAGTGATTGCTTTCCGGATCCCTGTTACTGGGGAGTTGGACACGGCCCAGTGTTACACCGACACGGCCCCGTGCTCAGCTCTCTGTAACTCAGAAAATAAAAACTGCCAGTAACAATGATGGGCACGACCCATGTCCGACCAGGCACGACCCATGCTGAGCGTCTGCAGAAACTGAAAAATTACGAAAAATCTAAAAAAAACAGAAAAATTAGAAAAACGATTAGGCCGTTGATTCCTAACTTTCTTAAAATCCTTGTGTCCCCGGTAACGGCGCCAAAAACTTGATGCGTGTGTAGTGTGTATGGTTTTTAATGTATATTTTAAGCCCTTTTACACTTTTTAGCCAAGTTTTAAATTTATAAAACACGATATTTACTAACACTAAACACACATATGGGCAAGTGCACCCATCGTGAGCGTAGTATAGTGTTGGTAAGATACCGAGGTCGTCCAAGGACACAAGAGCTTTTAGTACCG
This sequence comes from Helianthus tuberosus, assembly GCA_030545235.1. NCBI lineage: Eukaryota > Viridiplantae > Streptophyta > Magnoliopsida > Asterales > Asteraceae > Helianthus > Helianthus tuberosus. The sequence continues at coordinate 5,288,201 of CM060419.1, forward strand.
GTTTATCCTCAACGTCTAATCAAATCAAAAAGTTTAGAAAAAGGTTTTAAACTAGAAAAATAAAAACTAACTAAAATGCTGAAAAATAAAATAAAAATAAAACAGATAGACAAGATGAATCACTTGGCTCCGACTCATGTATAGTGTAATCTTTGATTATTTCCGCACTTTTGCACTATTTAAGAGATTATCTTAGTTATTGTAGTAGGCCCCTCTTTTGAAGGTGACGTTACCCTTAACCCAGTAGTTTGAGTCAGCAAGGATACAATCCTAAAGGGTCGGATTATTGAAAGATAATTAATTAAGTTATTAATGCGTATTATGGTAGGCCCCTCTTTTGAAGGTGACGTTACCCTCGGCTAAGTAGTCTGAGTCAGCAGGGATACAATCCTAAGTAGCCGGGTTAAAGTATTAATAGTAGCTTACATATGAGGGGATCAAAGAGTTTGGACCCCCGCCATCCAATACCAGTGGGTATTGAAGGAGGTCCTACTAAATTTAACCCAGGTCCTTGCAGGATCTATACACTGAACAAGGCAAGACTCTTACCAAACCGTTCCCTTAACCCCCAACCAGGTAGCCAACATACCTCCATATAGACCGTGGAGATATGAATGGTGAAAATCTTTTATTTTATATAGACAGTAAAATAATGCCAAGACACCACCGACAAACGATAAGGAAGAATCACCTTCAACATAAGAAACTAGTTATTAAAGTCATTAATACATAACCAAGTAAAAAGTGCGAAAAGATTAAAAATAAAAAGTATTACACTAGACACTTGTCTTCACCAAGTGATGTAAGAGACTTAGGCAAACATGGCCTTTGATTGTCAAGAACTCTTACGATCAATCTTGGATCCTGAGACGACTCACACACTCTATGATGGATAATGGATGATGGTGGTGGATGATGGTGTTATGGTGGTGGTGGATGATGGTGTTATGGTGGTGGTGGGTGGTGGATGAAGTGTGAGAGAGGTGGTGTGCCAAGGGATGGTTTGCAAATGAGCCAAGCACCCCTATTTATAGCCTGAACAGTGGCTCGGGCATGGCCCCGTGTCCAGTGGGCACGGCCCCGTGTCCATCCTCTTCTCTGTCTTCATTAATTGCAGTTTGTCTGCATTAGTTGACCATGCCCCCGTGTCCGCTGGGCACGCCCCCGTGTGCAGAAGCATATCTGTACTATCAAGATTTGCCTGGATTCTGCGAATCTTATAGTTGACCACGGCCTCGTGTCCGCTGAGCACGGCCCCGTGGTGGGCGATAGAAGCTTCTATAGCTTTGTCTTTTATGTTGGCACTTGGGCACGCCCCCGTGTTCACTGAGCACGGGGCATGTTCAGCCTTCTGTTCTCTTGTTTTGCCTGGGAAGATGCTGTCGGGGAGGTCGGGCATGCCACGTTTGTTCCTTTTCTTGTATTTATGTTAGATTTAGCTGCCTTTTTGCTTCTTTTGTTAATTTGAGCTCATTTAATCCTTAAAACACAAAAGGAAGACAAAAGCACACTTTTTCCAACATTAGTACTAAAAAATGGTTAGTTTTATGCCACAATTGATGTAATTTATATGTTGCATTTTGCACACATCAACGACGAGAAGATGAAGTTTTTTAGAGAGAGAAAGTTGTTGTTTTAGAGAGAGAAACAACAATCTTCATCGTGTTCATCTAGAACACCAAGAACACACGCACAAGTGTGAGAGAGAGAAGCAGGTTTGAACCTAATTTACCACAATTTAGAGAGAGACAACAATCTTCATCGTGCTCATCGGGCGGTTCTAGATCCGGTAAGTGCTTTAGAGAGAGAAAGTTGTTGTTTTAGATAGAGAAACAACAATCTTCATTGCGTTCATCTGGAACACCAAGAACACACGCATAAGTGTGTGAGGGAGAAGCAGGTTTGAACCTAATTACCACAATTTTAGAGAGAGAAACAACAATCTCTTGAGTGTTTTATTTTGAAAAATCATTTCACACTTGAATTTTTTGTTAAAATGGTAGTTAATATGTTTTTGTGTGCTCAAAGTGTTCTAGTAATGGGTAAATGTTTATGTAATTTGCAGGTTTTTGTTTTTGTGTTAAGATCTTTTTGAGTTTTTGATCTTCTTAGTTGTTGTTTGATTACAAATCTATGTCTTTTTAAATGTTGAAATGTTGTTTTAGATGGGTTGTTAGCTGTCTTGTATAAAATTACCTTGGATATCACATTTCCATTACCATGATTTAATAGTTGATGATCTCATTTATTTTACAAATAAAAATTTGTATTTTTTTGCAGGCATAATTAGCTATATATGTTATAACAATGTTACACATGTTACTTATAGTTACACCAGCCCTTTCTTGGACACAAAAAGGGGTTGCACGTATGTTACACATGTTACTTATAGCCACGTTGCACATGTTACATATAGTTGTTACACGTGTTACAACAAAAGTTTACACATGTATAACACATAACACATGTTACATACCTGTTCTTACATTTGTGTTAATAAGTTTAACTTTAGGAGATTAACACTGATGTACTTGTTTTGTTTATAGGTGAATGGATGTTTATGTTCAAGATAAAGATGGTTATCAAGACGCGAAGCATAGCTAGATTTTTTGTTATCTTATGATAGTTTTTGGATCATTTTCATATATTTAAGTTTGTATAAACATTTTTGTTACGTTTAAGTTTGATTGTAATGTGTGCAAATACTAACAACCCATGAAGACATAAAACGTACTAACACCGACTATTGATATAAAACTAGTTAGATTTTTTGGAAACATTACAACTATTGATAGAAAACTAGTTAGTTTGTACGATACTAAGTAGGTCCCAGCTGTTGTTAAATCAGGTTACACAAGATGTAACATGTGTAAACTGGAAACACTTGTGTAACATTTCAGTGTAACACATGTTATAGGTTGTATCCCTAAAACTCCAAAGTCAACGTAAGTGGTTGAACAAGAAATTCCACTCAAATCCAAAGTCAACGCAATATCATCCAACTCCTCTATACATGTACTAATGTCTAACCATGGTGTTGTAACACATGTAACAACTACATGTAACACGTGTATACTCATGTGTAACCTTGACGTCATTGAATGAGTGAGATTAAAACTTATGTAAGGAAACTATGCCATAGAAGTAATTGAATGAAAAATAAAGGACTGCAGTTACACATGTGTTACGTGTGCTAAAAAAGCACCGTTACAAATGTAACAATGGTCGTTAAATTCGTAACCTGTTGAATGAAAAGATATTTAACTATATTAAATGTGTCAGCTATTGAATACCATGAATGTGTGAGATTAAAACATATGTAGGGAAACTGTGCAATTAGAAGTAACAGAATGAAAAACAAAGGACTGTAGTTACACATTTGTTACATGTGTTAAAAAAGCAACGTTACATATGTAACAATTGTCGTTAAATATGTAACTTGTTAAATGAATTAAACTACTATTAAACATGTCAGCTATTGAATATCCATTACTACTTAATAAGACTGTCATTACATATATCTACTTAAAGAAATACACAACAAAGAATAACCAACTAAATAATAATATCTTCAAAGTCATAATTTCCTTAGCTTTGGTGATTGGCATTTCATCTTTCTTTTCTATGCGGGGATTACCATCTCACACCTGTGAACTAGTTGTTGATTTGTGCGACATTGTTCTTCAACTGCCTATGAGTCGGAAGAGAATGAGAGACAAGTTAATCAAGTTTAGAGCGTACGTAAGTAACAGATGTAACACACTGGATACAACATATGTTACCCGCGGTATAGCACGTGTTACAACATATAGGTCGCATGTATAACCTGGTTATACATGTGTTAGCCTATGGTTATACATGTGTTAGTCTGAAATGCAACATGTGTTTAGCCTCTGGTGTAACATGTGTTACTCTATAGTGTGTAACATGTGTGACATGGTGTTTGTCAGCAAAATATATAAATTGTAAGGTGATACAGAACCTACTATTTCTTTGCTTTTGAAACAATGTTACACATGTTACAAAACAAAAATGTAACATCGGTGATACAGAACCTCCTATTTTTTTGCTTTGGGAACAATGTTACACATGTGTAACATCAATCAACCTGTTGCATCAGTTATATAACGTGTGTGACATAGCTCATATCATGTGATTGGTGACTATTACACAAAATGTTACATGCAATGTATTTTATATATCAGGCTACGAAAAGAAAATTTCAAAGCATTGTTTCGTTTTCATTTCCGTTTGATTCAATACATTAAATAACCACAAAGAACAAAACAGAGTTTGATTTGATTACCAAAACATTACACTACTTGAAAAGGATAATAAAGTAAACACCCACAAAGATTAATACTAATACCCCTACAAGTATAGACCAACTCATCAGTAAACAATCATCCTTCCGTCGGATTTCTTGTTTTAGTTCTTCAAATTTGTTGTCAATGCTAACTAATCAGTAAACAATCTATCCAAAACATTAGCTTTCTCTATCTAAAACACATAGCAGCCAACAAAAACACACCATCGTCACCACGAAAACCTGATGATACATTGTAATCTTTCGGCGGGCTTCGCTTCTTGATAACCATCTTCATCTTGAACACAAAACATCTATTCACCTATGAATAACATAAGTACATTAGTATTAATCTTCTATAGTTAAACTTATTAATCTACTATGTAACATGTGTACATGTGTAAAGTTTTGCTGTAACACCTGTAACAACTTTATGTAACATGTGTAACATGGCTATATACGTTTTACCTCTCTAGTGTAACACATGTTACAAGCATGTGTTACATACGTGCAACCTCCCTTTGTGTCCAAAAAAAGGCTGGGGTAACTATAAGTAACTTGTGTAACGTTGTTACTACATATGTAGCAAATTATCCCACAAAAAAACACGACTTTTTATTTGTAAAATAAACGAGATATTCCGAATAAATTATGAAGTTTATACATTTTAACATTTAACAACCCATCTAAAAACATTTTAACATTAAACTTACTATTACGTTAAGTACAAATGTGTAACACCTGTATACAACATATATTACCCCGAAGTGTAACACATGTTATAACGTATAGGACAAATAGTTTAGAAATGTAACATACGAAGCTAATAATGCCAGCAAAAAAAAACATGAATTTTTATTTGTAAAATAAACGAGATGTAACTTATTAACACCACTGTTAATCTCCTATGAACGAAACAAGTACATCAGTGTTAATCTCGTATATTTTAACTTATTAACACAAATGTAACAACACTTATGTACAGCAACTTATTAAATTTCACAATGCAACCAAAAAATTTCACAATGCAACCAAAAGCGAAACTTATACTTCAAAAATAGAATAATACTCCAATAATCTCAATCTCAAATTACCATTTATATTTTCAAAATCCACACAAAAACAAAAAGATTTTGCGCACAAATACATGATTTTCTTACTAAGATACTAAACAAAAAAAAAATTACTGAAACAACAACTTACTTGAGAAGGGTGTAGATCTAGACAACATGTAAAGGAAAAGTAGGTAAAAACACTTATCATTTTTACTAAAAAAAGTTGAAGGAAATACTCCAATGGTTGTTACCACCGCACCAACACCACCGGCACCGATGTCTGCGTTATTACTACGAAACGCCACTACCTCGTAACATATTAAACACAACCAAAAGTAAAAGATCCTTAATAAACTAGAACAATAAATGTGTGTGAGAATCGAATTCAGATTCGTGATGAACAAAAAAGAAAAAAAAACAAAACCCATAAAAAATAATACCTTTTAGTGGAGATGATAACATGGTCTCTCATCATTTGTTTCGAAAACAGGCGATTAAACTATTGAGGCAAACAATCAAAACTCTTATTATTATCTTTGAGTCTCATGAGAGAATATCATGGGTTTTTCTTCATATCTAGAGTTGAAAGTGTTGAAGATGCGAAGAAGAAAATGTTGAAGATCTATAAGGGAATAATATCTTCAGATCTTGAAGATGTGAAGAAGAAAATGTTGAAGATCTTGATATATGAGAGAGAAAGTGTTGAAATGTGTGATTGATTTAAGACAAAGAGAGAGAGAGAGAGAGAATAAAAATTAGTGATAAAAATACCCTCATATGGATGTAATTGAATTAATGAGGTAGGATCATATGGATCACATGTTGGGGGTTTACTAAGTTTTCTTAGTAACCAAGGGTTTCATGTATATACTTACATTATATATATAATCCTATATATATATAGGGTGGGGTTCTAGAGTGAACACTAGTGAATTTGCGAACTGAGTGAACAAATCTTGGCCATTGATTTACAAATGTGGATGACTAGGATTTCATCATCAAATCGTAAAATACACTAGTGTATTTAATCATCAAATCCTGGCCATTGATCTACACACATGTATGGCCAGGATTAGTCGCTCAGTTCGCAAATTACATTAGTGTTCACTCTTGAACCTAATCCTATATATATATATATAGGGGAATGATCCACTAAAAATGGATTTTACCTAAGTAGCCTAAGAAGGATTGTGATGATGACATGTGGCACTCCTAAAAAGTAGGAATGAAGGGCATTTTGGTCCTTATAAATAAGAGTGAAAATAACATGTGGCAACCCTTTTGTTTTTTAAAAATACAACAAAAAAAATCTAGTACAAAAAAATATAGCACAAAAAATCTAGTACAAGAAAATATAGCACAAAAATCTAGTACTAAAAATATAGCACGAAAAATATAGTACAAAAAATATAGCACGAAAAATGTAGTACAAAAAATATAGCACAAAAAATTTAGTACAAAAAAATCTAGTACAAAAAATATAGCACGAAAAAATTTAGCAAAAAAATGTAGTACAAAAAAATCCAACACAAAAAATTGAGAAAAAAATTTTAAGACAAAAATTCAGCACACAAAATTTAGCACATAAATATAGTACAAAAATCCAGCACAAATAAATGTTATACAACATAGAAATACAACACATTTTAGTGGGTTTTTTTAGTCTTCATATTTTATATAGCAATATGGTACTCAAATTAAAGATAAAAAGACGCTCGATTTTACGGTGAAATTTTTATGAAAAAATAATGTCGTATTAAAAAGTTATGAACGTTTAAAAAACGGGGGTGGAATATGCATGTGCCTTGCATGTGGAGAGAGAAAGTCCATAAATAGGATGTTCCCAAGATACCCTTCTACTCCTCTTTTCTCCTACACTTTCATCTTAAGGGTGAGAGGGGCACTCCTCTCTTAGGGGAGTCCCCTCTCTTACGCACGGCCAATCAGCACGCGCCACGTCAACTCCCCTCTCAACTCCCCTCACACTCTCAATTTCATGGCGGCACTCCTCTCTTGGGGGACTTGCTTTTTTCTTTTCTTTTCTTTTATTTGTTGTAATTATGCATGTTTATAAATTAAACAAATATTAATAAAAATTAAATAAAATTTAATAAAAGACATTTCATTAAATTAAAAATAAAAATTACATTCAAACTAGAAAAATAAAAAAATAAACTACTCGTCGTCGAAACTCACTTCAAGGTGAGGTAGATCTAAACGTCCGAGATGCTCAACGAGATCGTGTTTTAGTCTCCAATGCGTTTCTTCGTCAATGAGCTCGCTAAAAGCTGTATCATCGAAGACGGGTTCGACTGGAGGATCTTGAATGTGTACCGGTGGTATCGCCCTTCCGTCGTCTTTTATAATCACGTTATGTAAAATAATGCATGTATACACGATGGACCTTATCTTTTTCACCGTTTTGGAACGCATTGAACGATTTAGTATTCCCCACTTCGCCTTTAACACACCAAACGCCCGTTCCACATCTTTTCTTGCGGCCTCGTGTTGCCTCTTGAACTTTTTTTCATTCGGGATGTGAGGATATGGAAAAGACTTCACAAACACGGACCAGCTTGGGTAGATCCCATCAGTAGGATAATACCCGCGTTTGTATAATTGGTCGTTCACCTGAAATGGACAATTTGGCACCATTCTGTTTCGTTGAGTAAGAAATAAAGGAGATTGTTGGAGCACGTTGAGGTCGTTTTGTGAACCCGCCGGGCCACAAAAAGCATGCCAAACCCACAAATCTTGAGACGCCACCGCCTCTAACATAACTGTCGGGTATTGATGATCGCCTCTCATATATTGTCCACGCAATTCTGTGGGGCACATTCTCCAGACGAAGTGTGTACAATCCAGACTACCCAACATACCAGGTAGGTGATGTCTCTCCTCATGAGCCTGATACAATAGCGCAACGTTGTGGCTCGTTGGTCTACGTAAGAATTCACCGGCATACATTGTACAGACTATCTCGCAGAAATATTCAAGGCACTCACGAGAGGTCCTTTCAACCATATTTAAATACTCGTCGTTTTCGTCTGGTGGGTTACCGGTTGCAAGTTGTTTAATCGCAGAAGTAACCTTTTGCAACGCCGTGAAACTTTTCTTCATTCTCCCGTCCAAGCCCTCTTGAAACCACTCGTTATTCGCTTCCACGTCACTAACAATTTTTAGCAACAAAGACTTGGACATACGAAACCTCTGACGAAAAATATCGGCATTAAATTTTGGATTTTCGACAAAATAATCGGCCATGAGTGTTTCGTGGCCTCCCACACGATCTCGACGTACAATTTTTTTTACTAGACGATGCCATGTCTAGTAGCTCCGCTTGTTGGATGAGATTTTGGAAGAAAATTAAACGACCATCGCTAGACGATGAATCTTCATCGTCGGGAAAGTCAGGCAGGGGAGAAAAAAACGGGAACTTGGAATCCATTTTGATGTGCGTTAGGTGTATATGTAGGTTTAAGTATATTTTAAGCCCTTTTACACTTTCTTTAGCCAAGTTTTAAATTTATAAAACACGATATTTACTAACACTAAACACACATATGGGCAAGTGCACCCATCGTGAGCGTAGTATAGTGTTGGTAAGATACCGAGGTCGTCCAAGGACACAAGAGCTTTTAATACCGGTTTATCCTCAACGTCTAATCAAATCAAAAGTTTAGAAAAATGTTTTAAACTAAGAAAAATAAAACTAACTAAAATGCTGAAAATAAAAATAAAAATAAAAACAGATAGACAAGATGAATCACTTGGTTCCGACTCGTGTTTAGTGTAACCTTTGATTATTTCCGCACTTTTGCACTTATTTAAGAGATTATCTTAGTTATTGTAGTAGGCCCCTCTTTTGGAGGTGACGTTACCCTCAACCCAGTAGTTTGAGTCAGTAAGGATACAATCCTAAAGGGTTGGATTATTGAAAGATAATTAATTAAGTTATTAATGCAAATTATGGTAGGCCCCTCTTTTGAAGGTGACGTTACCCTCGGCTAAGTAGTCTGAGTCAGCAAGGATACAGTCCTAAGTAGCCGGGTTATAGTATTAATAGTAGTTTAACTTATGAGGGGATCAAAGAGTTTGGACCCCGCCATCCAATACCGTTAAGTATTGAAGGAGGTCCTACTAAATTTGACCCAGGTCCCTTGCAGGATCTCTAAACGCTGAACAACGGCAAGACTCTTACCAAACCGTTCCCTTAACCCCCGACCAGGTAGCCAACATACCTCCATATAGACCGTGGAGATATGAATGGTGAAAATATTTTATTTTATATAGACAGTAAAATAATGCCAAGACACCACGGACAATCGATAAGGAAGAATCACCTTCAACATAAGAAACTAGTTATTAATGTCATTAATACATAACCAATTAAAAAGTGCGAAAAGATTAAAAATAAAAAGTATTACACTAGACACTTTGTCTTCACCAAGTGATGTAAGAGACTTAGGCAAACATGGCATTGATTGTCAAGAACTCTTACGATCAATCTTGGATCCCGAGACGACTCACACACTCTACGATGGACAATGGATGATGGTGGTGGATGATGGTGTTATGGTGGTGGTGGGTGGTGGGTGAAGTGTGAGAGAGGTGGTGTGCCAAGGGATGGTTTGAACTTGAGCCAAGCACTCCTATTTATAGGCTGAACAGAAGCTCGGGCACGGCCCCGTGTCCACATCCTCCTCTTTCTTCATTTAATGCAGCTTGTCTGTATTAGTTGACCACGCCCCCGGGTCCGCTGAGCACGACCCCGTGTGCAGAAGCATATCTGTACTATCAAGATTTGCCTGGATTATGCGAATCTTATAGTTGACCACGGCCCCGTGTCCGCTGAGCACGGCCTCGTGGTGGGCAATAGAAGCTTCTACCACTTTGTCTTTTCTGCTGACACTTGGGCACGCCCCCGTGCTGGCTGAGCACGGTGCGTGTTCAGTCTTCTGTCTTCTTGTTTTGCTTGGGAAGATGCTGTCGTGGGCGGGCATGTCATGTTTGTTCCTTTTCTTGTATTTATGTTAGATTTTGCTGTCTTTTTGCTTCTTTTGTTAATTTGAGCTCATTTAATCCTGAAAATACAAAAGGAAGACAAAAGCACACTTTTTCCAACATTAGTACTAAAAAAGGGTTAGCTTTATGCAACAATTGATGTCACACCCCCAAAATCCACCTGCGGAGTATCACCGCTTGGAGGCGTGACTGACCAGGATCCAGCCACCAATCATATTGAACAAGCATGTAAGTGATTATAAAATCCAACCAATACAATTGGTGTCCAAACAAAACATAGTTTAAGTTGCAAGCGGAAGCATAACGTTTAAAACCAAAACATAAGTTTAACTGTTTCAAGGTTTAACATGGCACACAGCTGTCCATGTCCCACAACGACTCTCTTCCATGCAAGCTCCAGCTAAGTACCTATTGACCTGCAAAGCATGTAGTACCGAGTCAACAACAAGTTGAGTGAGTTCACTGTTGGGTGTTCATTTTTAAGTTGTTCCGAAAACAGTTTCCTTTAACTGGCATCCTGCCGTGGGGGTTGCCCCATAGTTGAAAACGTGATTTGTTTACCCATTTATTCTGGCAATACAGCCGTGGGGCTACCCCATGTTAGTTATCTGGCATTTCGGCCGTGGGGGCTACCCCATGTATACACTAGACTCGTTACCATATCGACTGCTGACTGTAGTCATGTTTATGTGCCCTGAACTGTCAATGTCTATCATCGTTGACGTGCCCAGATCCATTAGTTCACGCCCGTCCTCTGCGGCATGGTGTGAGGCTTGTCAGACCTAAATAGCGCTATCTAACTAATGACCCGCTCGCCATTGGCCCGGCGATTAAGTCGATATAAAAAGGAGGGACTTCGTGATAGAGTTTTGGTCTAGTACGAGTTATCTGTCCATGAGGACGAGGAATTATATTCCTGAACCAATACTGTCCTACCCAAGAAAGGACGAGGAATCCATGTTCCTTAACCCCATTCCCAACCCCTGGGAATCCCATGCTTTGTAGAGGGTGTGAACTCACCTTGGTTTGCTCGACTGTTACACAGAAAGTCGGTCAAGTTATAATTGGTCAATCACGTCCTAACATAGATACCATTCCAGTCAGGTTCATATTCAAATAGTGCACGTATGTTCTACACGTATTGTACACAAGTAACGATCATGGCATACACGTCTAGCATGGCAGTTCAACAACAGTGCTTAGTTCAACGGTAGGAATCATGTAGCAAACAAAGCCCAACAGTACAGCCCAAACACCTAAGCCCGTAACAGTGCGTAAGCCCAATTCAGTGAGTATGTGTACGTGGTCTCGAGTCGAGACTAGAGATCTCGAGTCGAGACTGTGCGGTCTCGAGTTGTAGCTACGGTTTCTTGAGTCGCAATTGCGGAGGTCTCGAGTCATGCATGAACTAGTCGAGACTAGACGGTCTCGAGTCGCAATCGGACCCGCAACCATGGTCTCGAGTTGTCACATACGTGGTCTCGAGTCGAGACAGAGGGTCTCGACTGGCACACCTGCTAAATGCCAGCACATGTACTAACCAATAGAATTTCGATTTCATGATTTGGTGTACTATCCAACCAGAATTCACAAACATGTTTTGTTGTCTAATTTCCAAACAAATTGGATTAAACATGGCATCTTTTAAATATTCATAAGATATTCAAATATTCATGCTCACATTCAAACTTGTTCATCATTTTAGGGTTTTTAGCATCAATCTCTATGAACTCTATCATAACATGAATAACAATCAAAACACTTAAACATACCCATCTAAGGGTTTCAAATCATCACATAACACCTCATAGTCGACTCTACACTAATCCGATTTCCACATACATGCAGCCGATTAACAAGCACTCGATTCTTAGCACAAGCGTATACAATCCGATTAATATGAACATTATCTAACACACATATGCAAGCCGATTTCAGGAACATCAACAATTAATGGGTTAAATCACATTCAATCACAAGATATCATTAACTCATCATGAAATCAATCCGTAATCAAGACATGATAGCCGATTAACATCATCATACACATCCGATTCACAAGAACATCATCATTCGTACAAACTATCATGCCATCCATAATATCATCTAACAACAAGCATCATAAACACTAACCGGTTGGTGAGGAGTGTGTGAAGGAGAGTAGGTTCGTTGTCCGATATTCTCCGGGTGAAGAACACAAGCAAATCCGAGAGCTTGGCTTGCTACCCTTGATCCGACACAAGAGAAGATGGTGGTGTTGCTAGGGTTTTAGTGAGAGAGAATGTAGGAGTGTGTGTGTGGGAGAGTGTGTGTAGGTTGCCCAAAGATGGTGATGTTGGCTATCAACAAAGGTTATATACTAGCTTCAAGTTGATGCACCCTAATGGGTTTCGGATGGATTAAATGGCCCAACCGGCCCAAATAGTCACATTATTCACTCGAGACCGAATGGTCTCGGGTTGGGTTCTTGTGTTTCGGTTCCGATTTACTACATACACACTTGTATAACTATACTTTAAACTTACATATTAATAACACATAGCACATTAAGATAATTCACAACTTTCATTGGCTAATATATAAACACATAACGTTCCAGTATGTTACATCAAGATACAATGAAGGGTTCTAAATTTCGAGTTGTCACATTATCCCCAAGTTGAAAGAAATTTCGTCCCGAAATTTGGTAAGTACTTACTGTGACAACTCGAAATTTAGAACCTTTTATCTGTATCTCGATGTAACATGCTTAAACGTGTGACTAGTTAACTATGTTGGTTTAATGAGATAAGCGAACATTCTATGTGATTATATATTATGCTTATGTGTATGCTTGTATGTATGCGACCCGAGACAACAAGGACCCGACTCGAGACCATGTGGTCTCGAGTGAACAGTAGCCATTAGGCCGGTTTGGGCCTTTGGCCGGTTGGGCCATTTGGGCCGTAAACCCTCATCCGAAACCCTTTAGGGTGCACCACTTGAACTAATATATATATATCACACTAGCTAACCTTGTCATTTTTGATCAACACACACCCACACTCTCACTCTTTCCCTCTCTAAAAACCCTTGAAACCAAACATCACCTTCACTCCCTCACTCTCGGATTTTTGGACTCTCGGATTGTTGGAAGCGCACACACATCCTCAAAAACCCATCAACCGGTTAGTGTTCTTGATGTTTATTGTTGAATGTTAGTGATTCATGTTGTGTTTTGGTGTTTGGATTGATGGTCATGACATTATGTTTGCTTGCTAAGAGGGTTGCTTGATAGAAAATAGCTATTTGTTGTCAAGTGATGATATTATATGCATGATTGTGATAAATCGGTTAACATGCCTTGATTTCGGATATATTGCATGATGGGTTATGATATCTTGTGTTTAAGTGAAGTTTAAACTACTAGTTGTTGATGTTCATGAAACCGGTTTACATATGTCATGTAATCGGCTTAATATAGGACCGAATTGTGGTATTAAGTTCAAGTGTTTTGATAGTTGTTCATGTTGTAATTAGGATAATGCATGATGTGCTTGAACAAGGGTTGAATGTGTTATGAATATGTTTTTGAATATATGAAGAACATGATGAATAAGTGAAGAACAACTTGAATATGCAATGAAAGTGTGCTGAATATTTGAAATCTGCACTGTTTGATCCATTTTGGGTAAATATTAGACAACAAAACATGTTTAGTGGATAGTACATAATTCTGCATGATTTTCATTGGATAGTACAAACTGTGAAGGATCAGCAGGTGCTGGGGAGTCGGAACCCCTGGTTGCGACTCGCAATCACAGCCTTACAAGCCGAGACCACCAGTTGCGACACAGGTTGCGAGTCCCGTTGCGACTCGAAACCTTAGCATGATCAGCCGAAACCACGGTTGCGACATAGGTTGCGACTCGCAACCATCCATGATCAACACGAACAGCATAACCCGCAACCACGCTTGCGAGTCCGGTTGCGACTCGAAACCACGCCTATTGGGTTTGCTTAATTATGGGCCTACGATAATGGGCCGGGCTTATGGGCTTCTGTGTTAACTGTTTAATACGTGTTTTGGGCTTAAGAAGTTGGACCGAACTTATGAGCCAAGTGTGCTGTTGTTAATTGAATATGCTGTGCACCGTTGTTGAAACTGCCACGATAAAACTATATGATCGTTACTTGTACGTGCACTGCTTGGTTTGAATCTGATTATAAATGGTATCTATGTTAGGACGTAATTGACTACTTGCGACTTGATTGACCTTTCTGTGTTACTACCGAGCAAACCAAGGTGAGTTCACACCCTCTACAAAGCATGGGATTCCCAGGGGTCGGGAATTGGGGTTAAGGAACTGGGTTCCTCGTCCTCCTTGGGTAGGACAGTAAAGGTTCAGGAATGTAATTCCTCGTCCTCACGGACAGATAACTCGTACTAGACCAAAACTCTATCACGAAGTCCCTCATTTTTATATCGACTTAATCGCCGGGCCAATGGCGAGCGGGTCATTAGTTAGATAGCGCTATTTAGGTCTGACAAACCTCACACCGTGCCGCAGAGGACGGGCGTGAACTAATGGATCTGGGGCACGTCAATGATGATAGACATTGACAGTTTCAGGGCACTTAAACATGACTACAGTCAGCAGTCGATATGGTAACGAGTCTAGTGTATACATGGGGTAGCCCCCACGGCCGAAATGCCAGATAACTACACGGGGTAGCCCCCACGGCTGGATTGCCAGAGTAACCGGGAATAAACAAGTCACGTTTTTAACTATGGGGTAACCCCCACGGCAGGATGCCAGCTAAAGGAAACTGTTTTCGAAACAACTTAAAACGAACACCCAACCGTGAACTCACTCAACTAGTTGTTGACTCGTTACTACATGCTTTGCAGGTCCTTAGGTTCTTAAGCTGGAGCTTGCATGGAGGAGGATCGTTGTGGGATATGGACGACTGTGTGTCCACATTAAACTATGAAACAATTAAACTTATGTTTTGATTTAAGACTTATGCTTCCGCTTGCAACTTAACTATGTTTTGTTTGAACACCAATTGTATTGGTTGGATTTTTAAAACTACTTATATGCTTGTTCAATATGATTGGTGGCTGGATCCTGGTCAGTCACGCCTCCAAGCGGTGGTACTCCGCAGGTGGATTTTGGGGGTGTGACAGATTGGTATCAGAGCCATTGGTTATAGAGAACTTGGTTTTAATAAAGGAGAAAACGTTTTTTTTATTAAAATCAGACTATAACCTGTACAGTGCTCAACGGTCCACAACGATGCTTCACTCCACATGCAAGGCTCGACATTCTAGGTGATATGGTCTGTATATTACCTACTTGTTAGATACATAGTACATTGCTCATGGTATGCTTGGTTAGTATGACTATTGTTGCTTGAACACGTGTGCACTTACTCGCTTCTGACATCGTACTTTTGCGAACCCCTCTCACTTACGTTCTTCTTGATGTGAAGATCATGTCTGGACGCGTTAACATGACACAAGCCCAGTTGACGGCTTTGATCAACGAACGAGTTGCCGCAGCACTTGCAGCTGCACACGCAGGAGGTATATCCTGCAGTCCGAACTCAATCTAGGACCTTTAGGATCCTACTCTCGTGAACCAACCTTTGTGTTAAACTCTGACTTTTCTTTCGCCTACGATAGGTCAGCACGTTCAGCCACCCGTGTGCACTTTTAAGACTTTCATGGACTGCCGGCCAACTACTTTTAGCGGCACTGAAGGAGCAGTAGGACTCCTACACTGGTTTGAGAAACTAGAATCTGTCTTCGAAATGTGCGAATGCCCTGAGGCGCGCAGGGTGAAGTATGCTACGGGTACTCTCGAGGGTTTGGCCCTCACATGGTGGAACGCTCAAGTTCAGATGCTAGGGTTGGTTGCTGCCAACGCCACCCCATGGGAAACTTTTAAGGAAATGATCAAGGAAGAATACTGCAGCCGTGATGAGATTCACAAACTCGAGGTGGAGTTCTTCAACCTCAAGATGACGGGGTCGGAGATTGAGGCTTATGTGAAAAGGTCGAACGAACTGGCAATTCTGTGCCCTACTATGGTGGATCCTCCCATCAAACGCATCGAACTGTTTCTTCAGGGCTTAGTGCCAGAGATCCAAAGTCATGTGACTTCAGCGAACCTCGCTACCTACCAGCAAACTGTACAGTTGGCTCACCGTCTCACGGATCAAGCGGTGGAGCAGAACAAGTTACCAAAACGCATTGGCGCTGCAACTACTACTGGTACCTCTAGTGACAACAAACGGAAATGGGATGGAACTTCGAGTAAGGGTTCGACTTCAGTTCAGTCCCAGTCTCAGCAGAGAAAGACTGAGGACTACAAAAGCCCTAATCAACAATCGTCTGGTGGTGGATACAAAGGAAATCATCCCAAATGCAATCGCTGCAGTCTGCACCACAGCGGGCCATGCACCAGGGGCAACTGTCATCGGTGCAACAAGCCTGGTCACGCTGCAAAGGATTGCAGGAGCTTATACCCCGCCAATCAGCATCGTCAGCAAACTCAACAGAACCAGCGCCAGCAACAGCAACAGGGTGATAACAAAGGGTGCTTTCAGTGTGGAGCTGAGGGCCACTTCAAGAGAGACTGTCCCCAACTGAACAGGAACCAGAACAACAACAACAATAACAACAATCAGGGGAATGGTAACAATGGGAACAACAACAACAATGGCGCCAGGGGGCGGATGTTTGTGATCGGCCAAGGTGAAGCAAGGAACGACCCCAATGTTGTGGCGGGTAAGTTCCTTCTCGACGACTTTTATGTTTCAGTTTTATTTGATTCGGGTGCCGATACTAGCTACGTGTCACTAGAAGTTAGTCGAATGCTTAAGCGTATTCCAACACCTTTGAACAACAAGCACACCGTAGAGCTAGCAAATGGTAAGAGTTTAGAGGCCACACACGTAGTCAAAGGTTGTAAACTTATTCTCGCTGACCAAACCTTCTCTATCGACCTCATTCCTATTGTCTTGGGTAGTTTCGACGTTGTCATTGGGATGGATTGGTTATCCCAACACCGAGCAGAGATTCTTTGCAACAAGAAGGTTGTCCGTATTCCAGGTCCCGATGGTGAACCTCTCATAATTCATGGCGACAAGAGGAGTGCTGTTGAGAACGTCATTTCTCTCCTTAAGGCCCAAAAGTACTTGCGAAAGGGCCACACTGCTATTTTGGCTCTTATTACTGACACCACGGAGAAAGAGAAGAAGATAGAAGATTTCCCAGTTGTACGCGATTATCCAGAGGTATTTCCTGAGGAACTACCTGGTCTTCCGCCTCATCGCCAAGTCGAGTTTCAGATCGAACTAGCTCCTGGAGCTGCGCCTATAGCTCGTGCACCTTATCGTTTAGCTCCATCAGAGTTGAAGGAACTCTCCACGCAACTGCAAGAGCTCCTGGATAAGGGTTTTATTCGTCCTAGCTCATCGCCCTGGGGAGCTCCAGTGTTATTTGTGAAGAAGAAAGACGGTACTTTCAGAATGTGCATCGATTACCGGGAACTCAACAAGGTGACGGTGAAGAATCGTTATCCTCTACCGCGTATCGACGACTTATTCGACCAGTTGCAAGGGTCGAGCTACTATTCGAAGATTGACTTGAGGTCGGGTTATCACCAGCTGAGAGTCCGGGAAGAGGACGTCTCTAAAACAGCTTTCAGAACTCGATACGGGCACTATGAGTTTTTGGTCATGCCTTTTGGGATGACAAACGCACCTGCGGTTTTCATGGACTTGATGAACCGAGTGTGCAAGCCTTACCTGGACAAGTTCGTTATAGTCTTCATCGACGACATCCTGATCTATTCCAAGAGTCGGGAGGAACATGAGCAGCATCTGCGACTTATTCTGGAACTCCTTCGAACGGAACAACTTTATGCAAAGTTCTCGAAATGCGACTTCTGGCTTCGAGAAGTCCATTTCCTAGGCCACGTGGTGAACAAGGATGGGATTCACGTTGATCCATCCAAGGTAGACTCGATAAAGAACTGGCCAGCACCTCGTACACCAAAGGAAATACGCCAATTCTTGGGTTTGGCGGGATACTACCGGAGATTCATAAAGGATTTTTCTAAGATTGCACAGCCCCTCACCTCACTAACGCAGAAGGGCGTTATTTACCGCTGGGGAAACGCACAGGAGTTGGCATTTCAGCACCTAAAGGATAGACTTTGTAGCGCACCTATCCTTTCCTTGCCGGAAGGCACGGACGACTTTGTGGTCTACTGCGACGCATCGATTCAAGGTCTTGGTTGCGTGTTGATGCAACGAGATAAAGTTATAGCCTACGCCTCACGTCAACTCAAGGTTCATGAAAAGAACTACACGACGCACGACCTAGAGCTGGGAGCTGTTGTTTTTGCACTTAAGTTATGGCGGCATTACCTGTATGGTACCAAGTGCGCGATCTACACTGACCACAGGAGCCTCGAGCACATCTTCAAGCAGAAGGAACTGAATATGCGACAACGACGATGGGTCGAACTTCTGAATGACTACGAGTGCGCAATCAGATATCACCCGGGCAAAGCCAATGTTGTGGCTGACGCCCTCAGTCGGAAGGACACTGCGCCTAAGCGCGTGCGAGCTTTACAACTCACGATCCATTCTAGTCTTCCCTCCCAGATACGAGCTACTCAGATAGAAGCACTGAAACCAGAAAACGTCAGGGCTGAAGCCCTACGCGGATCGCGGCAACGCTTAGAACAGAAGGAAGACGATGCTTACTACGTAACGGGACGCGTTTGGGTCCCACTCTATGGCAACCTACGAGAGCTTGTGATGGATGAAGCACACAAGTCTCGCTACTCGGTACATCCTGGATCAGATAAAATGTACCACGACATCAAAACTACGTACTGGTGGCCTAGCATGAAGGCCCACATAGCGACCTACGTCAGCAAGTGTTTGACTTGTGCGAGAGTCAAGTCGGAATACCAGAAACCATCAGGCCTGCTCCAACAACCAGAGATACCTCAATGGAAATGGGAGCAAATTTCCATGGATTTTGTTACTGGCCTACCTAGATCCCAGCGCGGGAACGATACTATTTGGGTGATCGTGGATCGACTCACAAAATCTGCACACTTCCTGGCCATTAAGGAAACGGATAAGTTCTCCACTCTTGCAGAAATTTACCTCAAGGAAGTTGTTTCGAGGCACGGGGTGCCCACCTCCATCATCTCGGATCGAGATGCACGTTTTACTTCAGAGCTGTGGCAAGCAATGCACAAATCCTTTGGCTCACGATTAGACATGAGCACAGCGTACCATCCTCAGACGGACGGGCAGTCCGAGCGCACTATTCAAACCTTAGAAGACATGCTTCGTGCATGTGTAATCGACTTCGGCAACCGCTGGGAAAAGCATCTGCCACTTGTGGAATTCTCGTACAATAACAGCTACCACACCAGCATTGGAGCTGCTCCGTTTGAGGCATTGTACGGACGTAAATGCCGGTCTCCCCTTTGCTGGGCAGAGGTGGGAGATAGTCAGATTACTGGTCCAGAATATGTGGTAGATACAACCGAGCAGATCGCTCAGATACGAAAACGCATGACGGCCGCTCGCGAACGTCAGAAAGTTTACGCCGACATGGGCAGGAAACCACTTGAGCTCCAGGTTGGGGAGCGGGTACTACTCAAAGTCTCACCCTGGAAGGGTGTGGTTCGTTTTGGCAAACGCGGCAAACTCAACCCACGATACGTTGGACCTTTCGAGGTCATTGAGAAAATAGGCAGGGTGGCCTACAGACTAAACTTACCAGCGGAACTCGGTGCAGTTCACAACGTTTTCCACGTGTCGAATCTGAAGAAGTGTCCATCAGATGAGACCCACGTAGTTCCTTTGAAGGAACTCACGATCGACGAACAGTTACGATTCGTCGAGGAACCAGTCGAGATCACGGACCGGGATGTTAAGGTCCTCAAGAGCACTAGAATACCCCTTGTACGAGTTCGTTGGAACTCACGTCGCGGCCCAGAGTTCACCTGGGAGCGCGAAGATCAGATGAAACAAAAGTATCCCCAACTGTTCGCAAACGGTACAACCACTACTGAGGCTGAAGCTACGGAATTTCGGGACGAAATTCCAGATCAACGGGGGGAGGATGTGACACCCCAGGAAAACCGGGAAAACCATACGACTTAACTAGCTTCCTCAGTGAGTGCCACCAAATTTCGGGACGAAATTTCTTTCAACTTGGGGATGATGTGACAACTCGAAATTTAGAACCTTTTATCTGTATCTCGATGTAACATGCTTAAACGTGTGACTAGTTAACTATGTTGGTTTAATGAGATAAGCGAACATTCTATGTGATTATATATTATGCTTATGTGTATGCTTGTATGTATGCGACCCGAGACAACAAGGACCCGACTCGAGACCATGTGGTCTCGAGTGAACAGTAGCCATTAGGCCGGTTTGGGCCTTTGGCCGGTTGGGCCATTTGGGCCGTAAACCCTCATCCGAAACCCTTTAGGGTGCACCACTTGAACTAATATATATATATCACACTAGCTAACCTTGTCATTTTTGATCAACACACACCCACACTCTCACTCTTTCCCTCTCTAAAAACCCTTGAAACCAAACATCACCTTCACTCCCTCACTCTCGGATTTTTGGACTCTCGGATTGTTGGAAGCGCACACACATCCTCAAAAACCCATCAACCGGTTAGTGTTCTTGATGTTTATTGTTGAATGTTAGTGATTCATGTTGTGTTTTGGTGTTTGGATTGATGGTCATGACATTATGTTTGCTTGCTAAGAGGGTTGCTTGATAGAAAATAGCTATTTGTTGTCAAGTGATGATATTATATGCATGATTGTGATAAATCGGTTAACATGCCTTGATTTCGGATATATTGCATGATGGGTTATGATATCTTGTGTTTAAGTGAAGTTTAAACTACTAGTTGTTGATGTTCATGAAACCGGTTTACATATGTCATGTAATCGGCTTAATATAGGACCGAATTGTGGTATTAAGTTCAAGTGTTTTGATAGTTGTTCATGTTGTAATTAGGATAATGCATGATGTGCTTGAACAAGGGTTGAATGTGTTATGAATATGTTTTTGAATATATGAAGAACATGATGAATAAGTGAAGAACAACTTGAATATGCAATGAAAGTGTGCTGAATATTTGAAATCTGCACTGTTTGATCCATTTTGGGTAAATATTAGACAACAAAACATGTTTAGTGGATAGTACATAATTCTGCATGATTTTCATTGGATAGTACAAACTGTGAAGGATCAGCAGGTGCTGGGGAGTCGGAACCCCTGGTTGCGACTCGCAATCACAGCCTTACAAGCCGAGACCACCAGTTGCGACACAGGTTGCGAGTCCCGTTGCGACTCGAAACCTTAGCATGATCAGCCGAAACCACGGTTGCGACATAGGTTGCGACTCGCAACCATCCATGATCAACACGAACAGCATAACCCGCAACCACGCTTGCGAGTCCGGTTGCGACTCGAAACCACGCCTATTGGGTTTGCTTAATTATGGGCCTACGATAATGGGCCGGGCTTATGGGCTTCTGTGTTAACTGTTTAATACGTGTTTTGGGCTTAAGAAGTTGGACCGAACTTATGAGCCAAGTGTGCTGTTGTTAATTGAATATGCTGTGCACCGTTGTTGAAACTGCCACGATAAAACTATATGATCGTTACTTGTACGTGCACTGCTTGGTTTGAATCTGATTATAAATGGTATCTATGTTAGGACGTAATTGACTACTTGCGACTTGATTGACCTTTCTGTGTTACTACCGAGCAAACCAAGGTGAGTTCACACCCTCTACAAAGCATGGGATTCCCAGGGGTCGGGAATTGGGGTTAAGGAACTGGGTTCCTCGTCCTCCTTGGGTAGGACAGTAAAGGTTCAGGAATGTAATTCCTCGTCCTCACGGACAGATAACTCGTACTAGACCAAAACTCTATCACGAAGTCCCTCATTTTTATATCGACTTAATCGCCGGGCCAATGGCGAGCGGGTCATTAGTTAGATAGCGCTATTTAGGTCTGACAAACCTCACACCGTGCCGCAGAGGACGGGCGTGAACTAATGGATCTGGGGCACGTCAATGATGATAGACATTGACAGTTTCAGGGCACTTAAACATGACTACAGTCAGCAGTCGATATGGTAACGAGTCTAGTGTATACATGGGGTAGCCCCCACGGCCGAAATGCCAGATAACTACACGGGGTAGCCCCCACGGCTGGATTGCCAGAGTAACCGGGAATAAACAAGTCACGTTTTTAACTATGGGGTAACCCCCACGGCAGGATGCCAGCTAAAGGAAACTGTTTTCGAAACAACTTAAAACGAACACCCAACCGTGAACTCACTCAACTAGTTGTTGACTCGTTACTACATGCTTTGCAGGTCCTTAGGTTCTTAAGCTGGAGCTTGCATGGAGGAGGATCGTTGTGGGATATGGACGACTGTGTGTCCACATTAAACTATGAAACAATTAAACTTATGTTTTGATTTAAGACTTATGCTTCCGCTTGCAACTTAACTATGTTTTGTTTGAACACCAATTGTATTGGTTGGATTTTTAAAACTACTTATATGCTTGTTCAATATGATTGGTGGCTGGATCCTGGTCAGTCACGCCTCCAAGCGGTGGTACTCCGCAGGTGGATTTTGGGGGTGTGACACTTACTGAGGAAGCTAGTTAAGTTGTATGGTTTTCCTGGTTTTCCTGGGGTGTCACATCCTTCCCCCGTTGATCTGGACTTTCGTCCCGAAATTCCGTAGCTTCAGCCTCAGTAGTGGTTGTACTGTTTGCGAGTAGTTGGGGATACTTTTGTTTCATCTGATCTTTGCGTTCCCAGGTGAACTCTGGGCCGCGACGTGAGTTCCAACGAACTCGAACGAGAGGTATTCTAGTGTTCTTGAGGACCTTAACATCCCGGTCCGTGATTTCAACTGGTTCCTCGACGAAGCGTAACTGCTCGTCGATGGTGAGTTCCTTCAAAGGAACTACGAGGGTCTCATCTGACAGACACTTCTTCAGATTCGACACATGGAAAACGTTGTGAACTGCACTGAGTTCTGCTGGTAAGTTCAGTCTGTAGGCCACCCTGCCTATTTTCTCAATGATTTCAAAAGGTCCAACGTATCGTGGGTTAAGTTTGCCTCGTTTACCAAAACGAACCACACCCTTCCAGGGTGAAACCTTGAGTAGTACCCGCTCCCCAACCTGGAGCTCTAGTGGTTTCCTGCCCTTATCGGCGTAGACTTTCTGACGGTCACGAGCTGCCGCCATGCGTTGTCGTATTTGAGCAATTCATTCGGTTGTGTCTACCACATGTTCTGGACCAGTGATCCGACTATCCCCCACCTCTGCCCAACAAAGAGGTGACCGGCATTTACGCCCGTACAATGCCTCAAACGGAGCAGCTTTAATGCTGGTGTGGTAGCTGTTATTGTACGAGAATTCCACAAATAGCAGATGCTTTTCCCAGCTGTTGCCAAAGTCGATTACACATGCGCGAAGCATGTCTTCTAAGGTTTGAATAGTGCACTCGGACTGCCCGTCCGTCTGAGGGTGATACGCTGTGCTCATGTCTAATCGTGAGCCAAAGGATTTGTGCATTGCTTGCCACAGTTCTGAAGTAAAACGTGCATCTCGATCTGAGATAATAGAGGTGGGCACCCCGTGCCTCGAGACAACCTCCTTGAGATATACTTCTGCTAGAGTGGAGAATTTATCCGTTTCTTTGATAGCCAAGAAGTGTGCAGACTTTGTGAGTCGATCCACGATCACCCAAATAGTATCGTTTCCACGCTGAGATCTAGGCAGGCCGGTAACGAAATCCATGGAAATTTGCTCCCATTTCCATTGTGGTATCTCTGGTTGTTGGAGCAGGCCTGAGGGTTTCTGGTATTCCGTCTTGACTCTGGCACAAGTCAAACACTTGCTGACGTAGGTTGCTATGTGGACCTTCATGCTAGGCCACCAATACGTAGTTTTGATATCGTGGTACATCTTATCCGAACCAGGGTGTACCGAGTAGCGAGACTTGTGTGCCTCATCCATCACAAGCTCTCGTAGGTTGCCATAGAGTGGGACCCAAATGCGTCCCGTTACGTAGTAAGCACCGTCTTCCTTCTGTTCTAAGCGCTGCCTTGAGCCGCGTAGGGCTTCAGCCCTGACGTTTTCTGGCTTTAATGCTTCCTCCTGAGCATCTCGTATCTGGGAAGGGAGACTAGAATGTATAGTGAGCTGTAAGGCTCGTACGCACTTCGGCACAGTGTCCTTTCGGCTAAGGGCATCAGCCACAACATTGGCTTTGCCAGGATGGTACTTGATTGCACATTCGTAATCGTTTAATAACTCGACCCATCGTCGTTGACGCATGTTTAGCTCCTTCTGTTTGAAGATGTGCTCGAGGCTCCTGTGGTCGGTGTAGATGGCACACTTGGTACCGTACAAGTAATGTCGCCATATCTTAAGTGCAAAGACAACAGCTCCCAACTCTAGGTCGTGCGTAGTGTAGTTTCTTTCATGAACTTTGAGTTGGCGTGAGGCGTAGGCGATAACTTTATCTCGTTGCATCAATACACAACCAAGACCCTGAATTGATGCGTCACAGTAAACCACAAAGTCGTCTGTGCCCTCTGGCAATGAAAGTATAGGTGCGCTGCAAAGTCTATCCTTTAAATGCTGAAATGCTAATTCCTGTGCATTTCCCCATCGATAAACAACGCCTTTCTGTGTTAGTGAGGTGAGAGGCTGTGCGATCTTAGAAAAATCCTTTATGAATCTCCTGTAGTAACCTGCCAAGCCCAAGAATTGGCGAATTTCCGTTGGTGTACGAGGTGCAGGCCAGTTCTTAATCGAGTCTACCTTGGATGGATCAACGTGAATCCCATCCTTGTTTACCACGTGGCCTAGGAAATGGACTTCACGAAGCCAGAAGTCGCATTTCGAGAACTTTGCGTATAGCTGTTCAGCTCGAAGAAGTTCCAAAATAAGTCGTAGATGCTGCTCGTGTTCCTCCTGACTCTTAGAATAGATCAGGATGTTGTCGATGAAAACTATGATGAACTTGTCCAGGTAAGGCTTGCACACTCTATTCATTAAATCCATGAAAATCGCAGGTGCGTTTGTCAGCCCAAAAGGCATGACCAGAAACTCATAGTGTCCGTAACGAGTTCTAAAAGCTGTTTTGGAGACGTCCTCTTCTCGGACCCTTAGCTGATGATATCCCGACCTCAAATCGATCTTTGAATAGTAGCTCGACCCTTGTAGCTGGTCGAACAAGTCGTCAATACGTGGTAGAGGGTAATGATTCTTCACCGTCACCTTGTTGAGTTCCCGGTAGTCGATGCACATTCTGAAGGTACCGTCTTTCTTTTTCATGAATAGCACTGGAGCTCCCCAAGGCGATGAGCTAGGACGAATAAAACCCTTATCCAAGAGTTCTTGTAGTTGCGTAGAGAGTTCTTCCAACTCTGATGGAGCTAATCGATAGGGTGCACGAGCTATAGGCACAGCTCCAGGAGCTAGTTCAATCTGAAACTCGACCTGGCGATGAGGCGGAAGGCCAGGTAATTCCTCAGGAAATACCTCAGGATAGTCGCGAACAATTGGGAAGTCTTCTATCTTCTTCTCTTTCTCCGAGGTGTCAGTAACGAGAGCCAAAATGGCAGTGTGGCCCTTTCGCAAGCACTTCTGAGCCTTAAGGAAAGAGATGACGTTCTCAACAGCGTCCTTCTTGTCGCCATGAATCATGAGAGGTTCACTACCGGAACCAGGAATACGAACAATCTTCTCGTTGCAAAGAATCTCCGCTCGGTGTTGGGATAGCCAATCCATCCCAATGACAACGTCGAAGCTACCCAAGACGATAGGGATGAGGTCGATAGAGAAGGTCTGGTTAGCAAGAACAAGTTTACAACCCTTGACTACGTGTGTGGCCTCTAAACTCTTACCATTTGCTAGCTCTACCGTGTGCTTGTTGTTCAAAGGAGTTGGAATACGCTTAAGCATTCGACTAACTTCTAGTGACATGTAGCTAGTATCGGCACCCGAACCAAATAAAACTGTAACATAAAACTCGTCGAGAAGGAACTTACCCGCCACAACATTGGGGTCATTCCTTGCTTCACCTTGGCCAATCACGAACGCCCGCCCCCTGGCACCATTGTTGTTGTTGTTCCCGTTGTTACCATTCCCCTGATTGTTGTTATTGTTGTTGTTGTTGTTGTTCTGGTTCCTGTTCAGTTGGGGGCAATCCCTCTTGAAATGGCCTTCACCTCCACACTGAAAGCACCCTTTGTTATCACCTTGCTGCTGCTGCTGGCGTTGGTTCTGTTGAGCTTGCTGACGATTCTGATTGGCAGGATACAAGCTCCTGCAATCCTTTGCAGCGTTACCTGGCTTGTTGCGCCGATGACAGTTACCCCTGGTGCACGGCCCGCTGTGGTGCAGGCTGCAGCGATTGCATTTGGGGTGATTCCCCGTGTACCCACCATGACCTTGACCACCAGATGATTGTTGATTAGGGCTCTTGTAGTCATCAGTCTTTCTCTGCTGAGACTGGGACTGAACAGAAGTCGAACCCTTACTTGAAGCTCCATCCCATTTTCGCTTGTTGTCACTAGGAACACCTGAAGTAGTTTCAGCGCCTATGCGCTTTGGTAACTTGTTCTGCTCCACCGCCTGATCCGTGAGACGGTGAGCCAATTGTACAACTTGCTGGATGGTGGCGAGGTTTGCTGAAGTCACATAACTTTGGATTTCTGGCACTAAGCCCTTGAGAAATAGTTCGATGCGTTTGATGGGAGGATCCACCATGGTAGGGCACAGAATTGCCAGTTCATTCGATCTCTTCACATAAGCTTCAATCTCTGACCCCGTCATCTTGAGGTTGAAAAACTCTACTTCCAGTTTGTGAATTTCATCATGATTACAATACTCCTCCTTGATCATCTCCTTAAAGTTGTTCCATGGGGTGGCGTTAGCAGCAACCAACCCCAGCATTTAAACCTGAGCGTTCCACCACGTGAGAGCTAAACCCTCGAGAGTACCGGTAGCATACTTCACCCTGCGCTCCTCAGGGCATTCGCACATTTCGAAAACTGACTCGAGCTTCTCAAACCAGTGGAGGAGACCTACGGCTCCTTCAGTGCCGCTAAATGTAGTTGGTCGGCAGTCCATAAAGGTTTTAAAGGTGCACACAGGTGGCTGAGCATGTTGACCTGTCGTGGGTGTAAGAAAGGACAGAGTTTAACACAAAGGTTGGTTCACGAGGGTAGGATCTAAGGATCCTAAAATGAGTTTGGACTGCAGGATATACCTCCTGCGTGTGCAGCTGCAAGTGCCGCAGCAACTCGTTCGTTAATCAGAGCCGTCAACTGGGCTTGAGTCATGTTAACGCGTCCAGACATGATCTTCATATCAAGAGGGACATGAGTGAGAGGGGTTCGCGAAAATACAATGACAGTAGAGAGTAAGCACGCACGTGTTCAAGTAACAGTAGTTATACTAACCAAGCATACCATGAGCAATGTACTATGTAACTAACAAGTAGGCAATATATACATAGATCATATCACCTAGAGTGTCGAGCCTTGCATGTGGAGTGAAGCGTCGTTGTGGATCGTAGAGCACTGTACAGGTTATAGTCTGATTTTAATAAAACTTTTTCCCTTTATTAAAACCAAGTTCACTATAACCAATGGCTCTGATACCAATCTGTCACACCCCCAAAATCCACCTGTGGAGTATCACCGCTTGGAGGCGTGACTGACCAGGATCCAGCCACCAATCATATCGAACAAGCATGTAAGTGATTATAAAATCCAACCAATACAATTAGTGTCCAAACAAAACATAGTTTAAGTTGCAAGCGGAAGTATAACGTTTAAAACCAAAACATAAGTTTAACTGTTTCAAGGTTTAACATGGCACACAGCTGTCCATGTCCCACAACGACTCTCTTCCATGCAAGCTCCAGCTAAGTACCTATTGACCTACAAAGCATGTAGTAACGAGTCAACAACAAGTTGAGTGAGTTCACTGTTGGGTGTTCATTTTTAAGTTGTTCCGAAAACAGTTTCCTTTAACTGGCATCCTGCTATGGGGGTTACCCCATAGTTGAAAACGTGATTTGTTTACCAATTTATTCTGGCAATACAGCCGTGGGGGCTACCCCATGTTAGTTATCTGGCATTTCGGCCGTGGGGGCTACCCCATGTATACACTAGACTCGTTACCATATCGACTGCTGACTGTAGTCATGTTTATGTGCCCTGAACTGTCAATGTCTATCATCATTGACGTGCCCAGATCCATTAGTTCACGCCCGTCCTCTGCGGCACGGTGTGAGGCTTGTCAGACCTAAATAGCGCTATCTAACTAATGACCCGCTCGCCATTGGCCCGGCGATTAAGTCGATATAAAAAGGAGGAACTTCGTGATAGAGTTTTGGTCTAGTACGAGTTATCTGTCCATGAGGACGAGGAATTATACTGTCCTACCCAAGAAAGGACGAGGAATCCATGTTCCTTAACCCCATTCCCAACCCCTGGGAATCCCATGCTTTGTAGAGGGTGTGAACTCACCTTGGTTTGCTCGGCAGTTACACAGAAAGTCGGTCAAGTTATAATTGGTCAATCACGTCCTAACATAGATACCATTCCAGTCAGGTTCATATTCAAATAGTGCACGTATGTTCTACACATATTGTACACAAGTAATGATCATGACATACACGTCTAGCATGGCAGTTCAACAACAGTGCTTAGTTCAACGGTAGGAATCATGTAGCAAACAAAGCCCAACAGTACAGCCCAAACACCTAAGCCCGTAACAGTGCGTAAGGCCAATTCAGTGAGTATGTGTACGTGGTCTCGAGTCGAGACTAGAGATCTCGAGTCGAGACTGTGCGGTCTCGAGTTGTAGCTACGGTTTCTTGAGTCGCAATTGCGGAGGTCTCGAGTCATGCATGAACTAGTCGAGACTAGACGGTCTCGAGTCGCAATCGGACCCGCAACCATGGTCTCGAGTTGTCACATACGTGGTCTCGAGTCGAGACAGAGGGTCTCGACTGGCACACCTGCTAAATGCCAGCACATGTACTAACCAATAGAATTTCGATTTCATGATTTGGTGTACTATCCAACCAGAATTCACAAACATGTTTTGTTGTCTAATTTCCAAACAAATTGGATTAAACATGGCATCTTTAAAATGTTCATAAGATATTCAAATATTCATGCTCACATTCAAACTTGTTCATCATTTTAGGGTTTTTAGCATCAATCTCTATGAACTCTATCATAACATGAATAACAATCAAAACACTTAAACATACCCATCTAAGGGTTTCAAATCATCACATAACACCTCATAGTCGACTCTACACTAATCCGATTTCCACATACATGCAGCCGATTAACAAGCACTCGATTCTTAGCACAAGAGTATACAATCCGATTAATATGAACATTATCTAACACACATATGCAAGCCGATTTCATGAACATCAACAATTAATGGTTTAAATCACAAGATATCATTAACTCATCATGAAATCAATCCGTAATCAAGACATGATAGCCGATTAACATCATCATACACATCCGATTCACAAGAACATCATCATTCGTACAAACTATCATGCCATCCATAATATCATCTAACAACAAGCATCATAAACACTAACCGGTTGGTGAGGAGTGTGTGAAGGAGAGTAGGTTCGTTGTCCGATATTCTCCGGGTGAAGAACACAAGCAAATCCGAGAGCTTGGCTTGCTACCCTTGATCCGACACAAGAGAAGAGGGTGGTGTTGCTAGGGTTTTAGTGAGAGAGAATGTAGGAGTGTGTGTGTGGGAAAGTGTGTGTAGGTTGCCCAAAGATGGTGATGTTGGCTATCAACAAAGGTTATATACTAGCTTCAAGTTGATGCACCCTAATGGGTTTCGGAT
Organism: Helianthus tuberosus; assembly: GCA_030545235.1. Taxonomy (NCBI): domain Eukaryota; kingdom Viridiplantae; phylum Streptophyta; class Magnoliopsida; order Asterales; family Asteraceae; genus Helianthus; species Helianthus tuberosus. The sequence goes on from CM060419.1 coordinate 5,318,587, forward strand.
GGATTAAATGGCCCAACCGGCCCAAATAGTCACACTATTCACTCGAGACCGAATGGTCTCGGGTTGGGTTCTTGTGTTTCGGTTCCGATTTACTACATACACACTTGTATAACTATACTTTAAACTTACATATTAATAACACATAGCACATTAAGATAATTCACAACTTTCATTGGCTAATATATAAACACATAACGTTCCAGTATGTTACATCAAGATACAATGAAGGGTTCTAAATTTCGAGTTGTCACAATTGATGTAATTTATATGTTGCATTTTGCACACATCAAATACCCCCACACTTGAATCTTTGCTTGTCCTCAAGCAAAACTCTTTATAATGTGGCTTTACACTCCCAAATGGAATGGGTAGAAGAGAAAGTTTTTGGGCTTGTCATAGAGTGTCGGGATTTCCAAGATTCTTTATTAAGTTTTATTTTTATTTATTTACAATCCTATTCGTCATGATTTATTTAAAACTTTTCATAAGATAAATTACTTATTAGGGCATAACATGCTTATTTAAAATTCTATTTATATACGAGTTCACATACCTCACGGGGATCACTCAACACTCGGCCGAAAATGTATTTTAGTGGATCACTCGAGAGCGGCATGGAACTTACTCCTATCATAGGCTTGCCAAGCAATCAATCCTCTTCCTTTTTAACTATACACCTTTGTAATTATCAAGAGGACTTTTTGGGTGAAGGGTTAGGCTTGGGTTAAAGGTAGGTGGTTGGGTTAGTGGTTAGTAGAAAGGGCAAAAAACGTAACAAGCGTCGGTTTTCGTAAGACTTTTTATTTTTGTAACTTTTATTTTGATGAAGCTATTATTCAAACAAAGTTATTTTTGATAAACTTGTTTGTTTATTTTCCTTTGCTTCATTATCAAAAAAATTTTTATTTATTTATTTTATTTGATTTTTTTTTTAATTTTTTTTTTGAAAAGTCATGTGAAAAACCGAGCTAGTTACTAAAACAAAGGGTTAAAAATGAAAAAGGTTTTGGTGGGTGAAAGGGTGTTTGGTTTGGGTTATGAAATGAAAAGGTTTAGGCTCAAAGGGGCTAACTAGGGGGATTTTGGGTAGGTGGTAAAAAAAATGGTGTAGAAATAAAAAAGGGTTAGTCCTAATGCCTCCATCATTTACTTACTCGGGTTTAAGTTGGTAAGGACCGGGAATGTATCGTCGTGGCAAGTTCTAGAGTTGTAAGAACCAAGCGGCTATTCACACAAGAAACGAAAAATGAGCATTTAATTTAAAGATATGTATTTGTATGCTTAATAAAGGCTCAAAACTCACTTTTGTGGGAATGGGTTTTTATGTGATCAAGTATATATAATCAAATTTTAACTAAGTTTGCCATGCCTTTTCATAATTTTCTTATGTTGGTTCTTTTTATCACGACGCTATTGGTTGTAAATTTGTAAAAATATAACTTTTTAGAACTTTGAAATTCCCAAGTTAAACCTAGACAAGTAAAAAAAAAATGAAATTTTTTGAAAAAAATTTGGGGTGATTAGCGGTTCCAATAGAGTTTTGTGTAAAGCTTGTATTTAGGACTTGCAAGATTCAAGGTTTTAGCATCCCCCCCACACTTAAATTACACATTGCCCTCAATGTGTCCCAAAAATAAGTTTTTAGGTTGATTGGATGTGTAAAAAGGTGTGAAAAAGCAAAAATTTTGTGTTACTGGGCGCTAAACACGGCCCTGTGGTGTCCGGGCACGGCCCCGTGTTCAAGTGCCAGTAACAAAATTAAATCAAGAGAAACAGAGGTCTGGACACGGGGGCGTGTTGGGTGAGCACGGCCCGTGTCCAGTTTACCTGAACTGGGTATTTCTGCAGACTGTGCAACACGGGGCCGTGTTGGGCGGACACGGCCCGTGCCGAACTTACTGTAATGAAGAAATTTTGTCGGATGGTCCTGTTTTCCTACATGGGGTGCTGGTTCAAGTTTCCCTTGCATCCTTTGTCATCTCAAGTGTGTTTTATTCCTGAAAATTAAAACTAACTAGAAAACATAAAAATTAATCTAAACTAAACTAAGGATAGTTCCGCGGAATGCCTCCGTGGTGCACCACGTTTATAAGGGTCCTTGGCTAGACCCAAAGCCTGGTTATATGTTACCCAAGTGGGATGTCTCGCATCCCATGCTACACCGTCGGAGAGCGTCATCCAAGCTTGAGTCTATGACCTTCATGTAGTTGACCGGGTCTTCGTCCTCTACTCTCCTTCCACATTCAAACTTCACTTTCTTGTCCCCAAACTTCAATGTTAGTGTTCCGTCATTCATGTCCACCACTGCTTGGGTGGTGGCTAGAAATGGCCTCCCGAGGATGAGAGGGACATCGGTGTCTTCCTCCATGTCTAGGATGACAAAATCGGTCGGGAAAACGAAATTGTCAACTTTGACCAATAGATTTTCAGCGACACCTTGTGGAATTTTGACGGATCTGTCGGCGAGTTGTATGCTCATCTTTGTAGGGCTCGTTGTTCCTAGGCCGAGTCGTTTGAACATCGATGTGGGCATGAGGTTAATGCTAGCCCCAAGATCGGCTAATGCATTACGAATGGGGGATTCCCCGATCGAGCAAGGAATCATGAAGCTTCCGGGATCAATTTTCTTTTGTGGAAGTTTGTTGAGTACTAAGGCGGAGCATTCTTCGCCTAAGTTAACTAATTGCAATGATTCAATTTTCCTTTTGTGAGTGAGGAAGTCACTCATAAATTTTTCATATTTAGGCATATGGGTTAGGACCTCAATAAAAGGAATATTAACATGCAATTGTTTTAGTAAATTTTCGAACTTTGCGAGTTGCTCATCGGCCTTTTGACGATTTAACCGTCCGGGGTATGGAACTGGAGGACTCTTGGTGGGCTCTTGATTTGGTGGAGAAGCCTTTTCTAGTTGGGGCGCGGGTGAAGTTGTGCATTGGCCGAGCTGACTTTCTTCAACCGGTGGTAATGGGGCATCCTCGGGACCCACGGTTCGGTTTCTCAATGTGATGAGACGTACTTGCGCCTTTGGGTTAGTTTCGGTATTGCTTGGTAACGCGCCTTGTGGTCTCTCGGAGAAATTTTGAGCTATTTGATTTAATTGTTTTTCAATGTTTTGAATGCTAGCTTGTTGATTTCTAAAATTCGATTCCAATTGCTGAAATCGATCCGAGTTTTTCTTTTCGGTTTCAGAGATGAGGCGAGATACAGTATCTTCAAGCCTTTCTCTTCCACCCTGTTGATGAGAAAAATTTTCTGGTTGTTGAAAGTTAGTTCGTTGGTTTTGTCGGTTACTACTATTGCCGGGATCTCTCCAACCAAGGTTAGGGTGGTTACGCCATCCTTGGTTGTAGGTACCCGTTGGTGGACCCGACGGCCTAGGTCTATTATCAATGTAGTTTACCGTTTCCGTTTGATCATCTACTTCTTTCATACAACTCCAATTTTCATGTGGTCCACCGCACCCTTCACAAGCCATAACCGAGGCCGTTTTTGCCATTTCTAATTTTTTTATTTTTGAAGAAAGGGCCTCGATTTGGGCTTGTAAAGAAGTGCTTTCGTCAACCTTATGGGCACCAAGGGCAATAGATTTATTGCCTCGGGGAGTGTGCCCACTGAAAATTGGTTTGCGCAATTTCCTCAATTTGATTATATATTTCATTTGGGCGACGATTACCTAAAAGTCCCCCGGAGCTAGAATCAAGGGTTTGTCTTGTGTGTGGCAACAACCCATTGTAGAAAGTGGATACTTGTTGCCATACCGCAAGACCGTGATGAGGACACTTTCTTAATAGCTCCTTGAACCTTTCCCAAGTCTCATATAAGGATTCCCCATCCTCTTGTGAATATGTGTTAATTTCAGTCATTAATTTAGCCGTTTTAGCAGGAGGGAAATACTTATATAGAAACTTTTGGGCTAGTTCATCCCAGGTGTTTACCGAGCCAACTGGGAGGGTGTTAAGCCAAGCCTTAGCTCGGTCTTTTAGCGAAAATGGAAACATTCGAAGGCGGATGGCGTCATTTGATGCTCCATTGATCCGAAAGGTATCACATATTTCTAAGAAATTAGTAATATGTAGATGGGGATCCTCGTCCGCAAGCCCATGGAAGGTTGCGGAGTTTTGAAGCATCTGTATCAAATGTGGTCGAAGTTCAAAGTTATTGGCTTCGACATTCGGTGCATTGATAGCGGCGCCGAGATTACCTACGGTGGGCCGTAGGTAATCCATGAGGGTACATTGGTCCGCCATTGGAAGTGGGTCCCCCCGAAACTTTCTCTTGATGTTTAGCTTTAAGTCTTTTTCTGAGAAAGCGTTCGGGTTCTTCTAGAGGTTCTTTTATGTCTCTACTAGAACTGGAGCTCATACACTACGTAGGAGGTTCAAATGTGGCGCCTGGGTTCCAAATCCTGCAATAAAAACAGAAAAGAACGTTGGTCAGAAGGTTCACCACGGCCCCGTGCTCAGTGAACACGGCCCGTGGTCGGAGGTACAGTGATTGTTTTCCGGATCCCTGTTACTGGGAGTTGGACACGGCCCCGTGTTGCACCGACACGGCCCCGTGTTGCACCGACACGGCCCCGTGCTCAGCTCTCTGTAGCTCAGAAAATAAAAACTGCCTGTGATAGTGCTGGGCACGACCCGTGTCCGACCAGGCACGGCCCGTGCTGAGCTCTGCAGAAACTGAAAAACTAAGAAAAAATCCTAAAAAAAATGAAAAATAAGAAAAAACGATTAGGCCGTTGATTCCTAACTTTCTTAAAATCCTTGTGTCCCCGGCATTGGCGCCAAAAACTTGATGTGCGTTAGGTGTATATGTAGGTTTAAGTATATTTTAAGCCCTTTTACACTTTCTTTAGCCAAGTTTTAAATTTATAAAACACGATATTTACTAACACTAAACACACATATGGGCAAGTGCACCCATCGTGAGCGTAGTATAGTGTTGGTAAGATACCGAGGTCGTCCAAGGACACAAGAGCTTTTAATACCGGTTTATCCTCAACGTCTAATCAAATCAAAAGTTTAGAAAAATGTTTTAAACTAAGAAAAATAAAACTAACTAAAATGCTGAAAATAAAAATAAAAATAAAAACAGATAGACAAGATGAATCACTTGGTTCCGACTCGTGTTTAGTGTAACATTTGATTATTTCCGCACTTTTGCTCTTATTTAAGAGATTATCTTAGTTATTGTAGTAGGCCCCTCTTTTGGAGGTGACGTTACCATCAACCCAGTAGTTTGAGTCAGCAAGGATACAATCCTAAAGGGTTGGATTATTGAAAGATAATTAATTAAGTTATTAATGCAAATTATGGTAGGCCCCTCTTTTGAAGGTGACGTTGCCCTCGGCTAAGTAGTCTGAGTCAGCAAGGATACAGTCCTAAGTAGCCGGGTTATAGTATTAATAGTAGTTTAACTTATGAGGGGATCAAAGAGTTTGGACCCCCGCCATCCAATACCGTTAAGTATTGAAGGAGGTCCTACTAAATTTGACCCAGGTCCCTTGCAGGATCTCTAAACGCTGAACAACGGCAAGACTCTTACCAAACCGTTCCCTTAACCCCTGACCAGGTAGCCAACATACCTCCATATAGACCGTGGAGATATGAATGGTGAAAATATTTTATTTTATATAGACAGTAAAATAATGCCAAGACACCACGGACAAACGATAAGGAAGAATCACCTTCAACATAAGAAACTAGTTATTAAAGTCATTAATACATAACCAATTAAAAAGTGCGAAAAGATTAAAAATAAAAAGTATTACACTAGACACTTTGTCTTCACCAAGTGATGTAAGAGACTTAGGCAAACATGGCCTTGATTGTCAAGAACTCTTACGATCAATTTTGGATCCCGAGACGACTCACACACTCTACGATGGACAATGGATGATGGTGGTGGATGATGGTGTTATGGTGGTGGTGGTGGTGGGTGGTGGGTGAAGTGTGAGAGAGGTGGTGCGCCAAGGGATGGTTTGAGCTTGAGCTAAGCACTCCTATTTATAGGCTGAACAGAAGCTCGGGCACGGCCCCGTGTCCAGTGGGCACGGCCCCGTGTCCACATCCTTCTCTTTCTTCATTTAATGCAGATTGTCTGTATTAGTTGACCACGCCCCCGGGTCCGCTGAGCACGACCCCGTGTGCAGAAGCATATCTGTACTATCAAGATTTGCCTGGATTCTGCGAATCTTATAGTTGACCACGGCCCTGTGTCCGCTGAGCACGGCCTCGTGGTGGGCAATAGAAGCTTCTACCACTTTGTCTTTTCTGCTGACACTTGGGCACGCCCCCGTGCTGGCTGAGCACGGGGCGTGTTCAGTCTTCTGTCTTCTTGTTTTGCTTGGGAAGATGCTGTCGTGGGGTCGGGCATGTCACGTTTGTTCCTTTTCTTGTATTTATGTTAGATTTTGCTGTCTTTTTGCTTCTTTTGTTAATTTGAGCTCATTTAATCCTGAAAATACAAAAGGAAGACAAAAGCACACTTTTTCCAACATTAGTACTAAAAAAGGGTTAGTTTTATGCCACAATTGATGTAATTTATATGTTGCATTTTGCACACATCACATTTTTTTAAAGATTGGTTAAAAAAATTAGATGAGTTGAATGGGTGAGAGTTGTTTTGGGTTGAAAAATAAAAAGATTAAAGATGTAGTATTTATAGGGGCTAGGAAATGTTTTTTTTAAATGTATAATGGCTATATAGCCTTTTAAACTTTGATTCCCTCATCGGTGAATACACACCGATCCCATTCACGAATTGCCTCCCCGCGTTGATGGCGGCGGTGTTCCCGCTCGGGGACTTGGGTCACCGCAGGCCTCCCCGAGAAGTGCCCCGCTCACCCTAACCATTGATTTGAAAAATGAATGGTTAAGATTCCTTCTCATCCTACTTAGGCAAAATAAACTTTTTATTTGATCTTACCCCTATATATGTTCTATAATAGTTATAATTAAAGTATAAACAGAATCAGAAACTTGTTTATCAACTTCTAGTCTAGTATGTTTATAAATCTGATCTTGTTTTTCACTTATATAATATATATATATATATATATAGGGATGAACCATGAGAAAACTAGTTTAAACCAAAAAAACTAACTTAAAAAGCCTATAAAACATACTAAATTTTTTTGAATTTTTTATTCAAAATCGCTATTTTTATGTACAAAGAAACTTTTTTTTTCAAAAAAAAAAGTTGTACTGCACATGTGCATTAATACAAAAAAAAAACCTAAACCACCTAACTAACCTCCACCGACACCCCCCAAAAACCTAAACTCGCCACCCCCAAAAACCTAAATCCACCCCACCCCCAAAAAAACCTAAAACTAAACCCTAAACGTAAACCCCCTAAAAACCTACCCCCCCCCCCCCCAAAAAAAAAAAAAAAAAAAAAACCTAATCGCCACCCAAAAACCTAATCTTTTTCCTAAACTCCCAAAAAATCTAACCCTAAAAGTTAAAGTAAATTCAAAAGCTAACCCTAAGCATATAATGCAGATATACAATATATACATATACTGCACATATGCAGTACAACTTTTTAAAATAAAATTACACATAAAAAATAGCAATTTTTAAAATATTACAATATTCATCAAATGTTTAAAATTACTCTTAGTTATAACTCTTAAGAATAAAAGAAGATAAACATGTTGAACAAATTACAACCTCTATTTGGAATTAGAAAAGTGTTTCTGTTTATGGTTTTTCAAATGCGAAATGACAAATATTATTATTTTTGTCAATCAGTTGTTAGGTTTATTTGTATGACTTTGATAATAAATCATAAAAGTGATTTAATAAATCATTTGTGTATAATATTATCTAATACAAAAGGAAATTTTATCTTTTAAACTCAAATTAATATATCATATGTGTATAATGTTAACACTTAACACTATTAAAGATTAACTGCAAGAAACTTATCCTATTAAAATTTGATAAAATCATAAAAAGACAACCATGTAAGTTTTTATCTTTTAGTTTTTAGTTGTTAGAGACACATGCCTTTTTGAAAGTGAGGTAAGTTTAAATCCAGACAAATGATATAATTTAGAATTATTGATGTAAAATAAGAGAAACATTTACCATTCAAAAGAAAAGTTACAAATACTTTCTAAATTCATAGCAATTCACTTTTTAATTTTTATTCTACCAAACAAAGTATAAGTCCTCATTAAAATTGAAGTTAAAATATTTAACTCTCATGGGACGAGTCTTCATAAAAAAGCAGGTTAATATGTGTATTTGGTTAATATGAATATTTGATTATATAAATAGTAGGTTCATATAAGTTTCATTTATGTAATAACACTAGGTTAACATTTGTTTATATTTTTTATTATTAAATAGTAGATTAAAATTATTAATTGTGTGTTTAAGTGGACTAACTAGTGATGAAAGCATCCATGATAGGTTTTGATTTGGATAGTTAGAATATTTTGTATATTTGTAAGCGTGGATGTTATCAGAGTTTAGTTATATTTGGATCAATTTGTGAATCAGGAGTTAGTAACTTCTGATAGGGGAATCTGAGTTTAACATAATGTGTGTGTGTTGGATGATCAGAGGTTATCAGATCTTCCATATTTACATGTTAAATTCAGATGAGTATGTGTGGTCCGAATTTAATACCCAGTCTATACATATGTGTGTGTAGACTAGTAATATAGCTTTTGAAGTCATTTGTATTGGTGTTAACTGTGTATTAGTTGTGCCAACGGGCACCAAACCGGTAATTTCCGTATTATTTTATTATTATTTATTAATTGCAATTATGTGCTTTAACGTCAACATTAAGTGATTACTTGCTTTACATATGAATTCATGCATGTTTTATACTTAAAAAATGGCCTTGTGCATTACTTTAAGCGTTGCGTCAGAAAGACTGGTAAACTCACCGGTAAGGCACACTGTGTCAGCATTTCTGCAGAAAGCAGTCAAATAATAGATTTAGGGCCTAGGAGTAGGTCCAACATCTAAAATACATTAAAACCCAAGTATGGATACAAGGGTTAGCAAATAAACTTTCCGGAAGCTAAACTATGCACTAAAAGACACCCGAAACTTACTTAAAATGCTGAATTCTGCAGAATTCAACAATTTAACACTAAATAATATGCAGAATTGATGTTTTAGTGTCCAGAATAACTTACAAAGTGTCAGGAATTGAAACTGTCACAAAAGGTGCTTCATACTTAGTGAAACTGCGTAATTTAGCACTTTAATGCACCGTAACGAAACGAATAACCGGACACTACCCGAAACACCAAAATTTAGCTAAAAGCATTGCTTTGATGTTACAAAGCTAGTTATGATCACCAAACATCATATTACACCCTAGAATACCTAAACACATATAACACCTAACTTAAACACTAGAATTGTAACTAGATAGCTATACCCCCCCCCCCCACATTATGGACGGTTCATAAGGGGCCCATATTGGGATTTTCTTTGATTAATTTAATTTATATGCTTAAGAGTTATGAGGCATATTAAACATAAGTTAAAGAAGTGTTGGAAGGAATTTTTATAAAAACCACTATGTGATGAAACATAACATTCTCACTCTAAAAAATCACCATCTTCTTCCCCTCTTCTTCTTTGGTCTCGGCTCACACCCAACCCACTCACATCAACCTTTTTCAATCCATTTCAAGGCAATCTAAGGTCACTACAAGGTGTATGGAGGCTAACTAAGAAGCCTTGAGGTGCTAGAACTTGAAGGACCTCTTTGTGGAGCTATTAACCTCACATATTCATCATTCTTCATCATCTACCTTCTTGTGCCACTTCCCTAGCCATTAAAGCTAGTTGTAAGCCTCTTGATCACTAATTTAGTTCATGTTTATGTTATGTACAAGTCTCACCATCTAAGTAACTAAACTTTAAAAGATGAAAATGAGAAGATCTAACATAATCATGAAGAAAACAGGTGATTTTAGTAATTTTTGGTGTATGTGATGAAGTTGATGTTGTTAAATCTTGTGTGTATGTTTAGATCTAGTATGTTAAGCTTGTTAGAAGCTTAGATCTAACAAGTTTAAGCATGGATCTTGAAAGATCCATGGTTAAACTTGAAGATGAACATGTGAAACACTTATGTGAACTTGAAAAATGAATTTTTATGCATAAACTTGTAATCTTGAAGTAACAAAGTGTGTATAAAACTAACTTTTGAAACTAAAATCTATGAGAAGCTTGTTAATGGTTTCTCAAGAAGCTTGTTAGTGTAAGATTTAAAGATGTTAAGTATGGATCATGAGGATTTATACTCCCAAGGAGTATAAATACCAAAATACACATATAAATACATGAGGATACCTAAGTATACAAATGTACAAAAATCCTCACAAGAGGAATACATGGACAATACAAGAAAATAAATTTATATTAATATATTTCATATACATATGGACTTTGGACAACTTTGGACATAAACACATATATTTGGACAAATATGTAACCATTACCAAGTAATGAAAATTACACAAAAATCGGGTGAATAACAAGAATAATTATATATATTTTATAGCATGACAAAATATATATATTCCACACAAGACTTAAAAATACATTATTTTTAAGATGTATAATTTCGGAAATTAATAAAAATCAAACTATTGATTTTTGGCAAATAATACAAAATACACAAGTATTTACATAAAAATACAAGTATACTTTCCTAAGTATACTTGCACAAAAATAATATTGAGAATATTATTTCACAAAATACTTATATTTATTTATGGAAAAATAATATAAGCAACATGTATGGACAAGTTAAAAAAAGTCTATTTTTAACACTTATTACTTTGACAAGTTCTACATAAATAAATATATATTTTTGAAAAATAAAATATATATATACAATAAACAATACATGCTCAAAGTGCAATACACAACAAACGGGCAAGACCCGACAAACAAGGGCACGACGCTCATGAAAGATGAATATACAAAGAATAAATACATAAACTAAAGATGGTGACTTGTACTTGTGTGTTACAAGTCTAGTGACTAACATACATAGAGACACATATAGGTCACTGTCGCAACCCCCATCCCCTATTTACCCAGGAACGGGCGGCCGCGGCCAGTTTCAGCGGTATCGGTGTTTATCAGTTTGGTAGCGGAATGTACATCAGGACCGTAGTTAGGAAATATTTTATCAGAGTAAAATACCACGCTTTTATAATATTAAACACGTAGGAAATTCCCAAGTTTCCATTACACATATTTTCATAGGGATAAACCCTATTTTGTTTAAATAAAAACATCTCTTTATTTAGGTAACTTTTATAGCCACTTTTCCAAGCCTTCGGTGCTGTCCAGCTGGCTTCTATTTGGCTTTCACATCTTGTTACCTGAAACGCGTTTAAAATCATTTTTTTCAGTGGGAAATACTGGTGAGTGAATCCCAGTTTAATCAAGACAGATAAAACCGTTTACAGTATTGAGGGCGATCTCACAATTACATTTGTTTCCATCTACTTTAATTACCACCCACGGTACTGTCAACCCGACTTATGGGCATGTTACTACTCACAGTGTAGTAACAAATTTTGTATACAAAACCCCAACATACCGACGATAATTGTAGAATACAAATACTCAATCATTGTTTAATACAAATACTCACATTGCTATCTTAGGGTTTTCCTTTGTGATTTCCTGGTGATTATCTATTAATTACATAATGCACACGTGTTAGTATAATAACCCAATATTTACATTAGTAATACCCTCCCCGATACAGAATTCCAACGACTACGTCGGGCAGAACCACGACAGCCATTACGGAACCATAGATCAATCGGGCAGCGTATCTAATATGTAACCGGGGGTTATGATACTTACAACGAGGCAGAACTTCGTTATTTAGGGGGGTATAATGCCCGGGTATTATGATTCCTACGCAGAATTTTGAGAGAGAAATTGTGTGTGAACGAGTTGGGACTGAAGGCCGATGCCTTCTATTATAGTGTCTGATTGACACTTCCTCGCGGCCCACGTAAACAATATAAGGGGTCTTCAGGGCCTAGCTTTGATTTGTCACTGACTAGCTTTGACACGGATTGGGACACGTGGCAGCTCAGGGGCTCGCCTGGTGTTCGAGCTGTTGCGCCCTGTGTAAGAGACCACTAAGGTCTTCGCGGCCCGCGAGCGACACTCAAAAATTGTTTTTATTTTATTTTTAATTATATAAAGGTATTTAGGGCCAAATCTCGTATTCGTGGCGTATTTTAGGACATATAGGGATACTCTAAATAATTTAGGGGTGTCAGAAATAATTTTGGAGGGTTGTTATATCCTCCCCACCTTGTTTTAGAACTCGTCCTCGAGGTCTACTGAAACAGGTGTGGATATTTTCTCAGCATCTCTGATTCAAGTTCCCAAATGTATTCTGGTCCTCTCTTGGAATCCCATTTTACTTTGACTAGAACTAATCTCTTGTGTTTGAGATTCTTGACTTTCCTGTCTTCAATTTATAGAGGCTTTTCTACAAACTTAAGCTTTTCATTTACCTCTATATCCTTAAGAGGTACTACTAGGGATTCATCGGCTAAACACCTTTTGAGATTACATACATGAAATACATCATGTATTCCTGCCATTTCCTCTATCAGTTGTAGCTGATAGGCTACAGGTCCTATTCTTCTAATAATCTCAAAAGGTCCGACATACATGTGGCTTAGCTTTCCTTTCCTGATGAATCTGACCACTCCTTTCCAAGGAGAGACTTTCAATAACACCTTGTCACCTACCTGAAATTCTAATGGCTTCCACCTGTTATCAGCATAACTCTTTTGTCGATCACGTGTTGCTTTTAGTCGTTCCTTGACTTGAACAATCTTGTCGGTTGTTTCTTGTACTATCTCAGGTCCAGATAGTTGCTTTTCTCCAATTTCTGCCCAGCAGACTGGAGTTCGGCACTTCCGTCCATAAAGTGCTTCGAATGGTGCAGCATTGATACTTGTATGATAGCTGTTATTGTAAGAAAATTCTATTAATGGTAAGTGATCGTCCCAATTACCTCCGAAATCAATTACACAAGCTCTAAGCATATCTTCCATCGTCTGAATTGTCCTTTCGCTTTGTCCGTCCGTTTGAGGATGATAAGCGGTGCTTAGATTTAGCTTGGTTCCCATTGCTATTTGAAAACTTGTCCAAAAATGAGAGGTAAAACGGCTATCTCTATCAGAAACAATTGATAAAGGAATTCCAAGTAATGAAACTATTTCATTTACATATAACTTAGCTATCTGTTCCATACTGAATGTTTCCTTCATTGGTAGGAAATGAGCTGACTTAGTTAGCCTGTCTACAATCACCTAGTATGTATCATTACCTTTCCTTGTCTTGGGTAGTTTGGTAACAAAATCCATTGTTATCAATTCCCATTTCCAAACTGGCATTTCTAATTGTTACAACAAATCGGAGTGTTTGTGATGTTCAGCTTTAACTTGCGCACAAGTTAGACACTTAGAAACATAAGCTGCTATATCCTTCTTCATTCCTATCCACCAGAAGTTCTTTCTTAAATTCTGATACATCTTATCATTTCCAGGATGCATCGTATACTTAGACTTATGGGCTTCTTCTAATATACGGTGTCGTAGGTTTCCTAATTTGGGTATCCACACTCTTTTCTTATGGAATCTCCAAATTCCGTCTGTTCCTTGCTCTAATTCCTTAATCATTCCTTTCAATTTCTCAGTATCATCCTTGATTACTGATTCTTGTGCTTTTCTAATCTTTTCATTTAAATCTACTTGTAGATTTAATTAAAGGGAACGTACTCTTTTTGGCTTTTCATGATACTTTCAACTTAAAGCATCAGCAACTACATTTGCCTTTCCGGCATGATACCAGATATTACAATCGTAATCACTTAGTATCACCATCCAGCGTCTTTGTCTCATGTTCAACTCTTTTTGCCCGAAGACATATCTTAAACTCTTGTGATCAGTGAAAATGGTAAACTTGCTACCATAAAGGTAATGTCTCCAAATCTTAAGGGCAAAAATTATAGCTCCTAATTCTAAATCATGGGTTGAATAATTCTCTTCATGATTTTTAAGTTGTCTAGAGGCGTTAGATATAACTTTTTGACGTTGCATTAACATACATCCATAACCTAACTTAGAAGCGTCACAATAGACTACAAAGTCTTTGGTTCCTTCTGGTAACGCTAGTATGGGTGCGTTGGTTAATCTCTGCTTAATAATTCTAAAGGCTTATTCTTGTTTTGGTCCCCATTCAAACTTAACAGATTTACAGGTTAGCTTAGTTAAGGGAATGGCTATTCTAGAAAAATCTCGGATAAATCTTCTATAATAACCAGCCAATCCTAGGAAACTTCTAACCTCGGTTGGTGATTCAGGGGTTTTCCATTTAGTAATCGCCTCAATCTTTGTGGGATCTACATGAATTCCTTCATAATTGACTAAATGCCCAAGAAACTGTACTTCCTCTAACCAAAATTCACACTTTGAAAACTTTGCATAAAGCTTTTCTTTTCTTAATAAACTTAGAAGTGTGTGCAAATGCTTTGCATGTTCCTCTTTGCTCTTAGAGTAAATAAGAATATCATCTATAAAGACAATTATGAATTTATCCAAATATGGCTTACATATTCGGTTCATCATGTCCATAAATGTGGCTGGGGCATTGGTTAGACCAAATGGCATGACAGTAAATTCATAATGGCCATACCTTGTTCTAAATGCGGTCTTAGGAATGTCCTCTTCCTGTACCTTTAATTGATGATATCCTGAGCGTAAATCAATCTTAGAGAAAAATCGAGCTCCTTGCAATTGATCAAACAAGTCATCGATTCTAGGTAATGGGTTCCGATTTTTAATCGTGACTTTGTTCAATTCACGGTAATCAATGCATATACACATTGACCCGTCTTTCTTCTTGACGAACAATATTGGTGCTCCCCATGGTGATGAACTTGGCTGTAAGAATACTTTCTCCAACAATTCGTCCAATTGTTTCTTTAACTCTTGCATTTCTGCTGGAGCCAAATGGTAAGGTGCTTTGGCAATTGGTGCTGTTCCTGGTAGCAGATGAATTATAAATTCAATTTCCCTGTCCAGCGGTAGTCCGGGTAATTCTTCCGGAAACACATCTTGAAATTGAGATACTACGGAAATATCTTTCAGTTCTTTTTCTTTAGTGTTAATGATTATAGAAATCAAATACACTAATGATCCTTTTCTTACATAACTGGCTATTTTTATCACAGAGATGAATTTTGCAGATCTAGACGGCTTATCTCCTTTAATTGTGATCTTTTCACCCTTTGGTGAATTTACTTGGATTGACCTTTGATCACGTAAAATACTGGCTTTATTGGCTATTAACCAATCCATTCCTAATACAACATCAAATCCGGCCAGCTTCATTGGGTAAAGGTTTGCAATAAACTTTTGATTTAAAAATTCTATTCTTGCTCCCTGCAGGATTTCGGTAATCTTAATGCTTTCCCCATTTGCTGTTTCTACTAGACATTCTTGTGGGAGTTTAGTTAATGGTTGATTGAGATGTTTGCAAAATAAAGTATTAATAAAACTTTGGTTCGCACCAGAGTCAAATAATACTTTAGCAAAAACATCATTAACTAAAAACGTACCGGCTATCACGTCCGGAATCATTTTGGCTTCTTCTGCTGTCAGAACAAATGCTCTAGCATTTTTAGTGTTCTTGTTGTTCATGGCTGGAGCTAGTTTCGGACAGTGTGGCTTGATGTGTCTTTTTTCTCCACAGTTGAAGCACACTCCATTACTAGGTTTCTTCCTACAATCTTCTTCCTTGTGTCCTGGTATCTTGCAAAAATTGCAGTAAGTGGAGCATTTTCTTGAATGCTTCTTCTTGCAGGCCTTGCAGTAAGGTGCGGAGGTAGAACCTACGTTTCTCCCACGGTTAGAATTTCCATAGCAGAATTCCTGGGTAAGCCTTTGAGCTAGGTTCCTCCTCTGGTCCTCTTCTCGCATACGTACTAATTCATCAGTCAAGGTGTTTGCTAGTTCCACAGCTTCTTCTATGGTTTGGGGTCTAACTGCCTTGACTACATGCCTAATCTCACTGATTAATCCCCATATGTAACGGGAGATTAATACTGGTTCTGGTGATGCAAGGGTTGGCACTATTCTAGCATATTCAAAGAATAAAGTAGTATAACCCTTACTATCTATTCCAGTCATTCTAAGGTTAAAGAACTTATTTGCCATCTGTTCTTTTTCATTGGGAGGGAAGAATTTCCTTTCCACCATGTTATTAAATTCCTCCCATTCCATATTGTAAACCCTGTCACTTCCTCTAGACTGGAGGATAATGTTCCACCATTCTAAGGCTGAGTTTTTAAACAGATTGGAGGCAAACATTATCTTATCCTCTTCTGCACACTTGCTTATTTTCAAGACTGCCTCAGTCTTTTCTATCTAGTGTAGAGCTGCAACGGCCCCTTCATTTCCCGAGAATTCCATTAGTTTACAAGACCATAATTCCTTATAAGAATAACCATAAGACATTGCTCTTCTTCTTTTGGGAATGGGCACTTGAAGTATGGGTTCATTGTTTACGCTGTGTTCTGGTTCAGTAGGTCGTTTACTGCCATTATTACTTTTATTACCAGCTTCCTTAACCGTTTTGATAATATGTGGCATGGCATCGATAATCCCTTGTGCCACTATGTGTTGGATGGCACTGTTATCCATTGGTTTCCGTTATTATTGTTATTCAGGTTATCGTTATTTTGGTTTTCCTAGTTCACTTTGTTGTCCATCTGAATTTTAAACATTTGCCACATATTAATATTACAAAATAATATTTAATGCAAACAATCACACAACACGCATATTGATCAAAATCGTCGAACATTGCGACCTTTACTCTTTTTATATATTATGCGTCTAACACAAACTGGAACTGAAATCTAAAATTACAATACTATTATGCATCCGTAGCTATTGCCTAGATTTTTTTAAGCATACACACATATTATATTATTATTATTATTACTATTACCGATAGGGGTTCATCCAAAATTCCATGTTACGCTCGTCATATTTCCAGACGAGTCGTTCCCCTATTTGTCTCATCCTCTCACTTCCTTCTAAAATCTCCTCACCAAAGGTTCGGAGTTCTTGCACATTCTCAGTGCTCATGGGTGGTGCAGGTGCTGGTATTGGATTTGGGAACTGGGGCATGGGTTCTTCGTGTGGGTAAGGGTTTTCTAGAATTTCCCTAATGTATTGATCATTATCATAATAGGGGTCTAGAGGGTCCAAGTTTGGGTAGGCTGCTAGGTTTGGCATGGGTTCCTCTGGTATTGGGTAGTGTTGTTGGTAATCCCTATGATCGTCAAACCAGGGGTCATAGTCTGGGTCTGGGTCTGAGGGATGGGGTGCTGGTACTCTAGGGATTTCAGCTGAGTCAAAATCAGGCATTGGGATTTGGTTTTCTGGGTTGGCTTCAATTTCCATTGGTTGTGTGGGAAACAATGGTAATGGCTGGGGTGCTATGAGTTGTTCTAAATTCGGTTCGGCAGCTGTGGTTGCTAAGATATGAAAATTTGCTAAACTCCTATTGAGCATATCCTGAGTGTAAGCATTCGTTTCTCTCTTAGCGACTGCTAAAGCTCGCTGTTGCTGTAACTTTTTCATCCTTTTTCTACGTTCGTGAGCTCCTCTGCTGAACCATCCTCTCTTCTTGGGTGGGAGTGGCTCTTCAGATTGTGCCTTGAACATGAATATTCCATCTTCAGTATCATCCGAATACCCCGAGGGGGTAGGCTGTGAAGAGGTGCCTTCGTCCCTAGGTGAGCTGGACAACTGACGGTAAGCGTCCGAAGGACCTTGGTCACTCATACTGTAAACTAATAAATAGTCAAATAACACATAATAATAATATACAGATATGCACGTAGTTCCGTAAATAATTTCCTAACATATTGAATAATATTTTTGGTGTCAGCAGAACACTTCTGTGGCTGAATCAGTGGTTGTAGCTCTGATACCACCTTCTGTCGCAACCCCTGTCCCCTATTTACCTGGGAACGGGCGGCCACAGCCAGTTCAGTGGTATCGGTGTTTATCAGTTTGGTAGCAGAATGTACATCAGGACCGTAGTTAGGAAATATTTTAATCAGAGTAAAATACCACGCTTTTTATAATATTAAACACGTGGGAAATTCCCAAGTTTCTATTACACATATTTTCATAGGGATAAACCTTATTTTATTTAAATAAAAAAACCATCTCTTTATTTAGGTAACTTTTATAGCCACTTTTCCAAGCCTTCAGTGCTGTCCAGCTGGCTTCTATTTGGCTTTCATATTTTGTTACCTGAAACGCGTTTAAAAACATTTTGTCAGTGGGAAATAATGGTGAGTGAATCCCAGTTTAATCAAGACAGGTAAAACCGTTTACAGTATTGAGGGCGATCTCGCAATTAAATTTGTTTCCATCTACTTTAATTACCACCCACGGTACTGTCAACCCGACTTGTGGTCATGTTACTACTCACAGTGTAGTAACAAATTTTGTATACAAAACCCCAACATACCGACGATAATTATAGAATACAAATACTCAATCACTGTTTAATATAATGTATATCCTTTGAGGTTTTGTAAAAACAATTTGCAAAAAGGAGATTACTCACATTGCTATCTTAGGGTTTTCCTTTGTGATTTCCTGGTGATTATCTATTAATTACTCAACGCACATGCGTTAGTATAATAACCCAATATTTACATTAGTAATACCTTCCCCGAGACAGAATTCCAATGACTACGTCGGGCAGAACCACGACAGCCATTACGGAACCTTAGATCAATCGGGCAACGTATCTAATGCGTAACCGGGGGTTATGATACTTACAGCGAGGCAGAACTTTGTTATTTAGGGGGGTATAATGCCCGGGTATTATGATTCCTACGCAGAATTTTGAGAGAGAAATTGTGTGTGAACGAGTTGGGACTGAAGGCTGATGCCTTCTATTTATAGTGTCTGATTGACACTTCCTCGTGGCCCGCGTAAACAACATAAGGGGCCTTCGCGGCCTACGACATAGGGTGCGTAGGGCCTAGCTTTGATTTGTCACTGTCTAGCTTTGACACGGATTGGGACATGTGGCAGCTCAGGGGCTCGCCTGGTGTTCGAGCTGTCGTGCCCCATGTAAGAGACCAATAAGGTCTTCGCGGCCCGCGAGCGACACTCGGAAATTGTTTTTATTTTATTGTTAATTATCTAAAGGTATTTAGGGCCAAATCTCGTTTTCGTGGCGTATTTTAGGACATATAGGGATACTCTAAATAATCTAGGGGTGTCAGAAATAATTTTGGAGGGTTGTTATAGTCACGACGCTCACGAAGCAAACCCGATGAAGTTTATGACGCAGGTTACGCAAAATTGTGAGTTCATGTCCCCACTTTTAAACATTTTTCTTGTTTTCTAAACTTGGGGAAAATACATGTACTGTGGTATGACAAAACAAAACTAAGGAATGACTTTACAGATCATGTCACGAATAGGGTGTCATAAGCACCATTAATCAACGTACGTCCTAGACCGCGGAACAAAAGGTTAGATCTAATGGGTTTCAGGCAGCCACACTCTTGGCCACATTTTTACCGAGAGTGCGTTTGTGTCTCTAGTCGTGAATCGACAATTAAAATGCCTATGGTTTGGATGCTTCCTATGTCGTTACATATGTTAGTGGGCTCGCGAACCATTAGCGATCTCGTATTCCTTACGCTTACATTTACAAAATACTTTTTCAAGTACAATCTCATACCATGATTCTTACAAAAATACTTAAATGTTTTACACAAAGCTGCATGAATTCACACCAACTTATGTTGACGATTTTCCAAAACTTATATGTATTTCAGGTAATTAAGTGGATTTACGTGCGGTCTCTCTCTTGCTCAAGGATGTCGTTTATGTTTTTAGTTATGTTGTGTCAGGACTCCAATGCCTCTTTTGTGGGATTTGGTTGTTATATTCCACTTCGTGTAGTGATATAAGGATCAAAACCATGATGTTTGTCTTTGAAATAAAGATGTAAACTATTCAAACAATTATCTATCATGTGATGTAAACACTTAACTTATGTTTTGGATATTTAATATCAAAGGCTTCTTGGAGTTTGTTTTATGATCATGTAGTATGTTTACCATTCGTATGCAATGAGAACCTTTCAGGATCACACCTCGTGCTTCCGCCTTAGAAAGGGGTGTGACATTAGTATGAATCAATACAAGTGACATTATATGTGAATCTCTACTTCTACATTTTTTTATATTGTTTTAGTGTATTACAATGTTTTCCGTACGTTGTGATACATGATTTGCGTGAATAGATCTTGTATTGACTAGCGTTAAAGGACCTTACAGTGTTTTTTTTTTCAAATAAAGTATTTTCCTTATTTAAAAGAAAACGTTTTTTACTTATTTTTTTCAAATTAACTTTTTTTATTCATAGAAGAGTAAAATGTTAAAAACGCTGGTCATATTTGCTTATTTCATTTAAATGACTTTTTTTTGCATTTATATCCTTGAGGTTTGCCCTTTATTATTATTTTTATCCGAATCACGGTTGTTTATTTTTTATGTTAAGATGAGTGGCATTTTTGTCCTTTTAGCTAAGGTTCAACATATTAAAGTTGGTACAAGATATTAATGCACAAACACGATCCCACCTCTATCTCTTCACAATAGTAGTGCTCCTGTACCGTACCAAATTTGAAGCCAATCAACCTAATATACTAGACGGCTTTAATGATTTGTATAGGACTGTCACAAGAAGAATTACTACATGGGCCTTAAAGGTAAAAGATATACAGTACATGTTGGTAATTTTGATCCATTTGCATATGAATGGGTTGATTGGATTGTGTTTAATGTCAAATTGGTTGAACCAAACAAACTAGCTAAAAGGGGGAACAATTTCAATGGGTGTGTTGGTTGAAAAACTATATAAATGAAGATCCAGGCCTTCGAGTAGTTTCTAGTACTGGACAAACTATAACAACTAATCTTTCATTGATATCAAGCTAAAGATCCAAATCTATAAATACTCGTTTGTTGGGTAAGTCCCAATTTCTGGAATATCGCCTGCTCCTGAAGGTGTCCCTTCAGTTATGGTATGCTTTGAAATAGATGCCAACCGAATCCTCATAGTCACTGCTGGGATTATATCCATCGGTAAGGTTGAGAAAATAACAATGATCAATGTAAACGTGTTAAAATATGTGACATATCATTCATATATAATCTCATATATTTCAACTTCATGTTATTAATAAGTCTATCTAACATTTTTTTTCTTTATTTTGTTACATGTATAATTGGCTGATCTTGGCTGGACTATTGGGCTTCTGAGAGTTAAAGGTGTTGTTGGGCTGCAGAGCTAATGACTAGGCCTCCTGCTGCGAAACTAATGACTGGGCTAGTGAAGTCTGTTGAAAGAAGTCAAGTATAATTGTCCGGGTTTGTTGCTCCGGGTGAATAAATACCCCTCCAGATCCATATTTGCAATATCTTAGATTTTTTTCTTGTTACCTGTTCTCTCAGTTTCTCTCACTAGCGATTTAGGGTTTCAACTCAGAGACATTCAGATTCCGAGTTGGTGTGAGTCTATTGTTCGTTTAGTTACAAGATCATCGTGTTGATGATCTTGTGAGAGTTAAGAGAGTTGGTATTTCTTCCGTTTTGGTCTTGTAATTTGTTCGGATTATATTTTCTAGGGTTTATAACATCTAGGTTTAGGTATAATCTGAGTTCTACAAGTTTGATACCGCTGTTTTGACATGGTATCAGAGCCATAGAGGCTCTAAGTGTTGTCTGTGATTGTTGATCCTCGATTATTATTCCGATGTGATTATCAGATCTGGTCAGATCTGTGGTTGTTTGAGAGTTCTTCAAAGAAGCCTGGTGCCATTCAAAGAGGCTCTTGGTCGTTGCTGGTCAGATCGTGCCGCTTAAAGAACCTTTGGTTGCGTCGATCGTTGTTGGTCAGATTGTACCATTCAAAATTTTGGTTCTATTCAAGAAGCAAAAAACCCCATATCTAGGGTTTGAAGGTTCAATCTGGGTCTTGGTGAACCTTTGTTTGCCGACATCGGATTCAATTATTGTGGTTAAAATCTTGGAAGCTGCCACTCCAGTTAGGGTTCAATCCTTGAAGATTGTAAAACCCTACCTGGATTTGGAGGAACCCTGACTTGGGTTCTTTACTCGGTGATATTTTTCTTTGTTTTACTCGTATTTTTTTTACTGTTTCTTTGAATCTAGGCATTCTTGTTGCTGGACTAGTTGGGCCGGTGTTGATTGGGACACATAGAGGGGACACTCTGTTGCATATATACGTGTTATTATGTGTATTCTATGTTTTTTTGTGTTCTTTGTGAATACTTGTTGTTGTGTATTCGTTGTTTGATATCTGTGTTTTGTTTGTTTACATTAGTTGTGGTCCAGCCTCTGTTCAAAGATTTGGGTAGGCACCTTTAGAGTGACGAACCTACCATCTGGCCCCTGAGACAGTTGCTGTTTGTTTAGCATAATCTTGTCTGACTGTTCTTTAATCTTGTCTTCTAATTCTTGTTTTAATTCTTCATGATGGCTGATGAAAATGAAACTTTAATTAGTAAATTAGAACCTGATAGTCCTTTATACTTACATCCTAGTGATTGTATTGCTTTGACTATAGTTAGTGTAAAACTTAAAGGAACAGAAAACTATACAGTGTGGGCTATTGCTATGAGTTTGGCTTTGAGAGTTAAAAACAAAACAGGCTTTATTGATGGAACTTTTGTTAAACCTGAGGGTAATGCAGTTCTTGAAACTCAATGGGAAAGATGTAACTCTGTGGTTCTTACCTGGTTACTTAATTCTGTGTCTGAAGAACTTTATTTGGGTCATGTTCCTATTACTTCTTTAACCTCTGATCAGTTAACCAAATTGTTGAATTTGTTGAAGGAACAATCACCTGAAACACTGCAGAGTTGTAAAGTAGTTTTTTCTGTTCTAATATTTTTACTAAACCAGTGTATACTTTTGCTAACTTTTTTGAAAAAGGGTCTGGTTGGATAATAGATTCAGGAGCTAACAATCACATGGTTAATTCTGAAACTAATCTGGTTGATTATTTTGATATTTCAAATCTAAAAGTTCAGGTTAAACATCCTAATGGTGCTAGTGCTTTCGTAACTAAAATAGGTTGTGTAAAGTTAGTAGATGGGGTTGTTTTAAAAGATGTGTTTGTTGTTCCTGAATACTCTGTTAATCTGATATCTGTTCATAAATTAGAAAAGGATAATTCATTGTATATTGGCTTTGATGAACATAAATGTTATATTCAGGATTTAGTAACCAAGAGAGTCCTGGTGACTGGTAATCAATTTGAAGGTCTTTATTTGTATGGTAATGCTATTTTATCTAATAAGGTGTGCTTTAATAGTATTAGTTCATATAAGTTGTAGCATGCTCGACTATGTCACCCTGCTGATCAGGCTGTTAAAGTATTTCAAGATACTTTAAAGTTTTCCACAAAAACTGATCATGGTCCTTGTAATGTGTGTCACAAGGCTAGCAACATAGAGTTCCTTTTCCTTTAAGTGAACATAAGAGTTCTAGATTGGGTGAACTTGTTCATTTAGATGTGTGGGGACCTTACATGGTGCCTAGTAAGGAGAGACATAGATATTTTCTTACCATTGTTGATGACTATTCTAGGGCTGTTTGGATTTGCTTAATGAAAAACAAAACTGAAGTGGTTGAAAATGTGAAAGATTTTGTTAACACTATTCAAACACAATTTGGTCAGTTGGTTAAATGTTTTAGAAGTGACAACGGTTTTGAGTTTGTGAATAGTCAGATGTTGACATTTTTTAAACTTAAAAGAATAGTTCATCAAACTACATGTGCCTATACTCCTCAACAAAATGGGATTGTTGAGAGAAAGCATAGGCACTTGTTGAATGTTACTAGAGCATTACTTTTTCAAAGCAATTTACCTGTCAGGTTTTGGCATGAATGTGTATTAACTACTGCTTATCTTATAAATAGGACACCATCTACTGTATGACCTGGCAAGACTCCTTATGAAATGATATATAAATTTTGTCCCTTCCTAGAATATTTGAGAGTTTTTGGATGCTTGTATTTTTGTACTATTTTAAATGATAGTAATAAACTGAATAGCAGAGATGAAAAGTGTGTCTTTATAGGGTATTCATATGATTAAAAAGGTTATAAGTTGTTTAGTTTGGATACTAAAACTATAATTTTTTCAAGAGATGTGAAATTTTATGAAATAATCTTTCCATTTAAAGAACAATTTGTTTTTGAAAACTGTGATTCAAATCTCTGTAAAGACATAAATGCTCTTAACTTTTTCGATTTGTATAATGGCTCAGAATCCAAAATTTCTCACAGTCCCTATGATGAAAGAAGGGATCAAGGTGAGATTTATGTAAGAACACTAGATGCTCAGCAGTCAGTGGAGACTGATACTTCTAATGTTGAGGCTGAATCTCAGCAGACAAGTGAAGTTCAGGATTCGCTTGACAGGGCAGAGCCTGTGACTATTTCAAATGAAACTCAGAATGCTTCTGAGGGGGACACAGTAGATTCCGAGCCACCTGTTTTGATACCTAGAAGGTCTTCAAGAACTTCTGTTTTTCCTAAAAAACAAAATGACTTTGTGGTTGGTGGTAAGGTTAAGTATGGGATTGAGAAAGTAGTTAATTTTTCTAGACTACATAGTGATCATTTGAGCTTTGCTACTACATTAACTAAAAGTTTTGAACCTAGGAATTATAAAGAAGCTTGTCAAGATCCAAATTGGGTAGATGTTATGAATGGTGAAATACAAGCATTGCATAGAAATAATACCTGGGATGTAGTAGACAAACCTAAAGGTAGGAGTGTGGTTAGATGTAAATGGATCTTTAAAATCAAGTACAAATCTAATGGGGAGGTCGAAAGGTATAAAGCTAGGCTTGTAGCAAAAGGGTTTAGTCAAAAGGAGGGTATAGATTATGATGAAACGTTTTCTCCAGTGGTTAAACTTGTTACTGTCAGATGTGTCATTGCATTAGCTGTTCAAAATAACTGGAAATTGTTTCAATTAGATGTAAATAATGCTTTCTTATATGGTGATTTGAATGAGGAAGTTTTTACGTCTCTGCCTGAGGGTTATGGTCTTGATGTGTCTTCTAAAGTTTGTAAATTAAAGAAGTCCTTATATGGACTTAAACAAGCTCCTAGGATGTGGAATGAAAAGCTTGTTGGTGTTCTAACTGAGTTTGGCTTTGTACAAAGCAAGTGTGATACTTCACTGTTTGTTAAAAGTACTAATGGTGTTTTTATAGTATTACTTGTATATGTTGATGACATAGTAATAACTGGTAACTCAATATCTGAGATTAATGAAGTTAAAGAAAGTTTTAAGGAAAGGTTCTTAATAAAAGATCTTAGAATGTTATAGTATTTTCTTGGTATTGAAGTATTATATTGTGATAATGGTATTTGTTTGTCACAAAGGAAATACTATACTGATTTATTATCTGAATATGGTATGCTAGCATGTAAACCGGTTAGTTGCCCTATAGAACTAAACAATAGTTTAAATGCTATGCTAACTAATAATAATGGTCTGCTTGATAATGTAACTGGATATCAGCAGTTAGTAGGAAAACTGACCTACTTGTCTCATACAAGACCTGATATATCATATGCAGTACATTTTTTAAGTCAGTGCATGCATAGCCCTACTGAGGGTCATTTAAAAGTAGCATTTCACTTATTAAGGTATCTTAAATCTGCTCCAGGTAAGGGTATCTTGTTTAGTAAGTCTGAAATGTTTAATCTTTACGCTTATGTTGATCCGGATTGGGCTAAATGCTTGACTTCCAGGAAGTCAGTTACAGGATATTGTGTTTTTCTTGGAAACTGTTTAGTGTCCTGGAAAAGTAAAAAATAGTCTACTGTATCTAGATCATCAGCTGAAGCTGAGTATAGGGCTATGTGTGCAGCTGCATGTGAAGTTATCTGGTTAAAAAGTTTGTTGAATTAGTTTAATGTAGTTGTCAGTGTTCCTATTTCTCTGCGTTGTGAAAATACTGCTGCAATATCAATTGCAGCAAATCCAGTATTTCAAGATCGGACCAAACATTTTGAGATAGACTTGTTTTTCTTAAGAGATTGTATTTCAAAAGGAATTATAAAATGTATTGGGATTAAGTCTGAATGTCAGTTGGCTGACTTGTTCGCAAAAGAAGTGTTAGTTGGGGGGGGGGGGGGTGTTAAAATATGTGACATATCATTCATATATCATCTCATATATTTCAACTTCATGTTATTAATAAGTCTATCTAACATCTGTTCTTTATTTTGTTACATGTATAATTGGCTGATCTTGGCTGGACTATTGGGCTTTTGAGAGTTAAAGGTGTTGTTGGGCTGCAGAACTAATGACTGGGCCTCCTACTGTGGAACTAATGACTGGGCTCCTTTACAAGTGAAGTCGGTTGATAGAAGTCAAGTATAATTGTCCGGGTTATCCGGGTTTGTTGCTCCGGGTGAATAAATACCCCTCCAGATCCGTATTTGCAATATCTTAGATTTTTTTTCTTGTTACCTGTTCTCTCAGTTTCTCTCACTAGCGATTTGGGGTTTCAACTCAGAGACATTTAGATTCCGAGTTGGTGTGAGTCTATTGTTCGTTTAGTTACAAGATCATCGTATTGATGATCTTATGAGAGTTAAGAGAGTTGGTATTTCTTCTGTTTTGGTCTTGTAATTTGTTCGGATTGTATTTTCTAGGGTTTATAACATCTTGGTTTGGGTATAATCTGAGTTCTACAAGTTTGATACCATTGTTTTGACAAAACGGAAGGAAGACTTTTCAAGGAAGAGATTGAAAAGAAGGTAGTAGCTGAGCCGGTTCAACGTTTTTCGAGGCCTAAAACAAGATAGAATTTTGAGGCCCTTTTGAATTAAGTGCTCAACTATAAAGGTATAAAAGAGCTTCCAACAAAATAGATAAAATCAAGTGTTCAAACTATACTGGTATTAATCAAGGAGGGGATCGTTGTTTATTTTATTGAAACTCAAAACAAATAAATGAATATTGAGTTTTGAGACTACAAAGCAAACTCAACAGCAGGAGTTTTTGTTGGTTTCCTTGCTCACTTTAGATTTTATAGCTTTTAAACCCAAATATGAATGCATTAGCAAAATCCCTAATATATACAATTTAATATGCAAAATAAAATGGGAGCGTTGAAAAAAGAGGAGGCCCTAAGCCACTACTTCACTTAAATGTAGAGCCGACCCTGGGAAGAAGATGCTAAGAAGTACAAACATGAGGAACAAGAATTCATGAAGAAAGCCGATGTCTACACTCTACAATGTATTAGAGGATTTCTTATACAAGGCGAATAATAAGATCAAAGAGTGCAAGGTGCGCCCAGAGATCTTGGAAGGAAAATAAAAAAAAACGATTGCTGAAACAGAAACTACCAAGTGACTTGAGGACAACCAAGTTGCACCTAACATATGTTTGCCCCTTTTTAGGTCTATGGTTGTTGAACATCAGCATCTGACCTTTTATTATATATCTAGCTTCTACCGAATATGTCATGGATATAAATATAAATGGTTGTTTAATACTCAACCCAAGCAAGTTGATGATACTTTTGACAAATAATTTAGTGTATTGTGGATAAAAATGGTTGCTAAATAATTTAGTATTTTGTTGGTTTGTTGTTGAGTATGATTCATTTACGTGTTACAACAGATCTATGCAAAGAAGGCATAAGCCTAGATTAACATGCATGAATTACTTACGTTAAACACATGCCATTAGACTATGGGGTATGGGGCTTGGGTTGGGGAAAACGCCCAAGCCACCACCCCGGGTGGGCTTGGGTTTGAAGCCGGGCGTGGAGCGGTCTTGACATCCGAGCTGGCGGCCTCCTATTCGCTGTCCACCGCCATGTCATAGCGGCCTAGCGGGTGTTTGAATTTTAAATTCAAACCGTTTGGCCAAGCCAAGCGGTCACCCCGGGTCCCAACATCCCCTATAAATGTAACCCCAAACCCCATCGGCTACCCCATCCCAAACCGTCGCTATCCACCGCTACCCCACTGGCTACCCACTTGATCCCACGAATCCGCTACCCCAACCCGAAGAAGATGGCATCTTGGACCCACGGGGGAAGAATTGGCTCTCGTCACAAGCGTCGTTGACGCTATGAAGGGGCGGCAACCCGGCCAAACACGATATTGGCCGGAAGCATTCGCAACCTACCGACATAACGTCGGACACGATCGCCACAACCTCAACGCGTGCCAACATAAATGGCGCAAGCTACGGCCCAAGCTCGATCATTTCAAGGCTTACTACAAAGCCGTTCCGAGCGGCGAGTTAAGCCACGAGGACCGGGTGGCGGTGGCTAACATAGAGTTTCGAGGCAAGGAGCGAAAGACGTTCGACAAGATCGCCCTTTTTGAAATTTATCTAACGCTCTAGGTTTTTTATTTTGTAATTTTTAGGAATTATATAATTTTTAGGATTATGTAATTTTTAGGATTATGTAATTTTTAAAATTTTAATGAAATTTTAGGTTTTTTTTTTATAAATGTTGTGTGAATTTTATAAATTTTTTGTAATTTTTTTTAATAATCTGCCAACCCAAGCGGTGCACCTACGCCCCGCCATACCCAACGGACACGTCACTAGGCGGTGGGGGGCTCCAATTCCACGTGTCAACTCATGCCCCAATCCAAGCCAACCCAAGCCCCACCATACCCCACGGTCTTATTTTTGGATTCATGATTACTTAAAGTTGTTCATGTGGTGCTTCAGGTAGGGGCGGACCCACATAGAGCAGGTCCCAGACCCCGATGTTTTTTAAAAAATTAGTAGATCTGGTATATTAAATTTTATAAGGACCCCATAAATAGAATTAAGTGAACACCATTGGCGGAGCTTAGTGGAAAACCGGGGGTGCACCCGCCCCCGAATGTTTCGTTTAGAAGTGTTAAATTTCCGATTTTTCGTCCAAAAATTTTAAAATTATAAAGGATCACTCCCCCAATTATTTTGCCTAAATATTTATACAATATATAAATTGAGTCCCATGACTTCCCCCCCCCCCCCCCCCCCCCCCCCCCCCCCCCCCCCCCCCCCCCCCCCCCCCCCCCCCCCCCCCCCCCCCCCCCCGCGGAACTTTCAGTCAAGCTCCGCCACTGGCTGACACCATAAAAAAAGTAAAGTTGTTGTGGTGGTAAACCCTTCTCTTTACCAACAAGAGGTAATGGTTTCAATCCTTGACCGGACCCTAATAAGGCTGACCCGAAAATTTTAACGTTTTGTTATAAAAATTTTGAACACCGAAAAAAATGGACCCCAATGAAAAAAAATCATGAATCCACCACTAGCTTCAGGTCATTATGTTTGGTGAGGAATCACACATGTATTGCTTGAGGTGCCTTATTACATACATCTTGCTTGACTTGCTTTAGTTTCGCTCACGGTTGACATCATAATTGAATCTGATATCAGTTGGGACACATGTCGTAACATGCGGGCATTCTCACTAGTATAGTAAAAATGAACCTTTAATGCCTGTTATATACCTGTAGGCTTTTTTATGCTCTAAACATGCCCGCTATGCATGTCATGATGTGGGGCAAACATTGAGCTTCAAAATTCCAGTAATTCAATTCTAATCAGCATACATCTTCGAATTAGTTTGATTAAATTAAAATATAATTTCACTTCAATAGTTCAATGTCTTCTAATTTTGTTGCCATGTTACTAATATATAATATTATCAATATCAATTTATTTTGTAACTCCTTAAAAAAATAATAAAATCAATGAGTTATGCAATAAATCCATCCTTGGAGGAAGTTATTATCTTTCGGGTTGATGTATATTTGGATTAAGGCTGTCCAAACTGCTCGAAGATCGCTCGAAAAATGCCTAAAAAATGCTCGTTCGATTCCCGTTCAGTTTGTAAATGAGCCGCTCGGCTCGGTTCGACTTGAAAACGAGCCAAGCATGAGCAAAGGTCCGCTCGCTCGTCGATCACTCGGTTTCGCTCGAATTATTTTTATTAAATAATTAATAGATATATATATTATAGATTTTAAACATTTATATATATATATATATATATAGGGTCGGGATTTAGAGAAAACGGTAGAAAGTGTGAGAACGCTTAACGATCGTCCGATCAAAACAATCTATGGACTAGATTGGGGCAGTGACGTTTTCGTAAATAACATCAATTTTATTACGTGGACGCGCTTCATTAAGGGTAAAAGGGTCTTTTGACTACTCCACACAAAACGCCATCTCAAGAAATAAAACGCCAAAAACAAAAATCACACAGCATCCGCTAAAAACGCCATTAGATATAAAACGCCAAACTTAATTATAGTAAAATCCCGCCTAAAAAAACCGCCAAAAAAAATCCTATATATACAACAACTCAGACCTTCAATTAAAAAACACAAAACAGAAAACCCAAACGTCATATTTAATATATATCATTCGACTGATAAACGCCAGAAAACCCAAACATCAAATATATTGCTCTCAATAAAATGTAGCTGTATGGTGTGGACAACATTGTCAGTTATCTTTCTTAACTGAGTATTAGCAATGTTATCCAACACCATACAACAACACTTTATTGATTTTAGCATGATCAAATTTACAGTTTTAAGATGGTTTATTTTGTGGCGTTCTTTTTCTCGGAAAAACGCCAAAAAAGATAACATTTTGGCTGAAAGGATGTAAACTCAATAACATTTTGCTGCATAAGATGGACAAAAATTATAGAAAAAGTGACTGATTTCAAACGAAAGTCGAAACAGCCAGTGAAGATGCTTCATAAGAAGAAGAGACTGGTGACAGTGAAGATTTGAAGATCAATATTTATTTTGTTTAATTTTCTTTTTCAGTTGATTGTTATTTAATAAAAACGCCATACTAATAAAAACGCCAAAAAGGCAAATGTCTTACACCTTTGGCGTTTATCAAACCATCATAAAATTACTTTGGACAAGTATTATAAAAAAACTTTTTTTATGTATTCTTTTTTTTTTTCCTTTTCAGTTGATTGTTGAATAATAAAAACACCATATATAATAAAAACGCCAAAACAGCCAAAATGGTTGTTTAAACGATATCATCCTGTTAAACGCCACCAAAAAACTCCCAACTATAATAAAATTAATTTAAAAAAGTATTATAAAAAACCCCAAAAAAATAAAAAAATAAAAAAATAAAAAAATAAAAAATAAAAAATAAAAAACAAACTTGAAAATGTAACTAGAAAACAGTAACTTCAAATCAGAAAAACTGAAGATAGGAGAAATTTATTATATTAGAATCTAAAACGCCAAACTTGAAAGATGGGATGTGTTACAGACTTCAGAGATAAAGCTTGTCAAAACAATAATTACAAACAGTAAATGAAAAGACAAATGCTTTATTATAATAACGCACCGCCTAACTTATGCGCCAAAAAGAGATCCTATAAAATGATACATCCCAGCAACTTCCATTTGATCAAACAAAAACAAAAAAAAAACGCCAATACTACTAAAATACAACTCATTGTAAAACGCAAAAAAAAAATTTGTTCGGGGAGGCGAGTAACTCAGTAAGATTTTGCTGCATGAGATGGACAAAAATTCAAGAAAAAAATACTAATGCCAATCATATGACATTTTGTATTTTTTGTTCTTGAAGAAGGCTTGGATGAGGAGAAGAGATCAATGACACTGAAGAGTGGGATGATGATAAAGATGAAGATCAACATGAAGAAAAAGCGAAAAACCCACCCACACGTCATAGATCTATGTCGCCAAGCATCCACAAAAAAAACAACTTCAACAGACGAGCAGACAAATAATCAAACCGATGGGTTTGTTAAGTTTTACATAAACCGCTATATTTTGGTGTCAGTTCTTGTAGTATTAATGAACAGAGAGACTGATGACAGTGAATATTGTGAAGAGAGATACGATTAGGATTTTTAATTTATTTTCTTCGCTTGTATTTTTTTACTGTGGCTGAAATATAATCAAACAATTGTAAAACGCCAAGATAACCCAAACGCCAAAATGTTTATAAAAAATAATAGAACAATGGGCCATCTTGTTTAAAACCCCTTGAAAAACGCCATTCATATAGATTTCCTGCCCCTCTGGGTTCCAATGGCATACGATGTAAATAAACGCCATAAAAGCCATAAACGCCAAAATGTTAATACAATGAAACTATTAAAACGCCATTAATTATTGAATTTGGTTAACGCCAAAAAACTTAAAAAACAAAAATTAAAACAACATTGGGAAAAAGCGGAACTACAA
Organism: Helianthus tuberosus; assembly: GCA_030545235.1. Lineage (NCBI taxonomy): Eukaryota > Viridiplantae > Streptophyta > Magnoliopsida > Asterales > Asteraceae > Helianthus > Helianthus tuberosus. The sequence continues at coordinate 5,351,014 of CM060419.1, forward strand.
AAGCAGAAGATGAAAGGACAAAAAAGCCCCTCAGCCCTTTTCTAAGCGGCGGGACACGTGCTGAGCCAGGATGTGTTCTCACCGTTCTCACACTTTTGAGCGTTTTCTCCTGATCCCGTTTCTCTCTCTCTATATATATACAATAGCCCAAGAAAAATTAAAAGCTCAAGAGACATACTAGCCCAACTCAATACCAAAACCTAACACTAATTCCTATAATAATCACAAAATCACATAATCTCGCTGCAACAATAAATGAAAGGTATTTTTATAATTAACAAACCATAAAAGTTGTTATGTAATGTGTAGAACTTAATGGTTTTGTTTAATGCTTGTGTTTATAGATTATATATGTTGATTTGAAGTTGAATTTTGTGGATGGAGATGATCAAGCTTAAAGAAGAAGTTTATGGCTTTTGAGCTAAATGACAATTTGTATTTCGCACTTTATTTTGTGCTTCTTTATATTGTTAAGAACATTTTTAGAATCATGATTTTAGTTATTTATTGCTTTTGTTAGTAAGGTGTTGAACATGTTTTAATTAAGTTAGGATTTGTTTTTGTTGAATGCAGCCTTGTAATAATCTTGATTTCAGTTTTTTTTTTTTTTTTGCTACACATGTTTTAATTTCGGTGCTGAGAAAAACCGAGCGAAAACGATCCGCTCGATTCAAATTCAATCCGAGCACGAGCATTACTTTTGTGGTCGGTTTTGCAAATTCGATCCGATCGGATCAGATCGATTGTAATTCAATCCGAGCACGAGCAGACCCTCAATCGGATCAGATCGTCTCATGAACACCCCTAATTTGGATGACTCTTAAACGTCATATTAAATACACAACAATGTCATAAATCATAATAACTAGTATTAAGGGCCCCCGCGTTGCGGCGGGGTATAGACCGTGTCAAGTAGCACTAATGCTACACAACTACAAGCGACCAACAACACCGGAAAAGCTCGTAAAAACAAAATAAATAAAAGGAAAAAATAACACCGAACGAAAAGCATACATAAAATCGTTGAACCACGTATGTCAGTTGCGACATGTTAATGCGAAAAAAATAGATTGAAATGTAAAAATAGAAAGAGTAACTAAGTCGAGATCTAAGACCACGCGCGTTGCGACGAAGCTGTCAAACAGGGAAAATAAACGCGTTGTGACGGTCTTGTCAAGTGGGAAAAATAGTCAAAAAAAACTTTGAAAATCGCACATACGTTACGGCGTGTTTACTCACAAAATTAGAATGAAACGTAAAACAAAAAATTTGCAAAAGATGAAAAATACGTGGAACAAAGTTGAAAATAAAAAAGTGTTGGGGTTAAATTGGAAAAGATGAAAAGTTTTGGGTTAAAAGTAAAAAAACCAAAAAGCTTAAAATGCAAACAATGTAAATCATTGGGTTAGAAGTGAAAAATTAGAATTTTTTTTTTTAAAAGACTCTCTATGCATAGAGTACATTTCATAAAGCATAAACATTATGGTAATTTATAATATGGTAATGTCCATTGTGCATAATATATTATACACATATTATACACGTATTAATAAGTGAATGAAATGAACAGTGAAGGTCAGGCTTGATTGGCCTCTTTTGGCGGTCATAGCCTCATCACCAAATCAGACACGTGTTTGTTTGGCTTTCTTCCCTTTTTGCTTTCTCTGTCCAACATCCAGCAGCAGACATCGTATTTTGGCAGATGAGGAGTCGCCGGCCCTGGCCTCCGGCCGGCCTCCTCACCCCGGTTACACACCTCGCTGCTGACGATGATGGTGGTTGTGTAGTGTTTCATTTGTGTGGTTAGCTATGACCACTGTCGGTCACTTCCACTACCGCCACCGCCATCACCGCCGCCGGTATGGCCGCCTGCAAATCTGAAACCCTAACATCGAAACCCTTCTTTCTCTTATCAGGTTTTTGCTGGTGGAATTTTTATGTGGTTGGTTGTGTTTAAGCTGACTGTTATTAGGCTGTGATGAGTATCAAATTCATATAGATCATTCACAAAGATGGCGCGGTAAGGGTGGTGGATGGTAGGTATAGACCTGCAACCCACCTTGCAGCCAGCTTCACTCTGAGCCTTAGATTTGTTTTTATTGTGTCTTTGATTTTTAATGTTTCTCCAGTGTTTGCAAATGTGTTGATACATATGTGTTTGTGGTAAGCTTTTCACTGAATTGGTTGATTTGTGATAAGGAAAACAGATTAGGTCTTAATCAATTGTTAAATTTGGTGTTAATTCTTCAACTTTTAATGATTTCTTAACGGGGGATCAGAAAGCCCTTGCTGGTTCAACGATGAAGGTACTGGATTAGGGTTTAGGGAATCCGTCTGATCTTAGCTTTGATTTTCGTCTGATGAAGTTCTCCTTTTAGGGTTAACTCGAGGATGGTGTTGAACAGGGAGGGTGATGGTACAAGAAATGGTCATCATGTTGAAGGAATCAGGTGTTATTCAAGACAATTAAATTTGCTTTTTGTAAATCTTTCTTTAATCTCATTTCCAATCAAAGGTAAATTGCTGTTCAAAATCCTTAATTGCTTTTTTTCCCCGCATCAATGCCTTATTCACTCTTTAATCTTATTTACAATCGTTCTGTTTTTTTGGAATCGAAAGAGGCGATCTGGAGTTCATGTTGAAGAGGCTAAACATGCTGGCTTCTACGGTGTTCCCGCCGCAATGCGCGGGCGGGGATAAACCCAGTTCAATTAATTTGAAAAGAAAGTGACGAGTGATCAAAATATGGTGGTTTTAATATATAAGTTATTGTGTACCGTTGAAATTGATATCACAACAGTATAAAAATGTAAAAATGAAAGATGGGATTAAGAGTGGGAGAGCTTATATATCAAACATTTTTTTTAGTAAATTTTTATTTTAGTCATTAAGGTTTGATTCAAAATACCATTTTAGTGTAAATAGTTTTCTTCTCTCATTTTAGTACAAAGAGTTTTTTTTTCTGTCATTTTAGTCCTTGACTTTTGTCATTTTCATCCACCACCACCACCTCCTACTACCTACCCCATCACAACCTTCTATCATAATCACCACCTACCTGCACCATCACCACCCATCCACCCCACCACCACCAGCCATTTTTCCGCCACTCACGTCATAACCAACACCACCGCCATCATCGTAAACAAGCAACCACCGCCATCATCTTTGTTGTAAATCGGCACACCACCGTCCCCATACCATCGCACCTAAAAAAAAGAAAAATGTGGTTTGACCAAAATACCCCTAAGTTTACTGACTTTTTTGAATGAAATTAGTAGGTTGGATGAGAATGACAAAAAATGACAAAAGTAAGGGACTAAAATGACAGAAAAAAACAGTCTAAACAGAAATAACAGAAAAAACTATATGGATTAAAGTGGTATTTTAAATAAAACCTCAGGTAGTAAAATTACAATTTACTCAACATATTTTTATAGTAGGTAGATTTCTCATCTCATCAAAGACTTTTATAATTAAATATCCTTAATAGTTATTTATTTAATAACCATTTGTGTTGTAATAATGCATGTACTTTTTAGTTTTTACCGTATTCGAACCTTCCAAACCAGTTCACATAAAAACCATCTGGTTCATTCTAACCGGTTCAAACATTCTAATCGATACATTTGTACTAGTTTGAAGCCTTTGACCCTCTAGTTCTTGATTCTTTAGACCAGTCTGGTCTGATTTTCAAAAAATCAGTTTAATCCATTCGTTGTTCCACATATGACTTGGCTATATTTAATTTCTTTTTTTGTCAAGTAACTTTTTAAATTTTTCATGCGTCTGATTTAGATCAAGACTATGTATATCTTTTAATTCCAAAATCATTTTTAAAGTAAATTATTTTTTGAGTATCTGTGTTTTAGTGGTTTTAACCATTTGAGTCCAAAATCAAAATGTTTAACACTCTGAGTCTCTATAGCCACTTTTCTTAACCATTTGAATCCAAATTTCTAACTCCATTTGAATTTTCTGTTAGCTTTTCATTAAAAGAATAAAATGCCCCTGCATTTATATTATTGTTATTAATTGTTAACAACTAGTAATATGCCCCCCCGCGCGTTGCGGCGGGCGTTCGGTTAGTATCGGTTAAGTTCTATCGGTAACGATAGTCGGATGACAACGAAAAGAGCAATGTCTAAAGGGATGTCGACACGTGTTTTACATTGATCGAAAACAATTACATCAGGCAAAATGTTGTGCGCGGGTTCGAAATGTAGATAAACATAAACAAACCACGATGATACACAATACATTGTTCTGACGCGCCCAGTTTTAAACATCGAAACGAAAAATAAATCTTTAGTTAGATAACAAAAGAGAAAATATTTAAAAAAAAATATTGGATATTTGAATATACTACGGAGAGTATATTTAAAAATATAACTGTTAAAATAGCATTTCTAAAAAAAACTAACTAATTTTAACCCGTTTTAATTTCATAATTTTCATCATGAATCTTTTTTAAGCCTTATTATGGGAAAATAACTTTTGATAGGGACTTTTTATAAATGATCTCATCTAATACATATGTTTAAAACTTTAGATACATACACGCATACATTCATGTTACATGAATGCGAATATTGTTTTCTCAATCATCTATGTGTAACGTCGTTTTCTTTATCATCTATAGTCCATACGTTAAATATAAGTATAACTATAATATGAAAATAAAAATACTATTGATGTATATTTCTATATGTTAATAAGTGATTGCGATTCAGTTTTTTAGATTAAAAAGTGTTAAAGTTTAACGTAAAAACGAAGCGTTTGCCTACATTATCAATTTGCAAATAGATTTGTACCCCAACTTTTGTACTTGTTAAATAAATAAGGAAGCGTCACAACTCACAACAATCCATAAATGTAGAGTAGTTTAAACATTAAAAAAACATCATGTATATTGTATAGTAGTTTAATTTTAAATTAACAAACCTAAATATTTGCCTCAGATTTCTAGAAGTTCATGGTACATACACATATCTCAAGGTATTATCCATCAACGGTGGAAATCATATGTCACGGCCCCCGACCCGGTTTTACCCGTTTCAGGAGCCGCGGGACAGAAATCCCGTGGTATTTATTTAATTGAGTTTAACAGCGGAAGTTTATCATCAGGATCTTTTTAAAGCTAACATTTTCCCGATTATTTTATTTCACAACTCGGGATAAAACCCCGGTAATTTACAATACGAAGAAATCTTTATATTACAAAACATATTTCTTTATTTTATATTGAGCCACTTTCTAAGCTTGCAGTGCTTCCCGGCACTTTTCCTGGATTACAACAGATCACTTGAAACATGTTTGAAAAAGGTTTTGTCAGCGGGAAATACTGAGTGAATCATTCTATTTACTAAAACGACACATTTGTTATAATTTACAGTATTAAGGAAGATTACAATGTTTCTGATATCAAACCAAATACCCACAGTACTTTATCACTCGACCCATTGGCCCATTCGTCCAATGGTGTCTGTGATTATGGTCATATCACCCCTTGGCTGCCCCAATGGTGAAGATAATCAAGTAATGTATACAAAACCCCACATACCGGCTGTAATATGGTGATTACATAAACTTAATCCCTGTAATTATAACTTTGAAATAAATAGAGTTTTGTAAAGTAATTTGATAAAAAGAGAATGACTCACATTGCCGATTGAATACGGACAGAATCTAGTCTATGGATTAGCCTTGTTAACCTAATTTAAATAACAATGCACACAAAACCGGGTTAGTAATCAATACAGCATTTACGATAACTCACGAGATCAAATTCTCACAACGAACGACAAAGTGCAATACTTAAACATCCATCGAATTAACGACGAACGACAAAGTATAACCCTAATGTGGGCGGCACTTAAACATCCATTGGATATATTGATCGGTCGGAAAATGAATCGTAATAGCGATCGAGTTATTACCCTGTTTTGCGGCAACAATTAGTGAATCGTGTGTGTTAATTGTGGTATTCTGATCGTAACTCAGCGCATGTAGCGAGAATTTACGTCGTTTTAACTTCCGAATTCAAGTGCCAATGTCTGCTATTTATACCCGAAATTTGGACTGGCTTACGAACCGTAAGACACAACCCTTACGGTCCGTAAGGGATAAAGAATATTTATAGGTCAGCCACCTCAGGGACTAGCCTTGCTGACTTGACACCGCCTAGGCTTATGGACCGTAAGACTCAACCCTTACGGTCCGTAAAGGACACGACATCACTATAGGGTTGCTGAGTGTGGGAGTAGGCTTGCTGAATTAGTACTTTCGAAATTTTAAGTTTTAACAGGTTTCTATTTAGATAATCGTAATATAGGGTTTACCCCCCTCTAAGTTTTAGGGGCCCTGATCCTGATTCTGAAAATTCTGACAATTTTAGAGTTTGTGCAGAATCACTTGGGTGTCTCAATTAGGGTTTCCTATTGGACAATTAAAATAATAATTAAGACTTTTTTATAAGAGTAGTTACATTCTACCCACCTTAAGAAAATCTCATCCTCGAGATTTACTGGAATAATTGAGGATACTTTTTCTTCATTTCAGATTCCAGCTCCCAAGTGTATTCAGCTCCTCTTTTTGAATCCCACTTTACTTTAACTAGCACTAGTCGTTTGTGCTTGAGAAACTTCACTTTTCTGTCTTCTATCTGAAGAGGTTTCTCAATAAATTTTAACTTTTCGTTTACCTCTATGTCTTGAAAAGGTACTACCAGAGATGCTTCTGCTAGACATTTCTTGAGATTGGATACATGAAATACATCATGTACTCCAGCTAACTCTGCTGGTAGTTGTAAACGATAAGCTACTGGTCCTATACGTTGGATCACAGAAAATGGTCCTATGTATCTTGGACTTAGCTTTCCTTTCTTACCGAATCGAACTACTCCTTTCCAAGGGGAAACTTTCAACAGTACTCTGTTTCCAACTTGGAATTCTAACGGCTTGCATCTATTGTCTGCATAACTCTTCTGATGATCTCTAGCCGTCTTCAGTCTTTCCTTGATTTGTGTGATCTTATCAGTCGTCTCTTGCACAATCTCTGGTCCTGATAATTGATTTTCTCCTATTTCTGCCCAGCAAACTGGAGTTCTGCATTTTCTTCCATACAGTGCTTCAAATGGGGCAGTTTCAATGCTTGAATGATAACTATTGTTATAGGAGAATTCAATTAATGGTAAATGATCGTCCCAATTTCCACCAAAATCTATTACACATGCTCGGAGCATGTCTTCTAGAGTTTGGATCGTCCTTTCACTTTGCCCATCTGTTTGTGGATGATATGCAGTACTTAAGTTTAGTCGAGTTCCCATTGCTTTCTGGAAACTTGTCCAAAAATGAGAAGTGAACCGACTATCTCTATCTGATACAATGGAGAGTGGAACTCCATGTAAAGACACGACTTCATCTACATATAACTTTGCCAGTCTTTCCATGCTAAAGGTTTCTTTCATAGGCAGAAAGTGAGCAGATTTGGTTAATCGATCCACAATTACCCAAATTGCATCATTACCTTTTCTGGTTTTGGGTAACTTAGTAACAAAATCCATTGTTATGAGTTCCGCATTTTCTTCCATACAGTGCTTCAAACGGGGCAGTTTCAATGCTTGAATGATAACTATTGTTATAGGAGAATTCAATTAATGGTAAGTGATCGTCCCAATTTCCACCAAAATCTATTACACATGCTCGGAGCATGTCTTCTAGAGTTTGGATCGTCCTTTCACTTTGCCCATCTGTTTGTGGATGATATGCAGTACTTAAGTTTAGTCGAGTTCCCATTGCTTTCTGGAAACTTGTCCAAAAATGAGAAGTGAACCGACTATCTCTATCTGATACAATGGAGAGTGGAACTCCATGTAAAGACACGACTTCATCTACATATAACTTTGCCAGTCTTTCCATGCTAAAGGTTTCTTTCATAGGCAGAAAGTGAGCAGATTTGGTTAATCGATCCACAATTACCCAAATTGCATCATTACCTTTTCTGGTTTTGGGTAACTTAGTAACAAAATCCATTGTTATGAGTTCCCATTTCCATACTGGCATTTCTAATTGTTGTAATAGACCTGATGGTTTCTGATGTTCCGCCTTAACTTGTGAACAAGTAAGACACTTTGATACATATCTAGCTATATCCTTTTTCATGCCTATCCACAAGAAATTCTTTCTCAAATCTTGGTACATTTTATTGTTTCCAGGGTGTATGGTATACCTAGATTTATGGGCTTCTTTTTAAATTTTATTTCTTAATTCTCCCTGTTTAGGTATCCAAATTCTGCTTTTGTGGAATCTCCAAATTCCATCAACTCCTTGCTCTAATTCTTTTATTCGTCCCTTCATTCCTTCAGCAACATCCTCTATTGCTGTTTCTTGAAAATGCTTTAGTTGTTCCATTAAATCTAGTTGTAGATTTAATCTGAGAGCACGAACTCGTCTTTGTTTTTCAAGATATTTACGACTTAAGGCATCTGCAACTATATTTGCCTTTCCTTCGTGATATTGAATATCACAGTCGTAGTCACTTAAAATTTCTATCCATCTCCTTTGCCTCATGTTTAACTCTTTTTGCCCAAAAATATATTTTAAACTTTTGTGGTCTGTATAAACAGTAAATTTACTTCCGTAAAGATAATGTCTCCAAATCTTAAGGGCGAAAATTATGGAACCTAACTCTAAGTCATGAGTTGTATAATTTTCCTCGTGCTTTTTCAATTGCCTTGAAGCATATGCAATTACTTTCTTGCGTTGCATCAGCACGCATCCAAATCCTAGTTTTGAAGCATCACAATATACTTCAAAATCTTTAGTTCCTTCTGGTAAAGCTAGGATTGGAGCATTTGTTAATTTCTGCTTCAATATTCTAAAGGCTTCTTCTTGCTTAGGTCCCCATTCAAACTTAATGGCTTTACATGTTAGCTTAGTTAATGGTACAGCTATCTTGGAAAAATCCTTAATAAACCTTCTATAATACCCAGCTAAACCTATAAAACTTCTAATTTCCATTGCGGTTTGCGGAACCTTCCAATTGGTAATTGCCTCTATCTTAGCAGGATCTACATGAATACCTTCGTGATTCACCATGTGTCCTAAGAATTGTACTTCTTGTAGCCAAAATTCACATTTTGAGAATTTGGCATACAGCTTTTCTTTTCTTAACAAAGTTAAGAGTGCATGCAAGTGCTGACAATGTTCGTTCTGACTTTTTGAATAAATAAGTATATCGTCTATGAAAACAATTACAAATTTATCCAAATATGGTTTACAAATCCTATTCATCATGTCCATGAATGCGGCAGGAGCATTCGTTAACCCAAAGGGCATGACTGTAAACTCGTAATGACTATACCTAGTCCTGAAAGCAGTTTTAGGTATGTCTTCCTCTTGTACTTTCAATTGATGATATCCAGAACGTAAGTCGATCTTAGAAAAATATCTAGATCCTTGAAGTTGATCAAACAGATCATCAATCCTAGGTAATGGGTATCGATTCTTAATTGTAACCTTATTCAATTCTCTATAATCAATACACATTCTCATTGAACCATCCTTTTTCTTTACAAACAACACTGGAGCTCCCCAAGGGGATGAGCTAGGTTGTATGAAACCTTTACTTAGTAATTCATCTAATTGTGTTTTTAGTTCTAACATTTCGGTAGGAGCTAACCGATAAGGTGCCTTAGCTATCGGTGTAGTTCCAGGAATTAGATGAATCCTAAATTCTACCTCCCTATCTGGTGGTAACCCTGGTAATTCTTCTGGGAATACATCTGGGTATTCTGAGACTACAGGAATTTCCTTAAGTTCTTTACCCTTAGTATTAATGATTACTGAAATCATATATACTTTTCCTTGTTTTCGTTCATAACTAGCAACTTTCATTACTGATATGAACTTCATGGGCTTACGTGGTTTATCTCCTGTAATCGTGATTACTTCTCCAGTAGGTGCCTGGATTTCTATAGAATTCTTATCACAAAGAATTCGAGCATGGTTGGCTATTAACCAATCCATTCCTAACACAACATCGAATTAAGCTAATTTCATAGGTAATAAGTTTGCAGAAAATTTATGACCTGAAAGTTCTACTTCTACTTTTTGCAAAACCTGATCTATTTTAACTGAATTCCCATCTGCGGTTTCGACTGTAAAAATCTGCCTAATGTTGGTTAAAGGTAACTTAAGAGCTTGACAGAATAAAGTATTGATAAAACTTTGGTTTGCACCAGAGTCAAATAATACTTTTGCGTATACATTGTGAACTAAGAACGTACCAGCTATCACATCTGGAATGAGTTCTGCTTCTTGAGTAGTTAGCTGGAATGCTCTGACATTCTTCTTAGTAGCTCCGTCGATCGCCTTGGTTTTGTTGTCTGCTGGTTTGACCAATTTAGGACATTCTGTTTTAAAATGTCCTGCTTCTCCACAATTAAAGCAGATTATGGTTTTCTTTCTGCAGTTTTCCTCACGATGTCCTACAGCTTTGCAAAGGTTGCAGGTTACATTACATTTTCCATAATGTTTCCTTTTGCAATTTCTACAGAAAGGTGGATTTGAAGATTGCCCTGCTCCTCTTCTTTTGAAGTTATTACTATTACCCACCCGAAATCCTTGGGTAATTTTCTGAGCCAATTCCTTTTTCCTGTTTTCATCTTGCGTGCGTACCAGTTCATCAGTTAGGGTGTTGGCTAGTTCCACTGCATCGTCAATAGTGCGAGGTCTCGCAGCTTTAACGATATTGCGGATTTCACTAATTAATCCCCAAATATAGCGAGAAATGAGTACCGGTTCTGGCGAAGCCAGTGTTGGTACCACTCTAGCATATTCGAAAAATGTCGAAGTATAACTGCGACAATCTACACCCGTCATCCGATGATTTAGGAATTTATTTGCCATTTGATCTTTTTCATATTCGGGACAAAATTTTCTTTCTACAAGAATCTTAAATTCTTCCCAGTTCATGGCGTAAGCCTTATTTCTTTCTTTAGCTTGTAACACCGTGTTCCACCATTCGAGCGCCCCTTCTTTGAAAAGATTTGACGCGTACATGACTTGATCGTTTTTGTCACATTTACTTATTGCAATTACTGCCTCGGTTTTTTCTAACCAACGCAGTGATGCAGTTGCTCCTTCATTGCCTGCAAATTCAATGGGTTTACAGGCAAGAAATTCTTTGAAAGTGCAACCAGGTGTTGCGGCTTTCGTTTTCTTAGGGAGCGGAGCTTGCCGTGGTTCATTATCGTGATTATCGCCTCCATTTACGCTATTACTGAAGTTATCTTCAGAAATACGTTTACTAGGAATAATTTGTTGAGGTTCGGCAGGTTTTTGAACAGCAGCAACGATTGCTGGAATAGCATTAGCTATTCCTTGTGCAATGATATCTTCTATATCTTGCCTAGTTAATAATTGTTCTTCCTGAATTTGCTCGGATTGATTTACTTCGTTAACTGGTTCATTACCCACGTTTGCCATCTGGTGATTAATTAATATAATTTATTAGTATCCGATAAATAATAATAAAACAATTATACAAATTTCAGATACGCACATATATATATCCAAAACCATCAATTTCTTAATTTATATTTTATATTATGCATCAATACACACTATCTTACAAAGTTTTATTCGTAGTTGATGTGTGTAAAATGCAACATATAAATTACATCAAATGAGGCATAAAACTAACCCTTTTTAAGTACTAATGTTGGAAAAAGAGTGTTTTTGTCTTCCTTTTGTATTTTCAGGATTAAATGAGCTCAAATTCACAAAAGAAGCAAAAAGACAGCTAAATCCAACATAAATACAAGAAAAGGAACATAAGTGGACTGCCCGACCCCTCAACGGCATCTTCCCAAGCAAAATAGAGAAGGCAGAAGACTGAACACGCCCCGTGCTCAGCCAGCACGGGGCCGTGCCCAAGAAGCAGCAGAAAAGACAAACCTATAGAAGCTTCTATTGCCCACCACGGGGCCGTGTCCAGTGAACACGGGGGCGTGGCTAAAGTACAGCATGCGCATTAATTGTAATTGCGAATTACAATTAATGAAGAGAGAGAGAGTGTCAGACAGGCACGGGGGCGTGTCCAGCGGACACGGGGCCGTGCCCAGCCTTTTGTTCAGCCTATAAATAGGAGTGCTTGGTTTCATTTCAACTCATCCCTTGGCACACCACATCTCTCACACTTCATCCACCACCCACCACCATCACAACACCATCATCCACCACCATCATCCATTGTCCATCGTAGAGTGTGTGAGCCGTCTCGGGATCCAAGATTGATCGTAAGAGTTCTTGACAATCAAGGCCATGTTTGCCTAAGTCTCTTACATCACTTGGTGAAGACAAAGTGTCTAGTATAATACTTTTTATTTCTAATCTTTTGCACTTTTTATTTGGTTTTGTATTAATGACTTTAATAACTAGTTACTTATGTTGAAGGTGATCTTTCCTTATCGTTTGTCCGTGGTGTCTTGGCATAATTTTACTGTCTATATAAAATAAAAGATTTTCACCATTCATATCTCCACGGTCTATATGGAGGTATGTTGGCTACCTGGTCGGGGGTTAAGGGAACGGTTTGGTAAAGGTCTTGCCATTGTTCAGCGTTTAGAGGTCCTGCAATGGACCTGGGTCAAATTTAGTAGGACCTCCTTCAATGCTTCACGGTATTGGATGGCGGGGGTCCAAACTCTTTGATCCCCTCATAAGTTAACTACTATTAATACTATAACCCGGCTATTTAGGACTGTATCCCTGCTGACTCAGACTACTTAGTCGAGGGTAACGTTACCTCCAAAAGAGGGGCCTACCATAATTTGCATTAATAACTTAATTAATTATCTTCCAATAATCCACCCTTTTAGGATTGTATCCTTGCTGACTCAAACTACTGGGGTGAGGGTAACGTCACCTTCAAAAGAGGGGCCTACTACAATAACTAAGATAATCTCTTAAATATGTGCAAAAGTGCGGAAATAATCAAAGGTTATACTAGATACGAGTCGGAACCAAGTGATTCATCTTGTCTATCTGTTTTTCTTTTTATTTTTATTTTCAGCATTTTAGTTAGTTTTTATTTTTTCTTAGTTTAAAACATTTTTCTAAACTTTTTATTTTGATTAGACGTTGAGGATAAACCGGTACTAAAAGCTCTTGTGTCCTTGGACGACCTCGGTATCTTACCAACGCTATACTACGCTCACGATGGGTGCACTTGCCCATATGTGTGTTTAGTGTTAGTAAAATATCGTGTTTTATAAATTTAAAACTTGGCTAAATAAGTGTTAAAGGGGCTTAAAATATACACCTAATATATATAACACTTCACACGCATCAGTAGTTATTTTACAGACTGATTGTACTATTACTATTACACAACCACAGTCTCACTACCCACTTCTCTCTTGTCACTTGTTTTCCTAAAAACGAAGCTCCCTTTCATCATATTTCCAGGCAATTTGTCCCCCTATCTCCCGGATTCTAATTCCCGCATCCATCAACTCTTCACCAAAATGGCGAAGTTCAGCCATATCCTCGTTACTCATTGGTGGATTGGGTAGAGGTTCTGGATCAAACTGGGGATGAAAGGAATAAGGATCGTTGACAATGTTTTGGAATTGCCAATCATTCGTCCACCATTCGTCCATTCCTAAAGGTTGGGAGTGGACTATTGGTTCTGGGATTGCTGGATCAAGATTTATAGGGAGTTGATTTTCAATAGGATGAGTAAAAATATTTGTATTGACAGGCTGAATAGTATCACAGCTTGCCAATAGAAAATCTATTTCTTCCTGAAAAGTCATTCCCTGGTTTTGTTTGGAGCTCTCTCCAATTTCCATCTGAGTTGGTCTAAAACCTTTTTCAACCTCCATTTCTATTTCCTTAGAATATTCCTCAAATTGCATTCCCATTTGCTTAGAATCTTCCTTGACTTCAGTCTCCATCTCCTGCTTAGAACTTTCACCAGTTTCAATTTCTTTTCCTTTTACTAAGGGATTGTTTATTTTAGGAAGTTTCGTAGCTGGCTTTTTCCTACGTATACGACTTCCCCACAGGTAATTCTTTCTTTTCTTTCGTTTTGGCTTTTTTAGAGGTGGAGCATTGAATTCTACAGGTTGTTCCACATCAGGAAAATACCCAGTAAATTCTTTAGAAACTTCTAGATTTACAGGGTATAGGTTGAGATTCTCTAGGGCTTCCGATAACTCATTCATGCTGTTTAATATTCAAAAAATGCTAAGTTAAAATAAATTTTTAGAAATAACCTTTAAAATTTTTATTGCATACCCTGTGACTAATTTATACAAAGGAAAATGGACAATTTAAACATACTAGTTTTTATTTATTTACTAGATGATATTTTCTAGCTTGTAGATGATATGGTTTGTTAAAACGGAACAAATTATTTAAAGATCTGCATTTACTGCTACTGTAGCTAACATATAAAGATCCGCCCACTTTTCATCTAATTTGTCCTCCCAAGGTGTTTTACTGGTTAATTCCTGGGTTTTCTGTTTAACTTTCTTCTCTCGGGCTTTCTTTATTTTCTCCTGACTTTTCTTAAGAATCAAACTTCTTTTATTCGGAGAAAGTGGTTTCTCGTATTGGGCTTTTTGAACAAATATTCCTTCTTCAGGAATTGCAGGAAGTTTTGAGGATTTGGTTTGGGATGAACTTCCCTTCTCGTTGGATGACCTATCTAATTTAAGATAGATGCTGGAAAGCTTTTTCTTACCCATACTGTAACTACCAAATAGTCAGTTAATAAAACACATAATCACATAATAGTAATCAGGAAAATTAAGTATTTCTAAAATACTTAATTAGCTTAACACAGTGGCCCTGATACCACTTTTTCCTGTCACGGCCCCCGACCCGGTTTTACCCGTTTCAGGAGCCGCGGGACAGAAATCCCGTGGTATTTATTTAATTGAGTTTAACAGCGGAACTTTATCATCAGGATCTTTTTAAAGCTAACATTTTCCCAATTATTTTATTTCACAACTCGGGATAAAACCCCGGTAATTTACAATACGAAGAAATCTTTATATTACAAAACATATTTCTTTATTTTATATTGAGCCACTTTCTAAGCTTGCAGTGCTTCCCGGCACTTTTCCTGGATTACAACAGATCACCTGAAACATGTTTGAAAAAGGTTTTGTCAGCGGGAAATACTGAGTGAATCATTATATTTACTAAAACGACACATTTGTTATAATTTACAGTATTAAGGAAGATTACAATGTTTCTGATATCAAACCAAATACCCACAGTACTTTATCACTCGACCCATTGGCCCATTCGTCCAATGGTGTCTGTGATTATGGTCATATCACCCCTTGGCTGCCCCAATGGTGAAGATTATCAAGTAATGTATACAAAACCCCACATACCGGCTGTAATATGGTGATTACATAAACTTAATCCCTGTAATTATAACTTTGAAATAAATAGAGTTTTGTAAAGTAATTTGATAAAAAGAGAATGACTCACATTGCAGATTGAATACGGACAGAATCTAGTCTATGGATTAGCCTTGTTAACCTAATTTAAATAACAATGCACACAAAACCGGGTTAGTAATCAATACAACATTTACGATAACTCACGAGATCAAATTCTCATAACGAACGACAAAGTGCAATACTTAAACATCCATCGAATTAACGACGAACGACAAAGTATAACCCTAATGTGGGCGGCACTTAAACATCCATTGGATATATTGATCGGTCGGAAAATGAATCGTAATAGCGATCGAGTTATTACCCTGTTTTGCGGCAACAATTAGTGAATCGTGTGTGTTAATTGTGGTATTCTGATCGTAACTCAGTGCATGTAGCGAGAATTTACGTCGTTTTAACTTCCGAATTCAAGTACCAATGTCTGCTATTTATACCCGAAATTTGGACTGGCTTACGGACCGTAAGACACAACCCTTACGGTTCGTAAGGGATAAAGAATATTTATAGGTCAGCCACCTCAGGGACTAGCCTTGCTGACTTGACACCGCCTAGGCTTACGGACCGTAAGACTCAACCCTTACGGTCCGTAAAGGACACGACATCACTATAGGGTTGCTGAGTGTGGGAGTAGGCTTGCTGAATTAGTACTTTCGAAATTTTAAGTTTTAACAGGTTTCTATTTAGATAATCGTAATATAGGGTTTACCCCCCTCTGAGTTTTAGGGGCCCTGATCCTGATTCTGAAAATTCTGAAAATTTTAGGGTTTGTGCAGAATCACTTGGGTGTCTCAATTAGGGTTTCCTATTGGACAATTAAAATAATAATTAAGACTTTTTGATAGGAGTTGTTACATCATATGATTTAAAAAAAATAAAAAACTTTACTTGAATAATTATTTGACAGTTATTGAGAGAAAGTTGAAGACGGGAGAGATAGAGAGAGATCCGACGGTCTCCAGCGGCGGCAACGGCTCAACCGCACCCACAACCGCAACTCCGGCATTCCATCTTCACTACCAACGTTTTGCTCTCTACATCCGATCAAACTATCAGATTTGACAACGATTCACAGTACTCTCATGACCGACAAACATTTTTGAAAGCGTTAGAAGGGTGATAACATGGCAGACGATTTTTTTGGGGGTTATGTAGAGTGTTAAATGGTGGCAAACGACGAAACGGTGGTTGGAGGAGGCGCTTTAGTTTGGTTTGTAACGATAAGGTCAAGACGGCGTTTGAATGTTTTGGAAACGGTCGGCGGGGAAGATGCGTCGGTTTGAATGTTTTGAATTTGTGACGTTGATATTCGAACGGGTGCTTTGGGGAGTCTTGACGGTTCAATTATCTGGTGGTAGCCGAAGTTACTTTTTGTATAATTATATAATACATAAACTATCTCACACACACTCACACAAAACACACTGATTAGTCTCTATCTCTCTCCCCCTTCTCTCTCAACCACACCACCACACAACCACCATCCTAACGCCACCGCCACCGCCACCACCACCATCCTAACTCCACTGTACCCCAACCTAATCAATTTTATCAAAACCAGTACAATTGTGTATTGTAAACAACACACATCAAATTCAACAACGGATCACAATATTTTATCAAAATTGCAACGAGAAGAAAACAAACACACACCTGATGATGAGATTGAATGTGAGCTTGTATAATGGTCTTCTTAGAATGTACAATTCCAATTGTAGGTGCTCTGTAAATATTGTTCAGTCTAGGGCATGGGTCGGGTTGAAGGAGAATCGAAGTGTGGCTTAGTTTTGTACTGATAAGGGGTTTCGGTTTCTGCTATGAGTTCTGAATCTAATAGTGATGGTGTTGATGAGAAACCTATGAAGTTTAGCAGGAGATAAAGAAGTACTGTGGGTAGTGGTAATGCTCCGTCGTTGCTTGCTGGAAACCCGAATTTGTTGACAAAAGTTAACAGAAATTTAAGAAAGTTGGTGGAGAATTGAATTGGGGTTGTTGCTGAGCTTAAGAAAATTTACAAGGACAAGGTTTCTTTCTATACGCATTTTAATTGGGGAATAATGGAATTGGGGGTCAGCAGAAACCCTTTTGCCACTAGTAACCCTTCTGAATCTAATAGTGATGGTGTTGGTGTTGGTGGAGGTGGTGGTGATGCGGTGTTGGTGCAGCGGTGATGGTGGTGATTGTGGTGGGGTGGTGATGGTGGTGGTGTTTTGTTGAGAGAGAAAGATAAGAAGGAGAAAGTGATTAGACAGAGGAGAGAGAGTGTAAATCTGAAGAAAGTGATGGAATATATTTATATATTTAACAATAGTTTTAATAATAATAAAATGGTTTTTTAAGTACAAGGGTAATTTAGTCATTTAATAAAAATTAACAGAATAATTCTAACAGTGTTAAAAATTTGAACTCAAATGGTTAAGAAAAGTGGCTATAGGGACTCACGGCATTAAACATTTTGATTTTGGATTCAAGTGGTTGAAACTACTAAAACACATGGACTCAAAAAGTAATTTACCCTAAGAAATTTCCCTTCTAAATATCTAGTAGGGATGAGCTTGGTACCGAACCGGTACCGGTTCCAAAAGTACCGGTACCGAAAATCGTCAAAAGTGGGTACCGGTACCGAATATACCCGGTACGATACGGTTTGGTACCGGTTCAGTACCAGTACCAAGTACCATTTACTCATCCCTAATACATAGTAAATTAGCAAAATGGATCATTTCTGTAAACGAGATGAACATTGACTATAATACATTTAACAAACTTTCTTAACAGTGTTTACTTTTTGATTTTTATTTTTGATTTTTTTTTTCTGTTTTTGACTCATTGTCTTTTTGTTTTTTTATATATGTTTTTATTCCCCAACTTTAAGTATTGAGTTAAATGCCATTCTAGTCCCTGTGGTTTGGGCCATTTTGCCAGTTTAGTCCAAAGGTTTCATTTTTAACCTGTGGGTCCAAAAAGGTTTCACAGTTGCCATTTTAGTCCACTAGGTTAACTTCATCCATTTTTTCTGTTAACCAGAAGGCCATTTCGGTCATTTTATATGGCTGAATTGCCTTTTTAGTTAACAGAATTACATACAAAATGACCAAATTGGCCTTCTCGTTAACAGAAAAAATGGATGAAGTTAACCAAGTGGACTAAAATGGCAACTGTGAAACCTTTTTGGACCCACAAGTTAAAAATGAAACCTTTGGACTAAACTGGCAAAATGGCCCAAACCACAGGGACTAAAATGGCATTTAACTCTTAAGTATTAACACTTACAACACCTTTAACTTCTTAAAGATTTTGTAATTGAGTTTTACGTACGTATCATTATAAATTCAAGTTGTTTTTCCTGGAAATAAGTTGGGTGAAATATAATATGTTATTATGCTTTATTATTTTGTACGCTTTTCAGTTGTTTTACGTTTTAACGTAAATTTTTTTTCCGTAAATGAGTCGGACCAAGTATAATACGTTTTCATGCTTATTTTATATACATTTTCAGTTCTATATTTTGACGTAAATTACACTTAGCAAGTTGTTTGAATAGTGCTTTCATCCTATTGGCTTTTTTGTTTCTTTCTTAACTTTTTTTCTAGACTTTATTATTATTATTATTATTATTATTATTTTTACTTTTCTTTATGTATAATATTTTAGTTTAAGTACCTTTTTCATTACAAATTATATTTAAAATAACTTTTACATTTCAATTTACAACTAATTTAAAACCAACTCATCCATCTGTCCAATTTAAATTTATTTTTATTGTTTTCGGTCAATGTAAAGTATGTATAGATATTCTTTTATGCAGATTTCTTTTCATTGTTAAACTGAACTAACCAAAACCTCGCAGCGTAGCACGAATAATCTTACAAGTTTAAAACAATAAGTAAAATGAAGACACTCTTTTAAAGCTAATGTTATTTGACTTTTCTAAGAACGTTTTTGACCTTTTAACCCTTTAAACTTTGAAGGGGCTCCTCTTGGCAAGTCAAAGGGACAAACGAAAATGAGAAAAAAACGAAATGAGCCATGCAATTGGGTGGGCGGTGGGCCTAAACAAATATTAACCCAGGAGGATTTTTCACACCATGTTGCATTGTTGCCGGATATTTAAAACTTGTAATTTTATAAATAAAAAAAATTAATAAATGTTGAGCAAAGAAAGTAATATATATATAGAGAGAGAAACGGGATCAGGAGAAAACGCTCAAAAATGTGAGAACGGTGAGAACGTTTCCTGGCCCAACACGTGTCACGCCGCTTAGAAAAGGGCGGAGGGGCTTTTTTGTCCTTTCATCTTCTGCTTTTCCAGTTCCGCTTTTCCCAATATTGTTTTAATTTTTGGTTTTTAAGATTTTTGGCGTTAACCAAATTCAATAATTAATGGCGTTTTAATGGTTTCATTGTATTAACATTTTGGCGTTTATGACGTTTATTCAAATCGTATGCCATTGGAACCTAGGGGGCATGAAATCTATTTGAATGACGTTTTTCAAGGCGTTTTAAACAAGATGTCCCATTGTTCTATTATTTTTATAAACATTTTGCCGTTTGTGGTATCTTGGCGTTTTACTATTGTTAGATTATATTTCAACCACAGGAAAAAAAATTACAAGCGAAGAAAATAATTTAAAAATCCTAATCGGATCTCTCTTCACAATCTTCACTGTCAACAGTCTCTCTCTTCTTTAATAGTACAAGAATTGTCACCAAATATATGGCGTTTTATGTAAAACTTAACAAACCCATCGGTTTGATTATTTTTGCATGCTCGTCTGTTGAACTGGCTTTTTTTGTGAATGTTTAGGGACATAGATCTATGACGTGTGAGTGGGTTTTTCGCTTTTTCTTTATCTTGATCTTCATCTTTATAATCAACCCACCCTTCAGTGTCATTGATATCTTCTCCTCATCCAAACCTTCTTCAAGAACAAAAAATACAAAATGCCATATGACTGTGATGTGTGTAAAATGCAACATATAAATTACATCAAATGAGGCATAAAACTGACCCTTTTTTAGTACTAATATTGGAAAAAGAGTGTTTTTGTCTTCCTTTTGTATTTTCAGGATTAAATGAGCTCAAAAACGCAAAAGAAGCAAAAAGACAGCTAAATCCAACATAAATACAAGAAAAGGAACATTAGAGGATTGCCCGAACCCTCAACGGCACCTTCCAAAGCAAAATAGAGAAAACAGAAGGCTGAACACGCCCCGTGCTCAGCCAGCACGGGGCCGTGCCCAAGAAGCAGCAGAAAAGACAAACCTATAGAAGCTTCTATTGCCCACCACGGGCCGTGCTCAGCGGACACGGGGGCGTGCCGAAAGTACTGCAGGCGCATTAATTGTAATTGCGAATTACAATTAATGAAGAGAGAGAGTGTCAGACGGGCACGGGGCCGTGCCCAGCGAACACGGGGCCGTGCCCAGGCCTCTGTTCAGCCTATAAATAGGAGTGCTTGGTTTCATTGCAACTCATCCCTTGGCACACCACCTCTCTCACACTTCATCCACCACCCACCACCATCACAACACCATCATCCACCACCATCATCCATTGTCCATCATAGAGTGTGTGAGTCGTCTCGGGATCCAAGATTGATCGTAAGAGTTCTTGACAATCAAGGCCATGTTTGCCTAAGTCTCTTACATCACTTGGTGAAGACAAAGTGTCTAGTATAATACTTTTTATTTCTAATCTTTTGCACTTTTTATTTGGTTTTGTATTAATGACTTTAATAACTAGTTACTTATGTTGAAGGTGATCTTTCCTTATCGTTTGTCCGTGGTGTCTTGGCATTATTTTACTGTCTATATAAAATAAAGGATTTTCACCATTCATATCTCCACGGTCTATATGGAGGTATGTTGGCTACCTGGTCGGGGGTTAAGGGAACGGTTTGGTAAAGGTCTTGCCATTGTTCAGCGTTTAGAGGTCCTGCAATGGACCTGGGTCAAATTTAGTAGGACCTCCTTCAATACTTCACGGTATTGGATGGCGGGGGTCCAAACTCTTTGATCCCCTCATAAGTTAACTACTATTAATACTATAACCCGGCTATTTAGGACTGTATCCCTGCTGACTCAGACTACTTAGTCGAGGGTAACGTCACCGCCAAAAGCGGGGCCTACCACAATACTGCATTAATAACTTAATTCATTATCTTCCAATAATCCACCCCTTTAGGATTGTATCCCTGCTGACTCAAACTACTGGGGTGAGGGTAACGTCACCTTCAAAAGAGGGGCCTACTACAATAACTAAGATAATCTCTTAATTATGTGCAAAAGTGCGGAAATAATCAAAGGTTATACTAGATACGAGTCGGAACCAAGTGATTCATCTTGTCTATCTGTTTTTATTTTTATTTTTATTTTCAGCATTTTAGTTAGTTTTATTTTTCTTAGTTTAAAACATTTTTCTAAACTTTTATTTTGGTTAGACGTTGAGGATAAACCGGTACTAAAAGCTCTTGTGTCCTTGGACGACCTCGGTATCTTACCAACGCTATACTACACTCAACGATGGGTGCACTTGCCCATATGTGTGTTTAGTGTTAGTGAAATATCGTGTTTTATAAATTTAAAACTTGGCTAAAATAAGTGTTAAAAAGGGCTTAAAATATACACCTAAAATATACAACACTTTATCGCACATCAGACTGGCATCAGTATCTTTTTCTTGAATTTTTGTCCATCTCATGCAGCAAAATTTTTCTGAGTTACTCCCCTCTGATAAGAATTCATTCAGTGAAACTTCACGAAAAACAATTCTGAATATCCAAGAAAGCATATTAGCCATCTTTGATTTTTTTATTTTTTTGGTGTTTTACAATGAGTGGTATTTAGTAGTATTGACGTTTGTGTTTTTAGTTTGATCAAATGGAAGTTGCTGAGACGTATCATTTTATAGGTTGTATTTTTAGCGCCTAAGTTAGGCGGTGCGTTATTATAATAAAGAAAATGATATGCAAAAGAAAATGATATGTCTTCAAGGTATGGAAACCTCCATTTTTTGGGGAAACTATGGCAAAATTTTTCTAAAAATTAAACACTTAGAAAAATATTTTTAAACAAATATTTACAAGTATATTTTAAACCATGGATTTTCATATAAAGTTTGCCATAGATTTTTGTTACAAAAATTATAAATATTGGAGGTTGGCATTTATAAATAAAAGTGACTAAATATGTATTTAGGGAAATATATATTTAGATATCACCATGTGTGTGATTATTTGTATATTATGTGTATTAGTTATATTATTTTAGGATTTGAAATAATATAACTCATCAAAATACCAAGAAATTACAAACAAAAAATTTACCAAAATTCCAAGGAATAAATATACAAAGAATACCCACAATATTGGAGAAACCGAACAAATGAATATAACTTACAAAATATTCCGGAAAGTTTATTGACAAGTATATTTTGGTAAATAATATTTTGGACACCAAAGGAACAAAAATATGATTTCCACAATTATTACAAATTTATATCATATTTTTGACAAATAGAGAATATATTATTATTTGGTGAATAAAATATATATTTTCTTGCAATTATTAGAAGGTATATTAGTTTTGAAAGAAATATATATTTTCTCAAACAAACATCAAATATATTATTTTTGGGAGAAAAATAAGTTTATATATATTTTCCAAGTTAGACTTGAAAATATATTATTTTTGGGACTTATATAGAAATACAAATATTTTTGCCAAAGGAAAAATTATAAATAATTTTTCTAAGTAATATTTCTTAAAATATATATTTTGGAAATATATATTGATGAATTTTTATTTAAGATATTATTCCGGAAAAATTTATACAAAATTAAGTATAAGAATACTTAATGAATACAATAAAAATACGTATTTTCGTACGTATAAATGCATACCGGAATACGACACCAATACATGGCAAAAATATACAAGTTTAAGAATACAAATACAAATATTCATTTCCTCCTCTTTCAAAATTTTTCAAAAGTTCCTCCATGGAAGCTTGGAAATCCTTTGATTCCAATCCTCTATGTGAAGTTTGTAAGATTATTTGCTAAAGATTCTGGGCTAAAGTTAGTTGAATAACTTTACTTTAAATTATCCGAGCTTAAAACCCAGATAACAATCATAAAAATAATTTAAAACTCCAAGAGTCTTTAGCCAAAAATCCTGCAGACAAATGGACACGGGGCCGTGCTCAACGAGCACGGGGCCGTGTCCAGGGGCTCTGTTTTGTAAAAATTTAGTCTCCTTCGGTTTTCTTCACAGAAAATGGCAAGCAGAACAAGCGGATCATCTTCAAGAAATAACCGACAAGGGAGGAGATCTTCAACAGCAGAAGATTCTCTTGTAAACTATGTTTACGCTCTAAGGGAGGCTATTGATGAAATGACGGGAGTGGAAGAAGCATTGGTCGACCGTATCAACCATCTTACCGTGGGGCTGGAGGGCTGTCTCCATGAAGTAAACCTCTTGCACCAGAGGTTGAACCTTCTCGCTTCCCCGCCTTTGGTACCCATAATAACCCAAAGGGCGTGGAACGTGGTGCCCGAAGTTGTCATTCCAGCTGAATGGTACGCCATGCACCAAGAGGTTCCTCGAAGAGTGGTGCAAGGAGTCCCGGTGAATGTTCCCCCTCAACCACCAACAGCAGAAGAAAACGAAGCCGCATTCTTCCTCCCTAGGGAGATCGAAGAATGGCTTTAAACAAAGTTTAGGAAGGAACTCGTTCGGCTAAAAGTCCTACTCTATCGGGAAATCATTCTCGAAATTTTCCTATATTGGTAGAACTCCTTATGATAACCTCGTGTACTCGCTGACCTATCTAGTTAAGTTTTAATTTTAGTTTAATTTAGGATTATGTAAGTTCTCTCTATGATGAAATGAAATGATGGTTTTAATGTTTGGATGGTTTGTAATAAATAAAACACACTCATGGTGGTAAAGGATGAAAAAGGGGAACGAGAAAAATGATCCCATGCACAAGAACGAGGCAACCCGACAGTTTTCTCCCTTTCAGAAGGTTCAACACGGGCCGTGCCCAACCAACACGGCCCCGTGTCGGACCACCTGCAGAAAACGCCCAGTACAGGTAACTGGACACGGGCCGTGTTCACCCAACACGCCCCCGTGTCCAGACTTCTGTTCCTCTTATTTCAATTTTGTTACTGGCACTTAAACACGGGGCCGTGCCCGGATAACACGGGGCCGTGTTCAGTGCCCAGTAACACAAATTTTTGCTTTTTAAACACTATTTTACACATCTAATCAACCTAAAAATTTATTTTTGGGACACATTGAGGACAATGTGTAATTTAAGTGTGGGGGGGATGCTAAAACCTTGAATTTTGCAAGTCCTAAATACAAGCCTTACACAAAACTCTATTGGAACCGCTAATCACCCCAAATTTTTTCAAAAATTTCATTTTTTTTTACTTGTCTAGGTTTAACTCGGGAAATTCAAGCTCTCAAAAAGGTTATATTTTTACAAATTTACAACCGATAGCGTAGTGATAAAAAGAACCAACATAAGAAAATTATGAAAAGGCATGACAAACTTATTTAAAATTTGATTATATATACTTGATCACATAAAAACCCATTCCCACAAAAGTGAGTTTTGAGCCTTTATTGAGCACACAATTTCATATCATTTGACTAAATGCTCATTTTTCGTTTCTTGTGTGAATAGCCGCTTGGTTCTTACGACTCTAGAACTTGCCATGACAATACATTCCCGGACCTTATCAACTTAAACCCGAGTAAGTACATGATGGAGGCATTAGGACTAACCCTTTTTCATTTCTACACCATTATTTTTCTTTTTTTTTTCACCACCTACCCAAAAATCCCCCTAGTTAGCCCCTTTGAGCCTAAACCTTTTCGTTTCATCACCCAAAACAAAAACCCTTTCACCCACCAAAACCTTTTTCATTTTTAACCCTTTATTTTAGTAACAAGTTCGGTTCTTCGAAAAAAAAAAAAAATGAAGCAAAAAGAAAATAAACAAACAAAGTAATCAAAAATAACTTTGTTTGAATAAAAGCTTCATCAAAAATAAAAAGTTGCAAAAATACGAAAACCGACACTTGTTACGCTTTTTAGCCCTTTTTCTACTAACCACTAACCCAACCACCTACCTTTAACCCTAGCCAACCCTTAACCCACAAAGTCCTCTTGATATCTACAAAGGTATAAAAGTTAAAAAGGAGGAGGATTGATTTCTTGGCAAGCCTATGGTAGGAATAAGTTCCATGCCGCTCTCGAGTGATTCACTAAAAATACAACTTCGACCGAGTGTGAGTGATTTCCCCGCGAGGTATGTGAACTTGTATATAAATAGAATTTTAAAAAAGGCATGTTATGCCCAAATAAGTAATTTCTTTTATGAACAGTTCTAAATAAATCATTACGAATAGGAGTGTAAATAAATAAAAATAAAACCCTAAAAAGATCTTGGAAATCCCGACACTCTATGACAAGCCCAAAACCTTCTCTTCTACCTATTCCATTTGGGAGTGTAAGCCAAATATTAAAGAGTTTTGCTTGAGGACAAGCAAAAGTTCAAGTGTGGGGGTATTTGATGTGTGTAAAATGCAACATATAAATTACATCAAATGAGGCATAAAACTGACCCTTTTTTAGTACTAATATTGGAAAAAGAGTGTTTTTGTCTTCCTTTTGTATTTTCAGGATTAAATGAGCTCAAAAACGCAAAAGAAGCAAAAAGACAGCTAAATCCAACATAAATACAAGAAAAGGAACATTAGAGGATTGCCCGAACCCTCAACGGCACCTTCCAAAGCAAAATAGAGAAAACAGAAGGCTGAACACGCCCCGTGCTCAGCCAGCACGGGGCCGTGCCCAAGAAGCAGCAGAAAAGACAAACCTATAGAAGCTTCTATTGCCCACCACGGGCCGTGCTCAGCGGACACGGGGGCGTGCCGAAAGTACTGCAGGCGCATTAATTGTAATTGCGAATTACAATTAATGAAGAGAGAGAGTGTCAGACGGGCACGGGGCCGTGCCCAGCGAACACGGGGCCGTGCCCAGGCCTCTGTTCAGCCTATAAATAGGAGTGCTTGGTTTCATTGCAACTCATCCCTTGGCACACCACCTCTCTCACACTTCATCCACCACCCACCACCATCACAACACCATCATCCACCACCATCATCCATTGTCCATCATAGAGTGTGTGAGTCGTCTCGGGATCCAAGATTGATCGTAAGAGTTCTTGACAATCAAGGCCATGTTTGCCTAAGTCTCTTACATCACTTGGTGAAGACAAAGTGTCTAGTATAATACTTTTTATTTCTAATCTTTTGCACTTTTTATTTGGTTTTGTATTAATGACTTTAATAACTAGTTACTTATGTTGAAGGTGATCTTTCCTTATCGTTTGTCCGTGGTGTCTTGGCATTATTTTACTGTCTATATAAAATAAAGGATTTTCACCATTCATATCTCCACGGTCTATATGGAGGTATGTTGGCTACCTGGTCGGGGGTTAAGGGAACGGTTTGGTAAAGGTCTTGCCATTGTTCAGCGTTTAGAGGTCCTGCAATGGACCTGGGTCAAATTTAGTAGGACCTCCTTCAATACTTCACGGTATTGGATGGCGGGGGTCCAAACTCTTTGATCCCCTCATAAGTTAACTACTATTAATACTATAACCCGGCTATTTAGGACTGTATCCCTGCTGACTCAGACTACTTAGTCGAGGGTAACGTCACCGCCAAAAGCGGGGCCTACCACAATACTGCATTAATAACTTAATTCATTATCTTCCAATAATCCACCCCTTTAGGATTGTATCCCTGCTGACTCAAACTACTGGGGTGAGGGTAACGTCACCTTCAAAAGAGGGGCCTACTACAATAACTAAGATAATCTCTTAATTATGTGCAAAAGTGCGGAAATAATCAAAGGTTATACTAGATACGAGTCGGAACCAAGTGATTCATCTTGTCTATCTGTTTTTATTTTTATTTTTATTTTCAGCATTTTAGTTAGTTTTATTTTTCTTAGTTTAAAACATTTTTCTAAACTTTTATTTTGGTTAGACGTTGAGGATAAACCGGTACTAAAAGCTCTTGTGTCCTTGGACGACCTCGGTATCTTACCAACGCTATACTACACTCAACGATGGGTGCACTTGCCCATATGTGTGTTTAGTGTTAGTGAAATATCATGTTTTATAAATTTAAAACTTGGCTAAAATAAGTGTTAAAAAGGGCTTAAAATATACACCTAAAATATACAACACTTTATCGCACATCAGACTGGCATCAGTATCTTTTTCTTGAATTTTTGTCCATCTCATGCAGCAAAATTTTTCTGAGTTACTCCCCTCTGATAAGAATTCATTCAGTGAAACTTCACGAAAAACAATTCTGAATATCCAAGAAAGCATATTAGCCATCTTTGATTTTTTTATTTTTTTGGTGTTTTACAATGAGTGGTATTTAGTAGTATTGACGTTTGTGTTTTTAGTTTGATCAAATGGAAGTTGCTGAGACGTATCATTTTATAGGTTGTATTTTTAGCGCCTAAGTTAGGCGGTGCGTTATTATAATAAAGAAAATGATATGCAAAAGAAAATGATATGTCTTCAAGGTATGGAAACCTCCATTTTTTGGGGAAACTATGGCAAAATTTTTCTAAAAATTAAACACTTAGAAAAATATTTTTAAACAAATATTTACAAGTATATTTTAAACCATGGATTTTCATATAAAGTTTGCCATAGATTTTTGTTACAAAAATTATAAATATTGGAGGTTGGCATTTATAAATAAAAGTGACTAAATATGTATTTAGGGAAATATATATTTAGATATCACCATGTGTGTGATTATTTGTATATTATGTGTATTAGTTATATTATTTTAGGATTTGAAATAATATAACTCATCAAAATACCAAGAAATTACAAACAAAAAATTTACCAAAATTCCAAGGAATAAATATACAAAGAATACCCACAATATTGGAGAAACCGAACAAATGAATATAACTTACAAAATATTCCGGAAAGTTTATTGACAAGTATATTTTGGTAAATAATATTTTGGACACCAAAGGAACAAAAATATGATTTCCACAATTATTACAAATTTATATCATATTTTTGACAAATAGAGAATATATTATTATTTGGTGAATAAAATATATATTTTCTTGCAATTATTAGAAGGTATATTAGTTTTGAAAGAAATATATATTTTCTCAAACAAACATCAAATATATTATTTTTGGGAGAAAAATAAGTTTATATATATTTTCCAAGTTAGACTTGAAAATATATTATTTTTGGGACTTATATAGAAATACAAATATTTTTGCCAAAGGAAAAATTATAAATAATTTTTCTAAGTAATATTTCTTAAAATATATATTTTGGAAATATATATTGATGAATTTTTATTTAAGATATTATTCCGGAAAAATTTATACAAAATTAAGTATAAGAATACTTAATGAATACAATAAAAATACGTATTTTCGTACGTATAAATGCATACCGGAATACGACACCAATACATGGCAAAAATATACAAGTTTAAGAATACAAATACAAATATACCCATCATTGGTAAGAATATACATGTTTAAATACTTGAAAGGTAACAAGTTAAAATATATTATTTTAACTATTATTCCAAAATTTAATAAATATAATTTAAGTTAAAATATTTATTATTTTAACAAATAATTATATAACTTGGAATAATATCAAAGACACAAAGAGCGTAACTCAAAGACACTAATTTATACGAAGTCAAGGCACGACCCGCTCGTCTAATAAACTTTAGTACGTTGTAGGTAGTCGTGTACATTCGAAGGAGCTTTGAGTTACTGTGATTACGAAGAATGCAAGACTGTGAGTTCATGTCCCCCTTTTCTTTTAACTGTTTTCGTTTTATAACTTCGGGGGTGAAATACATGTTACAAATGATTATGATTACAAAAGGTATGGTTAGTCAAGAAATGAACTGTTAGATCATGTGAATGGGTAGGCGTTATCTTGAGACCATTAATCCTTGTTAAGGACCGAGGGGCATAAGTGATAGATCTATTTGGGTGTTGCGAGCCCCACTCATAGGTCCGCGAGTTGACCGCATGTGGTGACTATGTCGTTCCAGCCGGGAGGCCCGGTACGAAATACGCAAAGGATTGACGCTTCCTATACCGTTACACACACATTAATAACCTTGCAAATCATTAATCGATCTGTTCATATTCTCTTTCATACCAGGATTACAAAACATACATACTTACAATGATTACCAAGGTTTATTCGCGTACACATACAAAACACATGAACTCGCTCAACTTTTGTTTTTGTTGATGTTTTCAAACTACATGTATTTCAGGAAACTAAGTATGGATCTGGCGGGCGTTGGAAGTTATCAAGGGTTGTTTGGAATAAAAGATGTCATCCAGTGTCTGAGGGTTCGGGGTTGTGTACCTTATCCTGGATAATATGCATAGTCCTAAACCTAGTTTTTAATAGTATATTTTGTCGAGTCCTTCTGGAACTCTAAAACAAATTGAATGGTGTGTTTTATGGATTCGGAGTCTGTGTTGGATTTCTAAACAATGTGGTTGTTATGTTTTAAAACTTAAATACAATGGATGATCATCTTAGTTTCATCATATAGATGTTTGTTATGGTTGAATGCAATGATATTAAGCAAGTCACACATAATCACGCTTCCGCAAAAGTCAGGGTGTGACAGTTTGGTATCAGAGCTTCGATTGTAGCGAACTAGGATTCCTTCTCGAATCCAGACTACAATCACTAGGGCTCTCACGAAACTATTTTTACAACATGTTTTCATTGCATACACGAAATGCCCAGATCCATGGAACAAACATTTTTACAAAAGAAAAGACACGAAACACGATTGCAAGGTTTACATTTGTGGTTTAGTCTGGGAGACTAGGTGGTTTAGTCTGGGAGACTAGGAAAGATAGAAAGGGTTCGTAAGGAATCACGAGGATACATGATTTCATGATACGTTGACTTTGCTTGCATACTAAATGTTACTGGTTAATATATGTGCATATATTGTGATTGTTCTGTTAAAGACGCTATGTCTTCATCCGAGAGCGGATTGTCCGATACTGATGACCCCATGGCTATTGTTTCTGACGACGAGATCGTCCCAGAGCCAGAGATCTTTACATCCGATACTGAGAGCGACCCAGATATGCTATCAGACGACGACGACTTCCAGCCGTTTAAGCTGCCTGATTTTGGAGATGACTTACCGCTTGCTGATGGTATTCCAGACGAGGATCCTTTTGTTATTCCCATTCTAGTCCACGATCAACTTATCATCTGGCATCCCGATGGTGAGCATATTGTGGCACCGATCCTCGCTCCTGTTCCTTTAGTGGTCATCCCTCATGAGGATTGGCCTTTTAATGATCTGTTTGATGATGACTTTGATCTGTTTGTTGATGGTCCTCCTGATGAAGCCCATGGCAATGGAGAGCTAGATGAGGACGTTGTTGCTAGTCCACACCCCGAGATCCCTGTTATTGAGATTTCCTCTGACTCCAGTTTACACTCTGTCTCAGATTCCTTTGAGTCTGTGACGTCTTCTGCCTTGCAGGCAGTTGGATTACGACGCTATGCCACTGATTCTGATGATGATACAGCCATATCAGCTGCACCATCCCCTCCACATGATCCCGAGCTTGATTTTGAGTTAGATTTTGTTCCTGTTGATCAGCCTGATGCTGCACCTGCTGATCCTGAGCCCTTGCCTGATCATGACCCTATTCCTTTTGGCATACCAGACATTGCACCCCTCATACCTGACCTAGATCCTGCACCCACTGACCCTCCTGTTATTGAGCCCTTCATTCCTCCACCTGCACCTACACCCGCTGATGTTGCTCCTTTTCACCCTGTGGAGTCTGATGTTCATCATGTTGATCTACCTATCATTTTCTTGCAGGATATAACCGCACCCCGTCTAGGGGAAGGCACTTCAGGCCAGCAGCCTAGTCATGACCCTCATGTTTCAGCAGCTTATCTACACATTCCCCAGTCTGCACCTTTTGCTCCTTTTACTTCTTCACCACTAGATGAGCCACTCAGATGGTTCCCACCGTATACCATGCCGATTTAAGACCCCTACCATCCCTCAAAGTTTTTTGGTTATACATGGGATGAGTTGCTTTTATCCCTTCAGCTCCAGTATGAGATCATGAGTCGTAGGATTTTGGAGCTTGAGATGACACCGCGTCCTTTACCATGTCCTTGTCAGTCTGCTTTTGTTCCCCCCGTTCATCACCGTCTCCATTTTCACACCCACCTGCACCTCTCACTCCATTTCCAGAGTTTGATGCTCGATTTCTTACGGTCGAGCAACATATCAGTTATCTGTTGCGTCATGTATATGAGCTTGAGGAGGAGCTTGCGCATGTGCGCAGCTTTCTTTTCTTTCCTCCACCACCATCAGCATAGTTGGTTTTTGGTTTTATGTAGGTTGCTTTGCTTTTGATGAGAGCACCACTATTGAGCCGAGCTTGCGAAGCCTTTTGGAGACCACCTTTTGATTGTTTGACATTTGTAGATTGGTAGACTTATTGGACAAGGGCAGTGTGACCCTGTGTTCCCTTTTGATATGATACACTTTGTAAAACATGTAACAATATTTTGTGGTCAATGATTAATGAAAGCTCAATCGTCATGTTCTCATTAAATACGTTGTTAATTTACATGTTTGTAATTTGATTGTGATGCTAAATGACATGCTTGCTATGATAAATGCTATTATATAGGTACTATATAGTCATTATACGAATAAGACCTGACCTATACAATCTTCTTTTACAAGATGCCTCCTCGAAGGAACACTCAGTTGCCCACAACAGAGGCAGAACTGCACGAACGGATTTCATAGGCAATCACACAACATGAGGCCCTACGCTCTGAACACAGCGGAGGTACGTCAGGAAATAACCCACCTCATGGTAATGTTTAAGTCACCTAAGATACATTACGATACGTTTGGACATTCCATGTGCGTTTGCTAATGCTTTCTGTGAATGATGTTGCTTGTATAGGCTGTACTTACAAGCAGTTCCTAGACTGCAAGTGATGTGTGCGGTGTTATATAGTTTTTAATGTGTATTTTAAGCCCTTTTTAACACTTTAATCAAGTTTTAAATTTATAAAACACGATATTTTACTAACACTACACACACATATGGGCAAGTGCACCCATCGTGAGCGTAGTATAGCGTTGGTAAGATACCGAGGTCGTCCAAGGACACAAGAGCTTTTAGTACCGGTTTATCCTCAACGTCTAATCAAATCAAAAATTTAGAAAAAGGTTTTTAAACATGAAAATAAAAACTAAAAATGCTGAAAATAAAAATAAAATAAAAACAGATAGACAAGATGAATCACTTGGATCCGACTCGCCATTAGTGTAACCTTTGATGTTTTCCGCGCTTTTGCACTTTTTAAGAGATTATCTTAGTTATAGTAGTAGGCCCCTCTTTTGAAGGTGACGTTACCCTCAACCCAGTAGTTTGAGTCAGCAAGGATACAATCCTAAAGGGTTAGATTATTGGAAGATAATTAATTAAGTTATTAATGCGTAATGTGGTAGGCCCCTCTTTTGAAGGTGACGTTACCCTCAGCTAAGTGGTTTGAGTCAGCAGGGATACAATCCCAAGTAGCCGGGTTAATGTATTAATAGTAGTTTAAATATGAGGGGATCAAGCCATTCGCACCCCTGCCATCCAATACCAATGGGTATTGAAGGAGGTCCTAGTAAGCTTGACCCAGGTCCTTGCAGGATCTATACATTGAACAAGGCAAGAACCTTACCAAACCATTCCCTTAACCCCCGACCAGGTAGCCAACATATCTCCATATAGACCGTGGAGATATGAATGGTGTAAATCTTTTATTTTATATAGACAGTAAAATAACGCCAAGACACCACAGACAAATTATAAGGAAGTTTCACCTTCAACATAAGAAACTAGTTATTAATGTCATTAATACAAAACAAAATAAAAAGTGTGAAAAAGATTAAAAAAAGTATTACACTAAATGCTTGTCTTCACCAAGTGATGTAAGAGACTTAGGCAAACATGACCTTTGATTGTCAAGAACTCTTACTATCAATCTTGGATCCCGAGACTACTACACACACTCTATGATGGATGATGGATGATGGTGGTGGATGTGGGTGTTGTGATGGTGGCGGAGTGTGGGTGAAGTGGGAGAGAGGTGGTTTGTCAAGGGGTGCCTTTGAAATGAACCAAGCACCCCTATTTATAGCCTGCACAGAAGCCCGGACACGGCCCCATATCCGGTGGGCATGGCCCCGTGTCCATCCACTTTCTCTTTCTTCATTTAATGCAGTTTGTCTGTATTAGTTGACCACGCCCCCGTGTCCGCTAGGCATGGCCCCGTGTGCAGAAGCGTATCTGTACTATCAAGATTTGCTTGGATTCTGCGAATCTTAGCGTTGACCACAACCCTGTGGAGTTGGGCACGCCCCCGTGTTGGGAAATATAAGCTTCTATGCTTTTTTCTTTTCTGCAAACGCTTGGGCACGGCCCCGTGTCCGCTGGGCACGGGGCGTGTTTAGCCCTCTGATATCTTGTTTTTGCTTGGGAAGATGCTGTCGAGGGGTCGGGCATGCCACGTTTATCCCTTTTCTTGTATTTGTGCTAGATTTAGCTGTATTTTTGCTTCTTTTGTTCATTTATGCTCATTTGATCCTGAAAATACAAAAGGAAGACAAAAACATACTTTTTCCAACATTAGTACTAAAAAAAGGGTTAGTTTTATGCCTCATTTGATGTAATTTATATGTTGCATTTTACACACATCAAATACCCCCACACTTGAATCTTTGCTTGTCCTCAAGCAAAACTCTTTATAATGTGGCTTACACACCCAAATGGAATGGGTAGAAGAGAAGTTTTGGGCTTGTCTAGAGTGTCGGGATTCCAAGATCTTTATTAGGCTTTATTTTTATGTTATTTACAATTCTATTCGTTATGATTTATTTAGAACATTACATAAGAGAAATTACTTATTTGGGCATAACATGCCTCTTTAAACTTCCATTTATATACAAGTTCACATACCTCACGGGGGATCACTCAACACTCGGCCAAAGATGTATTTTTGTGAAACACTCGAGGCCGGCATGGAACTTACTTCTACCATATGCTTGCCAAGCAATCAATCCTCATTCTTTGTAACTATAAACCTTTGTAAATATCAAGTGGACTTTGGGGAAGGGTTAGGCTTGGGTTAAAGGTAGGTTGTTTTGGGTTAGTGGTTAGTAGAAAAGGGCGAAAGGCGTAAAAAGTGTCGGTTTTCGTAAAAGTTTTTGTTTTTGTGACTTTTTATTCCAATGAAGCATTTTTCAAACAAAGTTTCTTGTTTGATTATTTCTAGACTTCATCATCATTTTTTTTGGTAAGGATGTCACAAGAAAACCGAGCTTTTTACTAAAATAAAGGGTTTAAAATAAAAAAGGGTTTTGGTGGATAAAGGGTGTTTGTTTTGTGGGTTTAGAAATGAAAAGGTTTAGGCTCAAAGGGGTTAACTAGGGGGATTTTGGGTAGGTGGTAAAAAAAAAAAAGAAAAATAATGGTGTTGAAAGAAAAAAGGGTTAGTCCTAATGCCTCCATCATTTACTTTCTTGGGTTTAAGTTGGTAAGGACCGGGAATGTATTGTCATGGCAAGTTCTAGAGTCGTAAGAAACCAAGCGGCTATTCACACAAGAAACGAAAAATGAGCATTTAGTTTAAAGAAGTGTATTTGTATGCTCAATTAAAGGCTCAAAACTCACTTTTTGTGGGAATGGATTTTTAATGTGATCAAGTATATATAATCAAATTTTAACTAGATTTGTCATGCCGTCTCATAATTTTCTTATGTTGTTCTTTTTATCACGACGCTATCGGTTGTAAATTTGTAAAAATATAACCTTTTTAGAACTTGTTATTCCCAATTTAAACCAAGACAAGTAAAAAAAATGAAAAATTTTTTGAAAAAAATTTGGGGTGTTGAGCGGTTCCAATAGAGTTTTGTGTAAGGCTTGTAATTAAGACTTGCAAAATTCAAGGTTTTAGCATCCCTCCCCCACTTAAATTACACATTGTCCTCAATGTGTCCCAAAAATAAGTTTTTAGGTTAATTGAATGTGTAAAAGGTGTGTTAAAAACAAAAATTTTTGTTACTGGGCATCTGGACACGGCCCCATGGTCAGATTGCGAGTAACGAGAACTTACAGAAGGTGGACACGGGGGCGTGTCTGGTGAACACGACCCTGTGTTTGGCAAAAATCTGCATAATTTAGACAAACAACAGGTCTGGACTGTGGGCACGGGGGCGTGTCGGCTAGCCACGACCCCGTGTGGACAATATGCAAACATGTAAAACAGGTTTCTACTCTCGGTTCTGCTGTCCCGGCTTTAGTAGCACTAATATTTAGCGCTTAAAGCCTCGTAGGTATGTGTTTTACTAATAAATACCACACCAAACAATAACCAACATCCTAAATTACCGAAGTTTCATCATCCATGTCACAAAATAAAAAGAAATGTAGAAAATTAAAAAGTGTTAAAAGAAGTAAATTGTTCAACAAATGGCACGCAGGCCATGCAATTGTTCATGAGATAAAGGGGTTAACCTGTTAGACCTTCAGCCGTGTGCTGCTACCTCCAACTCCTCCCGCTCAATCCATGTCCTCGTCCTCATCATCATCATCCCCTCCGTGGCCCGCCATATACTCCCGGATGTTTCTAATATCATCCTGCATGTCGGAGATATTTCTCTCTATCACTCCGACCCAGGCGTATGTGTTGCTGGCCATGTTGTAGGTGTTCCGGGTGCACATAAGATTTTCCTGCAATAAATCATGTAAGCTCTGAAAGGTAGGAAAAGCACCTCCTTGAGAGGAGGATTGACCCGGATCACCATGGTGCGGGTATTGGTACTGGGGAGGAGGACGGATGTGTGGAGCGTGTAGGACTAGAGCTTCTTGAGGGTTCCATGCATGCCCTTGAACCGTTTGAAAACTGACCGTCCCGTCATCCGCTTCATAGATCAAGTTCATGGAGTGGCAAATGACCATGTCCACTTTTCCCGACCACGATCCCTTGTGAAAGGACCTCGGCATCCTCACAAAGTGTTTGAAAAGGCGGTAAATCCACCCTCCAAACAGGATAGGAGTCGGGGGAGTAGCAAGCTGGTTCAAGTGTATGTTTCGGAGTAGCAGGTATGGAACATCAAGGTTGACACGGTTGTGAATGCAATGGAGAACTAGCAGATCACGCAACCCTACAACACCACCACTGTCGTGTCTCTGGCAGAGATAGTAGCTGAGGACCCGGTGGATGTAGCGGTAAAGAGGGTCTCTCAACTGTGTGCTCTTAGTTTGGCTCGGGTTATAGAG
The DNA here is from genome assembly GCA_030545235.1 of Helianthus tuberosus. Classification (NCBI taxonomy): domain Eukaryota; kingdom Viridiplantae; phylum Streptophyta; class Magnoliopsida; order Asterales; family Asteraceae; genus Helianthus; species Helianthus tuberosus. Next base: position 5,387,966 of record CM060419.1, read on the forward strand.
ACCCTCCCCGATTTGAGCCCAAGCAGCTTGGCGTTGATTTTCTAGAAGCTCGCGGAGACCGCCGGTGTTCTCTTCATCCCCAGCATCCTTTTCCGAGTACAACCCGACTATTGCCCCAAATTGTGCGACTGAGATCGAGTACAAGGTCCCTCCACAACGGAACTCTACCCCATCATTGTCAAACGGATCTGCTCTTGGATTAAGGACAAACGTGCTGTAAAATTCCATGATGTATTCATGCACGGAGTGAAGCCGAGTGCAAAGAGCCACTCGTAGTGGTCCAGTGACAATGTTGTTGAAGCGGTCTATTTGGTTTACTACTTCAAGGGTGTCCATGCACACTTGTCGGGGATTCTCTTCGGGCCTAGTTCTCTACACATCATACCGCGCCTGAGCAGCCAACTCACTTGCGTTGAATCTGGTAAATTTCTTGGCCATCTGAAAGAAAACACACCAAACAATTAGTACGAAACAGTGATATTTTCAAAGAAAACCGAAAACAGTCAGCTGAACACGCCCCTGTGTTCAGGGGGCACGCCCCATGTTCGGCTGGATTTGGCTGGACACGACCCCGTGCTTGCTGAGCACGACCCCGTGTCCAGGCGTCTGTTTCCCAAAATTCCCATTTTTCGACCCGGTCCTGAAAACTTGAAAATTTTTGGTCCAGTTGGGGCGGTTTTCCTCGAAAATGAAACCCCAACTGCCATTTTCCCAAAACAAACCGTTTACCCCTTCAATTTCATCTTTTTCGGTTCAAAAACAAGGGTTTGGGGTTTTTGTGAGAAATCGGGCAAATCTACAAACAATACAAGTTGGTTTACTTCCTATAACACGTATCTAAACTAATGCTAACAAATTTATGCAAAAATTTGAGGTTCGATCTGGTTCAAGTTGAAGAACCGTAGATTTTTCCCCAAATTTTGATGTTAATCTACATGCAAGTACTTAAACTAACTAATTATAAGGATAGAATCATACCTTGACGTTGTTAGAAGAAGGGGAAACGTTGAAATCTGCAGAAAATTTCACTGGAACCAGAGAGTTTTTGGGGAAACGGGGCGTGTGGAATGAAGAAACTGAACGAAAAAGGGGGTTTTATCCCGACAGTTGCGCGGACACGGCCCCGTGTTCGCTGAACACGACCCCGTGGGCGGGCGAATTTTTTTTTTAAGTGCTCGTGTGAGTGCCCTGTTTCCCAAAACTTGGTTTTAGAAATCTTACCGATTTTGATGTTTTCCCGACGTTCATAACTTACAAGGTACGATGTTGATGCTTGAACCTTCGTTCCATTCTTTGACCGTTTGAAGGGAGATTTCTTCCTCTTCATCCTCAATAAATCCTTGATAAAGCTTTAGCCGTTGGCCATTGACTTTGAATGGAATTCCATTCTGAGATTTAATTTCGACTGCACCGTGTGGGAAAATATGGGTGATGGAAAAAGGTCCTGACCACCTAGACTTTAATTTACCAAGAAATAATCGAAGTCGTGAATTAAACAATAGAACCTGATCTCCTACTCGAAATTCATTAGGTTTAATGTGTTTATCATGCAAATTTTTCATTCTTTCCTTATAAATTTCAGAGTTAGAGTATGCATAATTCCTTAATTCGTCTAATTCATTTAATTGGCAAAATCGATTCTTACCGCCAATTTCTAAGTCTAAGTTTACGTTTTTAATTGCCCAGTAGGCCTTGTGTGCTATTTCTACTGGCAAATGACAACTTTTTCCATAGACGAGCTTATATGGGATTGTACCTATTGTTGTTTTGTACGCTGTTCGAAAAGCCCATAAAGCATCGTCTAATTTATCGGCCCATTCTTTTTTATTTAACCCTATGGTTTTTTCAAGTATTCTTTTTAAACCGCTATTAGTCACTCCGGCTTGTCCGTTTGTTTGAGGATGATATGCCGTTGAGACCCGGTGATAGACCCTATACCTTGTTAAGATTTTTTCAAGTTGATGGTTACAAAAATGGGTACCTCTATCACTTATTAATGCCTTTGGTATTCCAAAATGAGAGAATAATCTTTTCAGAAATCTTACCATGACTCTTCCATCGTTGGTTGGAAGTGCCTCGGCCACGGCCCCTTTAGACAAGTAATCTACCGCCACAAGTATATATTTGTTTCCTTTTGACGGTGGGAAAGGTCCCATAAAGTCAAGTCCCCACACATCAAAAATTTCACAAACAAGAATGCCATTTTGTGGAATTTCGTTTTTGGAAGAAATATTACCTGATCTTTGGCAAGCGTCACATGTCTTGACAAGACTTTGGGCATCTTTGTAAATGGTTGGCCAATAAAATCTTGAATCAAATACCTTCCGTGCTGTACTAGCGGCACTATGATGTCCTCCGTATGGACTTTCATGACAATGGCGGAGAATTCTTCTTGCTTCACTACCATGTACGTATCGACGGATGAGTTGATCAGCACACATTTTGAAAAGATAAGGATCTTCCAAAAAATAATGCTTTACATCGGCAAAGAATTTCTTTCTTTGATGATGTGGCCATCCTTTTGCGACTATACCACTAGCTAGGTAGTTGGCATAGTCGGCGTACCATGGCTCTTCTCGGTATTCCACCATTTCCAGGGACTCCGTTGGAAAATTTTCATTGATTTGCTCATCCCTGGTTGCCTCCAAAGCTGGATCTTCCAAGCGCGAAAGATGATCTGCTGCGGTGTTTTCGGCTCCTCTTTTGTCTTTTATTTCAATGTCAAATTCTTGGAGGAGTAGAATCCACCGAATCAAACGTGGTTTAGCATCCTGTTTCTTGAAAAGATATCGAATGGATGCATGATCTGTATAAACTATCGTTTTAGAAAGAACAAGATAAGAACGAAATTTATCAAAAGCAAATACCACGGCTAGTAATTCCTTTTCTGTTGTTGTATAATTTTCTTGTGCATCATTAAGTGTTTTACTAGCGTAATAAACTGGGTGAAAATGCTTATCTTTTCTTTGTCCCAAGACGGCTCCAACTGCAAAGTAACTTGCATCACACATGATTTTGAAAGGTAATTTCCAATCAGGCGCTATCATGAGAGGTGCATTGACTAGCATTTCTTTTAGGGTTAGAAATGCTTGGTTGCAATCCTTGTCAAAGATGAAAGGGGCATCTTTTTCAAGTAATTTTGTTAGAGGCCTTGAGATTTTGGAAAAGTCTTTGATAAATCGTCTATAAAATCTGGCATGCCCTAGGAAACTTCTGATAGCTCTAACGGAGGATGGGGGTGGTAATCGAGAAATGGTATCTATTTTTGCTCGATCTACCTCCATTCCTTCGCTTGAGATTTTGTGACTGAGTACTATTCCCTCTGTTACCATGAAATGGCATTTTTCCCAGTTAAGGGCGAGGTTAGTTTCCTCATATCGGGATAGCATTCATTCAAGGTTATCGAGGCATTGGTCGTATGAATCTCCAAAGATAGAAAAGTCGTCCATGAAGACTTCCATTGTCTTTTCTATCATATCATGGAAGATGGCCACCATGCAACGTTGAAAGGTTGCGGGGGCATTACATAGACCAAAAGGCATGCGTCGATAAGCAAAAGTTCCTTAGGGACATGTGAATGTTGTCTTTTCTTGGTCTTCGGGTGCTATCGAAATTTGAAAGTAACCTGAAAAACCATCTAAGAAACAATAAAATTTGTGACTGGATAATCTTTCTAGCGTTTGATCAATAAAAGGTAAAGGAAAGTGATCTTTCTTTGTTACCTCATTTAATCGACGATAATCTATACATACCCTCCATCCTGTGACGGTTCTTGTTGGTATTAATTCATTTTTCTCATTAGTTATTACTGTCTTACCTCCTTTCTTTGGAACTACTTGGACGGGACTTACCCAAGGACTATCGGAGATTGGGTAAATGAGTCCGGTGTCAAGTAATTTGATGACTTCGTTTTTAACCACTTCTTGGACATTTGGATTTACTCTACGTTGTGGTTGTATTACCGATTTATAGTCATCATTCATTAAAATTTTGTGCGTGCACATGGAAGGACTTATTCCTTTAATATATACAAGCTTCCAAGCGATCGCGTTTTTGTGTTTTTTCAAAAGTGTAATTAATTTTTCTTTTACTAAACTAGTTAATTTTGACGAAATAATTACAGGTGATTTACCATCTTTTTCTAGAAAAACATATTCCAAACCTTTTGGGAGTTCTTTGAGCTCAAGAGGTGGGTCTTTAGGAGACTCCTTATTTGGTTGCTCATTTCGATCAAGAACCACAAAGGTTTGTTCTATGGCGACATCTTCTTCAACAAAGTGGTCAATTTCTTCTCTTGTATCGGGTAGTTCATCTTCATCTTCAATTAGGGGGTCATTATTGCCGAATGGATATTTCATTGAACGCTCAAGATCGACACTCTTTTTAAATGCCCCTAATTGAATAGATAAGTTGTTGTACTTTCGGTTTTTCAAGGCTTCGTGGGTCTTTACAAAAGGTCGTCCCAACACTAGAGGAGCATCATCAAGGATGACAAAGTCGGTTGGGATTACCATTTGATTTGTTTGGACCAAGACATCCTCAACTACCCCTGTTGATTTTATTACTTTCCGATTAGATAGAAAAATGGGTATTTGAAGTGGGGAAAAATCACCAATACTTAATTTTTCGAAAATGTAGTTTGGCATTATATTAACACAAAGATCTTTATTAATTGTAATATTACTAATAAAGGAATTTTGAAAAAAAACATGTAACCGGTGTAATGTTAATTTCAAATGGATCTTCTTTTATTAGCGTAGTTTGATCATTTGTTAACTTAATGCTTACCGTTTCGTCAATTTTAGTGTTAGTGTTTAACTCTTTTAAAAACTTAGCATGAGTGGGTACTAAACAATGATTTTCGAAAGAAGGTGACAAGAGGTTAATTTCTTCAAAATTAGACTCTTCTTGAGTTTTAACGTTATCGGACTCACCTTTTTCGTTGTTTAACTCATGTGTCGGCTTTTCACTTATTTGTTCTTCCATTTTTACATTTTCAACTATCTCTTCTTTATTACAAGTTAATTCTTCCCTTGCGCGGGACTCCTCTTCCCTTGCGCGGGATTCTTTTATGCAGCGCTCGATAGTGTTAATGTGTTCTATTATCTTATCGGCTATGTGGGTGATAGAGTAAGGATCTGGATCCTCAAAGCTTGAATCCGGATGTTCGATCCTTGGAAACTCATAATACTCATATGTAGTAGATGGTTCACACCATTGTTCCTCATTGTAAGTATATGATGGATAAGGGTCGTAACATTGTTCTTCATAATACTCATATGAGGTGGGTTGTTCACGCCATGGCTCCTCATAGTAAGCATATGAAGGTGGAGGCTCATATCTTGGTTCCTCAAAGTATGAGTATGGAGGCTCATACCTTGGTTCCTCAAAATATGAGTATGAGGGAGAAGGTTCATACCTTGGGTCTTCATAGGATGTGTATGAAGTGGACGGCTCGTACCTGGGCTCCTCATAGTAGGTGTATGAAGTGGATGGTTCAAAGAGGTCACAATATTATACTGAGTGAGCGTTACCACAAACGGTGCAATAGTCTTCCCTATAATCATCCTCCTCATAGGTGTAGTTGTAATCTCCTGAGTATTGATCCATAAGAATCACTCAGCAGACCACAACAGAGTCTCGAGACCAGAAAACAAAAATAAAAACTGAAATAGAGGCTGGACACGGCCCCGTGTTCAGTGAGCACGGCCCGTGTTCAGGTTTTGTATCTGGGCGTTTTAATAAAAGTGACTGGTTTTGTGCAGCACGGGGGCGTGTTCAGTGAGCACGACCCCGTGTTCAGACTCTGTATCTGGGAGTTTTAAAAAAAATGTGCAGCACGGCCCCGTGTTCAGTGAACACGGCCCCGTGTTCAGTCTACTGTAAATGCAAAAACTAACTAAAATGCAGAAAAATGCGCGCGTTTTAAAAAGGTTTTGAAAAACTGATTAGGCCTCGATTTTAAGCTTTCTTAAAATCCTTGTGTCCCCGGCAACGGCGCCAAAAACTTGAGGTGTGCGGTGTTATATAGTTTTTAATGTATATTTTAAGCCCTTTCTAACACTTTAGTCAAGTTTTAAATTTATAAAACACGATATTTTACTAACACTAAACACACATATGGGCAAGTGCACCCATCGTGAGCGTAGTAGAGCGTTGGTAAGATACTGAGGTCGTCTAAGGACACAAGAGCTTTTAGTACCGGTTTATCCTCAACGTCTAATCAAATCAAAAATTTAGAAAAATGTTTTTAAACATGAAAATAAAAACTAAAAATGCTGAAAATAAAAATAAAATAAAAACAGATAGACAAGATGAATCACTTAGATCCGACTCGCCTTTAGTTTAACCTTTGATGTTTTCCGCACTTTGCACTTTTTAAGAGATTATCTTAGTTATAGTAGTAGGCCCCTCTTTTGAAGGTGACGTTACCCTCAACCCAGTAGTTTGAGTCAGCAAGGATACAATCCTAAAGGGTTGGATTATTGGAAGATAATTAATTAAGTTATTAATGCGTAATGTGGTATGCCCCTCTTTTGAAGGTGACGTTACCCTCGGCTAAGTGGTTTGAGTCAGCAGGGATACAATCCCAAGTAGCCGGGTTAATGTATTAATAGTAGTTTACATATGAGGGGATCAAGCCATTCACACCCACACCATCCAAAACCAGTGGGTATTGAAGGAGGTCCTAGTAAGCTTGACCCAGGTCCTTGCAGGATCTATACACTGAACAAGGCAAGAACCTTACTAGACCATTCCCTTAACCCCCGACCAGGTAGCCAACATATCTCCATATAGACCGTGGAGATATCAATGGTGTAAATCTTTTATTTTATATAGACAGTAAAATAACGCCAAGACACCACGGAGATATGAATGCTCCTTTTCACCTCATGGAGTCTGATGTTCATCGTGTTGATCTACCTATCGTTTTCTTGCAGGATATACCCGCACCCCGTCCAGGGGAAGGCACTTCAGGACAGCAGCCTAGTCACGACCCTCATGTTTCAGCAGCTTATCCACACATTCCCTAGTCTGCACCTTTTGCTCCTTTTACTTCTTCATCACTGGATGAGCCATTCAGATAGTTCCCACCTTATACCATGCCAATTTCGGACCCCTACCATCCCTCACAGTTTATTGGTTATACATGGGATGAGTTTCTTTTATCCCTTCAGCTCCAGTATGAGATCATGAGTCGCAGGATTTTGGAGCTTGAGATGACACCGCGTCCTTTACCATGTCCTTCTCAGCCTGCTTTTGTTCCCCCTCGTTCATCACCGTCTCCATTTTCACACCCACCTGGACCTCTCACTCCATTTCTAGAGTTTGATGCTCGATTTCTTACGGTCGAGCAGCAGATCACTTATCTGTTGCGTCATGTATATGAGCTTGAGGAGGAGCTTGCGCATGTGCGCAACTTGCTTTTCTTTCCTCCACCACCATCAGCATAGTTGGTTTTTGGTTTTATGTAGGTTGCTTTGCTTTTGTTGAGAGCACCACTATTGAGGCGAGCTTGCGAAGCCTTTTGGAGACCACCTTTTGATTGTATGACGTTTGTAGATTGGTAGACTTATTGGACAAGGGCAGTGTGACCTTGTGTTCCTTTTGATATGATACACTTTGTAAAACAAGTAACAATATTTTGTGGTCAATGATTAATGAAAGCTCAATCGTCATGTTCTCATTAAATACGTTGTTAATTTACATGTTTGTAATTTGATTGTGATGCTAAATGACATGCTTGCTATGATAAATGCTATTATATAGGTACTATATAGTCATTATACGAATAAGACCTGACCTATACAATCCTCTTTTAGAAGATGCTTCCTCGAAGGAACACTCAGTTGCCCACAACAGAGGCAGAACTGCAAGAACGGATTTCATAGGCAATCACACAACATGAGGCCCTATGCTCTGAACACAGCGGAGGTAGCTCACGAAATAACCCACCTCACGGTAATGTTTAAGTCACCTAAGACACATTACGTTACGTTTGGACATTCCATGTGCGTTTACTAATGCTCTCTGTGAATGATGTTGCTTGTACAGGCTGTACTTACAAGAAGTTCCTAGACAGCAAGTGATGTGTGCGGTGTTATATAGTTTTTAATGTATATTTTAAGCCCTTTTTAACACTTTAGTCAAGTTTTAAATTTATAAAACACAATATTTTACTAACATTAAACACACATATGGGCAAGTGCCCCCATCGTGAGCGTAGTATAGCGTTGGTAAGATACCGAGGTCGTCCAAGGACACAAGAGCTTTTAGTACCGGTTTATCCTCAACGTCTAATCAAATAAAAAATTTAGAAAAAGGTTTTTAAACATGAAAATAAAAACTAAAAATGCTGAAAATAAAAATAAAATAAAAACAGATAGACAAGATGAATCACTTGGATCCGACTCGCCTTTAGTGTAACCTTTGATGTTTTCCGCACTTTTGCACTTTTTAAGAGATTATCTTAGTTATAGTAGTAGGCCCCTCTTTTGAAGGTGACGTTATCCTCAACCCAGTAGTTTGAGTCAGCAAGGATACAATCCTAAAGAGTTGGATTATTGGAAGATAATTAATTAAGTTATTAATGCGTAATGTGGTAGGCCCCTCTTTTGAAGGTGACGTTACCCTCGGCTAAGTGGTTTGAGTCAGCAGGGATACAATCCCAAGTAGCCGGGTTAATGTATTAATAGTAGTTTACATATGAGGGGATCAACCCATTTGCAAACCCGGTCCATCCAATACCAGTGGGTATTGAAGGAGGTTCTAGTAAACTTGACCCAGGTCCTTGCAGGATCTATACACTGAACAAGGCAAGAACCTTACCAAAGCATTCCCTTAACCCCCGACCAGGTAGCCAACATATCTCCATATAGACCGAGGAGATATGAATGGTGTAAATCTTTTATTTTATATAGACAGTAAAATAATGGCAAGACACCACGGACAAATGATAAGGAAGTTTCACCTTCAACATAAGAAACTAGTTATTAAAGTCATTAATACAAAACCAAATAAAAAGTGCGAAAATATTTAAAAACAAAAGTATTACACTAAATGCTTGTCTTCACCAAGTGATGTAAGAGACTTAGGCAAACATGGCCTTTGATTGTCAAGAACTCTTACTATCAATCTTGGATCCCGAGACTACTACACACACTCTATGATGGATGATGGATGATGGTGGTGGATGTGAGGGTTGTGATGGTGGTGGAGTGTGGGTGAAGTGGAAGAGAGGTGGTTTGTCAAGGGATGCCTTTGAAATGAACAAAGCACCCCTATTTATAGCCTGCACAGAAGCCCAGACATGGCCCCGTGTCCATCCACTTTCTCTTTCTTCATTTAATGTAGTTTGTCTGTATTAGTTGACCATGCCCCCGTGTCTGCTGGGCACGGCCCCGTGTGCAGAAGCGTATCTGTACTATCAAGATTTGCTTGGATTCTGCGAATCTTAGCATTGACCACGGCCGTGTGGAGCTGGGCACGCCCACATGTTGGGAAATAGAAGCTTCTACGCTTTTGTCTTTTCTGCAGACGCTTGGGCATGGCCCCGTGTCCGCTGGGCACGAACCCGTGTCCGCTGGGCACGAACCCCGTGTCCGCTAGGCACGGGGCATGTTCAGCCCTCTGATATCTTGTTTTTGCTTGGGAAGATGCTGTCGAGGGGTTGGGCATGCCACGTTTATCCATGTTCTTGTATTTGTGTTAGATTTAGCTGTATTTTTGCTTCTTTGTTCATTTATGTTCATTTGATCCTGAAAATACAAAAGGAAGACAAAAGGCATACTTTTTCCAACATTAGTACTAAAAAAGGGTTAGTTTTATGCCTCATTTGATGTAATTTATATGTTGCATTTTACACACATCAGCAAGCCTCCGAACTTTGACGGCACTGGAGGTGCTGTAGCTTTTGTAAGATGGGCTGAGAAGACAGATTCTATGCTGCGAATGAGCAAGTGTGCGCCGGAGCATCAAGTCACTTACGTTTCTGGACTATTTCTTGATGGAGCCCTGTCGTGGTGGAACCTTCAGGTTCTGTGACAACCCTCATGATTACATGTATCCGTACGATTAATTAATATTAAATTGTGCCTAATGACTGTGCTTAATTACAACTGATGACGTAACTGCATTTTTCAGCAACAATCAGCTTTTTTTAACATACTAGTCTTGTGCAGAAAATTGACTAAATGGTCCTGAATGCTTTCCTAAGTGTTGGGAATTAAAAGTGTTACAAAAAGATACATAAAGGACACTATACGGAATAACTTAGCACTTTATCGGAACGGTATCTAACCGAACAACCGGACATTACCCGGAACACTAAAATATTGCAAAAAGCATTGTTTCACTTTTTCTGAGCTAGTCATGGTTCCCGAGTACTATAACACACTACATAATACATGTAACACACTAAACACTAGACTTTTACCACATAACCTTCCACTAACTAAATTAGTTAACACAAATTACATTTACCCCCCCCCCCCCTTTCCCCCTATTGTAACCGTCCCCTAAGGGACCCCACTCAAAGATTTCAATCTTCATAATATCTTCCATATTATTCACCTTGGGATTATGTAGATATTGCTTGTACTTCTCTTGATACATTGACCACTGGACATTAGAATTTGATTTATAAATTACCACTATCACTTTTATCATTCATCACAACACACTTTCTTCCTCCTCTACATATAAGCTACGGCCGAAACCCCCTTCAAACACACCAACCATTTTCATTTTTAATTCATACAATCCAAGCTTGTCTTGAGGTGATACAAGGTGATTTAGGAGGCTCGGTGCTCACGGATCTTGAAGGACCTCCTTTACAAGCTTTTATCCACTCATTTTTCTCCGTTGATCTTCCTTAGCTTTAAGCTAGTAGTAAGACTTCTTTTGATCCTTGTTTACTTCATATTTTTGGTGGTTAATAGATTTATTATGATGAAATAACTAGAACACTAAAAGACTTGAATCTTGAATCATGAAACATAAGCCTAAATAAGATGAAACATGATGAAATAATGCTAGTATGTGGTTGTTTTGAATATGTATGATGTTTGCTTGATGATTACTAGTAATAGGATGATTGATCATCATATGGAACTTGTTAGAGCATGAATAAAAGCATGGTTTAACATGTTAGAGATGATTATGTGTGGTCATAAAATAATCATCTTCTTATTTAAACATGAACTTGAAAGTAAAAAAGATTTTTTTTTACAAAGTAATAAACCTAGTGAACTAGTAAACTTGTAAACTCGAGGCTTGTGAATGATTTTTCTAAACAAACCAAGTTTAAAAGACGGTTTTTGAAAGATCATGATTCTTACATATACTTACACTATTTTTGGAAATAAAATAAGTATATGGATGCTAGTGAAACATGAAAATATTGTAAACAAATATTTTTGTAAAATGAGTTCACAAGTTGTGAACATCTAGAAATCCCGAGAATGAGATTTTAACAAAAGTAAATACACTTTAGAGGGTAACTAAACCCACTAAACACCCCACTAAGTTACTACGCGTTTTTATAAAACATCAAGTTCATGTTGGGTTACAAATAAGAATAGTTTTGCACTTGGTAAGTGTAATATTGTTTAGAGTATGGTTGTTGATTGATTTGAATGATTTTTGGAAAAGAAAATGATATGCTATTTAGTATGGACACCTCCATTTACAAAGGAAACTATGGCGAAATTTTCTAAAAAAATTCCAACACATAGAAAACATTTTCTAACAAGTGTTACAAGTGTATTTTTAACTATGATCTTCCGCAAAAGTCAGGATGTAACATTAAAATTGTGTGGTACGTGATAGAAGTAATGAGTAGATAAACCGTACGTAGGATACGTATTATGCATGCACGTGAAATTGATTGTTATCTGTACCATGTTAGGACGTGCTTAATTCCTGATTATTAGAGTAACTAATCTAACCGAGCAAACCAAGGTGAGTTCACACTCTTTCTAAGGCATGGGATTCCCGGTGGTTGGGAATGGGTTAAAGAACTAAAACGGAACCTGCATATCCTCCTTGGGTAGGATATGTACCGCCATCCTCCATGGGTAGGATGGCAATATTAATCCTGCGTATTCTCCTTGGGTAGAATACGTACGTTCGTCCTCCTTGGGTAGGACAACAACCTTAAAACTTACTAGACAAAACTCTTGTCACACCCCGACCACGTGAAACATCAAAACGTGGCGGAAACGTCGGGGAGTGTTGTAACAGAATCATTGTTTCATAACACATGGAAATTGAAATATTGTTTTATTGATTAAAAGAGTCACAATGTCTTGACAATCAAAGAAATATAACTTAAATAACTAGTCTTGCATCTTTTATTGTCACTAAGGCCCAAGTCCGCCTAAGTGTATCTTGATAAATCCTATGCATCATATCCTGAAACACATGTGAAAATAGGTACGTCAGCATAAAAATGCCTGTGAGATACATAGGTTTTGTGAAAATAGAATTCATGACTTATGTTTAAGAAAATGTTTAGTCATGAACCTTGTAATTTGCTTTGTTTTGTAAATCATTTGAAAAGTGATAAATAAACCAGATGATATATATGTATAAAAGAATAATACATGGTTAAGTAAATAACCAAGTAAAATGAGTTTATATCAGATAAGTTGTTTGTAAAACAATGTATTGTGAAAAGTATGTTATTTGTATAAAATGATATATGTCTAAATTGAAATGATTCGAATAACGCTACGATGCAAGCACTTATATATAGGAAGTACCATCGGCGTATCCACCATGCTTGTATCATATTACACACGCCTCGTTACTTAAATCACTTACTCAAACCAAACCACCAAAGTAAAATGTTTATGTATAATCAAATGTCAAAATGTTTGTGTGAAAACCATGTCTAATGTCTATGTCTAATGTAAATCATGAATTATGTATATTAATGTCTAAATGTTTATGTCTAATGTAAATCATGAATTGTGTATATCAATGTCAAAATGTTTATGTCTAATGTAAATCGTGAATTATGTATATTAATGTCTAAATGTTTATGTCTAATGTAAATCATGAATTGTGTATATCAATGTCAAAATGTTTATGTCTAATGTAAATCATGAATTGTGTATATCAATGTCAAAATGTTTATGTATGGTAAGTGAAATATATCAACTAAACCATATGTAAAATGCACAAAAACAAGGTATTGAAGTAAAACATGGTTTAAATCAAAGTTATGTTTTGTGGAACAAATGCATGCTATACTGATATAAACATCTATGCGGTATTGTGAAAATGCATACATCCAAGCCTTGTGACTGTGGCGATAAACCCCTAAACGAATTTAAAGGTCTATCTTGTTGTTATGTTTATCGAATTCGGTCAATTCTTCCACCCAAACAAACCTAGGGTTCAGGAATGGGAGTTGTCAAGTCCTATGGTACCATTACCTACTAACGAGCGGTGTAGCTAATGTTAATGAATATATTGTCCCATTTAAACAACCCAAATGTCATACCAAAATGTAAGCATGTGATTAATAAATGTACTAAGTATGCACACAATGGGCATACATAGCATAAAATATAATGTAAAACAATGTACTAAGTATGCCCACAATGGACATACATAGCATAAAATGTAATGTAAAATGATGTACTAAGTATGCACACAATGGGTATACATAGCATGAAATGTAATGTAAAACGATGTACTAAGTATGCACACAATGGGCATACATAGCATGAAATGTAATGTAAAACGATGTACTAAGTATGCACACAATGGGCATACATAGCATGAAATGTAATGTAAAACGATGTACTAAGTATGCACACAATGGGCATACATAGCATGAAATGTAATGTAAAACGATGTACTAAGTATGCACACAATGGGCATACATAGCATAAAATGTAATGTAAAACGATGTACTAAGTATGCACACAATGGGCATACATAGCATAAACACAATGAAATCATGTACTATAAGTGTACTATTGAACATAGCAAGTATATGATGTGAAAACAAGAAAGCATGAAAGTAACAAGTAGGCACATGTGTTTCACCCCAAAATGTTTGGAAAACAGTAAAAGAGGGGTCTATGTACTCACTTGAGATTGCTTAGTAGTCCTTGAGTAACAACCAAACAATGCTAGAGATCACGGATATCAAACGGCACCTAATATAGGTAACTACATTAATAAACCGGACCTAAATCGGAGGATCGGATAGAATGAGGGCTCGTAAACCAAACGAGTATGGGAAACTCATGTAACATGGTTTAACTAAGCCTACATACTACAATGAAACCTAACCTAAGTGCTTACGACCCATTACGACCCGTTTAGGTAGCTTATGCTACTTTAACGCGTCGTTCGCGTGAAACGCGTTTGGACCGCCTAACTAGCCCTATGATAAGTAAAATATGCCTTAAAATGTCTAATATTGTTGCCAAATTAGTTTAGATATCAAAAGTTATGTTACATATGCTTAATATGAATTTTGGTGTAAAAAGGGCATTTTGGTCATTTACCTAAGGCATATAAACTACCTATCATACAACTAACTAAACGCCGTGACCATAAGGTATAACCTCGGAAGGTTATTCCCTATATACTATGGTCACCTAATGTGTTTGGTTGGATCCTAATGATCGACCAAACGGGTCGGGTTCGAAAGTATAAGCGATTGTTTAGATCGCTTACCTTACGACCCTATATAAGCACTAAACTAAAAGTGACGAGCTAAGCATGTTAAAACATGCTTAACTAAGTTTAGAAAACAGGTTTGGTATCAAAACAAACGGTTTTGATACCTATGAGTAGTTTGGTTACAAAATACGCAAGAATGCGCATTTTGGCCGAAACTACGACTCGTCACTGAGCCTAGATAACGTGGTAATCAGTAGGTATAGTCACTAGGGACTATAACCATCGTGATCACGCTCACGTTATGAAGTTCAAATGAAATTCGCATTGACCATAAACTGGTCAATGCAGAAAGTCAAACAAAGTTTGACTTTAACGCTAAAACGAATGAAAAGAATGAAAGAACACTTACCAAGGGTCCCCGAAAGCTTTGATCTCCAAGTAATCTCAGGTAGGAAGTGTATGAACACAACCACTTAGAGAAAAACTCAGATTTCAAGTGGGTTTTGAGTTGTGAATCAAGGGGTATTTATAGGATTCTTGGAACCGTTAGGATCGTTCCTCGAATACCGTGCTTTGATCTTGTCCCTACACTTGTTGCAAACTTGTGGTAACTCAAAATGGCCCCCCAACATCAGGGATTAACATGTGGCATTGGCCTTTGGGGTGTTTATAAGCTATTTGAAATTGATTAAACAACTTTTGCTGATCTGAAAGGGCCTCGTGTGACGCCTATGGGGCTAGGTGTCACGCCTAGGTCCTTCTGATCAGCAAACAGTTTCCAATGTTTCCATTTCAGTCCACGTTGTGTATTAAGGCCATTTCCGACATGTTTAAGGCTCGTTAAACCATTTTCAAGGCTCCACAAGGATGCCTAAACATTTTGGACATGAAACATGCTCAAAAATATCCCGGATGTCGGTTCGTTTGGTCGTACGATCGTGATGTTCGCTTAATCACGACGACATGCGCATAAGCGTGAAAAACGATCCAAATTGCGTGACGAATGAATTTTTCTTATTCCAAACACTAAAATAAAATATTATAGTGCTTACATAAATTTTTGGATGTCCGGATGTATTCAGAACGTAAGTTATGCGCGAAAGTGCAAACTTATGCACTTTTTGACACTTTTAGTCCCTGAATGAGCCAAAAGTTTATTTTAGCACACCGAACCTCTCAAAGCCTATTTCTAAGCTATATAAAGGATATTTAAGGTGTCTTTAACTTTTGGTCATGTTTCGGAATGTTCGTTACAGTTCAAATCGGCATACTTTCGCAGTTTGTCAAATTTAGTCCCTGTAAGCGAATTAACTTGATTTTGCCATACCAATGCCTTCAAAACTTATTTCTAAGTTATGTAAAGGTTATTTAAGGTATGTTAAGCCTATGTCACTGTTCCAAAGTGTTTGTTGCATTAAACTGGTTATATTTACGCATCGGTGCGCGTATAACCTTCCAGAAAGCGATATAGAGTTTGAAATCGAACAAGAATTGATATGTGCAAATGATACACACATTTATACAAATCCCAAGTATGAAATATAATATTTTATTGGTTTGGTATTTGTTTGATGGACGTGGAGGCACAGGTGTTACAACTCTATCATTAAGTCCCTCATTTTTATATCGACTTAATTGCCGGGCCAATGGCGAGCGGGTCATTAGTTAATAGCGCTATTAGGGTTGACAAGCCTCACACCGTGCCGGTAGGATGGGCGTGTACTAATGGATCTGGGCACTCAGTCAATGATGATAGACATTGACTTAGGGCACAACTTACTTTTGTCAGTTGTCGATATGGTAACGGTCTAGTGGTTCACATGGGGAAGCCCCCACTGATTATGGATATGGTTTGGGGAAAAACAAAGATACTGGTTAACTCGTGGTTTACGAAACAACTTATGGTTTTCAAAACAAACTTTTAAAACTAAACAACCAACTGTGAACTCGCTCAACTTTGTTGTTGACTCCTTGTTACATGCCTTGCAGGTCGTTAGGTATTTATGGAGCTTGCACGAGGAGACGTGATCGTTGTGGGGCATGGACAGTGGTGTGCCATGCTAAACATTTAAACTTTATGAACTTATTGAACTTATGTTTTGGTTTTACGTCTTATGCTTCCGCTATTTAATTTGAACTTGGTTAACTAGTTTTTGAACACCAATTATATTGCGTGGTTGGATTTTATCTATTTTAAATACATTGTTCAATATGATTGGTGGCTTGATCCTGGTCAGTCACGCCTCCAAGCGGTGATACTCCGCAAGTGGATTTTTGGGGGTGTGACAGATTGGTATCAGAGCCATTGGTTATAGTGAACTTGGTTTTAAAAAGGGAAAAGCTTTTTTTGACAAAACCAGACTATAACCTGTACAATGCTTAACGATCCACAACGACTCTTCGCTCCACGTGCAAGACTCGACACAATAAGTGGTATGATTTATGTTTATATTGTCTGTTAGATAGTTCACATAGTGCACTAGTTAACGTGATAACTGCTATTTGAACCTTGTGTGCTTACTCTTTTCTGTCATCCCACGCTTACGCACCTTCGCGACACTTTTCTCACTTACGTTTGCTTCGTTGTGAAGATCATGAGTGGACATTTGAACTTGACTCAAGCCCAGCTGACGGCTCTAATCAACGAACGAGTGACTGAGGCACTCGCACCTGTCCCTGCAGGAGGTATAACCTGCCATATCAACCCATCTTAGGACGTTTAGATCCTACCCTCATGAACTAACTCTTGTGCTTAACCTTGTCTTTTATTCTCGCGCAACAGGTCAACATGCTCAGCCTCCCGTATGTATGTTCAAAACATTCATGGAGTGCCGACCTAGTACTTTCAGCGGCACAAAAGGAGCTGTAGGTCTTCTTCACTGGTTCGAGAAGATTGAGTCTGTTTTTGAGATGTGTGAATGCCCTGAAGCTCGTAGGGTGAAATTTGCTACTGGAACACTCGAAGGTGCTGCGTTAACCTGGTGGAAAGCACAGGTTCAACTGCTAGGGCTGGCGGTTGCTAATGCCACCCCATGGAACGACTTCAAATATTTGATCAAAGAAGAGTATTGTAGTCGTGACGACATCCACAAGCTAGAGGTGGAATTTCTCAATTTGAAGATGACGGGGTCTGAAATCGAGGCATACACAAAGAGATCGAACGAACTAGCTATCTTCTGTCCCACAATGGTGAATCCTCCTATCAAACGTATCGAGCTGTACCTTAAGGGTTTGCTGCCAGAAATTTAGAGCCACGTGACCTCAGCTAATCTTGGATCATCCAGTTGAGCAGAACAAGCTGCCCAAGCGTATTAGCGCTACTACTACTTCTGATGCTCCCCGTGATAACAAGCGTAAGTGGGATGGAAATTCAGGCAAGGGTTCTACTTCAGTTCAATCTCAGTCCCAGCAGCGAAAGACAGATGAGTACAGGAGCCCCAGTCAGCAGTCTTCTGTGAATCAAGGTCAGGGTGGATACAAGGGAAATCACCCTAAGTGTAATCGATGTAATTTGCACCACAGCGGGCTGTGCAACAAGGGTCGTTGTCAGAGATGTAACAAGCTGGGTCATGAAGCCAAGGATTGCAGGAGCTCACGTCCTACGAATCAGAATCATCAACAGCAGCCACAAGCTCCACAGAATCTGCAGCAGCAACAGCAGGGTAACAAGGGATGCTATCAATGTGGTGCTGAAGGTCACTTCAAGAGAAACTGCCCCCAGTTGAACCAGAAACAGAACAACAACAACAATCAGGGGAACGGAAACAACAATGGGGGAAACAATGATGGCAATGGAGCCAGGGGACGTGTTTTCATGCTGGGTCAGGGTGACGCGAGGAACGATCCCAATGTTGTGATGGGTAAGTTTCGTCTGGATGACTTCTTTGTTACTGTTTTATTTGATTCGGGTGCCGATACTAGTTATGTGTCCTTAAAAGTTAGCCAAATGCTTAAGAGCACTCCAACACTTTTGAACACCAAACAGATGGTAGAACTAGCAAACGGTAAAAGTCTTGAAGCCACACACATAGTTAAGGGTTGTAACCTCGTCTTAGCTGGTCAGACCTTCTCTATCGATCTTATTCCTATCGTACTTGGTAGTTTCGACGTCGTTATTGGGATGGATTGGCTATCTCAACATCAAGCGGAGATTATTTGCAAGGAGAAAATCGTCCGTATTCCTCATTCTGGTGAAGAACCTCTCATGATTCATGGCGACAAGAGTGGTGCTGTTGTGGGCATCATCTCTTTCCTTAAGGCCCAGAAGTGTTTGCGAAAGGGCCACACTGCTATCCTAGCCCTCGTTTCTGATACATCCTCGAAATAAAATAAGATAGAATACATACCTATTGTACGTGATTTTCCTGAGGTATTTCCTGAGGAATTACCTGGTCTTCCGCCTCATCGTCAAGTTGAATTTCAAATCGAGCTAGCTCGTGAAGAAGAAAGATGGTACCTTCAGAATGTGTATTGACTACCGCGAACTCAACAAGGTGACCGTAAAGAATCGTTATCCTCTCCCACGCATTGATGACTTATTCGACCAGTTGCAAGGGTCGAGTTTCTACTCAAAGATTGACCTGAGGTCAGGCTACCATCAACTGAGAGTCCGAGACGAGGATATCTCTAACACATCATTCAGGACTCGGTATGGGCACTACGAGTTTCTGGTTATGCCTTTTGGATTAACGAATGCACCTGCGGTCTTCATGGATCTCATGAACAGAGTGTGCAAGCCTTACCTGGATAAGTTTGTCATTGTATTCATCGACAACATCCTGATCTATTCTAAGAGTCAGGAGGAACACGAACGACACCTGAGACTTATTTTGGAACTTCTTCGAACAGAGCAGTTGTATACCAAATTTTCAAAATGTGACTTCTGGCTTCGCGAAGTCCATTTTCTAGGCCACGTGGTAAACAAGGATGGGATTCATGTGGATCCATCCAAGGTCGACTCGATCAAGAACTGGCCTGCACCCCGTACAACAACAGAAATCCGCCAATTCTTGGGTTTGGCAGGATATTACAGAAGGTTTATCAAGGATTTCTCAAAGATTGCGCAACCTCTCACTTCACTGACTCAGAAGGGTGTCACCTATCATTGGGGTGATGTACAGGAGTCCGCATTTCAGCACTTAAAAGATAGACTTTGTAGCGCGCCTATCCTCTCATTTCCTTAAGGCATAGATGATTTTGTGGTTTATTGCGACGCTTCCATCCAAGGACTTGGTTGCGTGTTGATGCAATGTGACAAGGTCATTGCCTACGCATCGCGCCAACTTAAAGTTCACGAAAGGAACTACACTACGTACGACTTGGAATTGGGAGCAGTTGTTTTCACACTTAAGATATAGAGACATTACCTGTACGGTACCAAGTGCACCATTTACACCGATCACTGGAGTCTCGAGCATATCTTCAAGCAAAAGGAGTTAAACATGCGACAACGCCGAAGGGTCGAGCTCTTGAACAATTATGAATGCGCTATCAAATACCTTCCGGGCAAGGCCAATGTTGTAGCCGACGCCCTCAGTCGAAAGGATACTACACCTAAGCGTGTGCGTGCGTTACAACTTACCATCCAATTTAGTCTTCCTACTCAGATACGAGATGCTCAGGTTGAAGCATTAAAAGCAGAGAACATCAGGGCTGAGTCCTTACGAGGATCAAGGAAACGGTTAGAACAAAAGGAAGACAACGCTTACTATGTAACAGGGTGCATCTGGGTCCCACTTTACGGAAACTTACGCGAGCTTGTGATGGATGAAGCGCACAAGTCTCGTTACTCAGTACATCCTGGTTCGGATAAGATGTACCACGACTTAAAGACTACATACTGGTGGCCTAGCATGAAATCCAACATAGCAACCTACGTCAGTAAATTCTTGACTTGTGCGAGAGTTGATGTGTGCAAAATGCAACATATAAATTTCATCAATTGTGGCATGAAACTAACCCTTTTTTAGTACTAATGTTGGAAAAAGTGTGCTTTTGTCTTCCTTTTGTATTTTCAGGATTAAATGAGCTCAAATTAACAAAAGAAACAAAAAGACAGCAAAATCTAACATAAATACAAGAAAAGGAACAAATGTGACATGCCCGACCCAACGACAGCATCTTCCCAAGCAAAACAAGAAGATAGAAGACTGAACACGCCCCGTGCTCAGCCAGCACGGGGGCGTGCCCAAGTGTCAGCAGAAAAGACAAAGTGGTAGAAGCTTCTATTGCCCACCACGGGGCCGTGCTCAGCGGACACGGGGCCGTGGTCAACTATAAGATTCGCACAATCCAGGCAAATCTTCATAGTACAAAGATTCTTCTACACACGGGGTCGTGCTCAGCGGACACGGGGGCGTGGTCAACTAATAAGACAAGCTGCATTAAATGAAGAAAGAGAAAGATGTGGACATGGGGCCGTGCCCACTGGACACGGGGCCGTGCCCGAGCTTCTGTTCAGCCTATAAATAGGAGTGCTTGGCTCAAGCTCAAACCATCCCTTGGCACACCACCTCTCTCACACTTCACCCACCACCCACCACCACCATAACACCATCATCCACCACCATCATCCATTGTCCATCGTAGAGTGTGTGAGTCATCTCGGGATCCAAGATTGATCGTAAGAGTTCTTGACAATCAAGGCCATGTTTGCCTAAGTCTCTTACATCACTTGGTGAAGACAAGTGTCTAGTGTAATACTTTTTATTTCTAATATTTTCGCACTTTTTACTTGATTTTGTATTAATGACTTTAATAACTAGTTTCTTATGTTGAAGGTGATTCTTCCTTATCGTTTGTCCGTGGTGTCTTGACATTATTTTACTGTCTATATAAAATAATATATTTTCACCATTCATATCTCCACGATCTATATGGAGGTATGTTGGCTACCTGGTCGGGGGTTAAGGGAACGGTTTGGTAAGAGTCTTGCCATTGTTCAGCGTTTAGAGGTCCTGCAATGGACCTGGGTCAAATTTAGTAGGACCTCCTTCAATACTTAACGGTATTGGATGGCGGGGGTCCAAACTCTTTGATCCCCTCATAAGTTAACTACTATTAATACTATAACTCGGCTATTTAGGACTGTATCCCTGCTGACTCAGACTACTTAGTCGAGGGTAACGTCACCTCCAAAAGAGGGGCCTACCATAATTTGCATTAATAACTTAATTAATTATCTTTCAATAATCCGACCCTTTAGGATTGTATCCTTGCTGACTCAAACTACTGGGTTGAGGGTAACGTCACCTTCAAAAGAGGGGCCTACTACAATAACTAAGATAATCTCTTAAACAAGTGCAAAAGTGCGGAAATAATCAAAGGTTATACTATACACGAGTCGAAACCAAGTGATTCATCTTGTTTATCTGTTTTTATTTTTATTTTTATTTTCAGCATTTTAGTTAGTTTTTATTTTCTTAGTTTAAAACATTTTTCTAAACTTTTTGATTTGATTAGACGTTGAGGATAAACCGGTACTAAAAGCTCTTGTGTCCTTGGACGACCTCGGTATCATACCAACACTATACTACGCTCACGATGGGTGCACTTGCCCATATGTGTGTTTAGTGTTAGTAAATATCATGTTTTATAAATTTAAAACTTTGCTAAAAAGTGTTAAAGGGCTTAAAATATACACCTAATATATATAACACTTCACACGCATCAAGAGTCAAGATTGAATATCAGAAACCATTAGGCCTACTCCAACAACCAGAGATCCCGAAATGGAAATGGGAGCAAATTTCCATGGATTTCGTTACTGGCCTGCCTAGATCTCAACGCGGAAATGATACCATTTGGGTGATCGTTGATCGACTGACCAAGTCTGCACATTTTATGGCTATCAAGGAAACGGATAAGTTTTCTACTCTAGCAGACGTCTACCTAAAGGAAGTAGTATCAAGGCACGGAGTGCCAACCTCCATCATTTCTAATCGTGACTTACGTTTTACATCTGAGTTGTGGCAAGCTATGCACAAGTCCTTTGGCTCTCGATTAGACATGAGCACGGCATATCATCCACAGACGGATGGGCAATCTGAACGCACCATCCAAACCCTTGAAGACATGCTTTGGGCATGTGTAATCGACTTTGGTAATGGCTGGGAAAAACACCTCCCGTTAGTGGAGTTTTCGTATAACAACAGTTACCACACCAGTATCCAGGCCCCTCCGTTCGAGGCATTGTACGGACGGAAGTGCCGATCACCCCTTTGTTGGGCAGAGGTTGGCGACAGTCAAATCACTGGCCCAGAACTTGTAGTAGATACAACCGAGAAGATTGCTCAGATACGACAACGAATGGCGGCATCTCGTGACCGTCAGAAAAGCTATACTGATAAGCGAAGGAAACCACTCGAGTTCCAGGTTGGGGATCGAGTGATACTTAAAGTCTCACCTTGGAAAGGTGTAGTTCGTTTTGGCAAACGAGGCAAACTCAACCCGCGGTATGTTGGACCCTTCAGAATCATTGAGAAAATTGGCAAGGTGGCCTACAAGCTGAATCTACCAGCAGAACTCAGCGGAGTTCACAATGTTTTCCATGTGTCGAATCTAAAGAAGTGTCTGTCAGATGAGACCCTCATAGTTCCTCTCAAGGAGCTCACTATCAACGATCAGCTGCGATTCGTTGAGGAACCAATAGAGATTACTGATCGAGATGTTAAGGTTCTCAAGCGTACCAGAATACCTCTTGTTCGAGTTCGTTGGAACTCCCATCGTGGCCCAGAATATACCAGGGAACGAGAGAACCAAATGAAACTCAAGTATCCCCAGTTGTTTAGGAAAAGTGCAACCACTACTGAGGCTGAAGCTACTACAGAATTTCGGGACGAAATTCCAAACCAACGGGGGGATGATGTGACACCCCAGGAAAACCAGGTAACCACGCAACCTAACTAGCTTCCTCAGTAACCACGTGCTAAATTTCGAGACGAAATTTTCTTAACAGGGGGAGAATGTGACAACCCTCATGATTACATGTATCCGTACGATTAATTAATATTAAATTGTGCTTAATGACTGTGCTTAATTACAACTGATGACGTAACTGCATTTTTCAGCAAAATTCAGCTTTTTTTAACATACTAGTCTTGTGCAGAAAATTGACTAAATGGTCCTGAATGCTTTCCTAAGTGTTGGGAATTAAAAGTGTTACAAAAAGATACATAAAGGACACTATACGGAATAACTTAGCACTTTATTGGAACGGTATCTAACCGAACAACCGGACATTACCCGGAACACCCAAATATTGCAAAAAGCATTGTTTCACTTTTTCTGAGCTAGTCATGGTTCCTGAGTACTATAACACACTACATAATACATGTAACACACTAAACACTAGACTTTTACCACATAACCTTTCACTAACTAAATTAGTTACCACAAATTACATTTACCCCCCTTTCCCACCCCCCCCTATTGTAACCGTCCCCTAAGGGACCCCACTCAAAGATTTCAATCTTCCTAATATCTTCCATATTATTCACCTTGGGATTATGTAGATATTGCTTGTACTTCTCTTGACACATTGACCATTGGACATTAGAATTTGATTTATAAATTACCACTATCATTTTTATCATTCATCACAACACACTTTCTTCCTCCTCTACATATAAGCTACGGCCGAAACCCCTTCAAACACACCAACCATTTTCATTTTTAATTCATACAATCCAAGCTTGTCTTGAGGTGATACAAGGTGATTTAGGAGGCTCGGTGCTCATGGATCTTGAAGGACCTCCTTTACAAGCTTTTATCCACTCATTTTTCTCCATTGATCTTCCCTAGCTTTAAGCTAGTAGTAAGACTTCTTTTGATCCTTGTTTACTTCGTATTTTTGGTGGTTAATAGATTTATTATGATGAAATAACTAGAACACTAAAAGACTTGAATCTTGAATCATGAAACATAAGCCTAAATAAGATGAAACATGATGAAATAATGCTAGTATGTGGTTGTTTTGAATATGTATGATGTTTGCTTGATGATTACTAGTAATAGGATGATTGATCATCATATGGAACTTGTTAGAGCATGAATAAAAGCATGGTTTAACAAGTTAGAGATGATTATGTGTGGTCATAAAATAATCATCTTCTTATTTAAACATGAACTTGAAAGTAAAAATGATTTTTTTTTTACAAAGTAATAAACCTAGTGAACTAGTAAACTTGTAAACCCGAGGCTTGTGAATGATTTTTCTAAACAAACCAAGTTTAAAAGACGGTTTTTGAAAGATCATGATTCTTACATATACTTACACTATTTTTGGAAATAAAATAAGTATATGGATGCTAGTGAGACATAAAAATATTGTAAACAAATATTTTTGTAAAATGAGTTCACAAGTTGTGAACATCTAGAAATCCCGAGAATGAGATTTTAACAAAAGTAAATACACTTTGGAGGGTAACTAAACCCACTAAACACCCCACTAAGTTACTACGCGTTTTTATAATACATCAAGTTCATGTTGTGTTACAAATAAGAATAGTTTTGCACTTGGTAAGTGTAATATTGTTTAGAGTATGGTTGTTGATTGATTTGAATGATTTTTGGAAAAGAAAATGATATGCTATTTAGCATGAACACCTCCATTTACAAAGGAAACTATGGCGAAATTTTCTAAAAAAATTAGAACACATAGAAAATATTTTCTAACAAGTGTTACAAGTGTATTTTTAACTATGATCTTCCGCAAAAGTCAGGGTGTGACATTAGAATTGTGTGGTACGTGATAGAAGTAATGAGTAGATAAACCGTACGTAGGATACGTATTATGCATGCACGTGAAATTGACTGTTATCTGTACCATGTTAGGACGTGCTTAATTCCTGATTATTAGAGTAACTAATCTAACCGAGCAAACCAAGGTGAGTTCACACTCTTTCTAAGGCATGGGATTCCCGGTGGTTGGGAATGGGTTAAAGAACTAAAACGGAACCTGCATATCCTCCTTGGGTAGGATATGTACCGCCATCCTCCATGGGTAGGATGCCTATATTAATCCTGCGTATTCTCCTTGGGTAGAATACGTACGTTCGTCCTCCTTGGGTAGGACAATAACCTTAAAACTTACTAGACAAAACTCTATCATTAAGTCCCTCATTTTTAAATCGACTTAATCGCCGGGTCAATGGCGAGTGGGTCATTAGTTAATAGCGCTATTAGGGTTGACAAGCCTCACATCGTGCCAATAGGACGGGCGTGTACTAATGGATCTGGGCAC
The DNA here is from genome assembly GCA_030545235.1 of Helianthus tuberosus. Lineage (NCBI taxonomy): Eukaryota > Viridiplantae > Streptophyta > Magnoliopsida > Asterales > Asteraceae > Helianthus > Helianthus tuberosus. Next base: position 5,413,854 of record CM060419.1, read on the forward strand.
TCAGTCAATGATGATAGACATTGACTTAGGGCACAACTTACTTTCGTCAGTTGTCGATATGGTAACGGTCTAGTGGTTCACATGGGGAAGCCCCCACTGATTATGGATATGGTTTGGGGAAAAACAAAGATGCTGGTTAACTCGTGGTTTACGAAACAACTTATGGTTTTCAAAACAAACTTTTAAAACTAAAATACCAACTGTGAACTCGCTCAACTTTATTGTTGACTCCTTGTTACATGCCTTGCAGGTCGTTAGGTATTTATGGAGCTTGCACGAGGAGACGTGATCGTTGTGGGGCATGGACAGTGGTGTGCCATGCTAAACATTTAAACTTTATGAACTTATTGAACTTATGTTTTGGTTTTACGTCTTATGCTTCCGCTGTTTAATTTGAACTTGGTTAACTAGTTTTTGAACACCAATTATATTGCGTTGTTCGATTTTATCTATTTTAAATACATTGTTCAATATGATTGGTGGCTTGATCCTGGTCAGTTACGCCTCCAAGCGGTGATACTCCGCAAGTGGATTTTTGGGGGTGTGACAGGTTCAGACTCTAGGTGAGGCTGCAGCGTATGCTATGACATGGGACGAGATGAAAGAGCTGATGAGCAAGAAGTACTGTTCAAGGGCTGAAATTCAGAAGTTGGAAACCGAGTTTTGGAATCTAAAAATGGATGATCCTAAGATCGCTGAGTACGTGTAGAGATTTCATTATTTATCTCGTGTTGTCCCTTACATGGTAGAACCAGAGTTCAAGCGAGCCGAACGTTTCATTTGAGGATTGGTACCCCAAATACTGAGCATGGTGACTACTTCTAAGCCTCCAACAATTACTGAAGACATCGACTTGAGTGTGGCACTGACTGAAGAAGCGATCTGTTTGGGCAAGTTTTCATTCACTGAGTAGAAGAAGAAAGAGACTCATGTGGAGTCATCTGGAGAGAACAAAAGGAAGTTCTCAAATTTTAAGAAGGGTACCAAAGGAAACAACAGTGGTACTAACAAGCGTAAAGATGCTAACCCACTAGCCGAGTTCAGGACTGGTGCTGCAAGTTCTGAGAACAAAGGAAAAGGATACATGGGTACTCTGCCCAAGTGTGATATTTGTCAGCATCATCACACAGGACGATGTAGGTATGGGAAATGTGAGAACTGTGGCAAGGTAGGGCATGCCAGGGAGGCATGCCGGTATGGTGCTAGACGAAGGAATGGGGGATCTGGTGGAAATGGTAATAGAAACCGCAACAGTAATGGGAATCAGACTGGAAATCGCAATCAAGGAGGAAATGGAAACTTCGGTGGAAATGGAAATCGTGGTTGTTTTGGGAATCAGGCTGGTAACGGAAACCGTTGAGCAAACAACAACCAGGGCGGAAATGGAAATGGAAGTGGTCGCGGCCAAGGTTGTTTTGGTTGTGGTGATGTAGGGCACTTCAAGCGGGATTGCCCAAAGAACAACCAAGCCCAGGGAAGAGTATTCAACATTGGAGCTCGGGAAGCTCGTCAGGATCCGAACGTAGTCACTGGTACGTTCCTTATCAATCAACATTTTGCATCTGTGCTATTTGATACTGGTGCCGACTATAGCTTCGTATCCCTAGAATTTAAGGATATACTTGGGTTAGTTGCCAGTAAGTTAGATATCCCGTATTCGATAGAACCAGCTAATGGGAAGCTAGTAGAAGCAATCGAAGTGATTAGAGGCTGTGTAATAGAGCTGGGAGAGCGTGAGTTTACGCTTGATTTTGCGGCCAGTAGAATTGGGAAGTTTCGACGTAGTAGTTGGAATGGATTGGTTGTCAAGCAACCGAGCTGAGATCGTATGCCATGAGAAGATTATCCGCATCCCGATGTCGAATGAAGAGACGATTGTGATTCATGGGGAGAAGCATGATACGCCTCTACGGATTATCAGTTGTTTGAAGGCCCGAAAGTTTTTGCGGAAAAGATGTGTTGCCTTCTTGGCTCACGTAGTCGATAAAGAAGCCAAAGAACCGAAGCTCGAAGATATCCCTGTAGTGAGGGAATATCCTGAAGTCTTCCCCGAAGACTTTCCAGGACTACCTCCACAACGACAAGTTGAATTCCATATTGACTTGGTTCCAGGCGACGCGCCTGTAGCCAAGGCACCTTATCGACTTGCGCCTTCAGAGATGCAAGAGTTGTCGACGCAGCTTCAGGAGCTATTGGACAAGGGATTCATTAGACTAAGCTTCTCGCATTGGGGAGCTCCAGTTCTATTTGTCAAGAAGAAGGACGGTAGTTTTCGTATGTGCATTGACTATCGGGAGCTGAACAAGCTAACCATCAAGAAACGGTATCCTTTTCCGAGGATTGTTGATCTGTTCGATCAACTTCAAGGTTCGAGTTACTACTCCAAGATCGATCTTCGATCAGGTTATCACCAGCTGCGAATTCAAGAAGAGAGTATACCGAAGACTGCCTTTAGAACTCGTTATGGACATTATGAGTTTCTAGTGATGCCATTTGGTTTGACAAATGCGCCGGCAGTATTTATGGACTTGATGAACCGAGTTTGCAAGCCATATCTCGATAAATTCGTGATTGTATTTATCGACGATATTTTGATCTATTCCCGGTCGAAGGAGGAGCATGAGCAACACCTTAGAGCTATTTTAGAGCTGCTAAAGAAGGAGCAGCTCTATTCTAAGTTCTCAAAGTGCGAGTTCAGGTTGCGTAAGGTACAGTTCCTTGGTCACGTGGTAAACGAGGATGGAATTCATGTGGATCCCACCAAGATTGAGGCGATTAAGAATTGGGAAACTCCGAAGACGCCAACCGAGATCCGACAGTTTTTGGGCTTAGCAGGGTATTATCGCAGATTCATTGAGGATTTTTCAAAAACCGCTCAACCGCTGACCTCCCTTACTCAAAAGGATAAGAAGTATGAATGGGGATACAAACAAGAGGAAGCTTTTCAGCTGCTCAAGAATAAGCTTTGCGATGCACCTATTTTATCCCTACCCAAAGGCACCGATGACTTCGTGGTCTACTGTGATGCCTCGCGTCAGGGATTGGGCTGTGTGCTAATGCAGCGACAAAAGGTTATCGCTTATGCTTCGAGCCAATTGAAGATTCATGAGAAGAACTACACCATGCATTATTTGGAATTAGGCGCAGTGGTGTTTGCTTTGAAGATTTGGCGGCATTACCTTTATGGTACCCGATGTACGATCTTTACAGATCACAAGAGCCTTCAGCACATATTCGATCAGAAAGAGCTCAACATGAGACAGTGACGTTGGGTAGAGCTGTTAAATGATTATGATTGCGAAATCAAATATCATCCAGGAAAGGCGAATGTGGTGGCAGACGCCTTGAGTAAAAAAGAGAGGATTAAGCCCATTAGGGTTAGGGCTTTGGAGATGATTGTTCAGACAGACCTCTCATTGCGTGTCCGTGCTGCACAGAGAGAAGCTCTTAGGAAAGAAAACATTAAGCCTGAATATCTTCGTGGGATGGAGAAAAAGTTGGTACCCAACGAGGAAGGAACCTTGTGTTTTATGGGACGAATTTGGGTTCCACTTTTTGGTGGTCTTAGAGATGTCATTTTTGATGAAGCTCATAAATCAAGGTACTCGATCCATCCAGGATCTGACAAGATGTACCAAGATTTGAAGGATTATTACTGGTGGCCAAGACTTAAGGGCGATGTGGCTACTTATGTTGGGAAGTGTTTGACTTGTGCCAAGGTGAATGCCGAGTATCAGAAGCCTCCAGGTCTCCTACAGCAACCTGAGATACCCATGTGGAAATGGGAGCAGATCTCAATGGATTTCGTAACGAAGTTGCCCAAGACTCCCAGAGGTCATGATACGAGTTGGGTAATCGTGGACCGTTTGACAAAGTCTGCGCACTTTTTACCAATCAGAGAAAAGGATAACACAGGTAAGCTAGCTGAGCTGTACCTAAGAGAGATAGTCGCACGTTATGGAGTGCCTATCTCAATTATATCAGACAGAGATGGAAGATTTGTGTCAAGGATTTGGCAATCCTTTCAAGAAGTGTTTGGCTCTCAGTTGAATCTAAGTACTGCTTTTCATCCACAGACGTATGGTCAAAGTGAGAGAACAATTCAGACGCTTGAAGATATGCTACGTGCTTGCGTAATGGACTTGGGTGGCAGTTGGGACACTCACCTACCTATGGTTGAGTTCTCCTATAACAAAAACTACCATACAAGCATTCAAGCTACACCGTTCGAGGCTCTTTACGGACGCAAGTGTCGATCACCGTTATGCTGGGCAGACACAGGTGATAGACAGCTGGTTGGTCCCGAACTGGTCCAAGAAACGACTGATAAGATCATGCAGATCCGAGAGTGCATCAAGGCAGCTCGTGATCGACAAAAGAGCTATGCGTACTAAAGATGAAAACCCTTGGAATTTTAAGTGGGTGATATGGTTTTGTTGAAAGTCTCACCTTGGAAAGGCGTGGCACGCTTTGGGAAGCATGGTAAGTTAAACCCACGTTTTATCGGACCATTCAGAATTTTAGAAAGGGTTGGTACGGTAGCATACAAGTTGGAGCTACCAGCAGAACTTAATGGTGTTCATACATTTCATGTATCTAATCTGAAAAAAGTCCAACTCAAGAAACAGTGGTCATTCCTGTTGACGAAGTTCACATTGACGACACACTCCACTTTACCGAAGAACCCGTTGAGGTTACTGATTGGAAAGTTAACAAGACTCGGAGGAGTAGTGTTAAGCTCGTCAAGGTTAGATGGAACGCGCGTCACGACCCAGAGTTTACTTGGGAGCGTGAAGATCGCATGAAAGCAAAATACCCGCATTTGTTCCCCAACTCCCCTGCTGCTAGTAGTAAGGCTTAAAATTTCGGGACGAAATTTTCTTAACAGGGGGAGAATGTGACTATTAAACCATGATTAGTGCTTAATGACTGTGCTGCATTTCAATTAATGATTTGAATTGCTTCTGATTACTGCTTTATACATACATGTGCATCACATATTGCATAATGTCATACCATTACTACATGCAAACCATATTGACTCAAATGATGCACGAAACACAGTTAACACAATTATCAGACAAATCAGAAAAATGCTGACGGAGTTCAGTACATAGACAGGCAATGTGTTGAGACACAGAAAGAGCCAGAAACCAAGTATGACACTAGTATAGTGTGTAGGAAAGTAAGGATCACAAAATTGCCTTCCTAGAGATAGTTTAAGTGCCGAAAAGTGCCTAAAACTCACACAAACTACAGAATTCTGCAGAAAATCAGCAATTCAGCATTTAAACAATCTAAGATCATGCAAAAATATGGGTAAATGGTCTTGAATGCTTTCCTAAGTGTCGGGAATCGAAACTGTCACAAAAGGGTACATAAAGCACACTAAACTGCATAGTTTAGCACTTTAACGAACTGGTAACCAACCGAACAACCGGACACTACCCGAAACACCAAATTTTCACTAGAAGCACTATTTTAACATTACAAAGCTAGTTATGGTCCCCGAACATCATAACACCCTATATAAATATCTAATAACTAAACATCTAACTAGAAACTTCCATTTCAACTATGAACTAACTTAATGGTTAAACCCTAGCCTAAGACCCCCCCCCCCACCTAGTAATCGGCCAACATGGCCACCACCATCAAGATTTTATATTGATTAAATATTGGATCATGTCTCACTTTGTAGAACATAAAAACCAATGGAAAAACTCATGAAATGGATTTATAAGTTAACCTTAAGCTTCATTCCTCATTCATCACTCAACACCACACTTCTCTCTTCTTTCTTTCTTGTTCACGGCCGAAGACAACAACAACAACATCACCATCATTCAATCATCTTCATCTAATTCCACATATACTCAAGGGTGTTAGAAGGTGCATATGGAAGCTAGGAGCTTTCGAAAGTTGAAGAACATTCACCATTTGCTTTTATCCACCTCATTTCTTCTCTTGATCATCCCTAGCCTTGAGCTAGTAGTAAGAACACTAAACTCTTCATTTTACATCTTGTTAAGTGGTTAAAAGAAGATACATGTTGATTATCATGAAGAACACTAAGAAACAAGAAGATGAAACATGAACATAAAATTATAAGAAATCTTAAAGAAATCATGTTGTTTAGTGTTGTTGTGAAACTTGATGATTGATTTGCTTATGATAATGATGTAGATCATCATATGATCTTGCTAGATCATGATTAAAAACATAATCTAGCAAGATGAGAGGATGAAAGTGTTAAAGATTCATAGATCATCCTTATGAAAGACATGAACTTGAAAGAATATATTGTTTTCTTGTAAAATGATGATTAAAGTAAGATGTAAGTCTTGTAAATCTAAGATTTCAAGAATGATTTTTCAAGAAACCAAGTTAAAAATACAAGGTTTACTAAATCTTGGTTCTTAAAGAAACCAACCATGTTTTTAGAGGTTAAACAAGTGTAGAAACACTTATGTAGCAAGAAAAATCCAAGAAGAAGCATTTTTAGAAAATGTGATTATAAGTTGTAAAGATCTAGATTCTTCAAAAATGATGTATTTAAAGAATCAACCACACTTTAAAGGGTAACTAAGCTTACTAAACACACTAGTAAGTTACTACACATTTTTATAAATTTTCAAGTTCATGAAGTGGTAGTTTATGCTTGTTTTTGGCAAAATTGGTAAGTGTGGATTGTTTATTATTGATTGTTGATTGATTGTGTTGATTTACAAAAGAAAATGATATGCCTTCAAGGTATGGAAACCTCCATTTTTAGGGGAAACTATGGCAAAATTTTTCTAAAAATTAAACACTTAGAAAAATATTTTTAAACAAATATATACAAGTATATTTCAAACCATGGATTTTCATATAAAGTTTGCCAGAGATTTTTGTTACAAAAATTATAAATATTGGAGGTTGGCTTTTATAAATAAAAGTGACTAAATATGTATTTAGAGAAATATATATTTAGATATCACCATGTGTGTGATTATTTGTATATTATGTGTATTAGTTATATTATTTTAGGACTTGAAATAATATAACTCATCAAAATACAAAGAAATTACAAACCAAAAATTTACCAAAATTCCAAGGAATAAATATACAAAGAATACCCACAATATTGGAGAAACCGAACAAAGGAATATAACTTACAAAATATTCCGGAAAATTTATTCACAAGTATATTTTGGACACCAAAGGAACAAAAATATGATTTCCACAATTATTACAAATTTATATCATATTTTTGACAAATAGAGAATATATTATTATTTGGTGAATAAAAATATATATTTTCTTGGAATTAATAGAAGGTATATTATTTTTGGAAGAAATATATATTTTCTCAAACAAATATCAAATATATTATTTTTGGGAGAAAAATAAGTTTATATATATTTTCCAAGTTAGACTTGAAAATATATTATTTTTGGGACTTATATGGAAACAAAAATATTTTTGCCAAAGGAAAAATTATAAATAATTTTTCTAAGTAATATTTCTTAAACTATATATTGATGAATTTTTATTTAAGATATTATTCCAGAAAAATTTATACAAAATTAAGTATAAGAATACTTAATGAATACAATAAAAATACGTATTTTCGTACGTATAAATACACACCGGAATACGACACCAATACATGGCAAAAATATACAAGTTTAAGAATACAAATACAAATATACACATCCTTGGGAAGGATATACATGTTTAAATACTTGAAAGGTAACAAGTTAAAATATATTATTTTAACTATTATTCCAAAATTTAATAAATATAATTTACGTTAAAATATTTATTATTTTAACAAATAATTATATAACTTGGAATAATATCGAAGACACAAAGAGCGTAACTCAAAGACACTAATTTATACGAAGTCAAGGCATGACCCGCTCGTCTAATAGACCTTAGTACGTTGTAGGTAGTCGGGTACATTCGAATGAGCTTTGACTTACTGTGATTACGAAGAACGCAAGACTATGAGTTCATGTCCCCCTTTTCTTTTAACTGTTTTCGTTTTATAACTTCGAGGGTGAAATACATGTTACAAATGATTATGATTACAAAAGGTATGGTTAGTCAAGAAATGAACTGTTAGATCATGTGAATGAATAGGCGTTATCTTGAGACCATTAATCCTTGATAAGGACCGAGGGGCAGGAGTGTGACAACCCTCGAAATTACATGTATTCCGTACGATTAATTAATGTTAATTAAAGTGCTTGATGACTGTGTTGAACTACTTAACTGCTTTCTGACTACTGTGTTATACTTACATGTGCTTATTAACATACTAGTAGTGTGCAGAAAAATTACTAAATAGTCCGGTATGCTTTCCTGAGTGTTGAGAATTAAAAATGTTACAAAAATATATATATAGGACACTTTACGGATTAATTAAGCACTTTAACGGAATAGTATCAAACCGAACAACCGGACATTACCCGAAACACAAAAATATTGTTAAACACATTGTTTTTATTTTTCTAAGCTAGTTAGGGTCCCCGAACACCCTAACACACTATATATTACATAACCCACTTATAACACTAACTACATACTTAGAATCTAACTAAGATCACGAACTAATAGTTGAAACCCAACCAAGCACACCCCCCCTCTTCTTACGGTTTCAAGGGTGTACCCCACCCTTGATTTTGCTTCATTTGTTTATTATATATGCAATGTACTTAGGGGATATGTTATCTAATGGATAATTAAGTGTTGGGGATTTATAAATATTAACCACTAGATCACCATTCTTATCTTCACACATCAAACAACACCACAAAAACTCTCCCTCTTGCTCGGCCGAGAGCACCACCACCACCATCATCATCTTCAAGTTTCATTTCATGCAATCTCTAGTGATCCAAAGGTGATAGAGTGCATACAACTAAGCTCGGTGTGTTCGGAAGTTGAAGGACCTCTCTTATCTTCTTTTAACCACCACATTTCATCACTTGAACTCCCCTAGCCTTGAGCTAGTGGTAAGTCTCTTGAATCTTCATCTACTTCAAGTTTTTGATGGTTAATAGTTAAAGAATGATGAAATCTCAAGAAACACTAAAGACCATAAACATTGAATTAAAAGCTAACCTAATGATGAAATATTGTTAAAAATGAAGAAGTAATGATATGAATGATGTTGTCTTGTATTATTGATGATTTCTTGTTGCTTGTTTGATGATTGCTAGAGATATGATGTTAAACATCATGGTTAAAACTTGTTAAAGTAAGATTAAAAGCTTAAGTTAACAAGTTAGGAGGTGATTATTGATTTCCATAAAAGAATCACCTCCATGTTTAAGCATGAACTTGGTAACAATATGTTTTCTTGAAAAATTAGTAAACAAAGCAAGTTGGTGATCGTATGGATCCGAGGCTTACAAATGGTTTTTCCTAAATAAACCAAGAGTAGAAGATAATTTTTGAAAGGTTATGACTTTGGTTAAACCTACACTATTTTAGTAACAAAATAAGCATAGAAATATTTTTAGAACAAGAAGATCCAATAAATACACATTTTTGCTAAATGAGTTTACAAGTTGTAAACATTTAAAAATCCCGAGGATGAGATTTTAACAAAAGTAAACACACTTTGGAGGGTAATTAAACCCACTAAACACCCCACTAAGTTACTACGCGTTTTTATGAAAAACCAAGTTCATGTTGATATGTAAAGTGCATTGTTTTTTCACTTGACTAGGGTGATGTTATTTAATAACTTGTTGTTGATTGATTGAATGATTTCCGAAAAGAAAATGATATGCTAATAAGCATGGATACCTCCATTTACAAAGGAAACTCTGGCGAAATTTTCTAAAAATTCCAACACTTAGAAAATATTGTTCTAAACAAGCGTTACAAGTATATTTTATTATTTGTGTTTCAAATACAAACTTCGTCATAATTTTTGTAACAGAATACAAAGTGTCGGAGGTTGATTTTCATGAATAAAAATGGGTAAATATATATTTAGAATATATATCTTATACTAGAACACTTGTGTGAATACTTGTATATTTTGTGAGATAGTTATATTATTTTAGGATAAAATAATGTAACTTAACATTATAACTTGACAGTTGAATCGTGTGGTATGTGATAGAAATAATGAGTAAATAAATCGTACGTAGGATACGTGTTATGCATGAGAAACTGATTGTTATCCGTACCTTTTTAGGACGTGCTTGATTCATGTTTATTTGAGAAACTAATCTAACCGAGCAAACCAAAGTGAGTTCACACACTTTCTAAGGCATGGGATTCCCGGTGGTTGGGAATGGGTTAAAGAATTAAAACGGAATCTACATATCCTCCTTGGGTAGGATATGTACCGCCATCCTCCATGGGTAGGATGCCAATATTAATCCTGCGTATTCTCCTTGGGTAGAATACGTACGTTCGTCCTCCTTGGGTAGGACAACAACCTTAAAACTTACTAGACAAAACTCTATCATTAAGTCCCTCATTTTATATCGACTTAATCGCCGAGGCCAATGGCGAGTGGGTCATTAGTTAATAGCGCTATTAGGTTTAACAAACCTCACACCGTGCCAGTCGGACGGGCGTGTACTAATGGACTATGGCAAACTGTCAATGATGATAGAACATTGACGTAGGGCAAAACAAAATTCGTTAGTAGTCGATATCATACGGTCTAGTGGTACACATGGGGAAGCCCCCACTAATCATGGATATGGTTTGGGTAATAAAGAAGGAACTGGTTAATCATACTTTCAACTATGGGGTAACCCCCACGGCAATTAAGCCAACGAAAGACAAACCATGTTTTCGAAAACAACTTAAAACTAAACAACCAACCGTGAACTCACTCAACTTTGTTGTTGACTCGTTGTTACATGCCTTACAGGTCGTTAGATGCTTATGGAGCTTGCACGAGGAGGAGGTCGTTATGGGATTTGGACTGTTATGTCCCGTGCTTAACACTTGAACTTTATGAACTTATTGAACTTATGTTTTGGGTTTTACCTTTAATGCTTCCGCTGTTTAATTTGTACTTGGGTAAGTAGCTTTTGGTCACCAATTGTATTGTGGATGGTTTTATTTACTTAATTACGTTGTTCAATATGATTGGTGGCTTGATCCTGGTCGCGTCACGCCTCCAAGCGGTGATACTCCGCATGGTGGATTTTGGGGGTGTGACAGATTGGTATCAGAGCCATTGGTTATAGTGAACTTGGTTTTAAAAAGGGGAAAAGCTTTTTGACAAAACCAGACTATAACCTGTACAGTGCTCAACGATCCACAACGACGCTTCGCTCCACGTGCAAGAGTCGACACAATAGGTGGTATGATTTATGTTATATTATCGGTTAGATAGTTCACACTGTGCATTAAATAACGCGATTTGAACCTTGTGTGCTTACTCTCTACTGTCGTCCCACACTTACGCACTTTTGCGACACTTTTCTCACTTACGTTGCTTCGTTGTGAAGATCATGAACGGACGCGGAGGACGTATCAACCTACCTCAAGCCCAGTTGATGGCTTTGATTAATGAACGAGTTGCTGAGGCACTCGTAGCTGTCCCTGCAGGAGGTATAACCTGCCATATCAACCCATCTTAGGACGTTTAGATCCTACCTTCGCAAACCAACCCTCGTGCTTAACCTTGTCTTTTATTCTCGTGCAACAGGTCAACATGCTCAGCCCCCTGTGTGCACGTTCAAAACATTCATGGATTGCCGACCTAGTACTTTCAGCGGCACAGAAGGAGCTGTAGCCCTTCTTCATTGGTTCGAGAAGCTTGAGTCTGTTTTTGAGATGTGTGAATGCCCTGAAGATCGTAGGGTGAAATATGCTACTGGAACACTCGAAGGTGCTACGTTAACCTGGTGGAAAGCACAGGTTCAACTACTAGGGCTGGCGGTTGCTAACGCCACCCCATGGAATGGTTTCAAAGAACTGATCAAAGAAGAGTACTGTAGTCGTGACGACATCCACAAGCTAGAGGTAGAATTTTTCAATCTGAAGATGACAGGGTCTGAAATCAAGGCATACACAAAGAGGTCAAACGAATTAGCTATCCTGTGTTCCACTATGGTGGATCCTCCTATCAAGCGTATCAAGCTGTACCTTAAGGGTTTGGTGCCAGAGATTCAAAGCCACGTGACCTCAGCTAATCTTGGCCCCATTCAGCAAATCATCAAGTTGGCTCATCGTCTCACTGATCAGGCAGTTGAGCAGAACAGGCTGCCCAAGCGTATTAGCGCTACTATTACTGATGCTCCCAATGATAACAAGCGCAAGTGGGATGGAAATTCGGGCAAGGGTTCTACTTCAGTTCAGTCTCAGTCCCAGCAGTGAAAGACAGATGAGTACAGGAGCCCCGGTCAGCAGTCTTCTGGGAATCAAGGTCAGGGTGGGTACTAGGGAAATCACCCTAAGTGCAATCGATGTAATTTGCACCACAGCGGGCAGTGCCACAAAGGTCGTTTTCTGAGGTGTAACAAGTTTGGTCATGAAGCAAAGGATTGCAGGGGCGCATGACCAGTAAATCAGAATCGCCAACAACAACAACAAACTCCACAGAACCACCAGCAGCAGCAACAGCAGGGCAATAAAGGATGCTTTCAGTGTGGCGCTGAAGGCCACTTTAAGAGGAACTGCCCTCAGCTGAACCAGAATCAGAACAACAATAACCAAGGAAACGGGAACAATAATGGAGGTAACAATGGAGGCAACAACGGGGGTAACAATAATGGCAATGGTGCCAGGGGACGTGTTTTCGTGCTAGGTCAGGGTCATGCAAGGAACGATCCCAACGTGGTGATGGGTAAGTTTCTTCTGGATGACTTCTTTGTTACTGTTTTATTTGATTCGGGTGTCGATACTAGTTATGTGTCCTTAAAAGCTAGCCAAATGCTTAAGCGCACTCCAACACTTTTGAACACCAAACACACGGTAGAACTAGCAAACGGTAAAAGTCTGGAAGCCACACACATAGTTAAAGGTTGTAACCTCGTCTTAGCTGGTCAGACTTTCTCTATCGATCTTATTCCTATCACACTTGGTAGTTTCGACGTCGTTATTGGGATGGATTGGCTATCTCATCATCAAGCGGAGATTATTTGCAAGGAGAAAATCGTCCGCATTCCTCGTTCTGGTAAAGAACCCCTCGTGATTCATGGCGACAGGAGTGGTGCTGTCGTAAGCATTATCTCTTTCCTTAAGGCCCAGAAGTGTTTGCGAAAGGGCCACACTGCCATTCTAGCACTCGTTACTGACACATCAATGGAAGAGAAGAGAATCGAAGACATTCCTATTGTGCGCGATTTTCCTGAGGTATTTCCTGAGGAATTGCCTGGTCTTCTGCCTCATCATCAAGTTGAGTTTCAAATCGAGCTAGCTCCTGGAGCAGCACCAATAGCTCGTGCACCTTATCTACTAGCTCCGTCAGAACTTGAAGAACTATCCACGCAATTACAAGAACTCTTGGAAAAGGGTTTTATACGTCCTAGATCTTCGCCCTTGGGAGCTCCAGTCTTGTTTGTGAAGAAGAAAGACGGTACTTTCAGAATGTGTATTGACTATCGCAAACTTAACAAGGTGACCGTGAAGAATCGTTATCCTCTTCCACGTATTGACGACTTGTTCGACCAGCTGCAAGGATCTAGCTTTTACTCTAAGATTGATTTGAGATCGGGATACCATCAGCTGAGAGTCCGAGAGGAGGACGTCTCCAAAACAGCATTCAGAACTCGTTACGGCCATTACGAGTTTCTAGTTATGCATTTCGGATTAACAAATGCACCTGCGGTCTTCATGGATCTCATGAACCGAGTGTGCAAACCTTACCTGGATAAATTTGTCATAGTCTTTATCGACGACATCCTGATCTATTCTAAGAGTCAGGAGGAACACGAGCAACACCTGCGGCTTATCTTGGAACTTCTTCGAACAGAGCAGTTGTATGCCAAATTTTCGAAATGTGACTTCTGGCTTCGCGAAGTCCACTTTCTAGGCCATGTGGTAAACAAGGATGGGATTCATGTTGATCCATCCAAGGTTGACTCGATCAAGAACTGGCCTGCACCCCATACTCCAACAGAAATCCGCCAATTCTTGGGTTTGGCAGGATATTACAGAAGGTTTATAAAGGATTTCTCAAAGATTACGCAACCTCTCACATCACTGACTCAGAAGGGTGTCACCTATCATTGGGGTGATGCACAAGAATCTGCTTTTCAGCACTTAAAAGATAGACTTTGAAGTGCACCTATTCTCTCATTGCGTGAAGGCACAAATGATTTTGTGGTTTATTGCGAGGCTTCCATCCAAGGACTTGGTTGCGTGTTGATGCAACATGACAAGGTCATTGCCTACGCATCGCGCCAACTTAAAGTTCACGAAAGGAACTACACTACGCACGACTTGGATCTGGGAGCAGTTGTTTTCGCACTTAAGATATGGAGACATTACCTGTACGGTACCAAGTGCACCATTTACACCGATCACAGGAGTCTCGAGCATATCTTCAAGCAAAAAGAATTAAACATGCGACAACGCCTATGGGTCGAACTCTTGAACGATTACGAATGTGCGATCAAGTACCATCCGGGCAAGGCCAATGTAGTGGCCGACGCCCTCAGTCGAAAGGACACTATACCTAGGCGAGTACGTGCGTTACAGCTTACCATTCACTCTAACCTTCCCGCTCAAATTCGTGATGCTCAGGTTGAAGCATTGAAAGCAGAAAGCATCAGGGCTGAGTCCCTGCGAGGGTCGAGGCAGTGGTTAGAACAAAAGGGAGATTGCACCTACTATGTTAACGGACGCATCCGGGTTCCACTTTATGGAAACTTACGCGAGCTTGTGATGGATGAAGCACATAAGTCTCGTTATTCAGTACATCCTGGTTCGGATAAGATGTACCACAACCTAAAGACTACATACTGGTGGCCTAGCATGAAAGCCCACATAGCAACCTACGTCAGTAAATGCTTGACTTGTGCTAGGGTCAAGGTCGAGTATCAGAAACTATCAGGCCTACTTCAACAACCAGAGATACCTAAATGGAAATGTGAGCAAATTTCCATGGATTTCGTTACTGGCCTGCCTAGATCTCAACACGGAAATGACACTATTTGGGTGATAGTGGAACAATTGACTAAGTCTGCACACTTCTTGGCTATCAAGGAAACCGATAAGTTTTCTACCCTAGCAGACATCTACCTAAAGGAAGTAGTATCAAGACACGGAGTGCCAACCTCCATCATTTCAGATCGTGACTCACGTTTTACATCTGAATTGTGGCAAGCTATGCACAAGTCTTTTGGCTCTCGACTAGACATGAGCACGGCATATCATCCACAGACGGATGGGCAATCTGAACGCACCATCCAAACCCTTGAAGACATGCTTAGGGCATGTGTAATCGACTTCAGTAATGGCTGGGAAAAACATCTTCTGTTAGTGGAGTTTTCGTATAACAACAGTTACCACACCAGTATCCAGGTAGCTCCGTTCGAGGCATTGTACGGACAGAAGTGCCGATCACCTCTTTGTTGGGCAGAGGTTGGCGACAACCAAATCACTGGCCCAGAGCTTGTAGTAGATACAACCGAGAGAATTGCTCAGATACGACAACGAATGGCGGCAGCCTGTGACCGCCAGAAAAGCTATGCTGATAAGCGAAGAAAACCACTCGAGTTCCAGGTTGGGGATCGAGTGCTACTCAAAGTCTCGCCTTGGAAAGGTGTAGTCCGTTTTGGCAAACGAGGCAAGCTCAATCCGCGTTATGTCGGACCGTTCGAAATCATTGAGAAAATTGGCAAAGTCGCTTACAGGTTGAATCTACCTGAAGAACTCAGCGGAGTTCACAACGTATTCCACGTGTCAAATCTGAAGAAGTGTCTGTCAGATGAGACCCTCATAGTTCCTCTCAAGGAGCTCACTATCGACGATAAGCTGCGATTCGTCGAGGAACCAATAGAGATTTCTGATCGAGATGTTAAAATTCTCAAGTGCACCAGGATACCTCTCGTCCGAGTTCGTTGGAATTCCCGTCGTGGCCCAGAGTATACCTGGGAACGAGAAGACCAAATGAAACTCAAGTACCCCTAGCTGTTTAAGAAAAGTGCAACCACTACTGAGATTGGAGCTACTGCAGAATTTCAGGACGAAATTCCAAACCAACAGGGGGATGATGTGACACCCCAGGAAAACCAGGAAACCAACGCAACATAACTAGCTTCCTTAGTAACCACGTGCTAAATTTCGGGACGAAATTCTCTTAACAGGGAACTGCAGAATTCTGCAGAAAATCAGCAATTCAACATTTAAACAATCTAAGATCATGCAAAAATATGGGTAAATGGTCTTGAATGCTTTCCTAAGTGTCGGGAATCGAAACTGTCACAAAAGGGTACATAAAGCACACTAAACTGCATAGTTTAGCACTTTAACGAACTGGTAACCAACCGAACAACCGGACACTACCCGAAACACCAAATTTTCACTAGAAGCACTATTTTAACATTACAAAGCTAGTTATTGTCCCCGAACATCATAACACCCTATATAAATATCTAATAACTAAACATCTAACTAGAAACTTCCATTTCAACTATGAACTAACTTAATGGTTAAACCCTAGCCTAAGACCCCCCCCCCCCCCCACCTAGTAATCGGCCAACATGGCCACCACCATCAAGATTTTATATTGATTAAATATTGGATCATGTCTCACTTTGTAGAACATAAAAACCAATGGAAAAACTCATGAAATGGATTTATAAGTTAACCTTAAGCTTCATTCCTCATTCATCACTCAACACCACACTTCTCTCTTCTTTCTTTCTTGTTCACGGCCGAAGACAACAACAACAACATCACCATCATTCAATCATCTTCATCTAATTCCACATATACTCAAGGGTGTTAGAAGGTGCATATGGAAGCTAGGAGCTTTCGAAAGTTGAAGAACATTCACCATTTGCTTTTATCCACCTCATTTCTTCTCTTGATCATCCCTAGCCTTGAGCTAGTAGTAAGAACACTAAACTCTTCATTTTACATCTTGTTAAGTGGTTAAAAGAAGATACATGTTGATTATCATGAAGAACACTAAGAAACAAGAAGATGAAACATGAACATAAAATTATAAGAAATCTTAAAGAAATCATGTTGTTTAGTGTTGTTGTGATACTTGATGATTGATTTGCTTATGATAATGATGTAGATCATCATATGATCTTGCTAGATCATGATTAAAAACATAATCTAGCAAGATGAGAGGATGAAAGTGTTAAAGATTCATAGATCATCCTTATGAAAGACATGAACTTGAAACAATATATTGTTTTCTTGTAAAATGATGATTAAAGTAAGATGTAAGTCTTCTAAAAATTAAACACTTAGAAAAATATTTTTAAACAAATATATACAAGTATATTTCAAACCATGGATTTTCATATAAAGTTTGCCATAGATTTTTGTTACAAAAATTATAAATATTGGAGGTTGGCTTTTATAAATAAAAGTGACTAAATATGTATTTAGAGAAATATATATTTAGATATCACCATGTGTGTGATTATTTGTATATTATGTGTATTAGTTATATTATTTTAGGACTTGAAATAATATAACTCATCAAAATACAAAGAAATTACAAACCAAAAATTTACCAAAATTCCAAGGAATAAATATACAAAGAATACCCACAATATTGGAGAAACCGAACAAAGGAATATAACTTACAAAATATTCCGGAAAATTTATTCACAAGTATATTTTGGACACCAAAGGAACAAAAATATGATTTCCACAATTATTACAAATTTATATCATATTTTTGACAAATAGATAATATATTATTATTTGGTGAATAAAAATATATATTTTCTTGGAATTAATAGAAGGTATATTATTTTTGGAAGAAATATATATTTTCTCAAACAAATATCAAATATATTATTTTTGGGAGAAAAATAAGTTTATATATATTTTCCAAGTTAGACTTGAAAATATATTATTTTTGGTACTTATATGGAAACAAAAATATTTTTGCCAAAGGAAAAATTATAAATAATTTTTCTAAGTAATATTTCTTAAAATATATATTGATGAATTTTTATTTAAGATATTATTCCAGAAAAATTTATACAAAATTAAGTATAAGAATACTTAATGAATACAATAAAAATACGTATTTTCATACGTATAAATACACACCGGAATACGACACCAATACATGGCAAAAATATACAAGTTTAAGAATACAAATACAAATATACACATCCTTGGGAAGGATATACATGTTTAAATACTTGAAAGGTAACAAGTTAAAATATATTATTTTAACTATTATTCCAAAATTTAATAAATATAATTTACGTTAAAATATTTATTATTTTAACAAATAATTATATAACTTGGAATAATATCGAAGACACAAAGAGCGTAACTCAAAGACACTAATTTATACGAAGTCAAGGCATGACCTGCTCGTCTAATAGACCTTAGTACGTTGTAGGTAGTCGGGTACATTCGAATGAGCTTTGAGTTACTGTGATTACGAAGAACGCAAGACTATAAGTTCATGTCCCCCTTTTCTTTTAACTGTTTTCGTTTTATAACTTCGGGGGTGAAATACATGTTACAAATGATTATGATTACAAAAGGTATGGTTAGTCAAGAAATGAACTGTTAGATCATGTGAATGAGTAGGCGTTATCTTGAGACCATTAATCCTTGATAAGGACCGAGGGGCAGGAGTGTGACAACCCTCGAAATTACATGTATTCCGTACGATTAATTAATGTTAATTAAAGTGCTTGATGACTGTGTTGAACTACTTAACTGCTTTCTGACTACTGTGTTATACTTACATGTGCTTATTAACATACTAGTAGTGTGCAGAAAAATTACTAAATAGTCCGGTATGCTTTCCTGAGTGTTGAGAATTAAAAATGTTACAAAAATATATATATATAGGACACTTTACGGATTAATTAAGCACTTTAACGGAACAGTATCAAACCGAACAACCGGACATTACCCGAAACACAAAAATATTGTTAAACACATTGTTTTTATTTTTCTAAGCTAGTTAGGGTCCCCGAACACCCTAACACACTATATATTACATAACCCACTTATAACACTAACTACATACTTAGAATCTAACTAAGATCACGAACTAATAGTTGAAACCCAACCAAGCACACCCCCCTCTTCTTACGGTTTCAAGGGTGTACCCCACCCTTGATTTTGCTTCATTTGTTTATTATATATGCAATGTACTTAGGGGACATGTTATCTAATGGATAATTAAGTGTTGGGGATTTATAAATATTAACCACTAGATCACCATTCTTATCTTCACACATCAAACAACACCACAAAAACTCTCCCTCTTGCTCGGCCGAGAGCACCACCACCATCATCATCATCTTCAAGTTTCATTTCATGCAATCTCTAGTGATCCAAAGGTGATAGAGTGCATACAACTAAGCTCGGTGTGTTCGGAAGTTGAAGGACCTCTCTTATCTTCTTTTAACCACCACATTTCATCACTTGAACTCCCCTAGCCTTGAGCTAGTGGTAAGTCTCTTGAATCTTCATCTACTTCATGTTTTTGATGGTTAATAGTTAAAGAATGATGAAATCTCAAGAAACACTAAAGACCATAAACAAAGTCTTGAACTAAAAGCTAACCTAATGATGAAATATTGTTAAAAATGAAGAAGTAATGATATGAATGATGTTGTCTTGTATTATTGATGATTTCTTGTTGCTTGTTTGATGATTGCTAGAGATATGATGTTAAACATCATGGTTAAAACTTGTTAAAGTAAGATTAAAAGCTTAAGTTAACAAGTTAGGAGGTGATTATTGATTTCCATAAAAGAATCACCTCCATGTTTAAGCATGAACTTGGTAACAATATGTTTTCTTGAAAAATTAGTAAACAAAGCAAGTTGGTGATCGTATGGATCCGAGGCTTACAAATGGTTTTTCCTAAATAAACCAAGAGTAGAAGATAATTTTTGAAAGGTTATGACTTTGGTTAAACCTACACTATTTTAGTAACAAAATAAGCATAGAAATATTTTTAGAACAAGAAGATCCAATAAATACACATTTTTGCTAAATGAGTTTACAAGTTGTAAACATCTAAAAATCCCGAGGATGAGATTTTAACAAAAGTAAACACACTTTGGAGGGTAACTAAACCCACTAAACACCCCACTAAGTTACCACGCGTTTTTATGAAAAACCAAGTTCATGTTGATATGTAAAGTGCATTGTTTTTTCACTTGACTAGGGTGATGTTATTTAATAACTTGTTGTTGATTGATTGAATGATTTCCGAAAAGAAAATGATATGCTAATAAGCATGGATACCTCCATTTACAAAGGAAACTCTGGCGAAATTTTCTAAAAAATTCCAACACTTAGAAAATATTGTTCTAAACAAGCGTTACAAGTATATTTTATAATTTGTGTTTCAAATACAAACTTCGTCATAATTTTTGTAACATAATACAAAGTGTAGGAGGTTGATTTTCATGAATAAAAATGGGTAAATATATATTTAGAATATATATCTTATACTAGAGCACTTGTGTGAATACTTGTATATTTTGTGAGATAGTTATATTATTTTAGGGTAAAATAATGTAACTTAACATTATAACTTGACAGTTGAATCGTGTGGTATGTGATAGAAATAATGAGTAAATAAACCGTACGTAGGATACGTGTTATGCATGAGAAACTGATTGTTATCCGTACCAGGATTTCAAAACATACATACTTACAATGATTACCAAGGTTTTTTCGCGTACACATACAAAACACATGAACTCGCTGTTGGATCGTTGTGTGACCCGAATAAGTCAATCAGACGAGTTTTGAGTCAGAATCAAAGGCGGAATCAATGATTCTAACTTGATACAGCTTGATTTTCCCTAATTATCTTCTTTTTATTGATTTCAAAGCTTTATAGATCGTTTGACAAACGGACAGCACCTCGGCTCTGAAATCTCGAACCTTTCAAATGAATCAGCAGCTCCGGTATATATAGGGGTTGTGATTTTGTACGAAATAGCAATAGCTCATTTTGTGCGAAATACCCTTTTTATATCTAAAACCTATTTTCTATCCTGCTGAGCACTGGTTAATCCTATCTAGATACAAGACTCTATAAAGACGAAGTTAACAGACATCTATGCACCAACAGACTCCCCCTTGGATGTTGACGAAGTCTTTAGCATCAAATCTTCAGTCTTTAGTCTTTATCTATCTTCTCACTCTGCCCAAAATGTCTGACACTGTAAGCATCCTTCAATCTCTATCTTCAAACCCCCCTTTGAATGTTGATCCAGAATGTAGACTCCCCCTTTCAATATGCTGGAGCTCGAATTCTGGTTCAAACTTTGTTCAAACTTAGCCATGGGGATCTTACTTTGCTGCTTTGTCAGGATCAAACCTGTTCCCTGCTTCTCAGAAATTTGACATTACAATGTATTCTCCTTTTTGACTACATTTGATGTTTTTATCAGTTTTTAGAAATCCACTTAAGTAACTAGGTCCAAGTTAATGACCCTAGGCACTTAATTTATCTACCAAGTCCAACTTAATGACCTTGGTTGATCTGAAACGAAACAAAAACTGACTTTTGTTCAACATTTTACAAAACATTATCTGAAAATTACAAGTTTCAACTTAATGAACTTGTTTTGACTTATCATTTACATGTTTAACATATTAAGCTCCCAACTCTTCTGCCCAGTTCAGAAACTTCCTGCATCTTCTTCAAACTGCGAATCTGAAGATTAACTTTCCACTTTGGTTTGTCGGAAAAATAAAGCAGAAATGTAAAATCTTTTTGGATTTTGAGTAAAGTTTCTATACTAGAATGCTCAACGGAAATGAAATGCAGTAAATGTAAACTATTTACAAACATATTTTTGGGGAGCGTTTTAGGGAATCATATCAGCTGTCGACAAGTCACAAGTACCGTTAAGCTTTAATTTCATACTAAGAATTAAACAATTCGCTTAGATTGTCGATATACTGATCCACTTAAGTTCTCACACAAATTTCAATCTATTCAGGATACGAATTAGGTGTATTGTAACACCTCGTAAAATCATACCCAATAGAATAAAGACACGTGTCATGTAAGATAAACGTGTCAGGAACCCGAGTCAAATTAGAAGATGTATGGTAGGATTTAAAAAGTGTCGACATGTTAATAAACACCTCTGAGCGACCTAATTATAAATCCCAAGACCTTAATCAATATGATAAACATCTGATCTATTTAGAGCCGGTTATTCCTATAATGAATAAATTCAGTTAATAAAGAATTGGGTTTTTAAAATGATGTTACGACAAGGTGTATGATCCATTCTTTTCAAAAGAATTCAAATCCATCTAAATGCATGGCAAGACCTTCCACAAGAATCCAAGGCAACATAAGTGCATGGCTAGGCATGCATGCCCTTTTCAGGACTGATCATGTGGTCCCATATTGTTACAAAAGACTCAAGATTCGGATTAGGAAAGTTGCATGGTCAAGACCTTAAAGCTATCAAGTTTTTGTCTTCTGATGAAGGCTTACGGACCGCAAAGGTGAACCCTTACGGCCCGTAAGATGGCGGAGCTGGGCGACTTAAAATTTAAAAAGCGGATGCGGACCGCATGGCCAAGGGCTTACGGTCCGTAAGGCTGGTAACTGGGCATTTCAGATGAAGGTCGGTTACGGACCACAAAGTCAAGAGCTTACGGTCCGTAAGAGATGCTTACAGCCCGCAAGGATTCTTGCTTACAGTCCATAAGGAAGTCGCTGGCAGCAGAAAATGGACAACTGCATGTTTAGCCTGTTGCACCGACTTACATGAGTGGTTTTCGAAATCAGGGACTTGGAAACTGGTTTTGGCACTATAGGGACACATGGGGAACATCAGGGAACATCAGGGAACATCTGTAGACTTAGGTGTGATGATCTTGTGGCATTTAGTTCACTATATAAGAGCTTGAAGTTGCAACAATTGGACTTGCTCATTTCATTTGCATTTCAAGCTTTGCTCTGGAACTCTTGGGACTTCTAGCAGACTTCCATCAGCTTTTAGATCATACTTAGGACTCTTGTAAGTGTCCTTAACCTTCTTTAATTCAGTTTAGCCTAGTTAATTAGCTTAAAGTCAAACCGTCATAATTAAGGTTTGACTTCGAGATTAATCAATAATTGTTCAGTCAAATCTCGAATTAAAAATACCTATGAGTTGGTAATTATGTGGGTAATAAACCCTTAAAAGGGTAACCTCTGATTCCCACTCTAACTAGGTCAATTGTCGGGTCAAAACTAATCTTAAAAAGTCAACAGAAAGCTTATTTTCAAATTAATGCATAATTAACAATGTAGAAGCCATGCAACCTGTTTTATCACTAATATAACTTGGTAATCAATGTAAGAACATGTCTAAACATGTCCCACCCGACAATTTTCAGTTTAGGCTCGGTTCGGAACCGAAAGTCGCATAATTTGACTTTTGCTTTGACTTTCGATTCTGACCCATTGTAGCATATTTTAGAAATGCCTTAGAGCCCTATTAGGACCAGGTTTCATTTTAGTATAACCGTCTGTGATTATACAACTTGGTTCATTAGTTATCCGATTCACATGCATGTTTTCGTTAAATGCTTATATTTGACTATTATGCCCATATGACCCTAAAACGTGATTTTTGAAAATGTAAAAGAGTAGAAACCTTAGTTACTGAATTATAAACTTGCACCTAAAATTTGATATCAGTTTGAGGTCTAGATTAGGAGTTATGCTCATTAGCGTATATGAAAAGCTTTTTATTAATTAAACGACGTAATTAGCGTATAGCTTATCTAAACCCAATTTTTGATACCAAAATTTTTACCCACTGATGTAAAATAATATTTTGGGACTTTTGAAGATTTTTATTTATTTTTAGGCTGAGCATAACTTAGAGTTCTAAGCTTGATTCGGTAATTGCCGGTTTTGCCCTTTTGGGCTATAAAATGAGTTTTACAAATCCTTTTGACCCCAAACCTTTTGCTACTGATTTTATATGATAAATAAAATATTTTGAGCCTTCTGGAATAATAAAAATATCAGCTTTCCTTTGAAAACCCGGAAATGGCTCCAAATCGCCTTTTTAACCGTTTTTAACGCATAGTATGTATTAAAACTATTTTAAACATATATGGTTTGATGCCTACTGATAATCTCAGTAAATTTTTATATTTTTACAGTAAGTAAAAGTTTTAAACTCAGATTTCTAGTTTTGACCTTTTAAGCCTAAGTGAAATTACCAAAATGCCCCTAAGGTGCATAGTTTGGTTTTAAATGATAAATTTAACATATGTGTAATACCCTACTGTTACAACTTATTAACTTATATATTTTTACTGATTACATCAGACCTGTAACTCAGATTATTATTTAAACTCTTTTATAACCTTTAAAATGACCAAAATGCCCTACGGGGCATAGTTTGAGTTTAAATTCATTTGAGGCATAATAGAAGATATCTTACTGATGTCACAACATATTTAAGGCATATTAACTTAGGAAACCTGCATATGACTCTTTTGGTTAACCGTTACGCATTTTCGCGTTCGGATCGGCTTATGCGACTAGTTTGCATAAATTAGCCGAAACGGGTCAAACCTTATCATTTTTGTCTCAAAATCCAGAATGTGCTTAGGTTACCCATATTAAACAAGCATACAAGCTTGTCGGGTCAAAACCACATTCTAAACCGGTCTTCGCTATATCATGCGTTTGAACCGTGTCTTCCTTTTGAAAACTAACCGGTCTAAGTCTAGGCTTAATTAAAGACCCGTTAGGATTCTAATAGGTTATTAAAGACCTTCGTTCCAGATTAGGAGCCCAGTAAAAGCTACGTGCACTTGCTGTATTTGATTTATACTTTGCTCAGGTAAATACTCTTAACTTATTTTCCCTATACGGGCTTGGGATACGGTATTATAATAATACCGCTTGGTCAGGTATGTAGTCATTTAAATCGTATTGTGATTTATGTATTTACATAACCCGTTTTATTCTGTATTATTTGGTGTATGGCCTTTGGGGGTTAAATGACCATGTCCCGGATATCCTTGGCATCATTCAAAGAAATTGCCACGACTTAAGCACGGGGTGTAGGCGTACACCTGACAGATGCATTATGTAAAAACTGGTAATCCACTTTAAGGAAATAATCCTTGTGGGCATTATACCTGTGGCGTGTCAGTTAATCTAGACCGGCCCTACAAACCGGCCCTGATGGACGACAAATAAGTAAAACTGTATACAAGATTATTTTAATAATTGTCCCAAGTTATAAAAGATAGTTTTGCCGAAGTGCATTCAAATCAATTTTTAAACTCTTTTCAAAATGAGTCAGTTAAGTTGTATTTACCAGTGTAAACTGACGTATTTTCCAAAAAGGCTAAGTGCAGGTACTATACGAAATAGGCTGGCTACTCCAGGCATCAATAATCAAGTCTCGCAAGCTCTAGATGTCAAAGTCTGTTGAACAGTTTTCCTTTTTATTCGATCCACCTGTGGATCTGTTTCAACTATTTTGTGATACTTAATATTACAATTTATTTAGCTGGAATTAATCTATCTTTTGCTTCTGCTGTGCATTTAAATATTGTGTTGTTTGACTATGATGATATCAACTACGTCACGATACTCCCCACCGGGCCCACCGGAAATACGTGGAAATATCGGGGTGTGACAGGTTGGTATCAGAGCCAACACTGAGTGAATTAAACACTAGCCTTTTGTGTTTAATCTCAGTTACACAGTTGCACATTCCTCAAATTTTTGAGTCTAGACAAAGAACATAGGACAAATCCTGATTTTGTTTTAATTTTTGCCTTTTATATATTTTCCTTGTTGTTATCCTTGTTTATGTTGACAGGTTTAAACATGCTGCCAAGATTCTTTAGGAGAAAGGGAAAGGCACCTGTAGCAGGCCACGACCATGAGGCCGAGCCATCTCAAAGACGAACCTCACCCATCAACATGCGTACAAGTCCCCAGGGGGACTGGAGGACACATCTGCAACCTAGCTCGTCACCGTCTTACCTTCACTCCTTTGGGCCCCAATCAGAAAATGAGCTCGAAAACCCACAGCCTTCATTTATCCCTCTCCAGAGGTCCAACTCTCGTCACTCCTTTGATAACCCGTCACTTATCTTTCGAAGCCGGTTCAACCCAGCAAACTACCTCGAAGAACCAGTGGGTGTTAACCCATTGGGACCTGAAGATCACTTTTATGGAGATCACGCCATGGATATGGATGAGGACACCGACCCTATTGAACCACCGACCGGTACCCCCACACATCCCATAGAAATTTCTGATGGGTCAACTTTTCATGGATCACCTTACCGTGGTCCAGACAGCTACCAAGCAAGGTTCAACCAGTTCGAATGGTATTTTACACCCTCTCACCATTCATCGCCTCATCAGCAGCAGCAACAGGATACTTCTGAGGATTCACGTTTCGTGGCAGTTACCCCGCCACCACCACCACCTTAGCAACAGCCTCCTGAGCCACCGAGGCTAAGGAGATCGAATGCACGGATGTCCGTGCGAGGGGGAGTGTGTATCAGCACCCCTTAACCATCGAGTGGCAGCCACTACCCGCCACTCCAAGAAGACCAGCAGATGGGGGGACCTTCAAACCCCATCCCGGAAGTGAACTTTGCACCTGTCGTGCCACCACCGTTGGGCTTTGGCAACCCAATTCCTACATACGCTGGCTTAGCAGCGTATAATCCCTTTGAGCAGCTGGCTCACACCAGCTTCAATTATGCTGAGGTCGACCCACATCTGGCAGCCTGGAACTACAATGCTCTCAACCCCGAGGGACCTTACGGAGCTCCCTGGGGAGTTGGATACCCAGCTTATGGATACCAACAACAGTCGCCTCTTCGACCTCCACATCAGCCGCAGCCGCAGATACCACGGTTTTCCCCGCCAGAACAGGAGGAAATTCTCCAAAAATTGAGCCAAGTGGAAAGGGTAGTCCGTGAGGACCGAAGAAACAACCAGGGATTCTTTAAGGGATTGGCGAATTTAATAAAAGGAAAGAGCAAGAAGGACCATTGAATCCTTTAAATTGTTGGTTGTATTTCCTTATTTTCAATCCAGCCCCTGCGTGGGCATGTCTTTTGTTTAACCCCTGCGTGGGTATGTCTTTTTGTATTCTGCCCCTGCGTGGGCATGTCTTTCTGTTGACCCCTGCGTGGGTATGTTTGTTTGTTTAAGCCCCTGCGTGGGCATGTTATTTTAGTAGAAGTCCCGTTTAGGGTAAAATAGTACTTGTTAAATTTTTAAAGGAATGGTTAGTTTAAATTTTCATTTTATTAGTTATGTGCATAAACATAAAATGTGAAATAAATAAAATAACATTCCCACTAAAAGATCTACCATTATAATAAAATAGCAAAATCTAAAACGGACAAGACCTAGCCATATGTCACCTCAAGACAGGGCCAAGATGGTAGTTCCTCAATTAGATTCAGATCCTTGTTAATAAAAAGAATCTTAAAGGTAAAACCTAGCCTAAATGTCATTGCAGACATGGCCAAGATGGTAAAACCTATTCAAAGGATTCAAAACCTTGTTAACATCTGAAAGCATATTAACATGCTTGACAAATGTGATTCGATAAAATCACATAAGTCATTCTTAAATTGGGTTATTCTAAATTCCCTTATTTAAATAATCATCCCTTAAGGATGAAGTGCCCACGGGCTATAATTAACGTCCTCTGGGACTAAAGACAGTGGTAGCCTACAACTCCCTGTCAAGAAAAGGTAATGAACTTGGATTCAAACCTTAATGCCTCGATTCCATAAAACCTGGGCTTATAAACTAAACTTGTCTACGTGACTAGGCCTTTGTGCCATTACTAAATTATAATTTAGGATTATGATAAAGATCCTGAATAATTATATATTTAGCAAACTAACTAAAATGGCTATTAAAAACCATAGTTAATAAATTGTCAAAAGCAATAAAACAATATAAGCTTCTATATAAACCTTGCCTTATTTAATTTTATGTAGCAACTAAAGCTACATGGCTAGGTCAGAAGAGGTAAATAGTCATCCGGTGGAAAACCATGAAAATACTAAGATACATGTGACCGGTGCGGAGCTGCAAGCATTAGTAGATAATGCTGTTACAAAGGCTATAGAGCGGCAGCATAATGAATCTAGCGGGAGTCGAAGTAGGACCCTATCCGCACCGCATTCCAAGCCTAAGACTTATTCAGAGGCTCACAGCAAGCCACCCTCTAAGAAAGATGAGCCAAAGAAAGATGATGATCGACATTCGTCTAATCAACACAGTGTTCCATCTAAAAGGATAGTGTTTGATGATAAACCACGTACCAAGTCCTGTACCTATAAGTACTTTGTTTCCTGCAAACCCTGGGATTTCACTAGGGAGAAAGGGGCAATTGATTGTATGACTTGGTTAGATGAAATGGACACAGTAGTTGACATCAGCGGTTGTACTGAAAGGGATGTAGTGAAGTATGTATCCCAATCGTTCAAGGGAGAGGCACTAGCATGGTGGAAGTCTCTCATTCAAGCTACTGGAAAGATCCCGCTCTACATTTTGTCATGGGATCAGTTCGTTGCTCTCATTAAGGAGAATTATTGCCCGCAGCATGAGGTTGAAAGAATTGAATCAGATTTCTTGTCATTGGTGATGAAGAATTTAGATTGTCAAGCTTACCTCACCAGTTTCAATACCTTGTCTAGGCTGGTTCCGTATCTCGTAACCCCGGAACCCAAAAGGATTGCTCACTTCATTGGGGATTTAGCCCCAGAAATCAAAGCCAGTGTTAAGGCATCCAGACCTGCTACTTTTAGATCAGCAGCTGATCTATCTCTGTCTCTTACCTTGGACGCGGTCAGGCTAAGATCGCTCAGGAATTCAGAAGAAGGAAAGAGAAAGTGTGAGGATGATAACTCACGAAGATCTGAAAAGAAGCATAAAGGTAGCACTGACTTCAGGAAGAAGTCTGGATCCAACAAGGGTAGCCAACAAGCCGAGGAAAAGCCAAAGTGCAAAACTTGACAAAAACGCCACTTTGGAAAATGCAGACTTGAGTCCAAATCTATGTCAGGACCACCTACATGTGGGTTATGCAAGTCTAAAGAGCACAAGACTGTTGATTGCAAGAAGATTAAAGATGCCACATACTACAACTGTAAAGAGAAAGGGCACATTAAAACCAATTGCCCTAAATACGTCAAGAAGCCTGAAAAGGTCAAGAAGACCAATGCAAGGGTCTTCCGAATGGATGCACGAGAAGCCGTCCAGGACGACAATGTGATCACAGGTACCTTCCTCATAAATGATGTTTATGCAAGAGTGCTATTTGATTCAGGAGCTGATAAGTCGTTTGTAGATAATAAGTTCTGTAAATTGCTGAATTTACCTGTTAAAACCCTCAGTGTGAAATATGAGGTGGAATTAGCTGATGGTACCTTAGAAACCGCGTCAACCGTGTTAGATGGATGTTTCATATCCATTAGGAACCACTCTTTTTCATTGTCCCTACTTCCTTTGAAGTTAGCCGGTTTTGACATAGTTATAGGCATGATTGGTTATCTCGTAACCAAGCCCAGATAGTGTGCAATAAGAAGCAAGTGGTGATCAAGACTCCGTCTGGTGAGCCAATTACCATTCAGGGAGATACCCAATATGGACTGCCTGAGCAAGTGTCTATGCTCAAGGCATCTAGATGTTTGAAGAAGGGTTGTGTCATTTATATGGCACAGGTGGCTATTGATGAGCAGAAGCCCAAGATTGAAGATATTCCCGTCATTTCTGAGTACCCTAAATTTTTTCCTGAAGAACTACCTGGTTTACCCCCAGATAGGCAAGTAGAATTCAGAATTGACATCATCCCCCGAGCAGCACCTGTTGTGAGAGCGCCCTATAGGTTGGCACCAACAGAAATGAAGGAATTAAGGACACAGCTAGATGAATTGTTAGCCAAAGGTTTCATTAGACCTAGTTCGTCTCCTTGGGGAGCGCCAATCCTATTTGTCAAAAAGAAGGATGGATCGATGCGTCTGTGAATCTATTACCGTGAGCTTAATAAGGTCACTATCAAGAATAGGTATCCTTTGCCCAGGATCGACGATCTGTTCGATCAATTACAAGGGGCAAGCTACTTCTCAAAGATCGATTTTGTTGGTGCATTTAGTGTCTGTTAACTTCGTCTTAATCGAGTCTTATGTCTAGATAGGTTAATTGAGCACACAACAGGGTTAGAAATTAGGGTTTTATATGTTAATGTAGGTAATTTCGCTTGAAACCAACATGTCATGTTCAAGTGAAATCAACACATGATATTTCGCTTGAAACAACATGTGACATGTTCAAGCGAAATCACCTCTACTATATATATGTGTGTGCTGTGTTCATTTGAAGCGGAATCTGGTCATGTTCTCTGAGCCGAGGTGCTGTCCGTTTGTCATTTGAACGTGTAAAAAGCTCAGGATTGATCAATAAAATGATAATTAGAAAGGAACAAGCTGTGTTGACATCTTTTAAATTGATTCTGCCTTTGTACTTGATGATGAACTACTCATACTGACTATTTAGGGTCACCGAACGATCCAACAAGTGGTATCAGAGCTCAGGACGAGGAGTTCATACCAATTCAGCTTGATTTTACCGGATTCTCTCACTTCTACTTCTTCTTTTTTGATTTGAACGAAATTCTACGGACAAAATGGCTTAAAACTCACATATATCAAGCGAAACATAGTTTTAACTAATCCTTGAGAGATTTGGACCTTAATTCGACTTAAATCTGATAAAAACTTGTATTTCCGCTTGAAAATCTGTTCGAATTGCTGATGTCATGTTAATTTCGCTTGAAGATATTTTCTGATTTCGCTTGAAAATCAGATTTCACGTGAAAGTTCAAGCGAAATAAGTGATTTCGCTTCAAAACCTGATTTCGCTTGAACTTGAATTGATATTTCGCTTGAAAAGTCTTATTTTGCTTGAAGCTATTTCACTTCAACTGATTTCGTTTGAAGTTGCTGTTTTCAAAATTTCAAAATTTTTTCTAAGTGTTTGTTGATTGTTTCAGGTATTTGAAAGATGGATGATTTCAATCCATTTAGTGATATATTTGCTTTTACTGGTGGTTTGGGAGATGGCACATTAAACAACACAAATGAGACTACAACAACACCGAGTGCAAAGAAAATTCTCAATGATGCTATGAGTGTAGACAGTGCGTATGGAACATACAACAAGCCACCCAAGTTGATGGCTATTGAAGATTACAACCGGTGGGCCACAAGATTCGAAGAATGGCTTAAGGCGTTTGCTTATCAGAGTTGGAGAAGTTTGAAAAATGGATTTGATATGGGAAGAGATGATTATGAGAACTTAGAGGAAAATCAGATTGAAAAATACGTTGCTGAACAGAAGTGTATTGCTCTACTTCACCAATCTGTCCGTGATGATATTATCGAACTGATCGAGTACAAAGATTCGAGAGACCTTTGGGAAAAATTAAAAAATAAAATGTATTGGCAGTGCTGAAATAGTGAAGAACAAAAAGAAACTGTTACGAAAAGAGTTTGATTTGTTTGGTTGTTTAAAGAACGAGTCTGTTTCCAAGATGATCGAAAGATTTGGGCATCTAAAGATGGAGCTTGCTAGACATGACATCATTTACACTCAAGAAGAGCTGGTAGACAAATTGTTTGATGCTTTACGAAATGAGCAAGACTGGCAATATTTTGCATTGATGCTGAAGAATACGATAAAGCCTGCTGATTTGAAGGTTGATCTACTTATAGAAATACTGGAAAGCCATGAATTGGAGATCAAGAAATCCAGCAAAGTCAATAACACATCTTATCAGCAGAATGCGGAGTTGTACTACAGAGGAAATCTACCAAAGACTGGTTCTCCAAGAACAGCTTTTTCAGCTGAAAGCTCAAACACAAAGAATCAAGAAACTTCTAGCAGTGGCTACCATGGTGGTTCTTTGTCAAATACTTCAAATCAATCTGCATCAAAGAATCTCTTTCAATGCAACATTGCTGTTGATCTGAAGAATGGTCAGAATTTCAGTGAAGAGTCTGCTAAACAACAGATGGTGTTTTTAGCGTCTGTGTTAGAATCGTACGAAAGTCTCGTTGCAGGAAAGATAGGCAACACCAACCTAACAAAAGAAGATTACGATCAAATCGATCCTGAGGAGATGGAACTGATCGATATAAGATGGTGTATGGCTAGTGCAGTGAGAAGAGCGCAGCGTTTCATGTAGATTACTGGAAGACAGTCTATTGGTGGACCTTCTACCAAGTTAGGCTTTGACAAGTCAAAAGTGACGTGTTTCAAGTGTAAACAGAAAGGTCATTTTAAGCGTGAGTGAAGAAATGCTTACACTGATGATACAGCAAATCCTTTTCGAGAGGATTATTACAAGAGAGCGATCTATCATCAGAATAAATCAGAACCTCCCAGGATGAAGCAGATAGAGGAGGCACCCAAAGAGAAATCCAGGGCACTTGCAGTTTTTCATGACGATGAAGGTTACAATTGGAGTGATGTTTTGCCTGAGGAAGACGCAGTTGGTTATGCCTTCACAGCAGCAAAGATTGTTCCATTTAGGGATAAGAGAACTGAAGAAGTGAAGTATGTGAACAGGAAGGATCAAGCTCGATTCATGAAAGCCAAAATCTATCGTACCTGGATGGAAGCAAAGAAGGCAAGGCGATGGGATCCTGATAGAGAATGATATCTTGATCCTAATGGTAACATGGCTGTGGATCCAGATACTGTTGATCTTGAAGTTCTTACCAAACAAATTGCTGATGAAGAGGAAGCCAGACAGAGAGAATGGTGGGGAGGAGGAGAAGTCGTTGAGAAAGAAAAAGAAAAAGAGACAGCAAAAGAACCGGAGCCAAAGAAGATTGATGATGGAGTTATTGATACGTCACAGGAACTCACCGCTGAAAACTTAAAAAAGATGGCTGACAAGGTTCTTGCTGCAAAAGAACTAGAGGTAGTTTCTGGTTCTGAAACTGAGTCCAAAGATAAGGTCAGTGCAAATGATACACATGTGTCAGGTAAGAATGGTAAATCTGAGAACAACTGCAAAAATTGCATGAAAGAGTGCAAAGTTTGTAGTACAAATGCTTACCTCAGTGGTAAGAAAGTTGAAGATCTGACTGGTAGAGTCAGAAGTGTTGAAGATCAGATCTTAAACCGTGATAAGTTGTTAAAAGCTTCAAATGACAAATTAAAAGAATTAACTGAGAAAATTGAAAACGATAAAATTGATGTAGAAAGAATTAGGAAATAAAATGAAAAATTGATTCTTGAAAATCGTCAAATCTCAGAAAATTTTGAGAAGCTTAAACGAACGGTTAAAGATTGTGATGAAAGAAATGGTAAGACGGACAAAGACAATCTTCAACTAACCGGTGTTCTTAGAGTGAAAGAAGAGTTAATCAATCAGCAACTGGATGAAATTGCTAAGTTGAAGCTTCAATTTCAAGAAGCTAAAATTGAAAATGAACGCATCCAGTTGAAATTGAAAAGTTACAACTCTGCAAGCTTTGTTTTACAACACATTGTTCCCAAACCCATCGGGAAAAACAAAGCAGGCGAAGATGTATATGCTGATGGAACCGGGGTGGGGTATCATCAAGTTCCACCACCAGTTCTAAACAATTTCTCATAGAAGAAATCCAGGTTGGTTAATGATGAAGACGAAACAAATGAAATAAAACTTCCAGAGTCAATTGATGTGACATTTTCTTCATCATCATCCGATGATAGGGTTCAAACTGATATTGTTAAAAGCATGGCTGAAAGTGTGTTGAAGTCTGATAGTGATTCAGCTGATGATGATGGATGTTTTCTGGACAAATACATTCCGAAACCAAAATCCAAAAACAACTTAAATGAAGAACCTACTCTTGTCATGTACAAGATGCCGGGATCGGATAAGTTGTATTCGGATTCTGAGTTTCCACTAGAGAATGTTAATGTTGCTAAGTTGACAAATGTGTTCAAACTGGTTGAAATTGATTTGTCTGAAGTAAAAGGATTAAATCAGACTAAGAGGCAAATGAATTTTGAAAAAGATAAAGCTTACTACAGGAAACCTGTTGTTCCTCCGTGTTTTTATAACAACAATCAAAACAGATGGTCGGGTGGTTATCAGGGTGGTAGGAATTATCAAAAGAAAAATGTTCAAAACAGAAGGTTTTATGAGAAAAAGGTGTTTGTGAACAGTTCAAGTTCACTTTCTTATGAAGAATCTGAGATTTTTTCAAAATCAAACAAAGAGTTTTTTGAGAAGAAGGCCTCACAGCCTCAGTCTGAAGGTACAAGTCGGGTAGTTGACACCCGAACATGCTTCAAATGCAACAAAGTTGGACATATTGCACGAAAGTGTACCAACTTGAAGCCTAAGACTGAAGTTGTTGAGATTCAGAAGTGGAAAGTTGACGTGAAAGGAAAAGCTCCAATGGTTGTTGAGAAAAAGGTTTTGAAAAATAACAACACCAAAATCAAAATTGAACCTGTTAAAAATGTGGTAACTAAAAATGACAAGTTTTACAAACGGGTTGCATCACCTCAACAAACATGGAAGCCAAAAATTGTTGACAAGAAAAAAGTTCATTTAAACCAAAGGTTTCAGAGTCAGAAAAACAATCGTCTTTTACCACTCCGGTAAAGATGGATGTTCCTTTGGATTATTATGAAAAATTGGAGAAACAATCTTCTACTCCACCAGAGAAGAAGAATGTTCAAAAGAAAGATCAACCAACAGGTCAACCTAAGAAAGATGAGTTTTTCTTGTACAAAAAGGTTGAGGTTGGATCAGAAGAAAGTTTGAAAATGAATGATAAAAATTTTCCGCCACTTTACACTGCAAAATCTCACATTAAAGTCAACCTACCTGAGTCAAAAGAGGCTTGGGTAGCATCCAAATCTAACTAAAGTGTTTTTGATATATGCAGGAGCTACCAAGATCCGTTTCACGTTGGATTATGGATAGTGGAGCTTCTCGGCACATGACAGGAAAGAAAATCCTGCTGTACGATGTTAGAGATTTCAATGGAGGTTATGTAAGTTTCGCAGGAAATCAAGGAGGTCGAATAGTTGGAGAAGGAACGTTATCAAATGGCATTGTCACATTTGAAAGAGTTAATTACATTGCTGAGCTTGAGAACAATCTTCTGAGCATATCTCAGATCTGTGATAGGATGTATACAACGCACTTCATAGACAAAGAATGTTTGATCTTGAAACCAGGATTTGTTGTTCCCGAAGAATGGATTATCATGAGAGCACCCAGAGTCAATGATCTGTACGTGTTGGACATGAGCGTAGCTACTACAACCACGGGTCAGGCTCATTGTTTTATGTCTAGAGCAACAGAGAAAGAATCACAATTGTGGCACCGAAAAATGGGTCATATACATTTACGAAAAATGAATCACCTGGTGCACAATGATTTGGTTATTGGTGTTCATGTGAAAGGATTTCATCTTGAAGGGGAGTGCATTAGCTGCATCAAAGGAAAGCAAAAGAAGAAATCACACCCTGGGAAGAAAGTCAATTCAGTCTCAAGACCTTTAGAGAGACTCCATATGGATCTGTTTGGTCCAGTAAACGTCAAAAGCATTATAGGGGATCTCTATTGTCTTGTCGTCACAGATGATTACTCGAGATTTTCATGGGTTCTATTTCTGAAATCAAAAGATGAGACGTTTGATGACACTTTTCAAGAAGATGGAAAACTTGTACCAGACACGCATTAGAAGATTACGTTCTGACAATGGTACTGAGTTCAAGAATATCAAGATGGAAGAGTATTGCGATGAAAGAGGTATATTGCATGAATTTAGTGCTCCTTACACAACGCAGCACAATGGAGTAGCTGAAAGAAAGTACAGGACACTAATTGAAGCGGCCAGGACGATGCTTGCTGATTCCAAGCTACCAGTTAATTTTTGGGCAGAAGCAGTATCAGCCGCATGCTATATACTTAATTGGGTTCTCACTGTAAAGAAATGTCACGGCCCCCGACCCACCCTGGAAGGAATCGGAAGCCGCGAACAGCCCAGTGGTACCGGTGATTATTTTTATAAAATATTGCAGTGGAAATTTTATCAGGACCGTGAGTTAGGAAAAATATCAGAGTTTAGAAACACCGGATTTTATTTATTAAATAGATGGGATAAACCCATGTTTTACAAAGGTAGCTTTAATAAGATAAATTATAAAACAATATTTCTTAATTAGATTTAATTAATAAAATAAGCCACTTCTTGAAGCCTTTCAGTGCCGTATCCAATTCTTACTCCAATCTACTGTAATTACCTGAAACATGTTTGAAAAAGGTTTTGTCAGCGGAAATACTGAGTGAGTTCATTCTATTTTATAAAATATGTTGTTATACCTTACAGCGTTAAGGTTTTTATATTTATTTATATTTACCCAACTCAACCAGTATTTGTCACATGGTGGCAGTTTCGATGTGACAGTAGTCATATCACTTATTGGCTCACTTTCATCCAATAGTGAATTTATCAAGAATTTATATTTTACTATTATTCAATTTATCTGTCACTAGGCAATTCCTGTGACGGTGGTCATATCACTGTTGATCATTCTTTCAACTAGTGATTCTAATCATAACACTGTTGATCATTCTCTCAACTAGTGTCTCTGGACTTAGTTGTGTCCTGTGACATTACTTTGTCAAATATATTACTTATGGCACAAAACCAATTAACCCAGAAGATGACATATATCATTTTATGTCAAACTACTATAACTTATCAAACATAACATGTTAATTAAATCATTGTAATATCATTATTTAATATATTAACATGACTAAAAATATAATCTTCGTATAGTAGAATACATTATACTTGACTATTTTATTATGGTATACACTATTTAGATTTATTTAAAACATACATTAAATTTATTAACGATTTAATGTTAAAATAATATTAGTTATAGGTTATGGCTACTGAGGCATAATTTCCATTGTGATTATGGTCATGCTACTATTGGCTAACTTTCTGGCTAATAGTAACGAGGATCAAATAATGTATAAAATCTCCCATACCGGCAGTTATTATAGAATATAAAAATTTAATCACTGTAAGTATAACTGGTAAATATTTAGGATTTTTGGAAAGCATTTGTAAATATAATTGTATCACAAAAAGGTGATAAAACTGTGAGAAAAGAGAATGGACTCACAAACGGTGAGAAAAGAGAAATGAACTCACATTGCAGATTTCTACGGGCAGAGTTTAGTCTACAGATAAGCCTTGATAGATTGCAGATTTATACCAGCAGAGCTTAGCCTATTAATTAGCCTTGTAACCTAGTGCACACGAACTAGGTAAGTAACTAATACAGCAATTACGATAACTCACGAGATCAAATTCTCACAACGAACGACAAAGTGCGATACTTAAACATCCATCGAATTAACGACGAACGACAAAGTATAACCCTAATGTGGGCGGCACTTAAACATCCATTGGATATATTGATCGGTCGGAAAATGAATCGTAATAGCGATCGAGTTAATACCCTGTATCGTAGCAGCACCCCCTCTACTAATTAGTGTTTTTGTGACTGTTTCGACTATATCTCAGCGTACGTTTGGAATTTGATCGTCGGTCAAATGTCAGAAATCAAGTCCCAATGTTCTGCTATTTATACCCGATTTTGACCTGGCTTACGGACCGTAAGACTTATCCCTTACGGTCCGTAAGGGGACACGTAATGATCGAAACTGACCAGTCTTATGGACTGTAAGACTTAACCCTTACGGTCCGTAAGGGATACGTAAGGACCATAGGTTTGCCGCGTGTGGGAGTAGGCTAGCTGAGTCGACAGATTCTCGAAATTATATTTAGACAGCGAGATATTTAGATAATCGTCGAGTAGGAAATACCCCCCCCCCCTGAGTTTTAGGGGCCCTGATCCTGATTCTGATTGTTCTGAAATTTGTAGGGTTCGTGCAGAATCACTTGGGTGTCTTAATTAGGGTTTCCTATTGGATAAAATAATAAAATAAATAGGACTTTTAATGAGGGTTGTTACATTCTCCCCACCTTAATAAAAATCTCGTCATCGAGATTTGGGTTACGATATTTCTTTTAGACTTATGTCATATTTTAGTCAATAAAAATAATATTAAGGTAGATGACATAGAATTAGAATATCAAATTTTGTGAATAAAAGTTGTACAATAGGTAGGATTCAATGGTTCAACTGAATTAGTTCAAGGAATCGATGACAATCGAATAAGATGAAATGATATAATTTCCATGGTGACTAGGTTCAAGCCAAAAGATATATGATCAATAGATATGAATGTGAAGGACTTTTAGAATCAATAAAATTCTTAAGAAAGCTTACTTTGATTGGCAACTGAGGAAGACTTAGAATCAATAAGCTCCAAAAATAGAAGTATGAAAATGAGTGTTAACTATTGAATCATAATAAAAGAAAAATCAATGTGTTGACATTTATTGTATTGCAAAGATACACCGAAATACAATAGAGTTTAGTGTATCATTGTCTTAATACATAATTGTATCAAGACTATTTTTCAATGATGAGTCAAACGAAAGACATAGTTTTGGATGATTCGTATGCTTATGATTAGCCCAAGCTACAAGTTTATATCGACGCCACAAGGTGTCGAAATGATTGAAATAATTCAATAATTACGGTGACCGAAAAATTTCACCGTGTAATCAACTGAAAGCTTTAATGAAGTAAATTTGGATATTCATTTCGAATAGGATTTTCAATTGATAATGAAAAGACCAATTGAATATTCGATCAATGATGAAAGAAACTTTTAGAGATACACCGGAATATGATATGAATTTGTGTACTCTTATCTTAACACATAATTGTATTAAGACTGTTTAAGATAATGAACCAACAAAAGGAAATAAATAAATCCGTACATTAGGTGTGAAAATGAGAATAGCTCAAGCTACAAATTTATTGTGACACCACAAGGTGTCGTAGTAATTGATAATAGTAGCGGTGAATGAAATGAGTTTCACCATGCTTTAAATCAAATGAAGTAAGTCCGAATGTTTCAAATAAATCTAATAGGATTTTTGATTGAAATTGGAATAATTGAATAATGTTTTTCGATCAAAGATGATAAAGCAATAAAGATTACGAAGCACTCGATTGCTGATATAAAAATCCTTAAGAGATACACTGAAATATGAAATGAATTTGTGTATCATTATCTTAGCACATGATTGTGTTAAGATTGATTTTATAGAATAAACCAACAAAGCGGATTCAATATAAATAAATAATCAAACCCGTATATAAGGTGTACAACGAGATTAGCACAAGCTTCAAATTTGTGAAAATGTCACCACAAGGTGATCGTGACCAAATAAATGATTCAGTGAAAGTGAAGACCAAACAAGTCTGTTATGGTTCTGAATAGATGAAGTACTTGACAAAATGCATTTATTTATAAACTTTTATTTGTACTAGGGTTAATAATAACTTAACTTAGATATTACATATCAGTGATTACGTCTGGAATCATTTCTGCTTCTTGCGTAGTAAGTACGAATGCTCGTGAGTTCTTCTTAGCTCCGTCTGTTGTTCTAACCTTGTTGTCAGGTGCTTTGGTCAGTTTCGGGCAATATGGTTTGATGTGTCCTGTTTCTCCACAATTGAAACAAACATTAGTTTTCCTTCTACACTCTTCCTCTATATGCCCGGTCATCTTGCAGAAGTCACAGTAGGGTGTTTTCCTGAAACGACATCTTCCTGAATGCTTTTTGTTACAGTTTCTGCAGATAGGTTGCTCCAATGACGGTTCAGTTTCTTTCTTCTTGAATTCTTGGAAAATTTTCTGGGCTAACTCTTTCTTCTTATTTTCTTCTCTTGTGCGGATTAGTCCATCTGTCAACATGTTAGCTAGTTCGACTGCTTCTTCAATAGTCTGTGGTCTAACGGCCTTGACTATGTCTTGGATTTCGCTAACTAATCCCCAAATATAACGAGAAATTAGTAAGGGTTCTGGCGAAGCCAGAGTTGGTACCATTCTTGCATATTCGAAGAACATTGTCGTATATTCACGACAATTCACATCTATCATTTTATGATTTAGGAACTTGTTAGACATTCGTTCCTTTTCATAAGGGGGACAAAATTTCCTTTCTGTCATTTCCTTAAATTTTTCCCAATTCATGGCATAAGCCATGTCGCTTCCTTTTGCCTGAAGAATTGTATTCCACCATTCTAAGGCTTCTTCCTTGAAAAGGTTAGATGCATACACCACCTTATCTTGTTCGGCACATTTGCTGATTGTCAGAACAGCTTCTTTCTTTTCCATCCATCGCAGAGCAGCAGTGGCTCCTTCACTGCCTGCGAACTCAGTTGGTTTACAGGCTAGAAATTCTTTGTAGGTACACCCGAGAGTCATCGCCTTCTTTTTCTTAAGAAATGGGGTTTTGATAATACCATTATTACCTCTATTGACACTATGGTTAAAACTGTCGTCACGGTTATGCTTGCTATTCACAACTTTGGTGGGTTCTATGGGGTTTTTAACAGCTTTAATTATTAAAGGTAAAGCATTAGCTAATCCTTGAGCTATTAGATTTTCTATAGCATTTTTATCCAAAGGATTTTCATTATTAGCATGAACTTCTGGATTATGTGGTACTTCATTCGACATCTGAATTGCAAACATTTTCACTTATTAATATCACAGAATAATTAAACAAAACAATACTTCCAAGATATTATATGTGCATATTGACATACATATATTCATGTATAACACATATGTTAATTTGTATCAGTTTCCTAACTTTTAAGTTTAGGTATTAAAAGAACACCTAAATAGCTTAAACAAGTGGCTCTGATACCACCTTCTGTCACGGCCCCCGACCCACCCTGGGCGGAATCGGAAGCCGCGAACAGCCCAGTGGTACCGGTGATTATTTTTATAAAATATTGCAGCGGAAATTTTATCAGGACCGTGAGTTAGGAAAAATATCAGAGTTTAGAAACACCAGATTTTATTTATTAAATAGATGGGATAAACCCATGTTTTACAAAGGTAGCTTTAATAAGATAAATTATAAAACAATATTTCTTAATTTGATTTAATTAATAAAATAAGCCACTTCTAGAAGCCTTTCGGTGCCGTATCCAATTCTTACTCCAATCTACTGTAATTACCTGAAACATGTTTGAAAAAGGTTTTGTCAGCGGAAATACTGAGTGAGTTCATTCTATTTTATAAAATATGTTGTTATACCTTACAGCGTTAAGGTTTTTATATTTATTTATATTTACCCAACTCAACCAGTATTTGTCACATGGTGGCAGTTTCGATGTGACAGTAGTCATATCACTTATTGGCTCACTTTCATCCAATAGTGAATTTATCAAGAATTTATATTTTACTATTATTCAATTTATCTGTCACTAGGCAATTCCTGTGACGGTGGTCATATCACTGTTGATCATTCTTTCAACTAGTGATTCTAATCATAACACTGTTGATCATTCTCTCAACTAGTGTCTCTGGACTTAGTTGTGTCCTGTGACATTACTTTGTCAAATATATTACTTATGGCACAAAACCAATTAACCCAGAAGATGACATATATCATTTTATGTCAAACTACTATAACTTATCAAACATAACATGTTAATTAAATCATTGTAATATCATTATTTAATATATTAACATGACTAAAAATATAATCTTCGTATAGTAGAATACATTATACTTGACTATTTTATTATGGTATACACTATTTAGATTTATTTAAAACATACATTAAATTTATTAACGATTTAATGTTAAAATAATATTAGTTATAGGTTATGGCTACTGAGGCATAATTTCCATTGTGATTATGGTCATGGTCATGCTACTATTGGCTAACTTTCTGGCTAATAGTAACGAGGATCAAATAATGTATAAAATCTCCCATACCGGCAGTTATTATAGAATATAAAAATTTAATCACTGTAAGTATAACTGGTAAATATTTAGGATTTTTGGAAAGCATTTGTAAATATAATTGTATCACAAAAAGGTGATAAAACTGTGAGAAAAGAGAATGGACTCACAAACGGTGAGAAAAGAGAAATGAACTC
Source organism: Helianthus tuberosus (assembly GCA_030545235.1). NCBI lineage: Eukaryota > Viridiplantae > Streptophyta > Magnoliopsida > Asterales > Asteraceae > Helianthus > Helianthus tuberosus. The sequence continues at coordinate 5,456,122 of CM060419.1, forward strand.
ACATTGCAGATTTCTACGGGCAGAGTTTAGTCTACAGATAAGCCTTGATAGATTGCAGATTTATACCAGCAGAGCTTAGCCTATTAATTAGCCTTGTAACCTAGTGCTCACGAACTAGGTAAGTAACTAATACAGCAATTACGATAACTCACGAGATCAAATTCTCACAACGAACGACAAAGTGCGATACTTAAACATCCATCGAATTAACGACGGACGACAAAGTATAACCCTAATGTGGGCGGCACTTAAACATCCATTGGATATATTGATCGGTCGGAAAATGAATCGTAATAGCGATCGAGTTAATACCCTGTATCGTAGCAGCACCCCCTCTACTAATTAGTGTTTTTGTGACTGTTTCGACTATATCTCAGCGTACGTTTGGAATTTGATCGTAGCTCAAATGTCAGAAATCAAGTCCCAATGTTCTGCTATTTATACCCGATTTTGACCTGGCTTACGGACCGTAAGACTTATCCCTTACGGTCCGTAAGGGGACACGTAATGATCGAAACTGACCAGTCTTACAGACCGTAAGACTTAACCCTTACGGTCCGTAAGGGACACGTAAGGACCATAGGTTTGCCGCGTGTGGGAGTAGGCAAGCTGAGTCGACAGATTCTTGAAATTATATTTAGACAGCGAGATATTTAGATAATCGTCGAGTAGGAAATACCCCCCCTAAGTTTTAGGGGCCCTGATCCTGATTCTGATTGTTCTGAAATTTGTAGGGTTCGTGCAGAATCACTTGGGTGTCTTAATTAGGGTTTCCTATTGGATAAAATAATAAAATAAATAGTACTTTTATTGAGGGTTGTTACAAGAAATTCAACAAGACATGTTTTGAGCTAAGCAACAACCGCAAGCCGAACCTGAAGTATTTAGAACCGTTTGGGTCTCCCTGCACAGTTCTAGAGCCTTTTGGTAAGTTTGGTCCAAAGAGTATCGAAGGAATATTTGTGGGTTACTCAAGTCCACAAAGACGAGTCTATGTTCCAAGCTTGAAGCAGATTATTGAGGCGCATAATGTTGAATGTCAAGGCTACACAATGCCACCACAAAATCCCGGTGATTCATGGCGTTTTCATTATGATACTTTGTGGAATTTGTTTGACATGGAAGAAGAAAAGGAAAAAGAAGAAGATTTCTTTGATGAGTTGGATATTCTGAGAGAGTATGAGTCTTCGCAGGAAAGGTTCCCAGCCGAGTATTCAAGGCGACCACAACAAACTTCAAATGATGATGAAGCAGGTCCAAGCAATGCTGGAGAACATGATGATATTCAACAAAATGAAGTTGCTCCTGATAATCAGACAACAGAGAATGATAATCAAGAATCTGAGAACATGCCAGTTTTTGATCGTAGTGATTCAGATTCTAAGGGGGAGCAAATTCATATTTCAAGTCAAACAAACCCAGTCAGTGAACAAGGTGCAAATCAAAATATCACAAATTTGGAAGGCGAGGTAGATGTTCCAGGTGAGGTGATCCCAAGAACACTTTCATACCATCCAGAGGAGTTGATAATCAGAGAATTGCAATCAGGCGTTCGCACTAGACGTCAAATTGACCAAGGCCTTACTTGTTTTTATTCTACAGTAGCTCCTTTACAAACTGAGTTTTCACTTAGTTGTTTTATTTCTCAGATCGAACCGCGAACATATAAAGAGGCGTTAACTGAAGATTCTTGGGTCAATGCTATGCAAGAAGAGTTGAGTCAGTTTGAGAAGTTAGGAGTGTGGAAATTGGTAGACTTGCCTGATGGTCAGAGGAAGATAAACACCAAGTGGGTGTTCAAGTGCAAGAGGGATGATAGAGGAGTTGTTATTCGTAACAAAGCTCAACTCGTAGTCCAGGGTTTCAGTCAGCAGGAGGGTATAGATTTCACTGAAGTATATGCTCTGGTTGCTAGACTAGAAGCGATCAGAATCTTCCTAGCATTTGCATCTTGGAAAAATTTCAAAGTATATCAGCTAGATGTGAAATCGGCGTTTCTCTACGGGAAGGTAAAAGAGGAGGTATATGTCGGACAGCCACCGGGCTTCACCGACCCAATCCACAAAGACAAGGTTTACTTACTGGATAAAGCGCTGTATGGTTTACACCAGGCCCCGAGAGCTTGGTACGAGACATTGTCTCAACACCTGCTTGCCAACAGCTTCATCCAAGGAAAAGTGGATGCCACTCTCTTCACCAAAGAGGTCGACGGACATCTTCTGATAGTGCAAATATATGTGGACGACATCATATTTGGGTCTACAAATGAAAATTTGTGCAAAGATTTTGAAAGAGTTATGAAACAGAAATTTGAAATGTCATCGATGGGTGAGATGAAATTCTTTTTGGGACTGCAGGTTGATCAACTACCCAAAGGAATTTTCATACATCAAACGAAGTACGTTCATGATATCTTGGAGAAATTCGGGATGTCAGGATCTACTCCAGCTTCCACCCCATTAGCAACGAATCATTGGATAAACCCTGATCTCACCGGAGAGAAGGTAGATGAAACGATGTATCGTTCCATGATTGGATCGCTGATGTATTTGACAGCTTCAAGACCCGATATTATGTATCCAACATGCCTCACAGCAAGATTTCAATCTAACCCGGAGCTTCGCACATGGTCATTGTTAAAAGGATATTACGCTACCTTAAAGGAACTCCATCGTTGGGGTTATGGTATCCAAAAGATGGCGAATTCATGCTCGAAGGTTATTCCGATTCAGACTCGGATGCTGCAAAGTTAACGCTAAATCAACAACAGCGGGGTGCCAGTTCTTTGGATCACGATTGGTCACCTGGCAATGCAAAAAGCAGACCTCAGTGGCTCTATCCACATGTGAAGCGGAGTATGTATCTGCTAGCAGTTGCTGCTCTCAGATCTTGTGGATCCAGCAACAGATGCGCGACTACGGTTTGCAATTTCTAAACACCCCTATCTTTGTTGATAATGAGGCAGCGATTAACATTACTAAAAATCCAGTTCATCACGCTAAAACAAAACACATTGAAATTCGTCATCACTTCATTCGCGATTGTTTCAAGAAGAAGTTGATACGAATTGAGAAAATCCACACTGACAAGCAAAAAGCTGATTTACATACCAAAGCATTTGACAAAACTCGTTTTCAATATTTGCTAAAACTAAACGGTATGAAGCTTTTATCGGTGTTGGAGGAGATTCTTGGCGTTGATGAAGGAGATATTGTAGTTGATGTTGAGAAGCAATCTGCAATGGTTTGGCAATTTTTTACTTGTTTAGGTATTTAGGGGGAGAGTATAGGGTAATATTTTCAGTAAATACAAAAACAGTAAAAAATGTCAAAAATACAAAAACATGAGATATTTTCAAAATCCAAAAACAATAGATAATCTGAAAAAGAGCTTGTGTAAAAAGGGAAAATGATAGTACATCGGCTTGACAGTTACGGTATGCTAAAGATATGGAAAGTTTAAATGCGTTAAACAGTCTCGCTGATGATATGCCGATAGGTTTTTGCACATTTAGTAGGTTTGTTCGGGATATAAACCTAAATCTTTACTTACTTATTTCGTGGGGAACACTACTTGGATATATAGGTAACCCCTAAAATCTTGTTTGAAGGATCCCTCTTTCTGAGATACTAGGTCTTTATACTCAGTGATATCTGGGGTATTATTCCAGGACTTCTGATTTTGCGGAAGCAATGGCCTAGTCCCCGTATAATACTTTCTGTATTGCTTGAAATATAGCACCGCCCTCAGCTAAAAAATGATAAAACATTGAAAAAATGCTAATCATGGCTGTTGTAAAAAAGATCCCCTAAAGGGGACACACTAAAGTCGAAGCCGTCATCTCTCTGCTGAACGGAAGTTCTGACCTGAGCTCTCATGGTTCTTCGCAATTTAACCCCTTACAGATATCATCTGTGGTATACTCACCTGTAAGACTGAATATTGGGATTTGGATAAGGGAGTATATTCAAGAGGTGGGACACATGAATAAGTTTAAGTCTCTAAAACACTAAATCCGTATCCTGGACAGATTGAAATGTGTGTGAAAATTTAAGTGGATCAGTATATCGACAATCTAAGTGAATTGTTTAATTCTGAGTATGTAATTAAAGCTTAACGGTACTTGTGACTTGTCGATTAGCTGATATGATTCCCTAACACGCTTACCAAAAATATGTTTGTAAATAGTTTACATTTTCTGCATTTTATTTCTGTAATTCATTTCTAATTTAGAACTTTATTAAAAATCCAAAAAGATTTTACACTTCTGCTTTATTTTCCGACAAACCAAAGTGGAAAGCTGATCTTCAGATTCGAATTGAAGTAGATGCAGGAAGTTTCTGGGCTGGATGATGAGTTGTGAGCTTAAGATGATAAGTTTGTGAAAGTTGAAAAGTTAAAGCAAGTTCATTAATTTGAAACTTGTAAATTTTCAGAAAAAGTTGAACTAAATGTCAGTGTGATTTATCTCAGGTTAACCAAGGTCATTAAGTTGGATTGGTAGACTATTTGAGTAATCAGGGTCATTAGTTTGGACCTGAATACTTAAGTGGATTTCTATATACTGATAAGAACAACAAATGAGTTTGAATGGTAAGTTTGAAATTGAAACTATTATTGTCATATATCTTATATTTAGGTAGAGATTATGCAGGAAATAGGAGTTAAGTTCCCCATGGCAAAGAAATGTTAAAGTTTGAACCAGAATTTAAGTCCTAGCTTATCGAGAGGGGGAGTCTGCGAAAGGGGGAGTCAGAATTCTGGACCAACATTCAAATGGGAGATTGAAGATTAAAGTTTGAAGATAAAGATTGAAGGGAGCTTTTACAATGTCAAGACAATTTGGAAAAAGACAAAGACTAAAGACTCGACGCTGAAGACTTCGTCAACATCCAAGGGGGAGTCTGTTGGTGCATTTAGTGTCTGTTAACTTCGTCTTAATCGAGTCTTATGTCTATATAGGTTAATTGAGCACACAACAGGGTTAGAAATTAGGGTTTATATGTTAATGTAGGTAATTTCGCTTGAAACCAACATGTCATGTTCAAGCGAAATCAACACATGATATTTCGCTTGAAACAACATGTGACATGTTCAAGCGAAATCACCTCTACTATATATATGTGTGTGCTGTGTTCATTTGAAGCGGAATCTGGTCATGTTCTCTGAGCCGAGGTGCTGTCCGTTTGTCATTTGAACGTGTAAAAAGCTCAGGATTGATCAATAAAAGGATAGTTAGAAAGGAACAAGCTGTGTTGACATCTTTTAAATTGATTCCGCCTTTGTACTTGATGATGAACTACTCATCTGACTATTTAGGGTCATCGAACGATCCTACAGATTTGAGGTCAGGCTATCATCAATTGAAGGTTAAAGATGAAGATGTACACAAGACTGCATTTAGGCCTCGTTATGGTCATTGCGAGTTCCTAGTGATGCCTTTTGGGCTCACTAATGCACCTGCCGTATTCATGGATCTCATGAATCGCGTCTGCAAGCCTTACTTGGATAAATTTGTCATCGTTTTCATCGACGACATTCTCATTTACTCCAAAAGCCAAGCTGACCATGAGAAACATCTCCGTTGCATTCTTAAGCTACTTCAACAAGAAAAGCTCTATGCCAAATTTTCAAAGTGTGAATTTTGGCTTCGAGAAGTCCAATTCCTTGGACATGTTGTTAGTGAACGTGGTATCCAAGTGGATCCCGCTAAGATTGAAGCTATTATGAACTGGCAAGAGCCGAAGATGCCTACGGAGATTCGCAGCTTCCTAGGACTGGTAGGATACTATAGGAGATTTATTGAAAACTTCTCAAGAATTGCAGCACCCCTGACTCTACTCACCCGCAAGAATAACAAGTTTGACTGGGGGCCTAAGCAGCAAGAATCTTTCGATATTTTGAAGCAGAAGTTGAGCAACGCTCCTATATTGACGTTGCCTGATGGAATTGATGAGTTTGTGGTATATTGTGATGCATCACACACCGGGATGGGATGTGTGCTTATGAAGAAGGGCAAGGTTATTGCCTATGCTTCCCGTCAGTTAAAGGTGGACGAGAAGAATTACACCACCCATGACTTGGAGTTGGGTGCTGTTATATTTGCACTAAAACTGTGGAGGCATTATTTGTATGGAACCAAGTGTGTGATCTATTCTGATCACAAAAGCCTTCAACATCTGTTCAATCAGAAGGACTTGAACATGAGGCAGCGACGTTGGATGGAAACTTTGAATGATTATGACTGTTAAATAAGATACCATCCAGGCAAGGCAAATGTGGTTGCCGATGCCTTAAGCAGGAAGGAAAGAGTGAAGCCTATAAGAATCAATGCCAAGAGCATTGAGATAAAGAATAGTTTGAATGAAAGGTTGTTAGCTGCGCAGAAAGAAGTTGTGCTAGAAGCTAACTATCCTGATGAAAAACTAGGAGTAACTGAAGAACAGTTATCCTATGGCAAGGACGGAATCCTGAGATTAAATGGACGAATTTGGGTTCCAGTTTATGGAGGACTTCGGGATGTTATCCTCCAGGAAGCCCACAGTTCCAAGTATTCCGTTCATCCTGGAGCTGATAAGATGTACCAGGATTTAAAGGCAAACTATTGGTGGATAGGCTTGAAAAAGTCTATAGCTGCCTATGTAGCTAAATGTTTGACATGTGCGCAAGTCAAAGCTGAACATCAGAAACCGTCAGGTTTGCTACAACAGCCTGAACTTCCCACATGGAAGTGGGAGATGGTGACAATGGATTTCATCACCAAGTTACCAAAGACAAAGAAAGGAAATGATACTATATGGGTGATAGTAGATAGACTGACTAAGTCAGCACATTTCCTACCCATTAAGGAGACTTATAGCTCCGACATGTTAGCCCAATTGTACGTAGATAAGATTATATCTCTACATGGCATACCAGTGTAAATAATCTCTGACAGAGATACTAGATACACATCACATTTTTGGAAAAGTTTCCAACAATCTTTGGGCACGCGCTTAAATTTTAGTACGGCTTACCATCTTCAGACGGACAGACAGAGTGAGCGTACAATCCAAACTTTGGAAGACAAGCTTCGTGCATGTGTGATTGACTTAGGTGGTAGTTGGGATAACCACCTGCCATTAATCGAATTCTCCTATAACAATAGCTATCATACGAGCATTAAGGTTGCGCCTTTTGAGGCATTATATGGTAGGAAATGCAGAACGCCTATTTGTTGGGCAGAAGTAGGGGAAACTCAATTATCAGGACCTGACATAGTCTTTGAAACGACGGACAAGATTGTCCATATTCGCGACCACCTGAAAGCTGCCAGGGAAAGGCAGAAAAGTAATGCTAATAAAAGGCGAAAACCTCTAAAGTTTGAGGTTGGTGATAAAGTTTTGCTTAAGGTATCACCCTGGAAGGGGGTGATGCGATTTGGTAAGAAAGGTAAGTTCAGCCCGAGGTATATAGGACCATTTGAGATTATCGAATGTGTTGGGTCAGTGGCTTATAAGTTGAACTTGCCTGAAGAGCTCAGTGGTATTCACAATGTATTCCACATCTGCAATCTGAAGAAATGTCTAGCAGATGAATCGCTAGTCATACCACATATAGATGTGCACATAGATGAGAGCTTGAAATTTGTGGAAAGGCCTTTGTCGATTGAGGATCGATGGGTTAAAAAGTTTTGGAGGAAGCATGTACCTATCGTAAAGGTTAAATGGGATGCCCGCAGAGGTCCCGAATATACGTGGGAGGTAGAGTCTCCCATGAAAGAAAAGTACCCTCATTTGTTCTAGTAAATCTCGAGGTCGAGATTTCTTTTAAGGGGGTGAGGATGTAACACCTCGTAAAATCATACCCAATAGAATAAAGACACGTGTCATGTAAGATAAACGTGTCAGGAACCCGAGTCAAATTAGAAGATGTATGGTAGGATTTAAAAAGTGTCGACATGTTAATAAACACCTCTGAGCGACCTAATTATAAATCCCAAGACCTTAATCAATATGATAAACATCTGATCTATTTAGAGCCGGTTATTCCTATAATGAATAAATTCAGTTAATAAAGAATTGGGTTTTTAAAATGATGTTACGACAAGGTGTACGATCCATTCTTTTCAAAAGAATTCAAATCCATCTAAATGCATGGCAAGACCTTCCACAAGAATCCAAGGCAACATAAGTGCATGGCTAGGCATGCATGCCCTTTTCAGGACTGATCATGTGGTCCCATATTGTTACAAAAGACCCAAGATTTGGATTAGGAAAGTTGCATGGTCAAGACCTTAAAGCTAACAAGTTTTTGTCTTCTGATGAAGGCTTACGGACCGCAAAGGTGAACCCTTACGGCCCATAAGATGGCGGAGCTGGGCGACTTAAAATTTAAAAGCGGATGCGGACCGCATGGCCAAGGGCTTACGGTCCGTAAGGCTGGTAACTGGGCATTTCAGATGAAGGTCGGTTATGGACCACAAAGCCAAGAGCTTACGGTCCGTAAGGAAGTCGCTGGCAGCAGAAAATGGACAACTGCCTGTTCAGCCTGTTGCACCGATTCAATGTAAGAACATGTCTAAACATGTCCCACCCGACAATTTTCAGTTTAGGCTCAGTTTGGAACCGAAAGTCGCATAATTTGACTTTTGCTTTGACTTTCGATTCTGACCCATTGTAGCATGTTTTAGAAATGCCTTAGAGCCCTATTAGGACCAGGTTTCATGTTAGTATAACCCTCTGTGATCATACAACTTGGTTCATTAGTTATCCGATTCACACGCATGTTTCCGTTAAATGCTTATATTTGACTATTATGCCCATATGACCCTAAAACATGATTTTTGAAAATGTAAAAGAGTAGAAACCTTAGTTACTGAATTATAAACTTGCACCTAAAATTTGATATCAGTTTGAGGTCTAGATTAGGAGTTATGCTCATTAGCGTAAATGAAAAGCTTTTTATTAATTAAACGACGTAATTAGCGTATAGCTTATCTAAACCCAATTTTTGATACCAAAATTTTTGCCCACCGATATAAAATAATATTTTGGGACTTTTGAAGATTTTTATTTATTTTTAGGCTGAGCATAACTTAGAGTTCTAAGCTTGATTCGGTAATTGCCGGTTTTGCCCTTTTGGGCTATAAAATGAGTTTTACAAATCCTTTTGACCCCAAATCTTTTGCTACTGATTTTATATGATAAATAAAATATTTTGAGCCTTCTGGAATAATAAAAATATCAGCTTTCCTTTGAAAACCCGGAAATGGCTCCAAATCGCCTTTATATGCGTTTTTAACACATAGTATGTATTAAAACTATTTTAAACATATAAGGTTTGATGCCTACTGATAATCTCAGTAGATTTTAATATTTTTACAGTAAGTAAAAGTTTTAAACTCAGATTTCCAATTTTGACCTTTTAAGCCTAAGTGAAATTACCAAAATGCCCCTAAGGTGCATAGTTTGGTTTTAAATGATAAATTTCACGTATGCGTAATACCCTACTGTTACAACTTATTAACTTAAGTATTTTTACTGATTACATCAGACCTGTAACTCAGATTATTATTTAAACTCTTTTATGCCCCTACGGGGCATAGTTTGAGTTTAAATTCATTTGGGGCATAATAGAAGATATCTTACTGATGTCACAACATATTTAAGGCATATTAACTTAGGAAACCTGCATATGACTCTTTTGGTTACCTGTTACGTATTTTCGCGTTCAGATCGGCTTATGCGACTAGTTTGCGTAAGGGTCAAACCTTATCATTTTTGTCTCAAAATCCAGAATGTGTTTAGGTTACCCATATTAAACAAGCATACAAGCTTGTCGGGTCAAAACCACATTCTAAACCGGTCTTCGCTATATCATGCGTTTGAACCATGTCTTCCTTTTGAAAACTAACCGGTCTAAGTCTAGGCTTAATTAAAGACCCGTTAGGATTCTAATAGGTTATTAAAAACCTTCGTTCCAGATTAGGAGCCCAGTAAAAGCTACGTGCACTTGCTGTATTTGATTTATACTTTGCTCAGGTAAATACTCTTAACTTATTTTCCCTATACGGGCTTGGGATACGGTATTATAATAATACCGCTTGGTCGGGTATGTAGTCATTTAAATCGTATTGTGATTTGTGTATTTACATAACCCGTTTTATTCTGTATTATTTGGTGTATGTCCTTTGGGGGTTAAATGACCATGTCCCGGATATCCTTGGCATCATTCAAAGAAATTACCACGACCTAAGCACGGGGTGTAGGCGTACACCTGATAGATGCATTATGTAAAAACTGGTAATCCACTTTAAGGAAATAATCCTTGTGGGCATTATACCTGTGGCGTGTCAGTTAATCTAGACCGGCCCTACAAACCGGCCCTGATGGACGACAAATAAGTAAAACTGTATACAAGATTATTTTAATAATTGTCCCAAGTTATAAAAGATATTTTTGCCGAAGTGCATTCAAATCAATTTTCAAACTCTTTTCAAAATGAGTAAGTTAAGTTGTATTTACCAGTGTAAACTGACGTATTTTCCAAAAAGGCTAAGTGTAGGTACTATACGAAATAGGCTGGCTACTCCAGGCATCAATAATCAAGTCTCGCAAGCTCTAGAAGTCAAAGTCTGTTGAACAGTTTTCCTTTTTATTCGATCCGCCTGTGGATCTGTTTCAACTATTTTATGATATCAACTACGTCACGATACTCCCCACCGGGCCCACCGAAAATACGTGGAAATATCGGGGTGTGACATGTATTAAGAACTTAAACTCATTCATGTGTCCCACCTCTTGAATATACTCCCGTATCCAGATTCCAATATTCAGTCTTGCAGGTGAGTATACCACAGATGATATCTGTAAGGGGTTAAATGCGAGGGCCATGAGAGCTCAGGCTATTGCTTCCGCAAAATCAGAGAGATGATGGCTTCGACTTTTGGTGTGTTCCCTTTAGAGAATCTTTTCTTCAACAGCACATGATTAGCATTTTGCAATGTTTCATCATTTTTTATGCTGAGGGTGATGCTATTATTTCAAGCAAGCGAAAAATATTATACGGGGACTAGGCCATTGCTTCCGCAAAATCAAAAGTCCTGGGATAATACCCCAGATATCACTGAGTATAAAGACCTAGTATTTCAGAAAGAGGGGTCCTTCAAACAAGATTTCAGGGTTACCTATATATCCAAGTAGTGTTCCCCACGAAATAAGCAAGTAAAGATTTAGGTTTATATCCCGAACAAACCTACTAAATGTGTAAAAACCTATCGGCATATCATCAGCGAGACTGTTTAAGACTTTTAAACTTTACATATCTTTAGCGTACTGTACCTGTCAAGCCGATGTACTATCATTTTCCCTTTTTACACAAGCTCTTTTTCCATTTTCTATTGTTTTTGGATTTTTGAAAATATCTCATGTTTTTGGATTTATGAAAATTTTTACTGTTTTTGTATTTTCTGAAAATATAACCTACATCCCCTTAAATACCAAAACAAGTAAAAAAATCGACAAACCATTGCAGATTGCTTCTCAACATCGTCTACAGTGGTACCTTCATCTATGCCAAGAATCTCCTCCGACACCGATAAAAGCTTCATACCATTCAATTTTAAAAGATATTTAAAACGAGTTTTATCAAACGCTTTGGTATGTAAATCAGCTTTTTGTTCCTCAGTGTGGATTTTCTGAATTCGTATCAACTTCTTCTCAAAACAGTCTCGGATGAAGTGATGGCGAATTTCAATGTGTTTCGTTTTAGCATGATGAACAGGATTTTTTGTTATACTTATCACTGCCTCATTATCAACAAAGATAGGGATGTTAAGAAATTGCAAACCGTAGTCTCTCATCTATTGCTGGATCCCCCCTTCAAGATGAAAACCTTTCACATGAACACCAATTACTAAGTCGTTATGCACCAGGTGATACATTTTTCGCAGGTGAATATGGCCCATCTTTCGATGCCACAATTGCGATTCTTTTTCCGTTGCTCTTGACATAAAGCAATGAGCCTGACCCGTGGTAGTAGTTGCTACACTCATGTCCAACACGTACAGATTATTGACTCTAGGTGCTCTCATGATAACCCACTCTTCGGGAACAACAAATCCTGGTTTCAATATCAAACATTCCTTATCCGTAAAGTGCGTTGTATACATACGATCACATATCTGAGAAATGCTCAGAAGATTGTTTTCAAGCTCAGCGATCTAGTTTACTCTTTCAAACGTTACAATTCCATTCGATAAAGTTCCTTCACCAACTATTCTACCACCTTGATTTCCTGCAAATCCCACATATCCTCCATTAAACCCTCGAACATCGTACAGTAAGGTCTTCTTCCCTGTCATGTGTCGAGAAGCTCCACTATCCATAATCCAACGTGAAACAGATCTTGGAAGCTCCTGCACATATCACAATCACTTAGTTAGATTTTGATGCCACCCAATCCTCTTTTGACTCAGGTAGCTTGACTTTGATGTGAGTTTTAGCAGTGTAAAGTGGCGGAAAATTTTTGTCATTCATCTTTAAGCTCTCCTCAGATCCAATCTCAACCTCTTTGTATAAAAAGAAATCATTTTTAGGAGGTTGACCAGATGATTGGTCTGTCTTTGGTACATACTTCTTCTCAGAAGTAGTAGACTTTTGTTTCTCAAGGTTCTCATAGTAGTCCACAGAAACATTCATCTTTACCGGAGTGGTAGAGGATGATTGTTTTTCCGTCTTAGAAACCTTAGGTTTTGGAGAACCTGGTTTCTTTTCAACTGATTTTGGCTTCCATGCTTGTTGAGGCAAAGCAATCCGTTTGTAAAATTTATCATTTTTAGTTACCACATTCTTTACGGGTTCAGTTTTGATCTTGGTGTTTTCATTTTTCAAAACTTTCTTCTCAACAACCATTGGAGCTTTGCCTTTTGCATCAGCTTTCTTTTTCTGACTCTCAACAACTTCAGACTTAGGCTTTAAGTTGGTGCACTTTCGTGCAATATGTCCAACTTTTTTGCACTTAAAGCATGTACGGGTATCAGCTACCCGACTTGTGCCTTCGGTCTGAGGCTGTGAGGCCTTTTCTTCAAAAAACATTTCATTTGATTTTGAAAAAATCTCAGATTCTTGTTTGGAATGAGAACTCGAGCTTTTTACAAACACCTTTTTCTCAACAAACTTCTTGTTTTGAAAGTTCCTTCTTTGATAATTCTTACCACCCTGATATCCACCCGACCATTTGTTTTGATTGTTTTTAGAAAAACGCGGCGGTACAACTGGTTTTTTGTAGTAAGCTTTATCTTTTTCAAAGTTTAATTGCCTTTTAGAACGTTTCAAACCTTCAATTTCCCAGACATCAATCTCAACCAGTTTAAAAACATTTTTCAATTTGTCAACATTCACATTTTCCAGAGGAAACTCAAGATCCGAATACAACTTATCCGATCCCGACATCTTGTACATCACAAGATTAGGTTCTTCATTTAAGTTGTTTTTGGATGTTGATTTCGGAATATATTTGTCCAAGAAACATTCTTCATCCTCAGTTGAATCACTCTCAGATTTTAAAACATTTTCAGCCATGCTTTTAACAATTTCAGACTGAACAATGTCCTCATCGGATGATGAATTGAATGTGACATCAATTGATTCTAGAAGTTTAACCTCATTTATGTCTTCATCATTAACCAACCCGGACTTTTTCTTTGAAAAATTATTTAACACTGGCGGTGGAACATGATGATACCCAACCCCAGTTCCATCCGTATAAACATCTTCGCCAGCTTTGTTCTTCTCGATTGGTTTAGGAACGATATGTTGAAGAATAAAACTTGCGGAGTTGTAACTGTTGACTTTCAGATTGATGCGTTCATTCTCAATCTTAGCTTCCTGAAACTAAAGCTTCAGATTAGCAATCTCATCCAACTGTTGGCTGATTTGCTCTTCTTTAACCCTAAGAACTCCTGACAGTTGCACATTTTCTTTGTTTGTTTTACCATTTCTTTCATCAGAATCTTTTACCGTTCGTTTTAGCTTCTCAAAACTTTCTGAGAGTTGACGATTTTCATGAATTAACTTTTCGTTTTCTTTACTAATTCTTTCTATATCAATTTTATCATTTTCGATTTTCTCAGTTAATTCTTTTAATCGTTCATTTGAAGCTTTTAACATTTTGTCACGGTTTAAGATCTGATCTTCAATATCTCTGACTCTTCCTGTCAGTTCTTCGGTTTTTTTTACCACTGAGGTAAGCAATTGTACTACAAACCTTGCAGTCTTTCATGCAATTTTTGCAGTTGCTATCAATTTTAGCTTTCTTACCTGACTCTTTGGTTGAATCATTTGGACTGACCTTGCTTTTAGACTCAGTTCCAGACTCAGAAACTACCTCTAACTCTTTCGTTGCAAGCACTTTGTCAGCCATTTGCTTCAGGTTTTCTGCGGTGAATTCTTTTGACGTGTCAATAATCCCGTCATCAACTTTCTTTGGCTGTGATTCTTTCTCTTTTTCTATTTCTTCAGCTTCTCCTCCTCCCCACCACATTCTTTGTCTTGCTTCTTCTTCTTCAACAATTTGCCCGGTGAGAGTCTCAACACTGACAGAATCTGGATCAACAGCTATATTTCCCTTGGGATCTAGGTAACATTCTCTATCAGCATCCCATCTATTCGCCTTCTTTGCTTCTATCCATGTTTTGTAGATTCTACTTTTCATGTATTGAGATGCCATCTTTCTGTTGATGTATTTCACTTCTTCAGTTCTGGAATCTTTAAAAGGAACAATCTTTGTTGTGAAAGCATATCCCACTGCGTCTTCTTCTGGTAACACTTCGCTCCAATCATATCCCTCATCGTCATGGATAACAGCAAGTGCTCTGGATTTTTCTTTGGGATTTTCTTCTATCTGCTTCATTTTGGGGGATTCAGATTTGTTTTGATGATAGATGGCTCTTTTGTAATAATCTTCACGGAACAGATTTGCCGTATCATCAACATATACATTTCGACATTCTCTTTTAAAATGTTCGTTTTGTTTACATTTAAAGCAAGTGACCTTCGATTTATCAAACCCTAGCTTGGTTGAAGGTCCACCAATAGAATGTCTACCGGTAATCTCCATGAATCTTTGCACTCTCCTAACCGCACTCGCCATACACCACCTGATATCAATCAACTCCATCTCCTCGGGGTCGATCTGATCATAATCTTCCTTGGTGAGGTTAGTGTTTCCAATCTTGCCTGCAACAAGGCTCTCGTATGATTCTAAGACAGATGCTAAAAACACCATTTGCTGCTTTGCGGATTCTTCACTGAAATTTTGAGCATTCTTGAGATCCACAGCAATGTTACATCGAAACAAATTCTTTGGAACTGATTGACTTTGAGTAGTTGACGAAGAACCACCATGATAACCACTGCTTGAACTTTCTTGATTTGACGTGTTAGAACTTTCTGCTGAGAAAGCTGTCTTTGGAGACACAGTCTTCGGGATCATACTTCCTCGATAATACAGCTCAACATTCTGTTGATATGAAGAGTTGTTGACTTTGTTCGATTTCCTGATCTCCAACTCATGACTTTCCAATCTTTCGATTAACAGATCAACCGTCAGTTTAGTTGGTTCCACTGTGTTTTTCCGCATCAAAGCAAAATACTGCCAGTCTTTCTCATCAGGCAGTGAGTCAAACAGTTTGTCAACCAATTCTTCTTGAGTATACATGATTCCGTATCTTGCAATTTCCATCTTAAAATGTTCGAATCTTTCAATCATCTTTGACACAGATTCGTTTTTCAAACATCCAAACAAATCAAATTCTTTTCTTAACAATTTGTTTTTGTTTTTAACAATCTCGGCACTACCCACACATTTTACTTTCAGTTTCTCCCATAGATCTTTCGAATTCGTGTATTCAATCAATGATATTATGTCATCCCTCACGGACTGATGAAGTAAAGCAATGCATTTTTGTTCAGCAACAAAACTTTCAACTTCATTATCCGCTATATTTTCATAATCCGTTCTTCCCATATCAAAACCATTCTTCATGTTCTTCCAACTAAGATATGCAAAAGCTTTTAGCCATTCTTCAAACCTTTTAGCCCATCTGTTGTATTCTTCAATCGCCATTAACTTGGGCGGTTTATTGTAGGTATCATAGGCACTATCAACACTCAAAGAATCAGCAATGGTTTTCTTTGCACTCGGATTTGGAGCATTTTCATTTGTGTTACTTGATGTATCACCTCCTGTGCTACCCGTGAAAGCAAAAGCGTCACCGAACGGATTCAGAAAATCATCCATCTTCAAGTACATGAGACAATCAACAAACACTTAGAAAAATTTTTGGATTTTAAAACAATCTCAAACGAAATGGTTCACGCGGAATGAGTTTCAAATGAAATGAATCTCAAGCGAATTAATCCTCAAACGAAATGATCTTCACGCGAAATAAGCTTTCACACGAAATGACTATTTCGTGCGGAATAGCCAAACGAAATCACCCTCTTCAAGCGAAATAGCAGTTTTGGTGCGAAATAGCGACTTTCGTACGAAATGAATGTGTATTTCGTACGAAATGAGGTCCAAAATTTTGATTCCGTGCGAAATGACGTTCCAGTTGTTGATTTCGTGCGAAATAAAGAAGCATAAACTGATTTCGTGCGAAATGATGATGACATCAACATATCGGCCACATTTTTGTCAAATTGATCTGGTTTTAGGGTGAATTTTGGTCCAATTCTTTCAAGGATTAGTTAAAACTATGTTTTACGTGATATATGTGAAATTTAAGTCATTTTAACCGTAAAATCTTGTTTAATCTTGAAAAGAATGAGTAGAAGTGAGAAAATCTAATGAAAACAAGCTGAATTGGTATGAACTCTTCGTCCTGCGCTCTGATACCACTTATTGGATCGTTGTGTGACCCGAATGAGTCAATCAGAAGAGTTTTGAGTCAGAATCAAAGGCGGAATCAATGATTCTAACTTGATACAGCTTGATTTTCCCTAATTATCTTCTTTTTATTGATTTCAAAGCTTTATAGATCGTTTGACAAATGGGCAGCACCTCGGCTCTGAAATCTCGAACCTTTCAAATGAATCAGCAGCTCAGGTATATATAGGGGTTGTGATTTTGTACGAAATAGCAATAGCTCATTTCGTGCGAAATACCTTTATGTTATTTCGTATGAAATAGCTCTTGCTATTTCGTGCGAAATACCCTTTTTATATCTAAAACCTATTTTCTATCTTGCTGAGCACTGGTTAATCCTATCTAGATACAAGACTCTATAAAGACGAAGTTAACAGACATCTCTGCACCAACACTCGCTTTGTTGATGTTTTCAAACTACATGTATTTCAGGAAACTAAGTATGGATCTGGCAGACGTTGGAAGTTATCAAGGGTTGTTTGGAATAAAAGATGTCATCCAGTGTCTGAGGGTTCGGGGTTGTGTACCATATCCCGGATAAGATGCATAGTCCTAAACCTAGTTTTTAATAGTATCTTTTGTCGAGTCCTTCTGGAACTCTAAACAAATTGAATGGTGTGTATTATGGATTCGAAGTCTGTGTTGGATTTCTAAACAATGTGGTTGTTATGTTTTAAAACTTAAATACAATGGATGATCATCTTAGTTTTATCATATAGATGTTTGTTATGGTTGAATGCAATGATATTAAGCAATTCACACATAATCATGCTTCCGCAAAAGTCAGGGTGTGACAATTTCATTTAGCGAAATCTTACAGACAACCAAACTGAATTTCAAAAAACGTTTTTGGGTTAGAAGATATTTGATGTTTGGGTTTTTTGGCGTTTCTATGGCGAATGGGTTATATCAAATATGACGTTTGGGTTTTTGTGTGTGTTTTTAATTGAAGGGCTGAGATGTTGTATATATAGGATTTTTTTGGCCGTTTTTTTAGGTGGGATTTTACTATAATTAAGTTTGGCGTTTTATATCTAATGGCATTTTTACTTAGTATGGTCTGTGATTTTTGTTTTTGGCGTTTTATTCATGAGATGGCGTTTTTTGTGGAGAAGTCAAAAGACCCTTTTACCCTTAATGAAGAGCGTCCACGTAATAAAATTGATGTTATTTACGAAAACGCCATCGCGCCAATCTAGTCCATAGATTGTTTTGATCGGACGATCTATAAGCGTTCTCACTGTTCTCACACTTTCTACCGTTTTCTCTAAATCCTGACCCTATATATATATATAGGGTGGGAGTTGGCTACAAAGTCCATTTTTCCTACAAAGTGTACAAAGTCATAAAACACCACAATTTCAACCATAAAACACACTCAAACCCCATAAATAACAAAGTAAAGATCACTAGAATGCCATATTTGTAGGTCTTGTGTTGTGTTTTGGATGATAAGGCTTTGATTTTTGAATGACTAACATTAGTGTGTTTTATGATGATCATCATGTTGTGTTTTATATTCATAGTTCTACGATGCTGTGTTTGCAGTTTTTATGCAACGTTAGGGTTTGGATATTGTGTTTTAGTGATCTTCACACTGTTATTTGTGGGTTTTGAGTGTGTTTTATGGTTGAGCTTGTGGTTTTTTATGACTTTGTACACTTTGTAGGAAAAATGGACTTTGTAGCCGAACCCCACCCTATATATATATATATGTGTGTGTGTGTGTGAACGTTTAAATGAGAACGCTAAATATTGTGAGAACTGTAAGAACAAATGAAAAAACCGCGATAACTTGGTCAAAAACAATTCAAATTCAAAAATTTTTCTACACTTATCATTATTATTCGAATACATTGTTAGAAATTTAATTTACACGTTTAAATTTACGTGAATTCGTAAATAAAGAAAATTTACACATGTGCAAGTTTGTCATTTACACATGTGTAAATCTGTTATATTTACACATGTGTAAAAAATCTAAAAAGAGTGATTTTCAAAGGAGAAATGAATTATTTGATGTTGTAAATTCTTTTTTTGATGTTGTATCTTAATTACAATGAGGTTTGTATTAAAAAATTGGTTTTGATCGGTTTTTTCATTCGTTCTCACGGTTCTCGCAATATTTAGCGTTCTTAAGATAACCCTCCCATATATATATATATATATATACACACATATATATAGAAACGGGATCAGGAGAAAACGCCCAAAAGTGTGAGAACGGTGAGAACGCATCTTGGCCCAACATGTGGCGCGGGACATGATCAGGGTCCGAGAGGTTTTTTTGTCTTTTTAGTAATTGATATTCACCAAAATACGCATACTTTATTCTCCCATTTTATGCGTTTTCTACCGTAAAACCGTGAATCGGATACTTAATCAGGTATACTTTTGTTTACAGGCCTAAAACAGCTTGCCAAACAAGAAGATGATGAAAACGAGGACTTTCTGGGCAAAACGACAAAGCTGCGAAGATTCTGTGAACATTTTGATCTGGGCAATTGGCACGACCGTGCGGATCCGGCAACAGAGCTCTGCCCAACAATGCACGCCAGTGCGATCAGGAGTGCAAGCCTATCTCAGAGTGGAACGACTGTGCATCTCGAGGCACTCCCGTGCACTTCCTACAGAAAGCCCCAGCTCGGAGATGCAAGCCAGTTCAGAAGCTCGTGCCATCCAAACATCAGAGATGCACGCTCGTGCGACCCGTGGAACGGTCGTGCGACTACGAAGACCGGTCAAGATCTACTGATGTCACACAGTATGGTGAACAAGATTTTAAAAGTGAACGATCGTGCACTTTAATGGCACGACCGTGCGAGATGAAAAAGTTATAAAAAACAGACAGCAACTTTCTTTTGAAAAAAAATTCTGGACTTTTGGGAGCTCTTTTGGCGAATTCACAGGCTCCAGAGGTACTAGCTTTCACCCGGATTCAAGCCACATTGTGCCGATTAGCTCCGTTACTATCCAGATACTCAATCTTGTGCTTGATTATGGTTTGATTCTTTAATCTTTCCATGTTTTGTTCATGTTTCAAGCATTTAGATTGATGATTATGTATTATTGTAAGCCTAAGGGCAAAAACACTAGTATCCCTTGCTTAATTACAACCTTTAGTATGTAATTATGTTTGTAATGACACTTTGAAGCATTTTCTATGTTAATCTTTCATGATTAGTTTGCAACCTTGTTTATTGATGTTGAATTCTTGATTATAAGTAATTATCTTGGATGATTGGTATGTGGTTAGTTAAGATATTTGCAAGAAGAAGCTTAATTAATCATGTATTAGTAGACTTTGAACTTGGTTAACTTGTTTAATATGTTTGCACCATGATACTAGAAATGGTTAGTAGGTTAATAAGGGATAATTATTGTTAATTAGGAAGGCTTTCCCTCACGGAAGGACCTTAACGGGTTAAATGGTGTTGTTATGAATTCTTGAAATAAATTGTTAGCTTAGTTAGTAGTTTAGGCCAAAATTGCTATCTTGGTGAATTTATGTTCAAGATTTGTAAAATGAACTCGGTTGTGATTTAATCTAGTTTATGCTTGTCTCGGTGGTTGTATTGTGTTTATCGGTGTCAGTTTCCTTGATTAAGTAAGGTTAGAAAACTCCTAACAGATGACTAACTTATCTTTAGGGGATTATCATAGACATTTATCAATTGCATGTTAAAGAACAATTTTAGGTGGTTAAAGTGTGTTTATCATTTTAGCTTTCCAAATGATTGTCATGTTAGGATTCCCGAAAGGGATACTAATTGTCTTGAAAATGAAGAATTGACCAAATGTTTTAAGTGACAAAACCGACTTAGTTCACATGCTTAGGTTGTGTATAAAGCAAGGCTATATATCTATTTTCTTATTTGGAGTCATTATGTTTTTATAAATATTTGTTTATGCTTATTTTAGTTTTTAGAAAATCACACAACTTATCTTCCTACCGGTAATTTAATGACAAAAGGTTTAGTATTATTCCTCCGCCTACTTCCTTGGATCGACACTTGGTTCTTACCGATACTTTACTACATATATGATGGGGTACACTTGCCCTTTTGTGTGTGTTTTAATGTTGAAGTATAAATCATTTTTATAAATTTAAAACCGAATCGTGTGTAAAATTCATTCTAAAAATATGTATATACACGCACACGTCAAGTTTTTTGCGCCGTTGCCGGGGATGGTGGCGAGCTTTAGGAACGACCCGAGTCATTATTTTATCGATGCACATACTTGTTAATATTTGTGAATTTTTTCCGATTCATTTATTCGTTTATTTATTTGTTAATATTTCTTGTTTTAATTTAATTTATTCGTTTTCCAAGTCTATTTTAAACACTTGTGAAATTTTTATTCCATTTATTTGTTCGAATTCGAACTCATTATTCATTTATTCTTTGAGTTTTCGGCTCCGAAAAATCATTTTTATACTAGCCGATTCGATTTTTTGATTCATTATGATTTTTATAAAAATTTTGGGCCCATTTTCAAATTTTTATAAAATTTTTCAGCCTTATTTACATAAATTCTGTTTCAATTCAGCCAAAAAAAAAGCATTATTATAATAATAAAATATTCATTGTGTCAATTTTTCGTTTGCAGGTTGATGTCCTCAACCCCCGCTCCCGACGCTGTTGAGCCTTCAGACGAGCCCGAGCGCGATCTGAGGAGACGTATTCATGATAGATCCCGCGCGGTAGCGCTGCTACTCGTAGCTGGTGAGCCGGAGCAGGTGGTACCCGCTGAAGCCGAGGGCTCAGGGGCGGCAGGAAACGCAATCATGGCGGACGACGAGCGACCTTTGAATGATTGGAATCAGCCCGAAGGAGCAGGCCTGGAGCCGAACATCGTGCAGCCGACTATAGATGCACCTACTTTTGAAATTAAATCTAGTATTATTAATATGTTGCAGAATTTGGTGCAGTTTGACGGGCGTGAGCATGAGGATTCCGGAAGACATATCGCTGCTTTTCTCGCAGTTTGTTCGACGTTTAGGATTAGGGGTGTTTCTGAGGATGTTGTTCGGTTGAGGTTGTTTCCATTCTCATTGTGTGACAAAGCGAGAGCTTGGCTTATGTCACTTCCAGCTGGGTCCATCAGGACCTGGAATGAGCTGGCAGAGTTATTCATGCAGAAATACTTACCGCCTGAGAAAACAACCAAGTTGAGAAACCGGATTGTGACATTTCGCCAAGATGAGGGAAAGTCGTTGCACGCGGCCTGGAAGCGATTTAAAGATTTGTTAATTGATGTACCACATCATGGCTTCTCCAAGAGACAGCTGGTCTTGACGTTCTATCAAGGGCTTAGTTACAACACGCATGAGAGATTAGACATGAATGCAGGAGGTGATCTAGGAACGAAGACGCCGAATGAAGCTTATGATATCATAGAAAAAGTTGCGTTGAAGTCTAGCTCGCGTCGAGAAGGAGATAGAGGCTGGACAACAACATCATCATCATCGCCTCGCCCAGGAGTTCACGCTGTGGACGACTACACGGCCATTACTGCACAAATCTCAGCTCTTTCAGCGAAATTCGATAAGTCCCAGATAGCTGCGCAAGCTGGTTCAGGGTGTGACCAGTGCGGAGTGTTACACGAGCCTGGTGCATGCTTTCAAGGAGTCGTGTATGAAGGCTAAGAAGAAGTGGATTTTGTGAGTAATCAGGTGAGGCCGTAGAACAATCCCTACAGTAATACATACAACCCGGGATGGAGAAATCACCCAAATTTTGGGTGGTGAGCGAATGTGGGAAATCAAAACCCACTAGGATTTGCCCAGCGCGCTCCAGCGCCGCAGCTGGCTCAGGGTCCGCAATTCCAGCCATACAACCAATCCTACCAGCAACGTCCATACTCATATCAGAATCAGGGCACTGGGAGTAGTTCCCAGCAGCAGGCCCCTCAATCTAGTTCCAAGCTGGAGGATATGATGGCTCAGCTTCTTACTAGCTCCTCGAGTGCAAATCAGTTGGCTGAAAAACGATACCAATAAAGCGAAGATCGTTTTCTATCCCATGAGGGAGAAATGAGGAGTCAGAAAGCCTTGATTCAGAATATTGAGAACTAGGTTGGTCAGCTGGCGAAGATGATGTCTAAAAGACCCCTAGGTGGTCTTTCGGGCAATACAGAGCCAAATCCGCGTGGGCATGTAAATGCGGTTATGACCAGGAATGGCAAGACTTCCGGACCCAACGTATCAGACTCACCACCGATCGATGAAACGGTCCAGACTGATGCTCAGGACGAGGTGCATGCCAGGCGAGGCCCAACAAGTACAGCGCAAGTCCAGGAGCCAGTTGAAGAGTACACTCCCCCAGTACCTTATCCGGGCAGGCTGAAGAAACAGAAAAACGAAGAACAATATGGTAAGTTCCTTGAATTGTTTAAACAATTGCACATAAACATACCGTTTGTTGAAGCCCTGGCCCAGATGCCAAAATATGCGAAATTCTTAAAGGACATCCTCTCGAATAAGTAGAAGCTCGAGGATATATCATGTGTGGTGATGAATGAAAGGTTTTCTGCCATTCTGCAAAACCGTCTGCCCATGAAAATGGGAGATCCGGGTAGTTTCACGCTCCCTTGCTTGATTGGAAACATGTCTGTTAGCCATGCATTGGCTGATTTGGAAGCGAGTATCAACCTTATGCCCTATAAGGTTTTTACTAAACTGGATCTGGGTGAGCCGTCACCCACTAGGATGAGCATTCGGCTTGCAGATCGTTCAATCAAATATCCGCGTGGATTTGTTGAAAACATGCTTGTTAAAATCGATAAATTTGTTTTCCCCGTGGATTTTGTTATTCTTGACATGGACGAAGATTCAAAAGTGCCATTGATACTTGGGCGCCCGTTCCTCAATACTGCGAGGACGATTGTAGATGTGGCAGCTGGCCTAATCACGCTCCGAGTAAATGACGAGCACGTGACATTTGATATCAAAAGATCAATGCAACATCCAAAAAGTCATGATGACATGCTTTATTATGTCAACATTGTCGACGCATGTGTGTGCTCTCATTTCCAAGGCACTATTGAAGAGATTGATTCGGATACACGTCTGTCGTGTGGGGACCTGATTGGCATTACGTAGGAGGGCCACGATTTCGAGCAGCTAGTCTATCAGATTGGTGACGATGGTTCCTAGAATCCGGAGTGGTTTCTAGAAATTGGCCATGTAGAAGATGAGAAATCAAAACCTTCGATTGAAGATCCGCCGTCTTTGGAATTGAAAGAACTTCCACCACATCTCGAGTATGCATTTATGGATGAGGAGTGTCGCTTGCCGGTCATCATTTCGGCATTATTGGAAAAAGATGAGAAGAGACAGCTTCTCGAGGTTCTTAGACTTCATAAGAGAGCCATCGCGTGGAAGATTATGGATATCAAGGGCATCAATCCTTCTTTTTGTACTCACAAGATTCTGATGGAAGACGAGTACAAACCCTGTGCACAGCATCAGAGGCGGTTGAATCCAAACATGCAAGATGTGGTCAAGAAAGAAGTGATTAAGCTGTTGGATCCCGGGTTGATCTATCTTATATCTGACTCTGTGTGGGTGAGTCCAGTGCAGGTAGTACCCAAAAAAGGTGGTATTACTGTAGTCTCAAATGATAGGAATGAGCTAATTCCTACCCGTACCGTCACTGGGTGGCGAGTTTGCATCGACTACCGCAAACTCAACGATGCTACTCGTAAAGATCACTTTCCGCTTCCATTCATCGACCAGATGTTGGAGCGTCTGTCGGGGAAATTGTATTGCTGTTTCTTGGACGGGTCCGCTTCACTTCTCAGAATCTGAAGATCCGCTTTCCACCTCGATTTGTCGCAAAACTAAAGCAGAAATGTAAAATCTTTTTGGCATTTTAAGAAAGTTTAAATTGAAACACTGGGTACTTCCAAATTCCTATTGCTCATGAGGATCAGGAGAAGACTACCTTTACCTGCCCCTTCGGCACATTCGCCTACCGGCGTATGCCTTTTGGGTTGTGTAATGCACTGGCGACCTTCCAGAGATGCATGGTTGCAATTTTTCATGATATGATCGAGGATTCTATGGAGGTTATCATGGATGACTTTTCGGTATTTGGAGATTCCTTCGATCATTATTTGGAAAATTTAAAGAAGATGTTGAAGAGGTGCGAAGAAACGAATCTGGTCCTAAACTGGGAAATGTGCCACTTCATGGTGAAAGAGGGCATAGTTCTGGGACATAAGATTTCTCGTGCTGGTATGGAGGTCGATCCAGCTAAAGTTGACATTATTTCACGACTTTCGCCTCCCACCTCTGTGAGAGCGATACGGAGCTTTCTTGGTTATGCGGGGTTCTATAGGCAATTCATCAAGGATTTTTCAAAAATCGCTAGGCCCATGACCCGTCTGTTGGAGAAAGAAGCTCCGTTTATCTTTGGAGATGACTGCTTGAGGGCTTTTGACCTTCTCAAGAAAAAGTTGATTGAAGCCCCTATTTTGGTTGCACCTGACTGGAGTCTGCCATTTGAAATTATGTGCGACGCAAGCGATTTCGCTATAGGGGCCGTTTTGGGACAAAAGAAAGAAAAGCACTTTCACCCGATCTATTATGCGAGCAAGACTCTTCATGACGCTCAGGAGAACTATACGACGACAGAAAAAGAGCTCTTGGCGGTTGTTTTCGCATTTGACAAATTTAGATCGTATTTGGTGCTTTCAAAAACAGTTGTGTATACTGATCACGCAGCCATCAGATATCTTTTCAGCAAACAGGACGCAAAACCACGTCTCATCAGATGGATCTTATTACTGCAGGAGTTTAATATTGAAATTCAGGATAAAAAGGGTGCGTTGAATGTAGCGGCTGACCATCTATCTCGGTTGGAGCATGGAGACATCAAGGACACGCGTTGGGATTCAATCAATGACAATTTCCCACATGAGTCGTTGATGAGCGTCGAGGTATGCGATGAGTCACCCTGGTTCACCGACTTTGCGAACTATCTTGCTTGCGGGATTTTGATTAAAGGGTTGACTCACCAACAAAAGAGGAAATTCTTTTCGGATGTCAAGCACTACATTTGGGACGATCCTTTCTTGTTTAGGGTTGGTGCTGATCAGGTGATAAGGAGATGCGTTTCAGGAAAGGAGACGACTGACATTCTACGCCACTGTCACGAGGGACCTACTGGAGGCCACCATGGAGCCAATTTCACCGCTAAGAAGGTGCTTGATTCCGGGTTTTATTGGCCGACAATATTTCGTGATGCGCAGAGTTGGGTCAGAGCGTGCGATGCCAGCCAGAGGGCAGCAAATATATCGGCACATGACGAAATGCCTCAGAATTGGATACAAGTATGTGAAGTCTTTGATATATGGGGGATAGACTTCATGGGACCATTTCCCCCTTCACGAGGAAATAAATATATCCTGGTTGCGGTTGATTATGTATCAAAGTGGGCGGAGGCACAGGCCTTACCCACCAATGATGCCAGGGTAGTCGTGAGATTTTTAAAGAGTTTGTTTGCCCGGTTTGGTGCATCGAAGGCGCGTATCAGTGACAGAAGGACTCACTTCTGCAATACACAGCTTGAGAAAGCTTTGTCCTGCTATGGTGTGCATCACCGTTTATCCACGCCCTATCATCCATAAACGAGCGGGCAGGTGGAGATCACAAACCGGGGGTTGAAACGAATCCTTGAGCGGTCGGTAGGTACAAACCGCAAGGACTGGTCAGACAAACTTGATGAAGCATTGTGGGCTTTCCGTACGGCTTAAGGCAAGAACTAACTAATACCTTCTTCAGGTATCTCAATTGAAATCCCCAGAAATGGTATTCTCCATAGAAATAGTATTCTTGCTTATTTGGATAATCCTCGATAATCTCACTCAAAAGGTGCTGAGTTGGAATCGCATTCTAATTCTAACTAAGGATACTTGTGGTTCCGGAGGATCCAGCTATAGGAGAACCAGGAACGAAGATCTTTATCTGGATCATAAAAGGGTTTAGTTCCTTTTGCATGTAATTTGAACTCGATTTAGTTCAGTTTGTAAAAAATGAAGATATGATTTCGAAAAGAATCATTTTAGGCTTGTTTACAGAAAAGCGTGTCATTTACCTGTGGAGTTGGAGCACAAAGCAATGTGGGCTCTAAAAACTGCAAATCTGGATCTAAAAACCGGAGGTGAAGCCCGGTTCCTTCAGATTCACGAGTTAGATAAGGTACGACAACACGCTTATGAAAGCTCCGTGTTATACAAAGAGCGCACCAAGAGATTGCATGACAAACGCTTGAAGGACCATAAACAATTCCAAGCTGGCGATCTTGTTCTTCTCTACAACTCGAGGTTACATTTATTTCCAGGAAAATTACATTCATGTTGGACAGGACCATACATGGTAAAAGAGGTATTTCTATATGAGACTGTTGCAATAGAGAACGCGGACGGCGTTATTTTCAAGGTAAATGGTCATCGTTTGAAGCTTTACGTTGCTGGGCCGATCGAGTCGGCGGTGGAGGTTATCGAACTCCACGTCCCGCACACATCATAAGTGTGGGGAGGAGAGTCTACGCTACTGACTCGAGGATTAAAAATGTAGCAAGAGCGTCTTTGGCGCTTTAGGAGTAATATTGTCCATATTTTTATTTTTGCCGTTTTTATGTGTTTTTGGCGTGTTTGGTAGATTACGTAGGTTCGTATAGTTTTTAAACATGCCGGGCGAAGGTTCTAAGTTGGAATAATATTAGAACAGTTGGCGTAGTGAGAAAATGGCGAAAAAATGGCAAAACAGCTGCTGAAACAGCTTTCTGCAGAAAACAGACTGATCCGCAGATGTGGAACGGTCGTGCCTCAGGTCGCACGACTGTGCGTTTGCGGGCTGGCCAGCACCTCGAGTCGCACCCTGGTGCATTGCCGAGATCAGCGTACCAGGGTTTACCATTGTCGGAGACGCACGACCGTGCGTAGGGTCGCACGACCGTGCGACAGGGCAAGGGCAGTTTGGTCATTTGTGCCATATAAAAACCCTTATCTGCAGCCCCTATTCACAATTCGCGAACCCTAAACTGCACCAGCCGTTCCAGACCGAGTTTTCCCCAAAATCACACCATTTTTCGTACGGTTACTCAGATCCTTCCGCACGGTATGTTTTCTTGTCGATTTTCTGTTTCATTCTTGTTCTAGGGTTAGATTTGTCCGATTTCTTCAAGGCTTTTTAGGGTTCCCTTCATAAACACAAGCGAAACCCTAGCCCTTGCAAGAATCATGTGTCTCGTGATCATCCGGTCGGATTTCCAACCCACTGTCTGCCAAAAATTTGATAAATTTCGTAAAAATATGGTTGTTATGGTTCAGGGGTTTGAATTCTGCAAAAATTTGGTCGCACGGTCGTTCCTCGGGTGGAACGGTCGTTCAGTTCCGGATGTTCACGTGGTTTTGCTGTGATCTCAGATTCGCACGGTCGTTCAATATTGGCACTGTCCGTGCATTGCCGACAGACTCCGATCACATGCACTGGTCTCGGTGACGCACGTTCGTGCTTCTGGTCGCACGCCCGTGCGACAGGCCCAGATCAGCAAGACATAACCTTCATAACTATGTGTTAAGGCTGCTTTGTTTGTAATTTTTCCTGCTTCTCTTGTTCTAACAACTTTCCTCATGCAGATGGACCATCCCTTTTTACAATTCAACCCCAACAGCGACCGGGAAAATCTCTGTATTCCGGAACTCAACGCATTGTGGCAAAGGCGGGGCCAGTTTGGCATCCCTAGAAGGTTGGACTGGGAAGTAATGACAGAATTAAACCAATGCGAACGGCTTGAAGACATGTTGACACTTCCATTCTCGCGTCTGGTCAATATCAACCGTCCGATTTATTTGGAGCCCACGCTTGAATTCTTCGCTTCCTACTCGTATGACAAGCCAAAAGCGAGTAGAGATCCTAACTTCCACTACAAGAAACGGATAAATTTCAGATTAGGCGGTCGTTGGCATAGTTGGACAGTGGGAAGGTTGGGTCGAAGACTCGGTATCTACACCGATGCAGAAATGGATTCCGAGTTGTTTACTGATCAGTTCACCTTCCCCGGAGAAGACGAGCGGGGCGAGTTTTGGGCGCGAATTGCGGTTGCCGACCCATATGATCCTCTGATGTCCAAGGCTTCAAGATTACGAGACCCTTTACTTTGGGTTATGCACCACATATTCAGCCACACTATCGCCGGTCGCATGGACAGTTTGGGAAACTGTCACACACCGGATCTTATATTTCTTTATGCGCTCAAGGAGGGGGTCTACATCAACCTCCCTGCGAGGATGGCTGATTACTTTGTGCATAGTTCGGGTGGAACTGCCAACAGTCAGATACATGGTGGTCAATATGTGACCCAAATCGCTTACAACATGGGAATAATGACTGACGAGGTGGTTCAGGGTCTTACGTTGGTTACCGAGGGTACATATGTCGACATCCGCTCCTTGAAAGCGATGGGGATTATTGCAGAGCCAGATCACGGGGATCGGTTGAAGGGATTAGACAACGAGGTCTGGGACCCGTTGCCTCCACTCCCAAGCGAAAATGAGGATGAGGTTATGAGGAGCAGCATGTGCAGCATGAGGAGCCGCCACACACGCCACCACACTCACCACAGCAGCACCACTCCCCGCAGTATCAGCACTGGCCCCCTGGCATCCCTTCATATCCAGAGTTCTATGGCCAGTTCCAGCAGATGCAGGTCAGTCAGGAGCAGCAGCGGGTCAATATAGAGCAGCTGCGAGTTGGCCAGGACCAGCTGAGGGCGAACCAGGAGTTCATGCGCCAGGAGGTGCAGGCCGGGTTTTCATACCTTTTTGGGGGTCTTCATAATGCATTCCCTAACTACTTTGCAGAGCCCCCACAGTTCCCATTCGGGAACCCAGGCGGTTATGGAGCGGCAGGCCCATCCGGCACGGGAGGAGATGCAGATGACGACGACGAGCAGCAGCAGGAGTTGTGAGTTGGTGGTTATGATATTTTAGTAGTTTATTTCTTGGGTGTTCATTTTGGTCTTCATTTCAAACACCCACGGCTATGTACTTTATTTTCAGACATTTTCGTTTCGTTGCTTTGTTTCATGTTTGGATATTTAGTACTCCTTTTATGTATGTAAATTATGGTTTGTTTGAGTTTAGATTGTCGCTGCCTTCTGTTTTGTTTTGGTTTGCTTTGTGACTTCCGTACAGATTTTTGAAGCAAGTCTTGGACCGGAGCACATCACAGAATCAGCTTTGAAGTCTCGTTTCATCTAAATCATCTTCAGGGGAGTGTTATTCTCCTTTTTCTCTATATTTCGGGTTTCGCATTGGGGACAATGCGAAGTTCAAGTGTGGGGATGGGGTTTAACATGTTGACTTTGTTTGTCCTAAAAAAAAATCAGAAAAATCAATCAAAAATATCAGAAAATTGTATACATTTTTGGTAAATAAACCGGTTAGTTGTATTTTAGAAAGCTTCAGATATGATAAAAACCCGACAAGCCAAATAAATTTTGAAAAATATAACTAGAAAGCGTGACAAACAAAGAAAGACTTGCATGATAATTTTCACACTTTTACCCATTCCTTCCGTTATGTGAGCATATTTGAGCCTTAAACTTGTTATATATTTGTTCATTTCGGAGTAGGAGTGAGCCGGATGTCACGTGTAGCTTAGAACTTGTCACTAGCATGCTTGTTAAGACCATAAACATGTGAAATTGTGTAGAAGTGATAGAGGCACCTAGAAAACCCCTTTGTTGTTAGCCTTGTTCTTTGTGTTGTGTTTCCCCTAAACCCTACATTACCCCTTAGGATTAACCATGTTGAGCCTTCCCCGTGTTTCCCTTTGTTTACCCAACAAAATCACCCACTTAGCCAAATTTAGCCTTTTTATTTTTTAAACCTTTTGTGTTAAAACTCGGTCAAAAGCATCGTTTAACTAGCACTTCTTGTAGTTAATTGTTCATTGTACAAATCCATTAGATTATATAAAAAAATAATAATAATAATAAAAACAGAAAATAAAGCACCCTAAAATAGGGTGAAGTCGACAAAATTCGAGCAATTTTGAATGCTAAAATGATGAAATCTCGTTGATGAGCTCGATATCACAAAAGTCACCTTTTTAAGGAGTAAGTATGTATAGTTTTATTGTTTTACGCTTGTTAAACGTAACTGCCGAGTTTTAAGCATTTTGTCACTTTAAAATTCCCATTCCATACCCTTCACCTAAGCCTATCATTACAACCCGTAAAGACCTCTTGATTTGCACTTTTTCGCATGTTAGCTGGTGGAGATAAGATCTTGTGACAAGCTTATGATATTACACATTTCATTGACGAGGCATTGAGTGTTTGCACATACACATTTTATGTATGTTTCACAAATAAAACCGAGTGTGTGTGAACATTGTGAGGTGTGTGAATATTAGCGTGTTAAGTTAATCGAAAGTGAAGTCACGGCTTTTTGGTTATCTATACACATATTTGCATATGCTTGTTTGGTTTGAATCAATTGATGTTGTCTTTTGAAAAACCAGCTAACTGTATGTTTGTAGTTGTTTTAGTAGATAGTTTGTAAATTCTCATTCTTGTTAGATTCTAGCTTTTATTGCATTTTAGTTTTAGCTTGCTTGAGGACAAGCAAGGTTCAAGTGTGGGGAGGTTTGATATTCACCAAAATACGCATACTTTATTCTCCCATTTTACCCCCATTTTATGCATTTTCGGTCGTAAAACCGTGAATCGGATACTTAATCAGGTATACTTTTGTTTACAGGCCTAAAACAGCATGCCAAACAAGAAGATGATGAAAACGAGGACTTTCCGGGTAAAACGACAAAGCTGCGAAGATTCTGTGAACATTCTGATCTGGGCAATTGGCACGACCGTGCGGATCCGGCAACAGAGCTCTACCCAGCAATGCACGCCAGTGGGATCAGGAGTGCAAGCCTATCTCGGAGTGGAACGACCGTGCATCTTGAGGCACTCCCGTGCACTTCCGACAGAAAGCCCCAGCTCGGAGATGCACGCTAGTTCAGAAGCTCGTGCCATCTAAACATCGGAGATGCACGCTCGTGCGACTACGAAGACCGGTCAAGATCTGCTGATGTCACACAGTATGGTGAACAGGATTTTAAAAGTGAACGGTCGTGCACTTTAATGGCACGACCGTGCGAGATGAAAAAGTTATAAAAAACAGACAGCAGCTATTATTTGAAAAAAATTTCTGGACTTTTGGGAGCTCTTTTGGCGAATTCACAGGCTCCGGAGGCACTTGCTTTTACCCGGATTCAAGCCACATTGTGACGATTAGCTCCGTTACTATCCGGATACTCAATCTTGTGCTTGTTTATGGTTTAATTCTTTAATCTTTCCATGTTTTGTTCATGTTTCAAGCATTTAGATTGATGATTATGTATTATTGTAAGCCTAAGGGCAAAAACACTAGTATCCCTTGCTTAATTACAACCTTTAGTATGTTAATTATGTTTGTAATGGCACTTTGAAGCATTTTCTATGTTAATCTTTGATGATTAGTTTGCAACCTTGTTTATTGATGTTGAATTCTTGATTATAAGTAATTATCTTGGATGATTGGTATGTGGTTAGTTAAGATATTTGCAAGAAGAAGCTTAATTAATCATGTATTAGTAGACTTTGAACTTGGTTAACTTGTTTAACTTGTTTAATATGTTTGCACCATGATACTAGA
Organism: Helianthus tuberosus; assembly: GCA_030545235.1. Lineage (NCBI taxonomy): Eukaryota > Viridiplantae > Streptophyta > Magnoliopsida > Asterales > Asteraceae > Helianthus > Helianthus tuberosus. Next base: position 5,488,747 of record CM060419.1, read on the forward strand.
AATGGTTAGTGGGTTAATAAGGGATAATTATTGTTAATCAAGAAGGCTTTCCCTCACGGAAGGACCTTAACGGGTTAAATGGTGTTGTTATGAATTCTTGAAATAAATTGTTAGCTTAGTTAGTAGTTTAGGCCAAAATTGCTATCTTGGTGAATTTATGTTCAAGATTTGTAAAATGAACTCGGTTGTGATTTAGTCTAGTTTATGCTTGTCTCGGTGGTTGCATTGTGTTTATCGGTGTCACTTTCCTTGATTACGTGAGGTTAGAAAACTCCTAACGGATGACTAACTTATCTTTAGGGGATTATCATAGACATTTATCAATTGCACGTTAAAGAACAATTTTAGGTGGTTAAAGTGTGTTTATCGTTTTAGCTTTCCAAATGATTGTCATGTTAGGATTCCCGAAAGGGATACTAATTGTCTTGAAAATGAAGAATTGACCAAATGTTTTAAGTGACAAAAACGACTTAGTTCACATGCTTAGGTTGTGTATAAAGCAAGGCTATATATCTATTTTCTTATTTGGAGTCTATTATGTTTTTATAAATATTTGTTTATGCTTATTTTAGTTTTTAGAAAATCACACAACTTATCTTCCTACCGGTAATTTAATGACAAAAGGTTTAGTATTATTCCTCCGCCCACTTCCTTGGATCGACACTTGGTTCTTACCGATACTTTACTACATATATGACGGGGTACACTTGCCCTTTTGTGTGTGTTTTAATGTTGAAGTATAAATCATTTTTATAAATTTAAAACCTAATCGTGTGTAAAATTCATTATAAAAATATGTATATACACGCACACGTCAGTATTCTTCTCCTTTCCCGATTTTCGCGTTTGACATGCTGCTTCATTTTTTGCGTGCAAGATAATTTTGGCGTTATCTAGAATCATTAATTACTTGGCGTTTTACTATTTTTCTCAAATTTCTTCTCGTTGAATTAATTCTTTTTCTGTCACATAGTTAATTTTTTTTGGCGTTATGGCTTTTTCCATGTCATGTTTTTGGCGTTTTTGGTCTTTTTGTTAATAATTGATTACCATAGATTAAATATTTTATAAAATTAAAATAATACGAAATCAAAATAAACTAGTAGTCTTCTGTGGTTGGGATTACATCAGAGATGTACCCATCGCTTTGTTAATCAGTTTCTTCAGATTCATCATCATCAAATTTTAGATTGGCGTATAACGCCATTAGCTCGTCTCTTCTTTCCTGCAGCCTATTCTTGAATATCACTGCATCCTTGGATTTTGGATTATTCGAAGGTGCTAAATCACACAATTGTTCAATGATAGATAGCAACCCTGTCTTCAACATTTCCTCCATTGGCAATGAATATTGCACCCCGTTTTTATAAGTCACTTCAAGCGTTCCTTCTTCCTCATGCATCACCCAACTGCTAAGTTTTAATAGAGGAGTATCGTCAATATCATTGTCATCTTCATCATCTTCTGCCATAAATTTTCTCTTCTGTCTTTTTATTACAGTTCGGGTTCTTTCGCAATCGTTGGCCATTGGAACCCCAAGGGCAAGAATATCCCTCTAAACCCCTTCATTTATACAAAGCATGGCTTTGATTGTCCTTACCTTCACCCTTCTCCTATCAGAGAACTTTATGATAAATCGTTTCTCTTTCCTTTCAAACCTCCATGCAATAACCTTAGCCATTTTTAAAGTTTTTCGCATTTTGGACAATATGTGGCATTTTTAGTCAATGTTTTTGGCGTGTTTGAGCTTGTGTTCTCATGGTCTTCTTTTATATTGACTTTTTTTCCCCGCGCATGACAGGTAATTATGGCATTTTGAAAAAGTTAAATAAATTCAATTCCCCAAGTATTTGGCTTTCAATATAATAAATGTTAGTAATTATGTTTTCCGTCGTTTCATTTTACTGTTTTTGCAGTTACCGTGTTTTGTTTTTAGACTCAACTGTTTTTATGGTGTAACACGTCTAATCTTGACAGCTGTAATTATGGCGTTTTGTTTTCCAATGGCGTTTAGATAACGATGGGACTTTTTAGTTTTATTTTCTTTGCACATTGTTTTACGCTTTTTTTTATAATAGTATTTGTTCAAAGTAATTTTATTATAGTTTGGTACTTTTTAGGGGGCGTTTTTTATGGCATGATGGCGTTTTACAAGCATTTGCTCGTTTTGGCGTTTTATTATATTTTTCATTATAGTATTAATGTACTTTTGTTGTTTATTAACTGAAATTACAAAACAAACAACAGATAAAGCAAATTAAAAATAAAACAAATAGAAGCAATTTATGATCTAAATCTTCAGTGTCATCAGTCTCTTTTTTCTTTTGAAACTACAAGAACTGTCACAAATAAATGGCGTTTTGGGTTTGGCGTGGTTTATTTTCTTTATTCATGTGTTGAAGTGTCTTTGTGGATGTTGGAGACATAGATCGACCCTTTGTGGGTGGATGCTATCTGCCCGTCGTCTTCATTATAATCATCGAGGCCAAAGTAGCATTTACACTGGGATAGGTCTCGTCTAATCATCCAAACCTTCTTCAAGAACAAAGATAACAGAATGACATATGGGTGTCATCAGTCCATCTTTTTTGAATTTTGTCCATCTTATGCAGCAAAATCTTACTACACTCACGTAATAAATCATTCATCGAAACTTCATGCAGAAGATTACTGACTATAAAAAAAAAAGATGTTCGCCATCGTTGTATTTTTTGGCGTTTTACATTGAGTTGTATTTTTTTATGAACCACTGTGTTTTTTTTGGTGTGATAAACGGAAGGTGGTGAGACGCTTCTATTTATAGGATTTTTTTTGGCGCGTAGTTTAGGCGGGATATTATTTTTATAACAAAAAATGTAATTAACATTTATCTAGATGTAAGGCTTGGCGTTATATATTATGGCGTTTCACATTTTGTGGCGTTTTTGTAACCTGAGAGCTTAAATAAAAACACAGAAAAAAGTGCGCAGTGATAAAATTGACGTTTTGTATTTATTTGGCGTTTTATATTTCAACGGCGTTTTATGTGAGAAATGATGTTTTACCTTTTTTACCCTTAACGAAGCGCGTCCACGTAATAAAATTGATGTTATTTACGAAAACGCCACCGCATCAATCTAGTACATAGATTGTTTTGATCGAACGATCCATAAGCGTTCATCATCAAATTCTGGCCATTGAGTTACACTTGTGCATTGATAATCAGGGCTAGGATTAGTTCACTAGTGTTCACAATCAACAAGGTTGCTCTCAAAGCCCAAGTGCAAAACATGATGTCTACATGTCAATTCTTATGCCTTCTCACACTTCTCATGAAAAATGTCAATTTTACAGGATCCTAAGACTATATATATATATACTAGCAGGATGCCCGCGCGATGCGACGGGAGCGATACATCGTATTGTGATACTTGTTTTTTTTTTGGTTTTCTTATTCATATAATATTTATTGTAGCATCATTGTGATATATATATATATATATATATATATATATATATATTAAAAGGAAGTAATTGGTTAATCTATTTCATTGTGATGTGTATGGTTTGGTCGGTTCAGTTATTATCCTCAACCGAAGCCAAAACCAAAGTCATCGGTTAGTCTATTTTATTAACCAATTAGTTTTTAGCTAATCATTTTGGTTTATTCAGTTAGATTGACGGTTTATTGTTCGGTTCATTTAATTTCAGTTAAAACTTTTGCTTAGAAATATATAAAATTAAGGTATAAATATATGAAATAAAAGTATAAATATATAAAATGGAGATATAAAATATGAAATGGAGGTCTAAAAGCTAGAAATATATAAATGATTTTTGGTTAAACAAGAGTACAAAAAAGTTGATAACCGAGTTTTGGTTAATTTGGTTTTCAGTTTTTAGTTAATTAAGTTTTTTTTTTTTGTTTTTGGTTGATTTCAATAGGGTGTCATTTATTTTCAGTTTGGTTTAGGTTAACGATTTAGTTATTGCTCACCGATAACTAGTTTTGGTTACTAACCAATAGGTGCGTGCTTGATGCGGCGGTAAACAAAGACATTGCCACGATGTGCATCGTTCGGTTGGTTAGATTATTATCCTCAACCGAAATCGAGGTCATCGGTTAGTCTATTTTATTAACCAATCGGTTTTCTGTTAGTCGGTTTGGTTTATTCAGTTATATTGATGGGTTTTTGGTTTGATTCATTTAATTTTGGTTAATTGCTAAAATTAAACTTGAGTTAAAACCTTTGATTATTAAAACATGACATTTTGGTATAAATACATGAAATGGATGTATAGCTACATGAAATGGAGGTATAAATACATAAAATGGGGGTATAAATACGAAAAAAATGAATTGAAGGTATAAAAGCTAGAAATATATGAAAATTTCGAATGGTTCGGTTCAGTTAGATTTGGTTAAGTGAGGGTACAAGAAAATTGATAATCGTTTTTTTGTTAATTCGGGTTTCGGTTAATCAGTTTCCAGTTAATTCAGTTTGTGGTTGGTTTCGGTTCAGTTTTAGTTAACGATTCAGTTATTACTCACCCTTAGACACTGTTAATCACGTAACATATCATTTTTTAATTAAAAAAATATTATAGTTTTTTATGGTGTAATTTAAGAGTTATGACCAATTAAAATACTCGTTTATATGATGTAATATAAAGCTATGACCGTTTAAAAATCGTGGGGGGATTATAAGGGGATAAAGTGTAACTACTAACTAATATGAGGGATTAAGGTGTAATCTAGATGAGATGATTAAATTGATGGTATTTAATCACTTGACATTCTGTAGTTATTAAACATTTTGGGATAATGACTAAGTACGTTGGGCTTTAATCACTTGTACACTAAGGTATCATCTACTTGTACCTTTTAATCCACACGTCAATACCACCCAAGACAACTATCAAAACGTTGACAAAAATGAGTAGGTCGTCACGGTACTTTTGGATTTTTTTTAAACATTATAGTTTATAAGATATGGCAAGGATACGTAAAATAATTATAAGTTTGTTGTGTAGAGGGAAAAGTAACTAATTACACATAATTATGTTAAAACCCATGCATTTAAGTGTAATAAGATGATGGCTAAAATATAATTATTGTTTAAAAGACCAATTTACACTCATTTTAGGGGTGTATTTATAAATTAAGAGGGGAAAAGTTCTTTTTTTGGCTATCTTATTATGCCCTTCCCTCATGCATTATAACATATATATATATATATAGGAAGTGTAGAATACAAATACCCTAATCATACATTACGTACGCGGTCCTAATAGCCCTACACGTGTCCCTGATTCAGTTTCCTTCATAAAGGTATATCAGACAATCCATTCAATCAGCAGAGGGCAAATTAGACAATTCCTTCAATAAGCAGATCACGAGTTCGTTACACCACTATCCCGGTAATTATGAATCGTATTAGTTTAATCCATTGTTGTTTTTAATGGATCCACAGAGCAACACCGGATGAAACACAAATGTTGATTTTGAAGACGTTGAACTCGTCAGTGAGCATTCCAATAGAAATTAATTTCGCTTGTTATTATTTAAACAAATCGCATGTTATGAAAAGCATGAAATACAATTTCGCATGTTACACGATAATATTTAATTTGCATGCTGTTACTTTTACAAGGAATAATTCGCAAGTTATTATTATTTTTTTTCTAAGGAATTTGCATGTGAATGAGTTCCCAGTTAAATCACATGTTACAAAGTTATTATTTTGGAATTCGCATGTTATTATATAAATCATAATTAAACCAAATATTGGAATTCGCATGTTACAAAGTTATTGTATTAGAATTCGCATGTTATTATTATTATTTTTTTTCTAATGAATTTGCATGTGCCATTAATAATATTACAAGAAAATTCGTATGTTACAAAGTTACTATTTTGCTGCTCATTATGATTTAATAACATGCGAATTCCATGCAAATTCCATGCGAATTCCAAAATAGTAACTAATATTAACATGCCATGAATAATTGATGTTCATTATGATTTAATACTATGCGAATTCCAAAATAATAACTAAAATTAACGTGCCATGAATAATATTACAAAAATTCACATGTTATTATATTATCGCATCTTATCAAGAAAATTCGCATATTACAAAAGTTACTTTTTTGGAATTTGCATGTTATTATATAAATCATAATTAAACCAAATATTATTCTAGTAAACGTTGCTATCGATTTGAGATCTAATACCTGCCAAAGCTGTTGTACTTGTCATAATCGTCGGATGAACAATTGTCACACCCCGACCGCGTAAAACAACAAATCGCGGCGGAAACATCGGGGCGTGTCGTAACAGAATAAATTGTTTCATAACCATGGCATACAAAGTTGTATTTTATTTAAAAACAGAGGTGTTACATTGTTTCAAACAGGAATTTAAGAGTTCAGAACATAATTAAACATAGTCTATCTTCTTTTAAAGTCTCTAAGGCACAGGTCCGCCCTAGTATCGTGATCAACATCCTATGGAAAAGCACCTGAAAACACATGTGAAAATAGGTACGTCAGCATAAAAATGCCTGTGAGATACATAGGTTTGTCAAAATAGGATTCATGACTTATGTTTAAGCAAAATGTTTAGTCATGAACCTTGTAATTTGCTTTGTCATGTAAATCATTTGAAAACAATAAGATCAGATGATATGTATAAGTAAATGTCAGGTTAAATAAATAACCATGTAAAAATGTGTTTGTATAAGATAAGTTGTTTGTAAATCAATGTCTTGTGAAAAGTATGTTATTTGTATAAAATGTTCTATGTATCAATATTGAAATGATTCAAATAACGTTACGACATGTAATACCATACAAACACTTATATATAGGAAGTACCAGCGGCGTATCCACCATGCTTGTATCATATTACACACGCATCGTTACTTAATCACTTAATCAAACCATACCAACCAATGTAAGAAGTCTATGTTTAAATCAATTGTCAAATGTATTAAATAATATGTCAAAGTGTTCATGTCAAGATGTAAATCATGTAGTATGTATAACCAATGTCAAAAGTGTTTGTGTCAAATGTAAATCATGTCAAAATGTCTATGTCAAATATCCATGTCAAATGTCTATGTCAAATATCCATGTCAAATGTCTATGTCAAAATGTCATGTATGGCAAGTGAAATGTCTCAACTAAACCATATGCACAAAAACAAAGTATTGAAGTAAAACTTGGTTTAAATCAAAGCTATGTTTTGTGTAAATGCATGCAAATATTTAATATGAACATTTATGCGGTATTGTGAAAATGCATACATCCAAGCCTTGTGACTGTGGTGATAAACCCTTTAAACAAATTAAAGGTCTATCTGTCTTATATCATCGAATTCGGTCATTCCTTTCATCCCCTTTCCCTGGGACGTCCGGAACGGGAGTTGTCAATTCCTATGGTACCACTACCTACTAACGAATGGCGTAGCTAATGTTAATGAATGTATTGTCCCATGTAAACAAACCAAATGTTATACCAAAAATGTAAGCATGTGAAAACAATGCACTAAGTATGTAATCAAATGAACATACATAGCGTGAAATGTCATGTAAAACGATGTACTAAGTAATGCACATAATGGGCACACCTAGCATGAAATGTCATGTAAAACAATGTACTAAGTAATGCACACAATGGGCACACCTAGCATAAGATGAAATGAAATCATGTACTATAATGTACTAACGAACATAGCATGTATATGATGTGAAAACAGGAAAGCTTGAAAGTAACAAGTAGGCACATGTGTTCCACCCCAAAACAGTTTGGAAAACAGTAAAAGAGGGGTTCTATGTACTCACTTGAGATTGCTCAGTTGTATAAAGATAACCACCAAGTAATGCTATAGATCTTGGAATCAAACGGCACCTAATATAAGTAACTATGTTAATAACCGGACCTAAATCGGAAGATCGGATAGAATGAGGTTTCGTAAACCAAACGAGTGTAGAGACTCGTGTCATTTGGTTTAACAAAGCCTACATACTAAATGAAACCTATCATAATTGTTTATGACCCATTACGACCCGTTTAGGAAGCTTATGCTACTTTAACGCGTCGTGCGCGTGAAACGCGTTCGGACCGCCTAACTAGCCCTATGACAAGTGTTATATGCCTAAACATGTTACATAATCAGTTAAGTGACAAAGGTTTAGGTTACATATGCTTAATTACCAATTATACATGAAAAGGGTATTCTGGTAATTTACCTAAGGCATATAAGTACAACTACTTAAACGATGTGACCATAGGGTATAACCTCGGAAGGTTATTCCCTACCTACTATTGTCACCTAATGTGTTTGGTCGGATCCTAATGATCGACCAAATGGGTCGGGTTCGAAGGTATAGGCGATTTATTAGATCGCCTACCCTACGACCCTAGACAACGTGGTAATCAGTAGGCATAGTCCCAAGGGACTATGACCATCGTGATTACAATCACGTTGCGAAGTTCAAACGAACTTCGCATTGACCATTACTGGTCAACGCTGAAATTCAAACAAAGTTTGACTTTCTGACTCGAAAAGCAGTAAAATAAGGAAAAGAACGAAAGAATACTTACGAAGGGTCCCCGAATGCTAATCCCGATCCAAGAACTCAGGTATGAAACAATGGTTTCAACTTAGAGCTCTCAAATCAGAATTCTTGTGCTTTAAAACAATGAAAGGCATGGGGTATATATAGTTTTCGGTGAACCGTTGAGATCGTTTCATGGAAACCGTGATTCGATCACATCCGTACACTTGTTGAAAGGTTATGGAAGCTACATATGATCCTTATCTTAGTGACTAAGCAACTTAGAACATGTGGTGAAGGATCAATCAGCTGCAACTTGTGTTTAAAAACATTGAATCTGATCTGATAGGCAGTCGCGTAGCGCGACGGGTAAGCCCATAGGGCTCGCGCTACGCTAGCACCTCCCTGAATCAGAAAAGTTTGAGAATTGGCAGAAATGGTCCCTGCACGTGTTTAAGGCCTTTTTCGATGCGTTTGAACCCCGTTAACCTCATTTCAAGGCTCTAAAATGAAGTTAAAGTATAGGGAACTCAAAACATACTCAAAAATATGCCGGATGATGGTTCGTTTGGTCGTACGAACGCGATGTTCGCTTAATTACGACGGAATGCGCACAAGCGCGAAAAACGATCCAAATGACGCGACGAATGGATTTTTCTTATGGCGAACACTAAAATATAATATAGTCATGCTTACATAAATTTTTGGATGTCCGGATGTATTCAGAACGTAAGTTATGCGCGAAAATGCAAACTTGTGCACTTTTTGACACTTTTAGTCCCTGAATGACCCAAAAGTTTATTTTAGCACACCGAACCCCTCAAAGCCTATTTCTAAGCTATGTAAAGGATATTTAAGGTGTGTTTAACTTATGGTCATGTTCCAGAATGTTCGTTACAGTTCAAATTGACATACTTTCACAGTTTGTCATATTTAGTCCCTGTAAGCGAATTAACTTGTTTTTTGACATACCAAAGCCTTCTAAACTTATTTCTAAGTTATGTAAAGGTTATTTAAGGTATGTTGGGTATATGTTGATGTTCCAGAGTATTTCTCGCATTAAACTGAGTACGTTTACGCACTAGTTTGCGTATAACTCTCCAGAAAGTGATGTAGAGTTTGGAATTGAACAAAAGTCAAAACATGAAAAATGTAAAACATAACAAAACAAACATTGGGATCAAATAACATTGTTTTATTGATAACAGAACTGTTCATAGTGATTACAAGCACAGTTGTTACAGTCTCCCCTACTTGTGGAAATTTCGTCCCGAAATTTATTTAGAGGAAACTCGTGGAAAAGGATGTGGATATTTCGCCTTCATTTGATCTTCGCGTTCCCAAGTAAACTCAGGTCCACGTTTAGCTTCCCAGTGAACTTTGACCAAAGGAATGCGCTTGCGTTTAAGCCACTTGACTTCACGTTCCATGATTTCCACTGGTTTCTCAACAAATTTCAGTGTTTTGCCAACACGAATTTCGTCAAGCGGTATGGAGAAGTTCTCATCAGCTGAACACTTCTTGAGATTGGACACGTGAAAAGTTGGATGAACATTTCCAAGTTCAGGAGGTAACTCAAGTCTGTAGGCTACCTTTCCGATTCTTTCGACGATCTTGAATGGTCCAACGTATCTAGGTGCAAGTTTTCCTTTCTTTCCAAATCTGATCACACCTTTCCAAGGTGAGACCTTAAGTAATACTCGATCACCGACTTGAAATTCCAAGGCTTTGCGTTTTGGGTCCGCGTAAATCTTCTGACGGCTTCTAGCTGCCTGAAGGTTATCACAAACTTTCTTGACCTTGTCAGTTGTCTCTAAAATGAGGGCAGGTCCAGTAAGTTGAGCCTCGCCAATCTCATTCCAGCAGACTGGTGAACGACATTTTCGACCATAGAGAGCCTCGAAAGGAGCCATTTTGATGCTAGTGTGATAACTGTTGTTGTAGGAGAATTCAATCAATTTAAGATGTGAATCCCAGCTACCACCAAAATCGATCACACAAGCTCTTAGCATATCCTCCAAAGTCTGGATTGTTCTCTCAGATTGACCATCCGTTTGCAGATGATAAGCTGTGCTCAGATTAAGTTGGGTCCCCATGGCAGATTGCATGGTTCTCCAAAAATGAGAAGTGAAACGAGCATCTCTGTCAGAAATGATGTTCAAAGGAACACCATGTCGAGCCACAATTTCATCTACATAGATTTGAGCAAGTCTGTCAGCAGGAAAATCCTCACGGATTGGCAAGAAATGTGCTGACTTTGTAAGACGATTAACGACTACCCAGATGGCATCATGACCTTTCTTTGTGCGCGGGAGTTTGGTAACAAGATCCATAGTAATGTTTTCCCATTTCCAAACTGGGATCTCTGGTTGCTCCAATAAACCAGAAGGACGCTGATGTTCAGCCTTAACCTTAAGACAAGTAAGGCATTTGGATACGTATAAGGCAATGTCTTTCTTCATACCAGGCCACCAATACTGAATACGAAGATCCTTATACATCTTATCTGAGCCCGGATGAATAGAATAACGAGACTTATGGGCTTCATCCATAAGCAAGGTACGAAGATCATCTAGGCTTGGGACCCACAAACGGTCCATGAAGTAATATGATCCATTGTCCTTCAGTTCAAGAGCAGGTGTTATGTGATAAGGAAATTCCTTATCCATCAAACCTTGTGAAACACAAGATTGTTGAGACTGAGAAATGCGTGCTTGAATATCGGATCGAGCTTGAATAACAGATTGAACACGTACACAATGAAGCTTAGTACGTTCCTTACGACTCAATGCATCAGCTACGACATTCGCCTTACCAGGATGGTAGCGAATTTCGCAGTCATAGTCGTTTAAAAGCTCAACCCAACGTCGCTGTCTCATGTTGAGTTCTTTCTGGTTGAAGATATGCTGAAGACTTTTGTGGTCAGTGAAAACCACACATTTTGTACCGTACAAATAGTGTCTCCAGATCTTGAGAGCAAAGACAACTGCACCCAACTCAAGATCATGAGTGGTGTAGTTTTTCTCATGTATCTTCAACTGCCTCGATGCATAGGCTATGACTTTGTTCCTTTGCATAAGAACACAGCCAAGACCCAATTTCGATGCATCACAATACACAACAAAATCATCATCACCCTCAGGCAATGATAGAACAGGCGCATCGCAAAGCTTCTGCTTCAAGTGTTGAAAAGCTTCCTCTTGTTTGATTCCCCAATAAAAGGGCATTTTCTTCTGAGTTAGAGCAGTTAGAGGAACTGCAATCTTCGAGAAATTTTCTATGAAGCGGCGATAATAACCCGCTAGACCAAGAAAAGAACGAACTTCAGTAGGAGTAGTAGGCGTATCCCAATCCTTAATCGCACTGATCTTGGAGGGATCTACATGAATACCCCGTTCGTTGATAACATGCCCCAAAAATTGAACTTCTTTAAGCCAAAATTCGCATTTGGAGAATTTGGCGAAAAGTTGCTCTTTCTTTAGGAGTTCTAGGGTAAGACGAAGATGTTGCTCGTGGTCAGCTTGCGTCTTAGAGTATATCAAGATATCATCAATAAAAACAATGACGAACTGATCCAAATAAGGTTTGCAGACCCTATTCATTAAGTCCATGAAAACAGCAGGAGCATTAGTCAAACCGAATGGCATGACTGTGAACTCATAATGCCCATAACGAGTACGGAACGCTGTCTTTGGAATGTCTTCTTCTTGCACACGAAGTTGATGATATCCGGAACGTAGATCAATCTTCGAAAAATAAGAAGCACCTTGTAACTGATCAAAGAGGTCGTCTATGCGAGGTAAGGGATATCGATTCTTGATGGTAAGCTTGTTAAGCTCACGATAATCGATACACATCCTAAAGGATCCATCCTTCTTCTTTACAAAAAGAACGGGAGCACCCCAGGGTGAAAAGCTAGGACGTATAAAACCTTTGTCAGAGAGCTCCTGAAGCTGCTTAGACAACTCTTGCATCTCGGATGGTGCAAGACGATATGGAGCTCTGGCAATGGGATTTGCACCAGGTACGAGATCAATGCGGAACTCGACTTGGCGTGCTGGAGGTAGACCAGGTAAATCTTCAGGGAACACTTCAGAATAATCCCGAACGACAGGAATATCTGAAATAGACTTACCCTTGCCTTTATCTTCTGTAACATGTGCTAAGAAAGCCACATAGTTCTTCTGCAGATACTTCCGAGCTTTAAAACAAGACATGAGTTTGAGACCACCGGTAGGCTTCTCACCTTGAACCTGTAGGATCTCGCCTGTCGAAAGCGGCACACGAACAATCTTCTCAGAACAAACTATCTCTGCACGATGCTTGGATAACCAATCCATTCCCACAATAACGTCGAAGCTTCCAAGTTGCATAGGCGCGAGGTCAATAGGAAAAAGATGGTTGTTAAGATTCAACTGGCAGTTGCGAAGAACTGAATCAAGAATAATGGGTTCACCACTAGCAACCTCTACTGTCAAAGATTTGCCTAGTTTCGTTCTAGACACGCGAAGCATTTGCTCAAAAGACAAAGACACGAAACTCTTATCGGCACCAGAATCGAAAAGAACATATGCAGGCTGATTATTAATAAAGAACGTACCGTTCACCACATTATCATCCGCCTGCGCCTCTTGGGCATTCATGTTAAAGGCTCGGCCTCGAGCCGGAGCCGGAACCTGATTCTGGTTCTGGTTCTGGTTGGCTAGTCTTGGGCACCGGTTTCTGTAGTGGGTCAGGTCCCCACAATTATAACAAGCACCCGGTGGGTAATATGGTCTTGCAGCTTGACCCTGTTGCTGAGCAACTTGTTGAGCCGGGTTCTGAACCGCGGGATTCTGAGCAGACCGACAAACATTGGCAAGATGGCCTGACTTCCCACAGTTAGTACAGAAACGGCATGGAAGTTGCGGCTGGTGGTGACTGTTGCATCTATTGCACAAAGGTGCATTCCCTGTATAGGGTTTCTTTGCTGGCGGCTGTGCGGGTTGGTTGGGAGCTGCCTGATTAGCTTGGGCAATGATAGCAAAATTTTGGGAAGCCTTACGCTTCCTTGACCTCTTCGAAGAACCAGAGTCCTTTCCACTCCCGTTTTGACTTTTCTTGCTATCCACCTTGTCAGCCGACTGTTTCTTGCCCTTGTCACCCTTCCGGTGTAGCTTTCCCTTTCTTATCTGCGACTCAGTCAGTGTCGCTGATAACTCGATCGCCTGACGGAGTGTGGCAGGTTCACTACCAGTAAGAATGTCTTGTACCGAGTCAGGTAGGCCGTCGATGTATTTCTCGATAGCCTTGTCAAGTGGGGTAACCATTGTCGGGCAAAGCAAACTCAACTCTTCAAACCGATCCGTATAAGCCCTGTGCTCACCACTATCTTACTTCAAAACATCAAACTCCTTCTCCAATGCCCGCTGTTCATGGCGAGGACAGAATTCCCTCATCATCAGGGCCCTAAGTTCAGCCCATGTCTGTGCGAGAGCAACTTCTGCACCTCGGTCTCTCATCACCCCATTCCACCATGTAAGAGCCCTCTTCTGAAACACACTCGAGGAGAACTCGACCTTGCGATTATCCGGGCACTGCACGTGGCGAAAAGTATTCTCAATGCTTTCGAACCACTGAAGAAGCCCAGTTGCTCCTTCAGAACCACTAAACTTAAGTGGTTTAGCCTGGTTAAAATCCTTGTATTTGCATGGAACATTGTTGTTATTGTTGGCTTGGTTCCATTGAGCAAAGAGATTTGGAAATTGAGCAGCCATTTGCTCCGCAATAATTTCTGCCAGTTCGGCAGTCGCAATCAGATTGTCGCGTCGAGGAGGCATTCTAAAAGAGGAAAACATGAAAGGAAACGAGTGAGATGATTGGATGAAGAGAATGAGATGAAACAAAATCAACAAAAGCAAAGATGGTGGTCATTTGTCCGCATTACCAAGCAAACAAACGAATCACAGTGACTAATCAAAGTAAATGGGTCAAAAATAATGTATAATGAAGACATGCTCGCCTATAAGTGAACACTCATCCCAAGAATTCCCAGGTAAGCACAACTGGTCTCGCGTCTGATGAGATATATACGAAGTGCTTGCCTAGACAGAAAACCCAGAATACAGGCATTCACCCTTCCAGTTTGCACATGTTCACATTATTTAAAACCCAAAACGTTTGACGGGATTTTGAAAATTTGAAGGCACAAGGCAAAAAAACCAAAATGAAAAGGGTTCAAAACCATATAACAGAGGGTTCAAAACCTTACAATAGAGGGTTCAAAACCTTGTAATAAATCATTCAAAAACAGATGATTGTTTTTCAAAAATCGATTCGGAAAATTTGGTTCTTGTTTTGATAATCACCTAAGGATAGGTGATGTACATGTTTTAAGATCTAAACACAAGATAACTCGTGTTAGGGTCCTAGAAAAGTTATAGTCTAGGTCAAAGCATTACTAATAACCTAATTCCCTATAACCATTGGCTCTGATACCAACTCTTCTGTCACACCCCGACCGCGTAAAACAACAAATCGCGGCGGAAACATCGGGGCGTGTCGTAACAGAATTAATTGTTTCATAACCATGGCATACAAAGTTGTATTTTATTTAAAAACAGAGGTGTTACATTGTTTCAAACAGGAATTTAAGAGTTCAGAACATAATTAAACATAGTCTATCTTCTTTTAAAGTCTCTAAGGCACAGGTCCGCCCTAGTATCGTGATCAACATCCTATGGAAAAGCACCTGAAAACACATGTGAAAATAGGTACGTCAGCATAAAAATGCCTGTGAGATACATAGGTTTGTCAAAATAGGATTCATGACTTATGTTTAAGCAAAATGTTTAGTCATGAACCTTGTAATTTGCTTTGTCATGTAAATCATTTGAAAACAATAAGATCAGATGATATGTATAAGTAAATGTCAGGTTAAATAAATAACCATGTAAAAATGTGTTTGTATAAGATAAGTTGTTTGTAAATCAATGTCTTGTGAAAAGTATGTTATTTGTATAAAATGTTCTATGTATCAATATTGAAATGATTCAAATAACGTTACGACATGTAATACCATACAAACACTTATATATAGGAAGTACCAGCGGCGTATCCACCATGCTTGTATCATATTACACACGCATCGTTACTTAATCACTTAATCAAACCATACCAACCAATGTAAGAAGTCTATGTTTAAATCAATTGTCAAATGTATTAAATAATATGTCAAAGTGTTCATGTCAAGATGTAAATCATGTAGTATGTATAACCAATGTCAAAAGTGTTTGTGTCAAATGTAAATCATGTCAAAATGTCTATGTCAAATATCCATGTCAAATGTCTATGTCAAATATCCATGTCAAATGTCTATGTCAAAATGTCATGTATGGCAAGTGAAATGTCTCAACTAAACCATATGCACAAAAACAAAGTATTGAAGTAAAACTTGGTTTAAATCAAAGCTATGTTTTGTGTAAATGCATGCAAATATTTAATATGAACATTTATGCGGTATTGTGAAAATGCATACATCCAAGCCTTGTGACTGTGGTGATAAACCCTTTAAACAAATTAAAGGTCTATCTGTCTTATATCATCGAATTCGGTCATTCCTTTCATCCCCTTTCCCTGGGACGTCCGGAACGGGAGTTGTCAATTCCTATGGTACCACTACCTACTAACGAACGGCGTAGCTAATGTTAATGAATGTATTGTCCCATGTAAACAAACCAAATGTTATACCAAAAATGTAAGCATGTGAAAACAATGCACTAAGTATGTAATCAAATGAACATACATAGCGTGAAATGTCATGTAAAACGATGTACTAAGTAATGCACATAATGGGCACACCTAGCATGAAATGTCATGTAAAACAATGTACTAAGTAATGCACACAATGGGCACACCTAGCATAAGATGAAATGAAATCATGTACTATAATGTACTAACGATCATAGCATGTATATGATGTGAAAACAGGAAAGCTTGAAAGTAACAAGTAGGCACATGTGTTCCACCCCAAAACAGTTTGGAAAACAGTAAAAGAGGGGTTCTATGTACTCACTTGAGATTGCTCAGTTGTATAAAGATAACCACCAAGTAATGCTATAGATCTTGGAATCAAACGGCACCTAATATAAGTAACTATGTTAATAACCGGACCTAAATCGGAAGATCGGATAGAATGAGGTTTCGTAAACCAAACGAGTGTAGAGACTCGTGTCATTTGGTTTAACAAAGCCTACATACTAAATGAAACCTATCATAATTGTTTATGACCCATTACGACCCGTTTAGGAAGCTTATGCTACTTTAACGCGTCGTGCGCGTGAAACGCGTTCGGACCGCCTAACTAGCCCTATGACAAGTGTTATATGCCTAAACATGTTACATAATCAGTTAAGTGACAAAGGTTTAGGTTACATATGCTTAATTACCAATTATACATGAAAAGGGTATTCTGGTAATTTACCTAAGGCATATAAACTACCTATCATACAACTACTTAAACGATGTGACCATAGGGTATAACCTCGGAAGGTTATTCCCTACCTACTATGCTCACCTAATGTGTTTGGTCGGATCCTAATGATCGACCAAATGGGTCGGGTTCGAAGGTATAGGCTATTTATTAGATCGCCTACCCTACGACCCTAGACAACGTGGTAATCAGTAGGCATAGTCCCAAGGGACTATGACCATCGTGATTACAATCACGTTGCGAAGTTCAAACGAACTTCGCATTGACCATTACTGGTCAACGCTGAAAGTCAAACAAAGTTTGACTTTCTGACTCGAAAAGCAGTAAAATAAGGAAAAGAACGAAAGAATACTTACGAAGGGTCCCCGAATGCTAATCCCGATCCAAGAACTCAGGTATGAAACAATGGTTTCAACTTAGAGCTCTCAAATCAGAATTCTTGTGCTTTAAAACAATGAAAGGCATGGGGTATATATAGTTTTCGGTGAACCGTTGAGATCGTTTCATGGAAACCGTGATTCGATCACATCCGTACACTTGTTGAAAGGTTATGGAAGCTACATATGATCCTTATCTTAGTGACTAAGCAACTTAGAACATGTGGTGAAGGATCAATCAGCTGCAACTTGTGTTTAAAAACATTGAATCTGATCTGATAGGCAGTCGCGTAGCGCGACGGGTAAGCCCATAGGGCTCGCGCTACGCTAGCACCTCCCTGAATCAGAAAAGTTTGAGAATTGGCAGAAATGGTCCCTGCACGTGTTTAAGGCCTTTTTCGATGCGTTTGAACCCCGTTAACCTCATTTCAAGGCTCTAAAATGAAGTTAAAGTATAGGGAACTCAAAACATACTCAAAAATATGCCGGATGATGGTTCGTTTGGTCGTACGAACGCGATGTTCGCTTAATTACGACGGAATGCGCACAAGCGCGAAAAACGATCCAAATGACGCGACGAATGGATTTTTCTTATGGCGAACACTAAAATATAATATAGTCATGCTTAAATAAATTTTTGGATGTCCGGATGTATTCAGAACGTAAGTTATGCGCGAAAATGCAAACTTGTGCACTTTTTGACACTTTTAGTCCCTGAATGACCCAAAAGTTTATTTTAGCACACCGAACCCCTCAAAGCCTATTTCTAAGCTATGTAAAGGATATTTAAGGTGTGTTTAACTTATGGTCATGTTCCGGAATGTTCGTTACAGTTCAAATTGACATACTTTCGTAGTTTGTCATATTTAGTCCCTGTAAGCGAATTAACTTGTTTTTTGACATACCAAAGCCTTCTAAACTTATTTCTAAGTTATGTAAAGGTTATTTAAGGTATGTTGGGTATATGTTGATGTTCCAGAGTATTTCTCGCATTAAACTGAGTACGTTTACGCACTAGTATGCGTATAACTCTCCAGAAAGTGATGTAGAGTTTGGAATTGAACAAAAGTCAAAACATGAAAAATGTAAAACATAACAAAACAAACATTGGGATCAAATAACATTGTTTTATTGATAACAGAACTGTTCATAGTGATTACAAGCACAGTTGTTACAACAATCGATTGGACGAAATCGCACCGGCAGACATCGATTGCAGAAGAGTCTGTTGGAGAAGAAAAAGGTACCGAATGAAATTACCAAGATTTTGATAGAGAAATTGTCAATTTTATCCTTCGCTGTTGGTTTTGTGTATATTAATTTGATTAATTTAAATATGTAAATTAATTTCGCAGCGTTCAATAGATAGAAGATCGGACGGCTGGGCTTATCGCATACATAATGTAGGATAAGGGGTATTGTATGTTAACCGGCCTCTATATATATATATATATATATATATATTTAAATATGTAAATTAATTTCGCAGCGTTCAATAGATAGAAGATCGGACGGCTGGGCTTATCGCATACATAATGTAGGATAAGGGGTATTGTATGTTAACCGGCCTCTATATATATATATAGAAACGGGATCAGGAGAAAACGCTTAAAAGTGTGAGAACGGTGAGAACGCATCCTGGCCTAACACGTGTCAAGCGGCATAGAGAAGGGCGGGGGGGGGGGCTTTTTTGTCCTTTCATCTTCTGCTTTTCTAGTTCCGCTTTTCCGAATATTGTTTTAATTTTTGGGGTTTAAGATTTTTGGCGTTAACCAAATTCAATAATTAATGGTGTTTAATAGAAAAGCGTATTAACATTGTGGCGTTAATTCAAATCGTATGCCATTGGAACCAAGGGTGGTCAGGAAATCTATCTGACTGGCGTTTTTTCAAGGCGTTTTAAAAAAATGGCCCATTGCTTTATTATCTTTTATAAACATTTTGGCGTTTGTGGTATCTTGCCGTTTTTCAATTGTTAGATTATATTTCAGCCACAGTAAAAAAAATACAAGCGAAGAAAATAAATTAAAAATCCTAATCGGATCTCTCTTCACAATCTTCACTGTCATCAGTCTCTCTGTTCTTTAATAGTACAAGAACTGTCACAAAAAATATGGCGTTTTATGTAAAACTTAACAAACCCATCGGTTTGATTATTTTGCCAGCGTGTCTGTTGAAGTGGCTTTTTTGTGAATGTTTGGGGACATAGATCTATGACGTGTGGGTGGGTTTTTCGCTTTTTCTTCATGTTGATCTTCATCTTTCTAATCATCCCACTCTTCAGTGTCATTGATCTCTTATCCTCTTCCAAGCCTTCTTCAAGAACAAAAATACAAAATGCCATATGACTGGCATCAGTATCTTTTTCTTGAATTTTTGTCCATCTCATGCAGCAATTACTGAGTTAGTCGCCTCTGCTAACAATTCATTCAGTGAAACTTCACGAATAACAATACTAAAAATCCAAGAAAGCATATTAGTCATCTTTTGATTTTTTTGGCGTTTTACAGTGAGTGGTATTTAGTAGTATTAGTGTTTGTTTTTTTTGGTTTAATGAAATGGAAGTTGCTGAGACGTATCATTTTATAGGATCTCTTTTTGGCGCCTAAGTTAGGCGGTTCTTTATTATAATAAAGTATTAGTCTTTTCAGTTACTGTTTGTAATTATTGTTTTTCACAAGCTTTATCTCTGAAGTCTGTAACACGTCCCATATTTCAAGTTTGGCGTTTTAGATTTTAATATAATAAATTTTTCCTATCTTCAGTATTACTGATTTGTAGTTACTGTTTCTAGTTACATTTTCAAGTTTGTTTTTTATTTATTTTATTATTTTATTTTTATTTATTTTATTTTTTTATTTTTTATAATAGTTGTCCAAAGTAAATTTATGATGGTTTGATAAACGCCAAAGGTGTTAGACATTTGGCTTTTTGGCTTTTTGGCGTTTTTGTTAGATATGGCGTTATTATATAACAATCAACTGAAAAAGAAAATTAAACAAAATAAATATTGATCTTCGAAATCTTCACTGTCACCAGTCTCTTTCTTCTTTTTGAAGCATCTTCACTGGCTGTTTCGACTTTCGTATGATTTTTTTTTATTTTTATTTTTTGAAGTAGTTTTTTTTGTCGCCGTTTGTAAACACAAAGTCTGAAACCAGCCTCTTTTTCTATAATTTTGTCCATCTCATGCAGCAAAATGTTATTGAGTTTGTACCCTTTCAGCCAAAATGTTATCTTTTTTGGCGTTTTACCGAGAAAAAGAACGCCACAAAATAAAACATCTTAAAACTGTAAATTTGATCATGCTAAAATCAATAAAGTGTCGTTGTATGGTGATGGATAACATTGTTAATCCTCAGTTAAGAAAGATAACTGACGATGTTGTCCACCCCATACAGCTACACTTTATTGACAACAATATATTTGATGTTTGGATTTTATGGCGTTTATCAGGTGAATGGTATATATTAATTATTGCGTTTGGGGTTTTTGTGTGTGTTTTTAATTGAAGGTCTGAGTTGTTGTATATATAGCATTTTTTTGGCGGTTTGTTTAGGCGGGATTTTACTATAATTAAGTTTGGCGTTTTATACCTAATGGCGTTCTTTTAGAATGGTGTGTGATTTTTGTTTGGCGTTTTATTTTCACGAGATAGCATTTTGTTTGGAGTAGTCAAAATACGCTTTTACCCTTAATGAAGCGCGTTCACGTAATAAATTTGATGTTATTTACGAAAACGCCACCGCGCCAATCTAGTCCATAGATTGTTTTGATCGGAGGATCCATAAGTGTTCTCACCGTTCTCACACTTTCCACCGTTTTCTGTAAATCCCGACCCTATATATATATATATAAATATAGATATATAGAAACGGGATCAGGAGAAAACGGTAGAAAGTGTGAGAACGGTGAGAACGCATCTTGGCCCAACACGTGTCACGCGACATAGAGAAGGGCGGAGGGGCTTTTTTGTCCTTTCATATTTTCTTTTTTTAAATACGTGTTACATCACCTTTCCATTTTTTGGCGTTTAATAAATACGCGGCGTTTTTATTGTTTTTACATGAGGATCATATTAAACATTTTGGCGTTTTAAGCAAATTTTGGCCTTTTTTATTGTTTTTAGATCAGGATGCAGGCCTATAATGTAAAAAAACATCAGTTATTTTTTTTATGTTTATTTATTCAGTTTCTGTGTTTATTTTTTACTCTTTTTGTTCAGCTTTTTATGAGTTTTTAGGGTTATAGACTTTCCATCTCGCAAGTTTGGCGTTTTTGAATGGGTTTAAGTAGTTTTTGGCGTTTTTTTTTTTTTCATTTTTAGCTTTTATTAATGGATAAATTGGATTTAAATAATCCCAACTTGCTCAATTTGGCCTATAATAATCCCAACTCAGTTATTGGCCGATAGTAATCCGAACTGGTCCACTTTTGGCCGATAATAGTCCACCGTTAAAAATAGCTTAACGAAGTTAAGCTTTTTTCCGAATTACAAACCGATGTTTTATGGATTTTGATCAGAACAAGGATACGAGTTGATTGATATAAAATTTACCTCGAAATACTTCCCCAATAGGGTTGTAGCCCAATGGTAGAGGCAAAATTCTCTTGGGGGAAATTTCAGGATCAATCCCGGAGATGGGGATAATTTTAGTGTAGTAGTTGAGAAAGTTGTCTTTGAAAAGGAAATATCACAAGACGATTAGCTTGGATGTGGTCTATGCAATGTATGATTCAATGCCGGAAACTACGGATCATTTATAACCCTTTGAAGTAATCAAGTGAAGTGAGGTCGAAGGTAAACCCATGTTGCAAATTGTCAGCAGTCTGCCCCACCTCCATCTCAGCCCTACTTGAGGTTCCTAGGAGTAACTCACACACGACAGCATGCATGATGATTCTCTAATCGATGTACATAGTGACTTTATGGTTCCAGTGGAAGTCATGAAATGAGAAGTTCTGTAATGGAAGGACACAAACACAAAGAAAATCGTTGTGTAAATCAAAACAAACTTGTTCTTATTGATCAAACATAGGGTGCATATGCAACAATTAGAATGGAATGTTTGGTGTGACTTTTTTAAATTCACATTAAGTCTATCCTTTAAGCATCTAGCTTCTTGCTGATGTTTGGTTTGTTGATAAAATTCGATGTAAAAATATATAAAAAGAGAATTCATGATCGTACTCATTTTTGGCTATCGTGATTTTCTTTCTATTGGAGACAAAAATCATGCTACTCAAAAATTTATGTCAATTATTTGAAGGAAAACAAAAGGTAACGTACACAATTCGTTGTATTCAAGTGAGAAAAGGCATGCATTTATTTGTTCTTGACCTAAATTTAGGAAATCTAGAAATATAACATGTCGATGTTTAATTTCTATCATCTTTCACAGCAAAAGGCATTCGTAATGCGTTTATGTATTCTTAGTGGAATCAGATTAATTTTAATATAGAGAGGGAATTTTGAGGAAACCATATCTAAAGCTTTTACTTCATATCAATTTGTAGGATGATGATTATTGTTTATTAATGCATGTATGATATAATTTATAGTATGCCAACTAAGGATTGGCGTTTTATATAGAGTATTGGTACTATAATTTAACGATAGATTCAAGGTATTTAATACTCTTTTTTTAGAAATTCGGTACAATACTGTTACGGTACCAATACGATATAGAGATGAGCATTTTGTAACGAGTATTGGTATCGTACTAATAGAGTCCTTATGGTATTCAGTACCCACTTTTCCATAAATTTTGTATCGGTATTTTCGGTACCAATACGATACCGATCTCATCCCTATGGCCAACTACCCCACTACGTTAATCGATCACACTAACTCATACCTCTTACAAAGATTTATGCATTTTTGGTTGCTTGTGTTTTCCAACCTCTTCACCCTCCTACTACTAAACTATTCATCCGATCTGTTCCATGTTTACTTCTCGGCTACCCATCTAATTATTTGGGCTATTAGTGCTTTGATTTATCCTCCCACAAAATAATCATATCTCACCATGTCCTCCTTGACGAAACTAATTTCCCATTCTCCAAACTACACTCCATCCCTCCATCATGTGATTGTTTGCAAACAGACCCTCATCCTTTGCTTTGGGCACCTTCTGTTTCTACCTCTAAAAAACCATAGCAACCAATCTACAACCCAATACCTGGCCCAACCATTGTTCGCCCCTTTTACTTTTACCACCCAATCTTTTGCTTTTGCTTCCCTAACTACCTCTTCGCAAACACCAGTGACCCCTCTTCACCACCAGCCCAGACCACCTCGACTGAACCTACCACCCTTATTGGCAAGCCTCTTCACAACCTAATAACCACTTACATTATACACCGCCCAAGCTGCTCTATGACCACTAGCTCTATGGCTAGCATAACCAAACCTAAACAAATTTTCAATCTCCATGCTTCACAACCATCAAACCTCTACTCCATAACCCAACTTCAGCCCTAACAAACCCTGTTAAGAAACATGCCATGATGGATGAACTTAATGTTCTTGTTGAAAATAAGATGTGGTAACTTATACCCCGTCAACCTCATATGAATATTATCCAATATATGTGGATTTTAAGGCATAAACTAATTTTGATGGGTCACTTAAATGCTATAAGGCTCGTCCTGCTTATGATGGCAAATATTTGACAAATATCGATAGATTGTGGGAACTTTTCAGCCTGGTTGTCAAATAAGCTACAATCCAGACTCTTCTAAGCACAATCATTCCCCATTCATTGTCAATTCATCAACTGGATGTGAAAAATGAATTCCTACACGGCCACCTAGCTGAAACAATCTACATGTACCAACCAATGGGCTCTCGAGACAAATGCTTCCCAAATCACGTTTATTTACTCAAAAAGTCTCTTTATGGGTTGAAACAGAAGCCACGAGCATGGTAACAAAGATATGCCAATTACGTCACACTTTTGGGTTTCCCTAAACCATATGTGACCACTATTTTTTGCATCTACTATTAGTGCATATTCCGTGTGCCCGTCACTATGCGAATAGGCTAGATAAAGCGTGTGTTGAATATTGTATAGATGAGAGTTAGAAATACAGAATTGTAACAAAATGTTTCCTTCCTACGAAGGAACCCATCACACGAAGGGACACTAGTCCATTCGCATGAATGGGAGAAGCCCATTCGCTCCAAGTTCACTCGCACGGAGGGTCACGCCTATAAATAGTAGTTGTGAGTGAGAGCTTAGGTGAAGTTTTGGTTTCCAGAGGGGAAACGCTGGAGAATTTTTTTCTCCAACTTGTAAAAGACGTAAACTCTTTCGGTATGAATGAAACATTCAACTTATGGCTAGATCTTCTGTTTCTACTCTTTTTTTCTAAATAAAATTCTACCGAATTAGTTCTATCTCGTCTAAACTTCCGTCTAAACCAGCCGGATCCACACTTTCTTTTACATCTTTTACAAGCTTTTCTCCAGCATTTCCCCTCTAGGAACCAAAACTTCACCTAAGCTCTCACTCACAACTATCATTTATAGGCGTGACCCTCCGTGCGAGTGAGGTTGGAGCGAATCGGCTTATCCCATTCGTGCGAAGGGAACTTTTTCTTAAAATTCCGTATTTTTAACTCTCATATATACAATATTTAACACACGCTTAATCTAGCCTATGCGCACAGTGACGAACACACGGAATGCACTAACAATTTTCCACTTGTACGTCACTGTCGAAGCTTGATCTACAACTAGTGTCTACACATGACATCTATTTTTTATGCGAATGTGTACATATAAAAAGTAGTATATTTTTTGCCATTTTATACATCAATTCAATTTTTGATATTTAGAAAACATGATAAGATACTATCACTCTACACTTCATGTTAGGCAAGTGCACCCATCATTGGCGTAATATAGTGATGGGAAGATACAAGGTCGTCCAAGGATACAACAATTCTTAAGGATGTAGGTACCCAGGTCATTTGATTTTGAAAAGATTGAATATACGATCAAAAGTGTGGAATCCTCTTTATTAGACAGTAACAGAAAATGAGTAGAAACAGATTAACGGTCACACAAACAAACTGATCTTCATTGATTAACTAACAAAACTCACTCAACATCTCTAAACTCTCTCTAAAACCACTCTATCTCTATCTCTCTCTCTTTCTGCGTTTTCTCTCTATTCCTAACTGTTCTGCAGTTGTGTAACCTAAACCCTAATGTAAGACCTTGTTTATATTATACACAAGTCATGCTTACTATAAAAACTCTCCCAAAACCATTAAAATACTCCTATACGTCATAAAATACAACCCGTATACGAAAAACGAGCTTAAAATACCTTTATATTAATAAAAATCAAATAAAAACAAGAATATGAGGGTCTCGCGGGCCGCGACCCGGACCCTCATATCTGTCGATGGGCGCGACGGAGTGACACTAGGCCGCACCTGGCGCCGCCACGTGTCAGGTTACGCGTCAAAGCTAGTGTGTTGACTCGCCCAGGCTAGAGCCTAGCCTATGGCTCTCACGAGCCGCGAAGGAGAACGGGGTGGGCGTCGCGGGGCGCGAGCCACCCTATGTCCAGCCTATATAAGGAGTCGAGAGGCTCAGTTAGAATCCGTTCAAATTTCTTTTTCTCTCTCTAATATATTATAAGCTAAAACTCTCGGGTATTATACCCCCTAAAAAGCGAAGCTCTGCCTCGTTGTAAGTATTATAACCCCCGGTTACGTATTAGTTACTCTGCCCGATTAATCTAGAGCTCCGTAACGCATGTCGAGGCTCTACCTGACTCAGTCGTTGGAGTTCTGTCTAGGAGGTATAGCTAATGTGAATTGGGTTATCTTACTAACACTTGTGCATTGTTTAATTTTAATAGATTATAACCAGGAAGTCACCAGAAAGCAGTAGTAGTATCTAAAACAACAATGTGAGTCATTCTCTTTTTATAAACAAACTGTTTTAACAAAACCTCAATTGTTTTAAATTATGATAAACAGTGATTGAGTCTATGTATTCTACAATTACTGTCGGTATGTTGGGGTTTTGTATACATTACTTGTTACTAATACTGTGAATAGTAACATGACCACAAGTCAGGTTTGACAGTACCGTGAGTGGTAATTTAGTATATAGAAATATTGTAATCGCCCTCAATACTGTAAAGATATAAAATGTTGTTTTGATTAAATTGGGATGCACTCGCCAGTATTTCTTGTTGATAAAATGTTTTTAAAATGCGTTTCAGATAACAAAATGTGAAAGCCAACTAGAAGCCAGCTGGAGAGCACTGAAGGCTTGGAAAAGTGGCTATAAAAGTTACCTAAACAAGAAATAAGTTTTATTTCAATAAATAGGGTTTACCCCTATAAACATATTATAAATGGAAACTTGGATTTTTCCCATGTGTTTATTATTTATAAAAATTATGGTGTTAACTCTGATAAACTAATTCCTAATTACGGTCCAGATGTAAATTTCCGCTGCCAAATTAATAAACATCGATAATACCCGCTCTGCGTGCCGCGGCCGCCCGCCTCTCGGGGCAGGGGTCGGGGGCTACGACAGAAGGTGGTATCAGAGCTACAGCCACTGATTTTAGCCACATATGTGTTCTGCTTACACCAAAATTTTATCAATAATGTTAGGAAATAATCTACGTGATTATGTGTATATACGTATATTATTGTTTTGTATTATTTGACAATCTGTTAGTTTATAGTATGAGTGAGCAAGGTACGTCTGACGTCTATCGTCATCTAGCTAGTTCTCCCAAAAGTGAAGGAACTTCATCATAGCCTACTCCTTCGGGGTATTCTGCTGACACTGAAGAAGGAATCTTCATATTTAAGGCGCAATCCAAGGAACCATTCCCTTTGAAAAAGAGATGATGGTTTAGTAGGGGAGCACACGAGAGGAGAAAGCGAATGAGAAAGTTACAGCAACAAAGAGCGTTAGCAGTAGCCAATAGGGAAGTCAATGCCCAGATACAAGAAGTAGTTAATAGACAATTGGCAAACTTTCATATACTAGCCACCATTGCCACAAATCCAAACCTTGATCAAATCATTGCACCACAACCATTGCCTTTATTTCCAACCCAACCAATGGAGATAGAACCTAACCCAGGAAACCAATTTCCCATATCAGCCTTTGACCCTGACGAGATACCTAGAATCCCAGCACCTAATCCTCTAGCATATGATCCATGGGAAGATGACCATAAGGAATATCAGGAGCTTTACCCACAAGGAGAACCGATACCAAACCCCATAGCACAATACACCAACCTTAATCCTTTAGATCCGTATTGGAACGCCGATCAGTATGTTCAGGAAATATTAAACAACCCGTACCCATATGGAGAACCAATACCCCAATACCCTGACCCAGTAACCACACCACGACCACCCATGAGTGACGAGAATGTGCAGGAACTCCGCACATATGGTGAAGAATTGATAGAAGGAGGAGAGAGGATGAGACAGATAGGCGAGAAGCTCGTGTGGAAATACGACGAGCGAGAGATGCAATTTTGGAGGACTAACCCATAATATATATATATATAGATAGATAGAAACGGGATCAGGAGAAAATGCTCAAATGTGTGAGAACGCATCCTGGCCCAACAGGTGTCACGCGGCATAGAGAAGGGCGGAGGGGCTTTTTGTCCTTTTATCTTCTGCTTTTCCAGTTCCGCTTTTCACAATATTTTTTTATTTTTTGGTGTTTAAGTTTTTTGGCGTTAACCAGATTCAATAATTAATGGCGTTTAATGGTTTCATTGTATTAACATTTTGGCGTTTATGGCGTTTATTCAAATCGTATGCCATTGGAACCCAGGGGGTCAGGAAATCTATATGAATGGCGTTTTTTCAAGGCGTTTTAAACAAGATGGCCCATTGTTCTATTATTTTTATATGCATTTTGGTTTTTGTTGTATCTTGGCGTTTTACAATTGTAAGATTATATTACAACCACAGGGAAAAAAATAGAAGCGAAGAAAATAAATTAAAATTCCTAGTCGGATCTATCTTCACAATCTTCACTGTCATCGATCTCTTTCGTCTTTAGTAGTACAAGAACTGTCACCAAATATATGGCGTTTTATGTAAAACTTAATAAACCCATCGGTTTGATTATTTTGCCTGCGCGTCTGTCGAAGTGGCTTTTGTGGATGTTTGGCGACATAGATCTATGACATGTGGGTGTGTTTTTCGCTTTTTCTTCATCTTATCTTCATCTTTATAATCATCCCACTCTTCAGTGTCATTGATCTCTTCTCCCCTCCAAGCCTTCTTCAAGAATAAAGAATACAAAATGACATATGACTGTCATCAGTATCTTTTTCTTGAATTTTTGTCCATCTCATGCAGCAAAATCTTATTGAGTTACTCCCCTCTGCTAACAATTTATTCAGTGAAACTTCACGAAGAACAATACTGAATATCCAATAAAGCATATTAGCCATCTTTGATTTTTTAATTTTTTTCCGTTTTACAGTGAGTGGTATTTAGTAGTATTGGCGTTTGTTTTTTTTTTTTTTTTTTTTTGATCAAATGGAAGTTTCTGAGACGTATCATTTTATAGGATGTCTTTTTGGCACGTAAGGTAGGCGGTGCATTATTATAATAAAGTATTCGGCGTTTCAGTTACTGTTTGTAATTATTGTTTTTGATAAGATTTATCTCTGAAGTCTGTAATACGTCCCATTTTTCAAGTTTGGCGTTTTAGATTCTAATATAATAAATTTTCCCTCTCTTCAATTTTACTGATTTGTAGTTACGGTTTCTAGTTACATTTTCAAGTTTGGTTTTTATTTATTTATTTTTTTGGGTTTTTTTATAATTCTTGTCCAAATTAATTTTATTATGATTTGGTAGTTTTTGGGGCGTTTTATGGCATGTTGGCGTTTTGACAAGCATTTGGCTTTGTGGCGTTTTTATGAGATATGGCGTTGTTATTATATAGCAATCTTCTGAAAAAGAAAATTAAAAAAAATATATATTGATCTTCCAAATCTTCACTGTCAGCAGTCCCGTTCTTCTTTTGAAGCATCTTCACTGGCTTTTTCGACTTTCGTATGATTTTTTTTTTTTGAAGTAGTTTTTTTGTCGCCGTGTGGAAGCACAAAGTCTGAAATCAGCCTCTTTTTCTATAATATTTGTCCATCTCATGCAACAAAATGTTATTGGGTTTACACCCTTTCAGCCAACAATCTTGAATTTTCAACTGAAACCATGTTTGATTTATTAATTTTGGCGTTTTACCGATAAAAAGAACGCCACTAAATAAAAGCATCTTAAACCTCAAAATTTGATCATGCTAAAATCAATAATGTTTTGCTGTATGAGATGGACAACATTGTTAATCCTCGGTTAAGAAAGAAAACTGGCAATGTTGTCCACCCCATACAGCTAAACTTTATTGACAACAAACCTCAATATTGTTGTTGTATGATTTGGCGTTATAAAATGGAAGGAAGTTGATGACACAGTCAATAAGATTTTACTCAATGAAATGTACAATATCCTCACTTAAGGATTTTTGTCCATTACATTGAGTGAAACCTTACAAAGAACCAAACTGAATTTCAAATAAACGTTTTTTTGTTTAGAAGATATTTGAAGTTTGGGTTTTTTGGCGTTTCTAAGACGAATGGTATACATTAAATATGGCGTTTGGGGTTTTCGTGTGTGTTTTAATTGAAGGTCTGAGATGTTGTATATATAGGATTTTTTTGGCGGTTTTTTTAGGCGCGATTTTATTATAATTAAGTTTGGCGTTTTATATCTAATGGCTTTTTTAGTTAGAATGTTGTTTGCTATATGTTTGGCGCTTTATTTTCATGAGATGGCGTTTTGTGTGGCGAATTTAAAAGACTTTTTTACCCTTAATGAAGCGCGGCAGAGTAATAAAAGTGATGTTATTTACGAAAACGCCACCGCGTCATCTAGTCCATAGATTGTTTTGATCGGACGACCCATAAGCGTTCTCACCGTTCTCACACTTTTGAGTGTTTTCTCTAAATCCTGACCCTATATATATATATATATATATATATTAATGCGTATAGTTTGAAAAAAAAATCAAATCAACTAAAATAGGTAATCTAATATCTATAGATGCATAACTAGTAATGTGTTTAAATTCCAGTTGTAGGTTGTAATATATATATATATATATATATATATATATATATATATATATATATATATATATATATATATATATATAAGAGTAAAAGTCGCAATGTTTGACGATTTTGATCAATTTGTTTGTTTGATTGTTTGCATTAAATCTTATTCTGTGATATTAATACCTGATAAATGTTTATAATCCAGATGGACAATGAAGAAAATCAGGAAAACCAGAATAATGATAATAATGGAAACCAAATAGATAACAGTGTCATCCAACATATAGTAGCACAAGGAATTATAGATGCTATGCCATATATTATCAAGTCTGTTAAAGAAGCAGAAAAAAATAAAAGTGGAAGTAAACGACCACCTAGTGAACCAAGTCACAGCGTGAATAATGGACCGCTACTCCAATTACCAATTCCAAAAATAAGAAGAAGAACCATGTCATATGGTTGTTCTTACAAAGAATTCTGGTCTTGCAAACCAACAGAATACTCTGGCAATGAAGGAGCCATTGCAGTTTTACGTTGGATAGAAAAGATAGAAGCAGTCTTAAAAATAAGCAAATGTGCAGATGAAGATAAGATTATGTTTTCTTCTAATATTTTTAACAATGCAACCTCAAAATGGTGGAATACTATTCTCCAATCTAGAGGAAGTGATAAAATTTATAATATGGAATGGTCTGACTTTAAGGATATAGTTGAAAGGAAATTTTGTCCTCCTCATGAAAAAGAACTGTGACATTTGTGCCACTACGACCATCATACAAATACGAATCCAATGAAATATTGTGTTTCGTTCTCGGGATTTGTACAATTACATATGACAAGTACACATATCAAATTTCGTATGATTCCGAACTCTCGAGAAGCTTTTCTGGAAGTTATACCCAAACTGTTAGGTAATCATAATCAGTTTAACGCAGAAAACACTCCGGAATAGTGACATAAGCTTAACATACCTTAAATAACCTTTACATAACTTAGAAATAAGTTTTGAAGGGTTTGGTATGGCAAAAACAAGTTTATTCGATCACAGGGACTATTTGAGACAAACTGCAAAAGTCTGCCAATTCGTATAGCAACGTGCACTCTGGAACATGATCATAAGCTAAAAATACCTTAAATATCCTTTACATAGCATAGAAATAAGTTTTTAGGGGTTCGGTACGCGAAAATACGCTTATTTGATCACAGGGACTAAAAGCGTCAAAACTGCGAAAGTATGCCTTTACGTGCATATCTTGCGTTCTGACCATATCCGGACATCCAAAATTTTTTGTAATCACTAAAAATTACATTTTAGTGATAGGAATGCAAAAATACCATTCGTTTCGCAATTTGGGTCGTTTACGCGTTCGTTACTATTCCGTCGTAATTAACCGAAAACCATAACAGTACGGCCAAACGAACTGACATCCGTGACATTTTTTATCATAATTCAAGTTAAATATACTTTAACTTCATCATGGAGCTTGAAAATAGGTTGACGGGTGTTAGAAGTGCCAAAACGCGACAAAACAAAGTTCAGGGACTAAACTGTCAACTTTTGAAAGTTTTCTGCCAACAAGGGTCCATACGGACCGTATGGTGGACCCCTTGCGGTCCGTAAGCCAATCCCAGATCAGCAGATTCATTTAATCTACAAAACAGCTGCTGATCATGGTTTTAATCCCAGATTTTTCAATGTTGTGGGCTGGTTTGTGTGTTTATCAAGTTGACTAATCAATGTTTAACAAGTGTAAGGTCAAGATCAAGCCTAGAAACATGTGGAATGATCTTGTTGGTTCAAGAAATCTATAAATAGCAAGGACCTCTTGCTTCATTTCTTGCTCATCATCATTTTCTTCTTCACCTGCTCTCTTGAGAGGCTCTTACACTTGTTGAAGGCCTCCTACTTCAGTATTCTTTGTCTTCTTTCCAAGCTTGGACTCTTGTAAGTATTCTTTCATGCTTGGTTATTGATTTCAAGCATGAAAGTCAAACAGTGTATGACTTTCAGCTTGGACCATGATTTGGTCAAGACAAAGTTCGTTTGAACTTTGCAACGTGAGCGTAATCACGATGGTTATAGTCCCTTTTGACTATACCTACTCATTACCACGTTGATGAGTCGAAGTGACAAGTCAAAGTTTCGATCAAAATGCACGATTATGTGCATTTTGTGACGAAACTATTTTCGGGTATCAAAACACTTTGTTTTGATATCAAATCAGTTTTCTAACTTAGTTAAACATGTTCTAACATGTTTAACTCGTCACTTTTAGTTTAGTGCTTGTTTAGGGTCGTAAGTCAAGCGGTCTAAACAACCGCTTAGACTTTCGAACCCGACCCGTTTGGTTGATTATTTGGATCCAACCAAACATATTTTGTGACCATAGTTGTATAGGGAATAACCTTCCAAGGTTATACCTTATGGTCACTTAGTTTAATTAGTTGTTATGATAGGTAGTTTATATGCCTTAGGAAAAGGACCAAAATGCCCTTTTCATGCATAATTTGAATTTAAGCATATGTAACTTAATTTTTGACACTTAAACTGATTATACAATGTTATTAAACATGTTAGGGCATATAAATACTTGTCATAGGACTAGTTAGGATATTTGTTTGCGCTTTTGCGCAAATGACGCGTTAAAGTAGCAAAGACTACCTTAACGGGTCATAACGGGTCATAAGCACTTAGGATAGGTTTCAAATCAGAATGTAGGCTTTGTTAAACCACATCATATGAGTTCCAACACACATTTGGTTTACAAGACCTCATTCTATCCGATCTCCCGATTTAGGCCTCGATTATTAACATAGTGATCCGATACTAGGTGCCACTTGATTCCTTGACTTCCCGAGCTTTGTTAGGACATTCATTAACAATGATCAAGCCGACCAATAGTATGTGGTGGTACCATAGGATCTGACAAATCCCGTTATCAGACTATCCATTTGGTGGGTAATGTGGGTAACGACAGAAACTGTTTTTCTGATTAACAAATCATGTGTTGGTTTGTTAGACTTGTTAAAGAGGTCTTTCAGGGCCTAGTTAAAGATACCCCATGGGTAGTATATCGAGTCACACAGGTTTGAATGTATTCTTTAAAGAACGACCAAAAGTTAGTTTTCACAATTAAAACACGAACGATTTGAATGATTGGAACGATTTGAACGATTGAACGAATTGAACGATTTTGGACGATTGGTTTATGGTAAGTGATTAGATAACGAGACGGGTGTAATGTGATAAAGCATGGTGGATACGCCGCTGGTACTTCCTATATATAAGTGCTTTTATCACATTACATGTCGTAGCATTATCTAGATCACTTGGACAAATGTTTTCAAACGATGACACACAACGAGGTTTACTTAAAGATATAAACCATACGAGTTTTCATACAAGACGATTTACTACTTGGTTTTACAAATACAAATGTTTTCAGTCAAGATTTATGGCTACAATGGTTTTGGTTTACTTATATCATCTTGTAAAGGTGATAAAACATATTGCAATATTAAACACTTTTTGGTTTCAAGGTACATACTCGACAACTCTCGTAGTTGGACAAGGTATTTCAATATAGATTCAAAGCCATGAATTTGACAAATAAAACCTATGTACTCGCCGGCATTTTTATGCTGACTGTTTTCACATATGTTTCAGGTAGTGTTGTTTGATGATGTTGATGATGACTATGCATGCTCACGTAGGAATGGACGAGGCCTTAGTGACTATAAAACAAGAAAGACAATGTGTTTGAACTTGTTTGATTTACTTCAAGACAATGTTAAACGTTTAATAATTCAATAAAACGAAACTTTAATCCATGTGTTGTGAAACAATGATTCTATTACGACACTCCCCGACGTTTCCGCCGTGGTTTTGTTGTTTTAACGCGGTCGGGGTGTGCCCGAAGTGTTGGTATCAGAGCTCATGCTTATAGGGAATTAGGTTATTAGTAATGCTTTGACCTAGACTATAACCTTCCTAGGACCCTAATACAAGTTATCTTGTGTTTAGATCTTAAAACAAAACCGTCACCCTTTCTTTAAGTGACAACCACAACCAGAACACAAAATACTAATCCGTTTTGAAAACCAATCATCTCTTCTTAGATGATTTGCTTAAGGTTTACGCCCTCAAAATTTTACAAAATCTCGTCAAAGCTTGGGTCTAAATAATGTGAACACGTGCAATCTGGAAGGGTGGGTGCCTGTACCTCGAGTTTTCTGTCTAAGGCTAGAGTGTTCGTACAAATCCACATAATCGGACCAGTCACTCTTACCTGGGAACTCTTGGGGTGAGTGTCCACTTATAGGCTAACGCATGTCTTCGCGATACATTATTATGACCCATTTACTTTGATTAGTCTCCGTGTCATTTGTTCGTTTTAAGTAACGATCAAATGATCACAATCCTTATGCCTTGTCGAATATTTTTAAACATTCTGTTTTGACTATCCAATGTCAACTCACTCGTTTCCTTTCATGTTTCTTTGCTCTTTTAGAAAATGCCTCCTAGACGCGATCAAACTTAGGATGCTGAACTCACAGCCCTAGTCGCTCAGCAGATTGCTGCTGTAATTCCGAACCTCATTACCCAGATAAACCAAGCAAATAACAATAACAACAATAACAATGCTCAGTGTAGCTTCAAAACGTTCAATTCGGCTAAACCACTGAAATTTTCTTGGTCTCAAGGAGCAACTGCGCTCCTACAATGGTTCAAGAGTCTAGAAAGCACATTCTGACATGTTCAGTGTCCAAATGAGCGAAAGGTTGAGTTCGCATCTAGTGTTTTTGAGAAACGAGCATTAACATGGTGGAACGGTGTAATGAGAGACAAGGGTTCCGATGTGGCAATGGCACAAACCTGGGAAGAGCTTCGGGCTCTAATGATGAAGGAATTCTGTCCTCGTCATCAACTCAGGGCATTGGAAAGGGAATTCGACGATCTTAAACAAGATAGCAGGGAGCACCGAGCCTACACTGATCGTTATGAAGAATTAAGTCTGTTGTGTCCAACCATGGTTACGCCTTTGGATAAGGCAATTGAAAAGTACATTGATGGCCTCCCTGACCCAGTTCAAGACATTGTTACTGGTAGTAACCCTACCACGGTTAGACAGGCCATTGAACTATCCGCTACCCTGACTGAATCTCATATCAGGAAGGGTAAACTTTTTCAAAAAGGTGACAAGAAACCATCAGATGAGACAAAACCAAAGGATAAGCAGACTGAGTCCTCCAAGAAGTCAATAAAGCGTAAGGCATCACAGAACTTCGCAGTAGTTGCTCAGAACAATCAGCTTGCTCCCAACCAACCAGCACAGCCTCCTGCTAAGAGAACCTATGCTGGTACTGCACCGCTATGCAACAGGTGCAATGCACACCACCAAGCTCACCTATAGTGTCGTCAGTGTGCATCATGTGGGTGACTTGGTCATTTGGCAAATGCTTGTCGAACTAACCCAAACCAAGGTGGTCCAAACCAACCTCAAGCCAAGCCAACCCTACTCAAGCTCGTTTTCCACCTGGTTCTTGCTACAATTGTGGTGAGATGGGCCATTTCAGAAACAATTGCCCAAGGCTTATTAATGCAAATCCAGCCCGTGGATGCGCATCTGGCTAACTGGAAGACAATGCTTCTTTGAAACGACTAAACTATATGTTTTATTTCTGTTATTATCCAAGACTATGAAACAATTATTTTGGTTTATAAATAAATCTTTATTTGCATTTCGGTGTACGAAAACAAATGTGATTACTTATGTGAACAATATACCCCTACGATACCGACACCAAGGAACCGTGTACCTTGCAAGACAAACTACTCTCGTAGTTCTCCCATTTTTGTGATCGTTCGCGATCTCCACGAAAATCCTAAGTACTCGTTTCTTCTAAGAAACAAAGTACAAGATACAAGTTACAACTTTAGACTAATACTAAAAGTACCACTTTAAATCCTTGCTTGGATATCCAAGGGTACTATCCATAAGTCCTTAATTGGTCTTATGCGATATGTCTATGTACATGTCATTACATTCTGGTTTTCATAACATAGTATATGATGTCAAAACATCATTCATGATTTCAAAAACATTTCATATGGTTTAAAAACATTTGAACATAGTATATTTACCTAATATACCAAGTGCATGAATTCAATAACATTATTTATGCTTTCGAAAACTTCATACATGATCTCAAAATTATCTCACACGGTTTCAAAACATTTTATAAAATATTTACCTAGTATACCTATTACATGATTTCAAAAACATTACATAAGGTTTCAGAAACATACTTTCAAAGATCTCATGCATAGATTTTCAAGAACACTTTGCTCGTATGTTGACTGAGCATACGTAGTACATGATTTCCAAGGACATTCTGCTTCGTATGTTGACTTAGCATGCCTAGCACATTGATTTCAAGGATCCTATTTGCTTCATATGTTGACTTAGCATATCTAGCACCTTGATTTCATAAACACCATACTTCGTATGTTGACTTAGCATACCTAGTACAAGGTTTCGAAACAATTTCTCGCTACACGAATTCCAAAATCCATATAGAATCTTCCTATCTTCGTAGTTAGATCCTTGTGGATGTTTAAAGTGCAAAATCAGAGTCCTTAATTGGATTCTTTGTGTGCTTTAATACGTATGTTACGATTCAATGAGGACAAAACCAAATCCTTATAAGTCTTTCTATCTTCATAGTGAGATTCTTGAGGATGTTTAAAGTACTAATTGAAGTCTATTGATTGGATTCCTGGTGTACTTTAAATGCAAATGTGCAAACCGATAACAATGTGATAACAAGTTGATGACCAAGTTGACAATTATGTGATTAAGTGATTATGTGTTATGTGTGATCCAAATGCTCGCTATCCAAATCCTTGTAGAATCTTCCATATGTTCATCTGATGGATTCTTAGAAGGATATCCAAAAGTACTATCTTAAATCCTTAATGGGCTTCTATGTAATAGTTAAGACCCTTGGATTGTAAAGTACTATTCCAAAGTTAAGGACATCATTCGTTGATGTAGTTAAAGAGACCCCTTGGGTGGTCTAGTTAAAGAGATTGATTCGTCAATCTAGTTAAAGATATCATGTGTTGATATAGTTAAAGAGACCCCTTGGATGGTCTAGTTAAAGAGATTAATTCATCAATCTAGTTAAAGATATCATGTGTTGATATAGTTAAAGAGACCCATTTGGTGGTCTAGTTAAAGATATTGATTCGTCAATCTAGTTAAAGATATCATGTGTTGATATAGTTAAAGAGACCCCTCGGGTGGTCTAGTTAAAGAGATTGATTCGTTAATCTAGTTAAAGATATCATTCGTTGATATAGTTAAAGATGCCCTTTGGTGGTCTAGTTAAAAAGATTGATTCGTCAATGTAGTTAAAGATATCATTCATTGATATAGTTAAAGAGACCCTTTGGTGGTCTAGTTAAAGAGGTCGTTCGTCGATCTAGTTAAAGAGATCATGTGTTGATCTATTTAAAGAGATCATTCGTCGATCTAGTTAAAGAGATCCTTTGGTGATCTAGTTGAAGATACTCTTTGGTGGTCTATTTAAAGAGATCATTCATTGATCTAGTTAAAGAGACTCTATGGTAGTCTAGTCAAGTAACCACAGGATTATTCGTTTGATTTATTCCCCTACACATTATAAAATGAACTGTGCGGACTGTGCAAGGAATTACGTAATTATGGATGCATACATAATTATGGAATTCAGTGCACATAAATGACAGCAAGTTTTGTCATGTGTAAGAACCTATAGTGATAAGAATAACGAAACGGGAACAATGTAATAAGGGCATGGTGGATACGCCGATGGTACTTCCTATATATAAGTGTTCCTTATTACATTGCGAGCGTAGCATTATTTAAGTTACTAGAAGTTCTAGATCTTGACCAACCTTGTTTTATGTTATTCTCTCCGACTCCAATTTCGAGCACACACAAGTTTCCTATAATAGTCTTCATAGGAAACATTCTCCCCATCCGTTATACAAAACTCCAACTTCTTGTCGAATTCACGCGCTCTCCATATTTTACTACAACAAGGACATCACTTTGACAATTACATGTCACTCTTGAGGTTCGATACAATCATACACAAACCTATTGGAATGGAGTTTAAATCTTCGGATTCGAACTCTTCCCTACAAACAACAGACGAATACGATTAACAATATTCGCTGGAAATCCACACGTGGCCCAGAGTTTTACTTAGGGAACGGAGGATTTATTTGAAAGCGAACCATCCACATCTGTCTCTACAAGTTTCCTCTAAGTTAAATTTCGAGACGAAATTTTCTTAAGTAGGGGAGACTGTGACATTTGTGCTACTACGACCATAATACAAATACGAATCCAATGAAATCTTGTGTTTCATTCTCGGGATTTGTACAATTACATATGACAAGTGCACATATCAAATTTCGTATGATTCCGAACTCTCGAGAAGCTTTTCTGGAAGTTATACGCAAAATGTTACGTAATTGTAATCAGTTTAATGCGGCAAACACTCCAGAATAGTGACATAAGCTTAACATACCTTAAATAACCT
Organism: Helianthus tuberosus; assembly: GCA_030545235.1. Taxonomy (NCBI): domain Eukaryota; kingdom Viridiplantae; phylum Streptophyta; class Magnoliopsida; order Asterales; family Asteraceae; genus Helianthus; species Helianthus tuberosus. The sequence goes on from CM060419.1 coordinate 5,527,871, forward strand.
TTACATAACTTAGAAATAAGTTTTGAAGGGTTTGGTATGGCAAAACCAAGTTTATTCGATCACATGGACTATTTGCGACAAACTACAAAAGTCTGCCAATTCGTATAGCAACGTGCACTCTGGAACATGATCATAAGCTAAAAATACCTTAAATATCCTTTACATGGTTTAGAAATAAGTTTTGAGGGGTTCTGTAAGACCTTAGTCCAATTATACGATTATTATATAAATTTCGTCTATAATAGTGTATTTACGGTTAACCATACACTAAAAATACAGGTTCGTAAAAACATTTTAAGAAATAAAACATTTCCACATTTTATAAAACATTCGCCGTTTAAAACGTGACGACGGATCATTTCGCGGAAGCTTTGTTCTTTATGTGTTCGGCTCTTCGTTGAGCTTGATCGTCCTCCGGTAACTCAATTAGTACCTACATTTCAAAAAACATGAAATGAGTTAGTCATATAGCGCTTAAAACGTGTCTAAATGAGTTCGCAGCTGCATCTTAACAACCAGCACACTTTTGCAGTCATTTAGGTTGGTCGCGGGGCGCGACCGAGATGGGTCTTAGCCTCCGCGGGCCGCGAGGCTCTAGTTTAACCCCTTTCTAAAGAATGTTCACCCATCAGTAGGAATGTTCATTAAATAGTAGTAGTTTCACTGAATAGTAGGATTTTTCACTGTACAGTAGGAGTGTTCGCTGAACAGTAGGGGTTTTCCAAATTATTCGACCCGTTTATGCATTTATCAAACAAACAAGTTTGTTTGACATCTATTTCTCATGAACCTATTAAATTCAATAATGTTTATCATATTAGGTTCCAATCACGGGTTCATATACCTTCTTAAACCCGTTTTTACTTAAATGCTTATTTTGACCCGTTAAGGGTATGTACGCATTTTTCCGCATAATTCATGCTCATTCGCTTTTAGCATCTTATTTCCACATTATTTATTAGTTGATCTTCCACCACAACTATATGTGTGGGGGATTTAGTGTGGAAATCTATATATTCCGAGTTTTACCCCTCGGATTATCATTTTACGGCAAAGACTCCTATAGAGTCATTTAACCACTATTTTACATCTTTCGCTTGTTATACTTATTCAAAGTATTTATTTCATCGTATAACTCTTTTCTGAACCACCTTTAAGGGTCGTTCCCTCGATTTAGCTTACAAGGGCATTTTGGTCCATTTTCACCTTTCATTAAAATGAAGGACTTCTAAACGCATTCTCGACCCAAAATCCCTCTTTTAAACTATGATTTTGATTTGAAAAGTCATTACATTGTCAAACCAAAATGACCATCATATGAATCATTCGGTTTACTTATTAAAGTAACCAAATGTCTACTTGACTTCATTTAACTCTCACATTTAACTCTCAATGAACCTCTAGTTTCAAATTGAGTAGTTAACCTATTATACATACCTGGCTCGGATCAATATATTGACCCGTTTCGAAACCTTGCATTAATAGCCGCTAAGTAATAGCGATGTAAATATCCATTTGATATTTATTCCTATAATCATACAACTCAACAAACCATTAGTCGATATTGTCAAAAGGTAATATCTTCACCTTTTGACCCGTTTAGTCTACTTGACTGAATTTATTGGCGAGATGATGTTTATTACTATCTCGTCTACATGACTCGCTCCGGTTTACACCGTACAGTCATTTTCCTTATAAATCATTTATTGACTCTTTTGACCCATTAAAACTTACGCTATAAAGTGTCTTTCAAAACTAACGGTTCTAGTCAACGAGTGACCGAATTACCGTTTTACCCTTATTATTTGCATTGGTTTACCTTATAAGGTAATCATTCAAAACTCGTTATCTTTTAGTCATTTCATGACTAAATAACCGTATTAGCTCTTTTTAACCATTAAATATGGTTTATTTTCATTCTCTTTTGTTCCGAACCGCACAGGTCGTGTCGGAACATCATAATTCAAACAAGACTTTATATTATTCGTAACCTATGAAACCAATAGGTATTTAATACAAAGAGTGTAAGCTGTACTTAGCTAGCATCCAGATTATGCGTTTCCTTCATTCTTGATTTGTTTGACCCGCTTCCTTCCCAAGCTTTCACCTAGCTTGTTAAGCGTCAAACTATCATTGTAATTTGCAAGATGGTTAGATTAGTCATAATCATTTACGACTATTCCATCCTACGATTCTTATGTCGAAATTATCATTCGATCATATAAAAGGTCATTTTGACTTTAAAAAGTCAAACTGCCTATTGACAAAAGTAATTACACAATGTAGCTTAACTACTCGTTTTATTACTTTTCCTTTATACGGTAAGCATCCTTATTAGGCTACCGTTTTAACTACTTATGAATTCAAGTTATTGTAATCGAATTTCATTCAATTAACACATGATGATATCAAACATCATTTTAAATTATAATATATCATCATTTTCATTTTATCATACTAACCCAATTTCCTAGCAAGTATGATCATGTACTTAAACACCCCATTTGTTCAAGTATTTCCTGATTACTATCAGATATGATGATTCTAATCATAATTATATCATCAAATTCATCATATGATTAATACCCACTTATCTTAGTGTGGTATATCATCAAATCATTCAAATTATAGCATCATATGTATAATTTTCACTTAGGGTTTAGTTCCTAAGCAAGTATATATCACTAATTCAATCATAGCTTCACTAATTCATTCATAATTCATGATTATGATGATTATCCAAATTTCACAACTTCACAAATCATCAAAATTTGACATACCTTTTGATCCCCTAGCTTGGGTGATCATTAATTCACGTTCAATTGTGAATTTGAGCTTCGATTGAGCCTTTAATTTGATGATATTGTTGAAAGTTAAGGTTTTGAAGCTCCTGGGAAGCTTCTGGTCGAACAGAACTCCTAGAACACACACTGAATGTGTGTTTTTCCCCTAGCTTGGGTGATCATTAATTCACGTTCAATTGTGAATTTGAGCTTCGATTGAGCCTTTAATTTGATGATATTGTTGAAAGTTAAGGTTTTGAAGCTCCTGGGAAGCTTCTGGTCGAACAGAACTCCTAGAACACACACTGAATGTGTGTTTTAGGTTTTTAAAATTCTTTTATAATTAGAATTTCAAGTTTATCCACTTTGGCCCCTCTTGTTTGGTTAGTTTATTAAGTAGGCCACAACCCACTTAATTTCTAACAATTATTCCCACTTATTAACTAGGTTAAACATTCCTAGTTAAATTAGTGGGCTCGGGGAATTCATGACTAAGTTTATTTTAAGTCCCATTAACTCGGGCTTCTATAAACTTTATTTTTTCTCAAAAGCATTATATTTCCTTTTTATTAAATATTAGGTTTAGTAATATAAATCCTAATATTTTCCGGGTTAATTTTACCACTAACGGTAATTTACCCGTCTTTTAGTATTAACGTGGTTTGATTACCAAACCCGTTTTCGGGGTGTTACAGGTTCGGTATGCGAAAATACGCTTATTTGATCACAGGGACTAAAAGCGTCAAAACTGCGAAAGTATGCCTTTACGTGCATATCTTGCGTTCTGACCATATCCGGACATCCAAAATTTTTTGTAATCACTAAAATATTATATTTTAGTGATAGGAATGCAATGCAAAAATACCATTCATTTCGCAATTTGGGTCGTTTACGCGTTCGTTACGATTCCGTCGTAATTAACTGAAAATTGTAACCGTACGGCCAAACGAACTGACATCCGTGACATTTTTTAGCATAATTCAAGTTAAATATACTTTAACTTCATCATGGAGCTTGAAAATGGGCTTGACGGGTGTTAGAAGTGCCAAAATGCGACAAAACAAAGTTCAGGGACTAAACTGTCAACTTTTGAAAGTTGCCTGCCAGCAAGGGTCCATACGGTCCGTAAGCCAGTCCCAGATCAGCAGATTCACTGAATCTGCAAAACAGCTGCTGATCATGGTTTTAATCCTAGATTTTTCAATGTTGTGGGCTGGTTTGTGTGTTTATCAAGTTGACTAATCAATGTTTAACAAGTGTAAGGTCAAGATCAAGGCTAGAAACATGTGGAATGATCTTGTTGGTTCAAGAAATCTACAAATAGCAAGGCCGTCTTGCTTTATTTCTTGCTCATCATCATTTTCTTCTTCACCTGCTCTCTTGAGAGGCTCTCACACTTGTTGAAGGCCTCCTACTTCAGTTTTCTTTGTCTTCTTTCCAAGCTTGGACTCTTGTAAGTGTTCTTTCATGTTTGGTTATTGATTTCAAGCATGAAAGTCAAACAGTGTTTGACTTTCAGCTTTGACCATGATTTGGTGAAGACAAAGTTCGTTTGAACTTTGCAACGTGAGCGTAATCACGATGGTTATAGTCCCTTGTGACTATACCTACTGATTACCACGTTGATTAGTCGAAGTGATGAGTCAAAGTTTCGATCAAAATGCACGATTATGTGCATTTTGCGACGAAACTATTTTCGGGTATCAGAACACTTTGTTTTGATATCAAATCAGTTTTCTAACTTACTTAAACATGTTCTAACATGTTTAACTCGTCACTTTTAGTTTAGTGCTTGTTTAGTGTCATAAGTCAAGCGGTCTAAACAACCGCTTAGACTTTCGAACCCGACCCGTTTGGTCGATCATTTGGATCCGACCAAGCATATTTTGTGACCATAGTTGTATAGGGAATAACCTTCCAAGGTTATACCTTATGGTCACTTAGTTTAATTAGTTGTTATGATAGGTAGTTTATATGCCTTAGGAAAGTGACCAAAATGCCCTTTTCATGCATAATTTGAATTTAAGCATATGTAACTTAATTTTTGACACTTAAACTGATTATACAATGTTATTAAACATGTTAGGGAATATAAATACTTGTCATAGGACTAGTTAGGCTATTCGTTTGCGCTTTTACGCAAATGACGCGTTAAAGTAGCATAGACTACCTTAACGGGTCATAAGCACTTAGGATAGGTTTCAAATCAGAATGTAGGCTTTGTTAAACCATATCATATGAGTTCCAACACTCATTTGGTTTACAAGACCTCATTCTATCCGATCTCCCGATTTAGGCCTCGATTATTAACATAGTGATCCGATACTAGGTGCCACTTGATTCCTTGACTTCCCGAGCTTTGTTAGGACACTTAATCAAGGATACTTGCAATCTCATGTGAGTACATAGTTCCCTTATTTTACTGCTTTCAATTTTTTTGGGATGATTCATATGTGCTAAACGATTTTCGAGTTTTTGAAACGAAAGTTATGGTTTATAATAAACACAACGATTTCAATAATGTGAACGAACTTGTTGGGACGTTATTACATAACACGAATGACGTTCATTAACAATGATCAAGCCGACCAGTAGTATGTTGTGATACCATAGGATCTGACAAATCCCGTTATCGGACTATCCATTTGGTGGGTAATGTGGGTAACGACAGAAACTGTTTTTTCTGATTAACAAATCATGTGTTGGTTTGTTAGTCTTGTTAAAGAGGTCTTTCAGGGCCTAGTTAAAGATACCCCATGGGTAGTATATCGAGTCACACAGGTTTGAATGTATTCTTTAAAGAACGACCAAAAGTTAGTTTTCACAACTAAAACACGAACGATTTGAACAATTGGAACGATTGGAACGATTGAACGATTTGAACGAATTGAACGATTTTGGACGATTGGTTTATGGTAAGTGATTAGATAACGAGACGGGTGTAATGTGATAAAAGCATGGTGGATACGCCGCTGGCACTTCCTATATATAAGTGCTTTTATCACATTACATGCCATAGCGTTATCTAGATCACTTGGACAAATGTTTTCAAACGATGACACACAACGAGGTTTACTTAAAGATATAAACCATACGAGTTTTCATACAAGATGATTTACTACTTGGTTTTACAAAAACAAATGTTTTCAGTCAAGATTTATGGCTACAATGGTTTTGGTTTACTTATATTATCTTGTAAGTAATATCAAACACTTTTTGGTTTCAAGGTACATACTCGACAACTCTCGTAGTTGGACGAGGTATTGCAATATGGATTCAAAGCCATGAATTTGACAAATAAAACCTATGTACTCGCCTGCATTTTTATGCTGACTGTTTTCACATATGTTTCAGGTGGTGTTGTTTGATGATGTTGATGATGACTATTCATGCTCACGTAGGAATGGACGAAGCCTTAGTGACTATAAAACAAGAAAGACAATGTGTTTGAACTTGTTTGATTTACTTCAAGACAATGTTAAACGTTTAATAATTCAATAAAATGAAACTTTAATCCATGTGTTGTGAAACAATGATTCTGTTACGACACTCCCCAACGTTTCCGCGTGTGACAAGAACAAATTGCTAATAAGTTCTTAAATCTTAAAATGACTGGAATAGACTGCAAGGGTTACACTACCATATTCTTCGAATATCCTAGGATAGTGCCAACCTTAGCCTCACCAGAACCAGTATTAATCTCCCGTTACATCTGGGGATTAATTGGTGAAATCAGACACGTAGTCAAGGCAGCTAGACCACAAACTATAGAAGAAGCAGTAGAATTAGCCAATACCTTGACTGATGAATTGGTACGTACGCAAGAAGAAAACCAGAGAAAGAACCTAGCTCAGAAACTTACCCAAGAATTTCGTTATGGAAATAACTATCGTGGGAAAAGTACAGGTTCTACCTCTGCACCTTACTGTAAGTACTGCAAGAAGAAGCATTTAGGAAAATGCTCTATATACTGCAACTTTTGCAAAATGTCCGGACACAATGAAGAAGACTGCAGGAGAAAACCCAGCAATAAGCTATGCTTCAACTGTGGAGAGACGGGACATATCAAACCGAACTGTCCGAAACTAGCCCCAGCAACAAATAGCAAAACTACCAAGAATGCCCGAGCATTTGTTCTAACAGCTGAATAAGCCAAGATGATTCCGGATGTGATTGCTGGTACGTTTTTAGTTAATGATATTTTTGCTAAAGTATTATTTGACTCTGGTGTAAACAAAGTTTTATTAATACTTCGTTCTGCAACCTTTTCAATCAACCATTAACTAAACTTCCACAAGAATGTGTGGTAGAAACGACAAATGGAGAATCCATTAAGATTTCTGAAATCTTACAGGGAGCAAGAATAGAAATTTTAAACCATAATTTTATTGCTAACCTTTATCCAATGAATCTGGCTGGATTTGATATCGTATTAGGAATGGACTGGTTAGTAGCCAATCATGCCAGTATTCTATGTGATCAAAAGTCAGTACAAGTAAATTCACCAAAGGGTGAAAATATAACAATTAAAGGAAATAAGCCAAGTAAATCCACAAAATTCATCTCTGTGATGAAAACAACAATTTATGCAAGGAAAGGATCACTAGTATATATGATTTCCCTAATCATTAATACTAAAGGAAAAGAATTAAAAGATATTCCCGTAGTATCTAAATTCTCAGATGATTTTCCAGAAGAATTACTTGGATTACCGCCAGATAGGGAGGTTGAATTTAGAATTCACCTAATCCCAGGGACAGCACCGATTGCCAAGGAACCTTATTGTTTAGCACCAGCAGAGATGCAAGAACTGAAGAAACAGTTGGACGAACTTCTGGAGAAAGGTTTTATACAGCCTAGTTCATCGCCATGGGGAGCACCAATCTTGTTTCAAGAAGAAAGATGGATCAATGCATATGTGCATTGATTATCGAGAATTGAACAAGGTTACGATTAAAAATCGGTGCCCACTACCGAGAATCGATGATCTGTTCGATCAACTGCCGGGAGCTCGATTCTTTTCTACGATCGATTTACGCTCGGTATATCATCAATTGAAAGTACAGGGAGAGGACATTCCTAAAACTGCTTTCAGAACAAGGTACGATCATTATGAATTTACAGCCATGCCATTTGGTTTAACCAATGCCCCAGCCGCATTTATGGACATGATAAACAGAATATGTAAACCATATCTATTTAATTTCATAATTGTCTTTATAGATGATATTCACATTTACTCTAAAAGTAAAGAGGATCATGCAGAGCATTTGTTTATACTTTTAAATTTGCTAAGAAAAGAAAAGCTTTGCGCTAAATTTTCAAAATGTGAATTTTGGTTACAAGAAGTACAATTCCTTGGACACCAGGTTAATCATGAAGGAATTCATGTAGATCCCACAAAAATCTAGGCAATTACTAAGTGGAAGGTCCCTGAATCACCGACGGAGGTGAGAAGTTTTCTTGGACTAGCAGGTTATTATAGACGTTTTATTCAAGATTTTTCTAGAATAGCCATTCCATTAATGAAACTGACTTGCAAATCAGTTAAGTTTGAATGGGGACCAAAATAAGAGGAAGCTTTTAGGATTCTAAAGCAAAAGTTAACCAATGCACCCATACTAGCGTTACCAGAAGGAACTGAAGACTTGATAGTCTAATGTGAGCTTCTAAGTTAGGTTATGGATATGTGTTGATGCAGCACCAAAAGGTTATAGCCTATGCCTCTAGACAACTTAAGAATCATGAAGAGAATTATACGACCCATGATCTAGAGTTAGGAGCTATAATTTTTGCCCTTAAAATTTGGAGACACTATCTTTACGGTAGTAAGTTTACTGTTTTCACCGATCATAAGAGTCTAAGATATGTTTTTGGGCAAAAGGAGTTAAATATGAGACAGAGACGCTGGATGAAGATTCTTAGTGATTATGATTGTAATATCCAGTATCATCCAGTAATCAAGGACGATACTAAAAAATTAAAAGGAATGATTAAGGAACTAGAACAAGGAACAGATGGAACTTGGAGATTCCATAAGAAAAGAATCCGGATACCCACACAAGGAAATCTACGCCACCGAGTTTTAGAAGAAGCCCATAAGTCTAAGTATACGATACATCCTGGTAATGATAAAATGTATCAAGACTTGAGAAAGAATTTATGGTGTATAGGAATGAAAAAGGATATAGCAACCTATGTTGCTAAGTGTCTAACCTGTTCACAGGTTAAAGCTTAACATCAGAAACCCTCAGGTTTATTACAGCAACTAGAAATGCCAATATGGAAATGGGAATTGATAACAATGGACTTTGTTACTAAATTACCCAAGACACGAAAAGGTAATGATGCAATCTGGGTGATTGTAGACAGATTAACCAAGTCTGCTTATTTCTTACCTATGAAGGAAACTTTCAGTATGGAACAATGAGCCAAATTATATGTAAATGAAATAGTTTCATTACATGGAATTCCTTTGTCTATTGTTTCTGATAGAGATAGCCGTTTTACTTCTCATTTTTGGACTAGTTTCCAGAAAGAAATGGGAACCAAGTTAAAACTAAGCACAACTTAACATCACAAATCACTCATTTTTATCTGTTATTCTATAACTGACAATCTCGAACAAGCAATTTCATCAAAGATCTTCAATTTAGTTTCAATTATAACGTCTCATGTTGTTTTAGCAGAATTAAACACCGAATCAAGAGCAATGGTGGATCAGATAGGCGGTTAGTCCTTTAGACTCGAGCACCAATATCTAATACCACTATAGTCCCTAGGACCCCTATCAGATCGATAAAACTAACACGGACGTCACTATTGATTGAGACAGGAGCGAGTGAGTCTATCTTACCTAAAACAAATCAATAATACAGACAAGAATATAGATGAGGAATGTAGAATCAGTTGATTAGTCATCACAATTAGATTCATACATACACACGTACATACATCGTTTAAGCACCGTTGCCAACCCTATGTGAGCTCCACTAGAGTTGGAGACTCCCTACCAATACTCTCAAATAATGTAGTTTTAATCCTTCTATCAAATTCTATCTTGCGAAACCACTCTATCTATTTCACTTTCCAAAACGCTTTATCTGTTTCGCTCAACTAAAACTGACCAAAACATACATATACAAAGACAAATCGTGACTAAGTAGGTTTGGTGTTCCAAGTATGCCACTTTCAAGCAGACTTGGCATAACCACTTCAAGTTACTAAGTGCCTCTTTACCCCTAAGTACGCTGAATCATAACACAGAGTTGCATAGCAACAATTACTAGCCTTGGTGTGACACCCGGCTATTTAGGTTGTACCGTACAAATGTAACACGTGTCGTGAATGAATAAAAAGGTTGTATTTGACTGATATTAATGTTTATGTGTGATATTTGAGGTGTTGATAAATCCAAACTTTGATAATAATTATGTTGGCAACAATAAGATAAACGCTTATCGCATAACGAACAAAATGCGAAACGAACGTCGGTGACCGCCCGATCAAGTTAAAATCCTAAAAATAATTCTTTATGATTAGAATAGTAATTTTAATCATATCCGGAAGGAAAAATAAATTAAAACGCTAAGAAACTCTATTTTTCGAGTTTAAGCGCGTACCACGCGATACTGCGCGTATTTGACAAAATACTGTCAATGCGGCCAGTCAAGGCAACTGATAATTATTTCAATAATATTTTGGCGAGTTTATTTTTATAGAGTGATAAAAATAATTTAAAACATCGTAAAACGGGATTAAAACGCTAGATAAAATACCCGATATCCAGTAAAATACCAATTTTAATCTATATATATGTATATATATGTGTGTATGCGTGTAAATATGTGGGAGTGGACAAGAGGTGGCAGCCATGCAAGTCTTTTCTCTCCTCTCCCTTCCACTTGTTGGCTTAAGAGATTACTTGTGATGATTAACCTTTGCTAGAATCTTCTAAAATCTTGCAATATCCAAGAATACAATCACAAACATATCTCAAACAAAATCATTCTTACTCTCTCTCTCTCTAAGCATCTCGGCCGAACACCCCATCTTCATCCAATTTTTCAAATTTCCAACTTTGTTCTTGAAGATTCAAGCTCATTCCAAGGTGATTTCAAGTCTATTTGAAGGTTTAAAGGTGATTCCAAGGAGTTTCAATCAAGAACCAAGTATCATATCATCTTTTTATTCAAAAACCCACTTGAATCTTGAAGGTATAAAACTATTCTTTTTAAAAATATTCTTGATTCTTGGTGATGAAGATGATAGTGAAAAGTTTCTCTTGTTCTTGGAATTTAAACATAAACTTGAAAACTAAAACAAATGGGTTTTTAAAGAAAAATAAAATAGATGAAATTGTATGTATATGTGTGGCCATATGTATGTATATATATGTATGGAGTTTGAGTTTTGACTTTTTGAATGTTCTTGATTGATAAGAATAAAAAAGGTGAATGCATGCATGTTTAAAAAGTTGTCATATGGAATCTTTTTGATTTGAAATGAGTTTATGTGAAAAGGGAATTTTTGGAATTATATATATATATATATATATACATGCATGTAATTTTTTGATGATAAGAATCTTAGATGTGTAAGAATGTATATTTCTTGCAATTATGATAAATGATTAGATAATGATCATATGAAATATGGAATGTTTGGATTATTAAAACATGAGTTAAATAAATGTGTAGTTGCATTTAAGTTCATGCAAGTTGATTTTGACATGTGATGGGTGCATTAGATGCTTGTACTTAAGCATGCATGTTGATATATGATCATGAAATGATGATTTGAATATGATTTGATCAAAGTAATTTTTAATCAGATTCTAAACACTAAAAATCTTAATATTTGAAGTGTTAAAATAGTATAAAACTTTGTCATAAAGTTTACTAGCTTTGCATGTTGTACTTAGTGCTTAAAGTGTTGTAAATTACGTAAAATCGCATGATTTATATGACTTACACAAAAACTAAAGTAATCTGATTATAACCATCATTTTAATCAGTAAATAAAATGTATTATATTAAAATATCAAGTCTTTACAAGTTGGGATGGTTATGGTAACGTTTGACGCAAAACTATGCGGTAAAACGGTTAAAAGTCAGCTTTTTGAAGGATTTTTATAAAACTATTTTAGATCAGTATGTAATCTGATATTTTTAGTATAAAAATAATCATTTTAACTTATATTAAGTTTACTTGGTGTTTGGTTAGTCATACATGACTTCCGACTCCCGAAAACATTACGGAATCACTAAAATACGCGTTTTACAATGTACACTAGCATGGGTTATTGTTTGGTGAACCTTATGCGTTAAAATGTGTTATGTGATTTAGATATGTGTATATGATAAAAAGTTAAGTGTTGACATGATAGCGGGAATTTAGAGTATGCATGTATAATTGTACGCTTAAAGCGGTAGAATCGGTAAAAAATCGCGTTAAATGTGTAACTTGTTTGTCGAGCATGAAAATTGATACATATGTTAACTTGGTAAGTTATTTCATGTATACATGCTTTAAGAATTATAGAATAAATAAGTTAACGAGATTTCGCGTGTTATGATATTAAGTTTATGTGTACGTTTATGTATATATATTACGACGCGCAAATCGTAGATCTATTACGTTTAAACGGGAGTGTTAACGGATTTACATGATAATGGTCACCAATAAAATCGTTCAAGTCGCAAAATCTTATATATATATATATATATATATATATATGAACTCATATATATATATTAAGATGCCAACATAATAAAGAATAACGACTTTTTAAGAAAATCTCAAAGTTATTGGAAAATTCTAAGATTCAGAGAAACTTAGGAATTTTGTGATATATATTGATTGATAAATCGTTCCTACATATATTAGGACGTGTAGAAATCAATTTGTGGGATTGCGCTATTTATAATACGCACCCAAAGGTGAGTGTCACTAAACCCCCTCTTTTTACTGTTTTGATATGTTTTGGGGGAAGAACACGCCTAAAAAGGGTTTAATAATGTTTTTGAGTAAAACATACCTTTTGATATATAAAATATATATTTTCATTGGAAATATATGGATTTGTTAAATATATATGTTTCGGGGAGAAACGGGGATTGGTACGGTGTTTCAGAGAAAACAACCGTGTAGTTGGGACGAATTTTCTTGATCTCAAGAGAGTAAGTATCGGCATAGGCTTACATTTCGGTGGGGATTTCAGGGAATTCGTACAACATCATATATTAAATTTATCATTATTAGTAGGATATATATATTGTACGTGAGGCAGTCATTATAGATGGCCTCGATATGGGCCATGCGCAAGTAATGTTGTTTAATCATTTAAGTATTGCACGCGAGAAATTGTTGGTAGATCTATTGGGTTGACAACCCTGTCGTGACCGGTCGCCCCGTGTCAAGTCAAACGACGAATTGATATTCTGTTCATAGTCTAGCATTGATTCTACCTTCATTGTTAATATATAGTTCGTAATGTCTTGCTAACTTACGAGTCCGAACATTTGATTGTATCAATTTAATATGTAAATTCGGGAAGATGTCTATGGTCGGAAGGTTCTACGGAAATGCTTGCGACGGCTGACCCTTGAATTTTTGCAAGGAAATAAAAAAACTTTCTTAAAAATTATATGGATGTTTTAATAATAGACACATAATTTGAAAGTTTTCCTTGGATCAAATTATTTAAATTTGAATATGTGAACTCACCCTCCTTTGTGTTGACACTTGATTTTAACGTGTTCTTCAGGTACTTGAGTTCGACTTCGGGAATTATGGCATATCTCGTGGTTGTTGATGCATGTTTTGTTTGATAATGTGTTGGACAAACTTTTAAAACTATTCGGGACAGATGTAATAAGATCCATAAGGATCAAAACAACTTAACTCTGGTGTGGTTGTGACGAACTTTAAGAGACTATGTTTTAAAATCTATGTTTTAATTAAGTTAAATTGTCCAACATTTCGATGCATCATTCAGCAAGATATTAATGGGCACCAACTTCCGTCACCACTATGTTTATATTTTGCTGCGAAGTTTTTGGGGTGTGACACTTGATCTTGCACCAACAGACTCCCTTTAATTGTTGTTATCAATTTCTGGCAAACACAGATAATCATTAGTCACAAGTCATTTATCAACATGTAATAATATAGAAAAAGGGTTAGTTATTAAATTTTAATTATTGTTTTAAGAATTTTCACCTGGTAACAACACGCACACATATAAGGCCAGATCCTAGGTAGGGATGGTAAAAATACTTTAGCCTGACAGGTATATCTGAAACCCAACACAAATGGGATTGGTATACCTGATACCCGAAAGGTATTGGGGTGGGTAAGAGATTAGTTTTAAAAATTTTCGCGGGTATGGGTCGGATATGGGATTAGGTGATACCCGACCCGATTAACCAAAACCACATACCCGTTTACCCGAACTATATACCCGATCATATACCCGATTTTTTTAATTTATATTTTTATTTTTCATTGACATTTGTTTATTAGTGATTTATTTTAGTATGTTCATAATGTGAAAGAAAAAAAATCTTTTAGTATATGTTTTTGATAATACTATTTATATTTTATATGTTGTGAAGTATATAGATATAGGGAGCCGCTAAAATGAAAACCATCCCCAGTTGCGAGAACCACTCTCCACCAATCAAACCATGCCACATATACACTATTATTTTAAAACAAAAAGGGTTTTTTGGTAATTTACTCTATATGTCAAATCTGATTTATCTCTCTTACTGAAAAGGTCAGACATATAATTTGAATTTTGTTTCTCTCTCTTGTATCACAATCTCTCCATCTCTCTCTCGTGATTCATCTTCTTTCCCCTAAATACCCAAGCCAAAAATCCCCTTTAAAACTCTCCCACCATCAACAGATTGAATCTCTCAACTGCTCAAACACACACATATAAAAGCATCGGCATCCCCTTCTCCGCCACCACAACCACCCTTCTCCACCGCCCACAACCACCCTTCTCCGCCACCCACAACCTACCACACCACCCTGCCACCGCCCCCAGATCTGATGAAGGGAAGAAGAAGGGGGCGACGGTCACCACGACCGATGACGGTGAGATGAACGGTGGTGGGGGTGTAGGTTTTGATTCGATGAGTGACGGCGGTCACCATGGTCGATGACGTGAGATGAACGACGGTCACCGCGGCCGATGACGGCCGATGCTAGTGAGATGATTGGGTGTTTTTAAATAAAAATGAGGATGAGTGTTTTTTACAAAAATGGTAAGAATTTCAAGCCTTTGATTCCCCCTGTTGTGTTCTAAACGGAGATGTCTATGATGAACCTTTATCTCTGTTTTTGTTGTTTGAATCTTTGTTTTGAGTGGTGGGTAGAGGTGGTACCGATGATTGGGTGGTGGGTAGAGGTGGTGGCGGTTTTGGGGGTGGCCGGACTGTCACACCCCCAAAATCCACCATGCGGAGTATCACCGCCTGGAGGCGTGACATGACCAGGATCGAGCCACCAATCATATTGAACAACTCAATTAAGTAAATAAAACCAAACACAATACGATTGGTGACCAAAAGGAAGTAAACCAATTTTAGGTTAGCAGAGTTCAGATTTAAACAGCGGAAGCATAAAACGTGAAACCAAAACATCAGTCCATAGTTCATAAGTTTAAAGTCCAAAACGTAGGTTTAATAAGTTCGTATGGATTAAATATTTAACACGGGACATATTCCACAACAACCTTCTCCTCGTGCAAGCTCCAAAAGCATCTAGCGACCTGCAAAGCATGTAGCATCGAGTCAACAACAAAGTTGAGTGAGTTCACAGTTGGTTGTCCATTTTAGAGTTGTTTCCAAAAACGTAGTTTTAATCTTAATCAGCTATCTAGCTGTGGGGGTCACCCCATAGTTCGAAAACGTTTATTAGTTAACCATCCCATGTTCACCTTCCCTGGCTATCCAGCCCGGCACTCCGGCCGTGGGGAGCTACCCCATTATTTTAAACTACCAGACTCGTTTATCATATCGACTACTAACAAAAATCAATTGTGCCCTAGCGTCGGTGTCTATCGTCACCGACGTGCCATAGTCCATTAGTACACACCCGTCCAACTGGCACGGTGTGAGGTTTGTTAAACCTAATAGCGCTATTAACTAATGACCCGCTCGCCATAGCCTCGGCGATTAAGTCGATACAAAAAGGGAGGGACTTCGCTGATAGAGTTCTAGTCCAGTAAGTCTAATACGTCCCAATAGGACGAGGAATTTACATTCCTGAACACGTCTCAAGGACGAGGAATTCACATTCCTGAACGCGTCCCAAAGGACGAGGAATCCCTATTCCTGTACCCACTCCCATTCCCACCGGGAATTTACCATGCTTTGTAGAAAAGTGTGAACTCACCTCGGTTGCTCGGTTTGACTCTCACAAATAGCTAACAATCAAGGTTGGTCAATCACGTCCTAGTATGATTACCAGTTAGTCATTTAGTGGTTTCAAATAGAGCACAAAGTTCCTACACGTATCTATCACATAACATGCATCACTTTAACGGTTTATGCCCATATAAGTTTCCCATCCATTCCCCACTCATAAACAAACATACGATAATGCACATAACACATATGACACGTTATATCATTCACAGATAACCTACCCGACATTTAGATATGCAAATTACAACTTATGTCATTTCAGCATTAATATTCAAAACCGGGCTGTTTTCGGACATTTTAATAAAATAGTTAACTTATTCCAAAAATTCCCAAATTTTTACAGAATGTCTTAAACGATCCAAATATTATTGTGTAAAAATATCGGGTTCCAGTTCAGTACCAATATTTTATAAAAATTCATTTTCCGGACTGAAATTAGATTTATCTTTTTCTGACCGCTGTCCACGGAATAATTTATTTAAAATTCATCGAGAGTCCGATTTATGAAATTCCAGTGAGAGAATTACAAATACATTGGTGGTCATCTACAATACTAATTTTATGATCTAAATTTACACAGAACTCAAGTTATGGCAGAAAACAGAACGCGTATTTTTAGCAGCAAAAATGCAGCTCTAGCTGCTGTTACGAAACGACACTTTAAAAATAGTAAACAAAGTCCAAAAATTATGATTCCGGTGCCATTAGAACCGTATTTCATAATAACACGTTATAGACTCAAAATATCAGTTTTTTCTTGAGTTATGACCTGTTTACAGCCAACTGAAGTTGGCTGTAAAAGCTTGGACATATTCTGTTTTTCAGCCTTTAGCTTTCTAATTCGTGTTCGATTGATTCTGTTAACATGTTTAGTGATCACAACAACATCAAACGTCAATATTAACCAGCAAATCATCAGGAAATCAATCAAGAATCATAACAACACAAGATCTACATGATTTACACACATAACTTCTCTTCTTTATCCAACTTATTCATCTTTTGTCCAAGACTTTATGTTATGTTCTTTAGTGTTTCAAATTTTCAACCATTAAATCACTTATTAACCACCATAAACAAGATCAAGATGATGTTTAGAGGCACTTACTACTAGCTCAAGGCTAGGAAAGAAACAAGACGTAAACGAGGTGGATAAAAGAAATCTAGAGAGGTCCTTGCACTTCCGAAAGCACCAAGCTTGTTTGTTGATCCTATTGCACCTTTGAGTATAAGTAAAATGGCTAGAAAGAAACTTGATGATGGTGGTATGGTGGTTGATGGTTTCGGCCGAACAAGGGAAAGGAGAGAAGAAGAGAAAGTTGTTTGAAGTTGGGTTTTGTGAAATGGAAGTTCAAGTATTAGTGGATTAATTTATAATCCATGTCTTGCTATTAACCAACATATATTGTGTTCACTAGATATCAAACATAAGGATTAAAATAATCAAAGAAATCAAGGGGGTGTACTACCCCTTGTAACCATCATTTTAGGGGGGGGGGGGGTATGGTTGGGTTTTGATGATATAGTTAGGATATAGTTAGGATTAAAATGATAAAGTTAGTGTATTTTAGTGTGTGTTATAATATAAAGGGGGTTAGGGTATTCGGGGACCCTAACCAGTTCAGAAAAGTAAGAATAATGTCTTTGGCAATATTTTTATGCTCCGGGTAAAGTCCGGTTGTTCGGTTTGACACTGTTCCGTTAAAGTGCTTAATTAATCCGTAAAGTGTCCTATATATGTATTTTTGCAACGTTTTTAATTTTTAACAATCAGGAAGGCATACCGGACTATTTAGTAACTTTTCTGTATACTATTAGTATGTTAACAAATACATGTAAGCATAACACAGTAATCAGAGAGCAGTTAAATGATTCAGCACAGTCATCAAGTACTTTAATTAACATTAATAGATTGTACGGAATACATGTAAATTTGAGGGTTGTCACACGGACGGTGTTAGCGGCGGTGGTGTTGGAGGTGGTGGCTGTGTGAGTGCAGGTGTCGTCGATGTCGGAGGTTCTTTGATTATGTGGGTATTTGATTCTGTTGTTATTTTGGTATGTTTGGGGGTTGATTGGGGTTCTTTGATTCTGTGGGTATTTTGGTATGTTGGGGGTTGATTGGGTTTGGGGTTCTTTGATTCTTTTTTACGGCGATTATGTGGGTTTGGGGTTCTTTGATTCTGTTGATATTTTGGTATGTTGAGGGTTGATTGGGGTTCTTTGATTCTGTGGTATTTTTGTGATAACTGCAATTATGTGGGTTTTTTATCTGGTGGATTGGGCGGTGATGATGCAAAAAAAAACGTATATTTTGATGACGATGGCGCGACAAGGATGGTGGAGGGTAGGTTTTTTGAACCTGCAACCCCACTTTACAGTCTTGATTATTGGAAACTCTGAGCCAAACCCCGTTTTTTTCAAGAATCTACACATTGTTTTTGATTTTTGTTGTTGGTTTTTTATATTTTTTTTCAGTCGATGATGATAAGTTCAATCTATCTGAGACACCGCGATTTTTGGGTGAGTTCATTTTGTGCAAAAAAGATTTTGTAAAAAAAAAAAAAGTAAATCGTAAAACTTTTTATTTATGTAAATTGTAAATCGTAAAACTTTACGTAAAAATTTTAATGTAAATTATATAACGCGAAACTTTAAAAATTTAACGTAAAACGTTTTTATGTAAAACGTAAAACTTTAAAATTTTTACGTAAAACGTAAAATTTTACGTAAAATTTTTATCTCGTAAAACGTAAAACTCTACGTAAATTGTAAAACATAAAACATTTTCCTTTAAAACGTAAAACCAAAAACCTTTTTTATGTAAATTGTAAAACGTACAACGTAAACTTATATGTAAAAAATTAATTCCGCAAAACGTAAAACGTAAAACATTTTCATGTAAAACGTAAAACTTTTTTTATGTAAACTGTAAAACGTAAAACGTAAAACTTTTTAACGTAAAACGTAAATTTTTATGTAAAAAAAATTAATCCCGCAAAACGTAAAACGTAAAAATTTGAGGTAAAAATTTTTATCCCGTAAACCGTAATTTAAAAAAAATGTTTCTTTACATCCGTAAAATTCTTTTGTTAATTTTTTTTACAACCGTAAAAAGCGGCGCGTAAAAAACGGCGAGTAAAAACGAGGTGAAAAAACGGCGTGTAAAAACGGGGCGTAAAAAACGGCGCGTAAAAACGGGTCGTAAATACGGCACGTAAAAAACGGCGCATAAAAACGGGGCGTAAAAAAAATTGGGCGTCAACGGGGGCGTCAAAACGGCGTGCAAAAACGGCGCGCAAAAAAACGACGCACAAAAAAAATTTTGTTTTGTTAAAAAATATGAATTTAAAATGGTTTTTAATAAAAAAAAATTATGTTTACATTAAAATAACAAAAGACAAAAAAACGGCGCACAAAAACGGCGCGCAAAAAACGGCGCACAAAAGAAGTAATAAAAAATAATAAAGACAAAAAGACAAAAAAAAATAAATTTACTAAACTGCCCCCTTTTACATTAAAATATTAAAAACATAATAAGACAAAAAATATTTAATATTAATTTTAACTACTTTTAATCTCATCCATCAATCTTGAAGATCTAATGGTTGTAAAGTGGTTCTCTCGGTTCTCACAACTGGGGGGTGGTTTTCATTTTAGCGGCCCCCTATAGATATAAGTGCATAAGTATTAGAAAGTTATAACTGATTTATGATATAACCTATATGTATGTGATTTATATTTTTTTTTTGTTTATAATAGTTGTTGTAAGAATAAAATTATATAATAATTATAATAGTAAATAAATATATTTGGAAATCCTAACGTACATATTTTAATAAACTAATGGGTATATCCGATACCTGATGGGTACTTACTCGACAAATTTCCGACGGGTATTAGGCTGGGTATGAGACATGATTTTACAACCAGATATGGGCATAAGATTACCAATACCCGACCCGAACCCGAACCCGACCCATTACCATCGCTAGTCCTAGAAAAGGTGGGAATGAACCAATGCATGTCACATGTTCAAGGGGTGAGGTGTAACAAGTCCAAGATAAAATTTCAACGTGGATGTGCACATAACCCATGTACAAAAACAATACTCGATTTGAAAGTATCACCTAAGTGAATAACATGACAAAAAAAAAAAAGAACTCTGTGTTGAAAATGGCACCAAGATGTAAAATACAAAATCAACCTAAAACACCATATTGAAAAATGACGTTTTTAAACATATATGTTCAGTGGGAATTTTTTCGTGGGGTGTAAAATGTTTTTATAACTTTTAGGTCGCCTAGATATATAAATAAAAAAATTGATTCGGGTCGGGTCATGTAAAACAAAAAAATATCAAACTAAAATTTATATAATCATAAAAACACGTCAAACGTTGTTACAAACATATTTAAAATGTCGTCATACGGGTTTTTATTTTTTGAAACATATCCATAACATCATCTATAGTTACTTTCTTAAGTAAGTCCTTCTCTATATAACAAACTCATGCTATAAAGACTAGAACAACCCCAAATTACCTCAAAACACATAAAAGTTTAATTTTTTTAACTCATCTTATTATCTTATGAGTCTTGAACATTTTTTTATATAAATTCATAACATTTTTTTCTAAGCGGTGCAGACGAAAATGTCCAAGGGGTGCGGATGAAAATTTCCAAGGGGTACGGTCGAGATTTTTCGCGGAAATTCCACTAAAATTTTTCTTTTTCAAAGAGTGCGGCCGCCCACCTACACTATAGGGTAGGTCCACCCCTGTACATGTTATAACTCAACGCTTAGAAAACAAAATGCCATATTGAAATTGTCACTTGGTTTAAACATCATGACTAAAATAAAACTCCATGTTGAAAAGATGGCTCCAAAGACGTAACTTTCCACCTGTAAGTGCAAAACACCATGTATATAATAACCTGGTCCTAAGATACCATATGTAAATTCGCACCCAGTCGTAAAAGACTATTTACAAACGCCATGTAAAAGAGTATTTACAGACGCCATGTTCATACATACGACACTTTTTTAATATAGCAATTCCATAGTCAATTGAAAATAACGCTCGTTATTTTGGTGCATTTTTTTTCAAAACAATAGTAGCACAAAAAAATATATAAACGTTCAAAAAGAGAGGAACTTGAATGTGACTTGCAAGTGTATGTAGAAAGTCAACAATGTTTGTCAATTACTCAATTCCCATCATACCCTTGCCCTGCAAATTCCCTCTTTGACATGGTGCGCTTATCACCATCCAACCCGACCTAATTACCCGAAAATATATACTTGCTTGCCTGAACCTTATACCCGAACGATACATATCCCCAAATTATTTTAATTTGTATTTGTTTTTTCCTCGACTCTCGTTTCATAATGCTTCATTCTAATACCCTCGTTAATTTGAAAATATTTTTTAAGATACATATCTTGATGATATTATCTAGATTTGTAAGTTATGAATACAAAATTATCTTTTGACCATCATGATATTTACATATTTTACACTTTTATCGTGATAACGATATGCATGTAATTAATCATATTTTAACTTATTCTAGTTATTTAGAATATAAAATTGTATAAAGATTAGAATTGTAAGAACAAAATTATTTGGAAATGGCCACGGGTATTTTTTTATAAAAGTATTGCATCTTTAATACCTGACTGGTAATTGCACAACATTTATCTAATGAGTATTAAACCAGATATAAGGACATTATTTTACATAAGAAAATGAGACTGAGATTATTAATACCGACACCGTGATATGAATGGTTTTATCATTATTTTGATGACTATTATTGTGGTACATTATCTATTCCATCATTTTGTCGTTCTATCATTTTAAAAAGGTGCCAATTTAGCCCGGTAATTGTATTTTAAACTTTAATGATTTATTTAAAGAGAGGCGTCCAATAATATCCAAAAAGTTGTGTGGATAACTTCACTGAGTGGGTTTGCTGGCTGACTCAGCCTAGCAAATCTCGTAGAAACCCAAACCCTTCTAGAAGAATTCAACAGTGGTCGCTTCCTATTGGACTATTCCATGGGATGTACATGCGGGGCCCACATTATCGTTTAGCTATTCAAGGTCTCGCCAAAGTTGAAAATTCTCTTTTGGTTTTCAAAGCTTCTACGAAATAAAACATTTATGATTTTATATATAAATAATATTTATTCAAACTATGATAAAAGTTAGGATATAATAGATCACAAAATATTTACTCAGACTATGATAAAGTTAAGATATAATAGATCACAAAGTATAAAACAATAAATCGTAAAATATAACACAATGCTGAAAAATATAAAACAATACGGAGAAAAAAAAAACACAATAAATCGCAAAAAAAGCACAATTACGATAAATAAAAAAGACACAATGATTCAAATAAAAATTAAAAAATTTACAACGTAAAAGTCCAAAAGCGAAAACCTAAAATTTAAGAACGAAGAGTTTGACGAAACAGTTCCAATCCGCTAGAATGAAATGAAATATTTTCTAGATTTTCGAGAGAAGAGGAAGTAGATACATACCATGTTGATTAACGAGAAATACTTACCTTTATCTTCCTTTTTACCTTTGTGGGGGTTAACTTGCCTTTCCTCTTGGAACGCTCCTTCCTTACTTTTTTTAACGATGAATTTGGGTTACTGACGGACCTATAAAGCATCATCATGTCACCAGCTGAATCACCCAATCATATCCATCTTCACTAGGCTATAGTGCTTATACACCAATTCAGGAGGAAACCCAATAAATCTAGGAAACCCCCCCGTGGGAATTCAACCCAGAACCTAATAGTCTTTAAGCCTTATCCCACCCCAAGATGCCACTAGACTACAATGTCATGGGCCTTTCCTTGCTTTTATTGGGCGTTGAAACACGACCCGTGTCTAGCCAAACATAGCCCATGGTCACTTCCAGGCAAGAGGTCTCTTTTTCTGTGTCTTCCGGTTCACTGTTGGACGAGACACGACCCGTGAGACACGGCATGTGGTAACTTTTGCACAACATGAATTTTCCTCAAAATCTGCAAGGTGATCGTTAGTTTCATTTTCCTTTTCGCACAAATGGACACAATTAATTAAGTACTCGATTTTGTGTCATTTGGACGTGTTTTTTGTTTTGAGTTTTATTTTTCTTTAATGTATTTTTCTTCGGATATTACCTCCCTATTAACATATTCCAAAGCTTTTATTTCTTCGCTAACATCATGTAAACTTGGAACTTGAGGTTCAGTAAACTCCGAAGAATACCTTCATCAATTTCGGGTTCTGGTTCCATAGGTGGATGATTTTATTGTGAAATTGGGACATCTGCAAAAACGTAACAGTTTCGTTCCGTATGCAGTCACCCATAAATCATACCACGGTAGTTGTATGAAAAGTTTGATTAAAAAATCATTTCATTTAATGCTAGTTTTTTTCTCTTTTTTTCTAAAAAAAAATAAATTTTGCTATTGCGCTCGAGGCATGGCCCGTGTTGCCACACTGTTTATCTTCTCTATCGATTAAAATTAGCGGGTTTGATTTACGATATTTCTGCAAATTGTAAT
The DNA here is from genome assembly GCA_030545235.1 of Helianthus tuberosus. NCBI lineage: Eukaryota > Viridiplantae > Streptophyta > Magnoliopsida > Asterales > Asteraceae > Helianthus > Helianthus tuberosus. The sequence goes on from CM060419.1 coordinate 5,551,673, forward strand.
ATTTTTCACACTGAAAATTCTTATAAATTATGATGTTCGGAGGTAACAAAGCCCATCAAAACAAACCTGATGGGCATGCCAGAAACCCTAGACATTTGGGACAGATAATAAGACATATATTGGTTAAGGAATTACTTTAATAAATATGCACAAGTTTAAGACATGTATAATATTTGGTAACACCCATTCGATTATCCGACCTTGTCTGTATCGAAACCAAATATAAAAATGTATTATGTAATCTTAAAAATGTAACTAATATATATATATATATATATATATATATATATAGGGAGAAGATCATGCGAGAACCACCTCTTATTGCGAGAACCGCGAGAACCAATGTGAACACAACAAAAAATGCCTAAAATAGCTAAAAATCACACAAAAATTTTTTTTTTGAATTTTTTAATATTTTTTATAAAAAAATCGCTACTTTTCGAAGCAAAAAAAAAAAAAAAAGAGTAAACTGCAATTTTATCCCCTGTGGTTAGGGGGCATTGGCAGGTCTCCCCCCCCCCCCCCTAAGGAAGTAATTGCAGTTTTACCCCCCACTGTTTGGGGTTATGTCGCATGTTTACCCCCCCTGACCATTTCAACGTTAGATGTTACCGTTAGTTAGGTTGAAAAGTCCAAACTACCCTTCATCTTCTCCATTAATAAGCCCTAATTGATCTTGTTCTTCAATTGCTCTTCAATTGCTCTTCAATCGACCTCAAGCCCTCAATCACTGCCTTGAAAATGCCTTCATCTTCGTCGTCTGTGCTTCGATTCAAGGGCAAGAGTCAACATTCAGACATCATATGTCCATGTGGTGCGAAAACAGTGGTGAAACAATCAGCATCAACAGCTAATCCTGGTCGTTGGTATATTCGATGTGTAAGTTTCTTCTGTTTTATGCTTATTGAATCTTAACTTTGTTGGATAGTGTTGCTTATGATGTCCGATAATAGGTTGGAGGATGTGGATTCCTAAGATGGGCTGACAAAGGTGAAGAACAGGGATGTCCGGTTTGTGGAGAGGTAATGCCTGGTTTAATCATTGACTTGGCTAACTGCAAAGAACAGTTGGGTCGGTACAAGAATGGAGATGTGTTGAAACTGAAGATGTACTTTGTGATTACTTGGTTGTTGATTGTTCTACTGTTTTTGGTTAGGTAGTATAATGTTGACAAATTGGATTTGGTTGTGTATCTTGACTGCTTGTAATTATACTTTTGAGTTCTATACTTTTTGATGCAATGGTCTTTTTCAAGTTCTTATTATATGTTTGTGTTGGTAGCCTTCTTGTAATTCTGTAGGTAAGGATGTTGAGAATGAGAAAGATGTTGGTAAGGATGAAGACACAGATGTTGGTAAGGATGAAGACAAAGAGGTTGGTAAGGATGAAGACGTCGTTGCAGCCGAACAACCAGACAGTTATGTCTACTTTGAGGATCAAGAGTCTGAGATACTCAGACGTTACATGGAGCAAGCAACAGATTATGAAAAGTTATTCGGAGATCCGACAAAGGATTATGACCCTGAAGTGCTTGAACATGCATGGGATTACACATATTGGGATGAAGATGATGATTGGTACTTTGACCCATATGAAGGGGAGCAGGGTTCTGATTCGGATTGGTCTTGTTTGGATGATTGTCACTGGAAATAGGCTAGATTTTGTTTGGTTTTAAGTTTGTATGTTGGACATCTTATTTGTACTAAATGTTGCAATGTAATGTAATCGAATCACTTTCCGCCTCTTAATTGTACCAAAATGGTCATGGTACTTGTACCAATTATCCAAACATGTTGCAAACCAATTATCCAAACCTGCTGCAAATTTATATAGGCTGCAAATGGATCATATGGTCAAAACCTGCTGCAAATGTACCATGCCAGTTATAAAGAACTCAAAACCTGCTGCAAATGGATCATATGGTCATTTTGACCATATAAACTAGTCAAACCTGCTGCAAATGGATCATATGGTCATTTTGACCATATAAACTAGTCAAACCTGCTGCAAATGGATCATATGGTCATTTTGACCATATAAACTAGTCAAACCTGCTGAAAATGGATCATATGGTCATTTTGACCTTATAAACAAGTCAAACCTGCTGCAAATGGATCATATGGTCATTTTGACCATATAAACTAGTCAAACCTGCTGAAAATGGATCATATGGTCATTTTGACCTTATAAACAAGTCAAACCTGCTGCAAATGTATCATATGGTCATTTTGACCTTATAAACAACTCGAACCTGCTGCAATTGACCAACATGGTCATTTTAATATAAACATAACATTGTATTAACCAAACCAAACATAAAGTTACAAACCAACCAAACATTGTCTTGAACAAAGTTGACAAACCTAACAAACATTGTCTAAACTTACAAACCATCCATCACTCATCAAGATTGTAAACTGGTGCACCTTGAGTGGCAGTGTGTGATTCCTGTGAAGCAATGGATTGTTCAGCCCCTTGTCCTTTGCAGCTCCTGACATTGTGACCCATATTCCCACATTTACCACACCTGATGCTACTACCCTTTCTGGTCATTTTACCTCCTTTGTCGAACTCTTTCTCAAGTTCTTTTTCACCATATGCCTTCTTTCTTTTCTTCTTTGGCCTTCCAACTTGTGTATGATGCTTAGGTGGGATGAGTGTTGTTGGACACCCTGAAGGAGTCCACATCTCCGGCCCGTTGATTGGCTCTATGACATTGTAATAAACTTTCTTCCATGTTGACAGCCAATACACTTCATCCACCCACTCTTCTGGTATGCCAGCATCAATGCTATTCCTTGACATATCCCATATGGCTGCAACTGCATGTTTGCAAGGCATCCCGGTCAAATCCCACTTCCTGCATGCACATGTTTTATGTTTAACATTCACAACACACTGTGATCTCAGACCTGTGACTTGATACTTGTCCGAATCAACCATTAAAACAGACATTTCAGCAGCCTGTTTCTTGATCTCATCGAAGACCTCAGTGGCATGAGGAGTCAGTGGCCCCATACACTTTGCTTGTAATTTCTTGACATTCACTATCCTCTTGGTCATGTACTCCCGAATGAATTCTAGGCATGTGATAATCGGCTTGTCCCTTGCTCCTACGATTTGTCTGTTAAAAACCTCACATATGTTGTTCAGCAACATATCACATTTAGCTCTTCCAGAAAAATATGCTCTTGACCAAGCGGTGAATGGGATCTCATTCAGCCAGTCATACATGGCTCGTTCGGTTGTCTTAATTTCTTCCATAGCTTTGTTAAAGTATGGAATAGATGTCTTCCTTCCGGCTGACCAAAGCAAATTCTTGTAAACATCTCCACGCCACTTGGATTTCATGTTCTCATGAATGTGCCTCAAACAAAATCTGTGCTCAGCATTAGGGAAAACGGCTAGCATAGCAGGAATCAGACCCTGTGATACCAAATGAAATTAATGACACTATTTTGCAAGGTTTTAATTAACAATTAAGAACATATTACCTTTTGTCTGTCACTGATGAAGGTGAAACAAGAGTCTGCCGTACACTCTAGGTCATCTCTCAACAGTTGCAAAAACCATTTCCAGGTTTGTGTTGTTTCTGCCTCAACCAGGGCATAACAAACTAGATATATGCTATTGTTCCCATCAATACCAACAGCACTCAAGATCTATCCAGGAAATGGACCTTTCATGAAACAACCATCCACACCCAGCAATGGTCTCCCAATCATCTTAAATCCTCTCATCATAGAGGCAAAACAAAAATAAACCCTTCGAAACTGCCTTGTAGGACTAGCTGGGTTCCCACATGGCTCCACATCAATTTTAATTGTACTACCTGGGTTGGCTTTTAGAAGTTCATCACAGTATGACCTTAGCAGACCATACTGTTCTTGGTAATCACCATAGATCTTTGTAGTTGCTATCCTCTTAGCTCTGAATACCTTATGTAGTGATACTTCAAGTTGATGCTTCCGAAGCAGTTGACTTTGGATTGCTTGAATTGGCATGTCTGGATTGCTTTCAATCATAGGTTGGATCTCTCTGGCAATCGAACTCATTTTGTACAAAGAAACGGCCCTTGTTGTCAAACAATTGTGTTGATTATGAATGGTCTTCACACACCACTGGTCCTTGTCTGTGTTCCTTGAGATGTGAACTGCCCAAGGACATGTGGGCTTGGTATGCCTTTTGAGGTGCTTATATTTTTGCCCTACTTTGGTGCATTTACTACTTTGCCCCTCTTCTCCTTTATTTTTTACATGACCAAGTAGTGGTGGATTGCTTCCAAAACATACTACCCTATACCTTAACAATTCATTTTTTTGAATAAAAACATCCCTCCTTGCCTTAAGAGCATAATCTTTCACCATCCGATTCATCTTTTTCTTGTCATTAATAAGCTGACCAATGTAGAATGGCAGATCATTTGGACCTTTTGAAGCACTCTTGTTTCTCCTCATTATCTTCCTAGCAACCTTATCTCTAAGGGTTGAATTGTCATCCGATCCACTTTCAAAATCCTCCAAGTCAACAGGCACATGACCTTCATCAGTTCTGTCATCATCATGATCCTCATCACCTGAACCATCCAACTCTTCCCTAGTAAAATCAACATTAGCCCTGAACCTCTGCATATCCACCTCTATTTCATAAACCAAATTATCTTCTTCAACATACTCATAATCAGGATCATAATCAGGATCACTACCTTTACTCTCTTCTTCATCACTTCCTTTACTCTCTTCTTCATCTTCATTCATACTATAATCCTGATTATTTATTGTAAATGATGCTGGCACAATTGCTTTACATGCCCCTACAGGACCTTCACTTGTATTTTCCAATATTGTTGACATCCGGTGTTCAACATACATGTCTATGATGTGGACTCCTTGACGCACATGATCGAAGATAGGCTCTAAGTCAACATCACATTTTAATGTCCTAAGACCAAAATCCAACGAACAATACGGTTCCTTGTAATGAATGCAGAAAAACAAACCATCATTGTATCCTAATTTCTTAACAATCTCCTCTAAAACATCAGTATTCAACACTCTAAAATCTACATGATCAATGTAGCTCATCTTCCCACCAAAGTATTGCCTATTTGGGTTTTCTACAAAATTTCCTCCATGGTGAAATTTAATGGTAAATTGAGATTGGGTTTCTCCTGTAAACACACATCAACAACAAATTAATACCGAAAAAAGTTAACATCTTACCAAATTCAGACCCTTTGAACTTGCATGTCACATACGGTACATTTCACCCGGTTCGAAATACTGATCTTCAGCTCGTATCTTCCACATTCGAACATCCATGCTCGTAACAGACTTCAAATCTGCTGTATCTGTTGAAGAATGCCTGGTTTCGCCTGTGCGGAGGTCTTCAATTTCGACTTAGGTTAACTTCAGGGTTTCAATGTGGTGAATTGTTGATTGAATGAGGTTGCAGGTCAACAGGAAAGCCAAATTACCTAATTGCCCCTTGACCATTAACAGAAATCGCTAACATCTAACGTTGAAATGGTCAGGGGGTAAACATGCGACATAACCCCAAACAGTGGGGGGTAAAACTGCAATTACTTCCTTAGGGGGGGGGGGGGGGGGTAGACCTGCCAATGCCCCCTAACCACAGGGGGTAAAATTGCAATTTACTCAAAAAAAAAAATTAAAAATTTTTTTTTTTTTTTTTGGCTTCGAAAAGTAGCGATTTTTTTATAAAAAATATTAAAAAATTCAAAAAAAAAAATTTTAGATTTTTTTTTGATTTTTTAGATTTTTTTAGGTTTTTTGGGGGTTTAGTTTTTAGCATTTTAGCTTGGGGGGGGGGGGGTTAGGTTTTTTTAGGTTTTAGTTTTTAGCATTTAGCTTGGGGGGGGGGGGGGTGGGGGTTGGGTGTTTTTAGGTTTTTTTTTAGGTTTTTTTAGCTATTTTAGGTTGTGTTCACATTGGTTCTCGCGGTTCTCACAATAAAGGTGGTTCTCGCATGAGCTCCTCCCTATATATATATTTATATAGGGGAGGGTTCATTGGGGAACACTAAAAAAGTGGGGAACAGGGGAACACTTTTAAAAATTATACTTAACATGTTAAAAAAAATATTTTTCTAATTTTTTTCGGCGCTTTTTCTTATAAATACAAGTAGAAACATTTTTCATAAAAAAATCAAAAACTAAAAATATAAAAAAAATGTTTAAAAAACAGTTATATCTTATAGAATTAACTTAACATGTTAAAAATATTTTTTTTTTAATTTTTTTCAGCGCTTTTCTTTATAAAAAGAGGAGAATCCAGTCGAGTAAAAAAATATTTTTTCTAAAAAAATTTTTTTTTAGCCTTTTTTTAATTTTTTTTTAATATTTTTAGTTTTTGATTTTTTTTATTAAAAATGCTTCTACAAGTATATATAAGGAGAAGCGCCGAAAAAGATGTTTAAAAAATTAATTTTTAACATGTTAAGTTAAATTTTTAAGAGTGTTCCCCGGTTCCCCACTTTTTTAGTGTTCCCCAATGAACCTCACACTATATATATATATATATATATATATATAGGGATCGCTAAAATGAAAACCACCTCTAGTTGTAAGAACCATGGGAACCACTTTTTAACCCTTAAATCAACTAGATGGATGGATGAGATTAAAAGTAACTAATATTAATATTAAAAGTTTTTTGTCTTATTATGTCTTTAATACTTTAATCAAAAAGGGTATTTAGGTAATTTTGTTTTTTTGTCTTATTAGGTTTATTGTTTTTTAATACACTTTTGTCCTATTGCATTAAATGTTTTTTTTTTTTTCTAAAATCAGTTTTTTTTTTATTAAACAAATATATTGAAATCAGAATTTTTGATAAAAAAAATTTACGTGCGTTTTTTTACGACCCGTTTTTTACGCGCGTTTTTTACGACCCGTTTTACGCTCCGTTTTTTCACGCCGTTTTACGACCCGTTTTTTACGACCCGTTTTTACGAGCCGTTTTACGACCCGTTTTACGCCCGACTTTTTCATGCGTCGTTTTTCCAACGCGCCATTTTTACGTTAACGTTTTTTACGTTTTACGCGTCGGTTTCTTACGTTAACGTTTTTCTACGTTTTACGCGTCGGCTTTTTACGTTTTACGTTTGGCGCTGTTTTTTACGTTCCGTATTTTACAGCCCGTTTTTTTTTCAAAAAAAAATTTACGTTTTACGGGATACGTTTTACGTTAAAAATTTATACGTTTTACGTAAAATTTTTTACGTTTTACATTTTACGTTAAAACTTTTAAGTTTTTACGTTTTACGTAAAACTTTTTACTTTTTACGTTAAAACTTTATACGTTTTACGTTAAAACTTTTAACGTTTTACGTTATACGTAAAACTTTTTACGATTTACGTTTTACGTTAAAAATTTTACATTTTACGTTAAAAAGTTTACGTTAAACTTTTTACATTTTACATTTTACGTAAAACTTTTTATGTTTTACGTTTTACGTAAAAAATTTTAAGTTTTACGTTTTACGTAAAACGTTCTACCTTTTATCTAAAAAGTTTTTTACACAAAACGAACGCACCCAGCAAATCGCTACTCGGTAGGTGTCTCAGATAGATTGCTATCATCATCGACGCCTCAAAAAAAAAAAAAAAAAAAACAAACAAAAATCAAAAGAACGAGTGGATTTCTCGAAAAGACGATGTTTTGGCTCAGATTTTCCGATAATCAGAGGCTGCAAAAGTGGGGTTGCAGGTTCAAAAACCTACCCTCCACCGTCCTTGCCGCGCCATCGTCATCTAAATTTACGTTTTTTTTCATCATCGGCGCCCAAATCGACCATATCAAAACCCACAGTTTTTTTTTTCACTATCCAAACATTCAACACATTCGAAATCACTAATCAAACATTCAACACATTCACAAAATCACCAACATTCAACACATTCACAAATCACCAACAAAACCCATCAAAACCCCTAACATATCAAAAAACCATCAGATTCAAAAAACCATCAGATTCTAGAGAGAGAAACCCACAAGAAATCAACACCCACTAAATAAGATCAAGAGCAGAAACACCCCCAATATACCCACTAATAAAATCATTCAAGAACACATGTGAAGAACACATGTGAAGAACACAGGCCAAGAAATCACCAGAAAATCAACTAAACCCAGAAAAAAAGAAGAACACAGGCCAAAAAAAATACCAGAGAAATCATCAACTCGTCGGGAGGAGACCAGGGCCTCAGCCGCTCACGGCGGTGCTGCCGCCGGCCCACCACCCAGCCGTCGAACCACCACCACCAGCCTCTAACCCACTGTTAGAACCACCTCCGCCGACCAACCACCACCGTAACATGTATGGGGTTAGAACGATCTTGAGAGAGAGAAATTAGGGGGTGAAGGACACCAATGTCATAGATCTGGACACCAACAACCACAAAACATCAAATCGGAGCTCGCTACCCCCCAATCGGAGCGGTGATGACGGCGGTGGTGCATGTAAGTTATGGAGGAGGCCAGGAGAGGTGAGGGTGTTGGGGTTTCTTCATGAAGAAGAGAGAGGTGATGGATTTTTTGAATGTTTCTGAAACAATTTTGAGAGAGAGATATATGAGAGGTTTTTGGATTTTATGGGGAGTGATAAAAGTCAGACATTAATAGGAGAGAGGAGAGAGGAGATGGAGAGATTAGACATTTATAGGAAATGACCATATTACCCCTTCTCCTGATTGGTTGAGAGTGGTTCTCGCGGTTCTTACAACTGGAGGTGGTTTCTATTTTAGCGGCTCCCTATATATATATATATATATATATATATATATATAAACGGGATCAGGAGAAAACGTTCAAAAGTGTGAGAACGCTTCCTGGCCTAACATGTGTCACGCCGCTTAGAGAAAGGCGGAGGGGCTTTTTTGTCCTTTCATATTTCTTTTTTATTAACGCGTGTCCCTTCATCTTTCCATTATTTTGGCGTTTTAAGTATTGTTTTGCCGTTTTTATTGTTTTTAGATCAGGATGCAGGCTTTTAATGTAAAAAACATCAGTAATTTTCTTGATTTTATTATATCAAGTGTTTTGCCATTTAGGATACAGTCCTATAATGTGACAGGCAATTATGACGTTTTGAAAAGATAAATAAATTTCAATTTTCCATGTAGTGGCATTAATATAACTATAATATTTTGGCAATAAATGATACCGTCTCTTTATTTTACTGTTTCTTTTCAATTTTCATTGTCAATTAGTGTTGATTTTTCCAGTAATACATTGTTTGCGTTTTTTGGCGTTTTATATAGCAACCTCGTACTTTGCTAGCATTCGTTCTCACAGTTTTCAAACTATTAGGCGTTTTGGTGTTTGTAGTTTTTGGCGTTTTATACTCAATTTTTTTTTAAATAGCAGAGAATTAGATGATAAACAACAAGGAATTACATAACAAACAATAGAAAATGAAAAAAAAATTAAAAATTATAATCTAATTTCTCATTCAAATCTTCACTGTCATCAGCCTCTTCTACTTTAACCTTTTTGGCGTTTTGAACCTGTTTTTGAATGCCTTATGTAGATCCTTATTTTCCTACATAACGGACATCTTTAGAAGATGCTTATTTTTTGTGGCATCCTTTATGGTGGGTGGATATATATTTGTTTGATGACATGTTAAAGACCAACGCCTGCTCAAATGTATTGATCTGTCACACCCCTTTCTTAGGCAGAAGCACGAGGTGTGATCTTGAAAGATTCTCATTGCATACGAAAGGTAAACATACTACATGCTCGTAAAATAACTCCAAATGCCATTATCATTGCATGATTAAAACGTAACATAAGTTAAATGTTTACATCACAAGACAGCATATTGTTTGAAAGGTTTACAACTTTATTTTAAAGACGAACGTCGAGAACTTGGTTCTTATATCCCACATAGGATGAAATATAATAACCAATTCCCACAAAAACCGACATCGGAGTCTTGACAAAAGATAGCTAATAACATAAACAACATCCAAGAGCAAGAGTATGACCGCGCCCACTTTAGTTACCTGAAATACATGTGAGTTTTGGAAAATCGTCAACATAATGTTGGTGTGAGTTCATGCAGTTGTTGTAATAAATGCTAATACTTGTATAAAAACATTGTATGTATTTTGTTTAGTCGTATCTGAAACTGTGTCTTGTAATTGTAAGGAATACGAGATCGCTAGTGGTTTGCAAGGTCACTAACATGTGTAACGACATAGGAAGCATCCAAACCATAGGCATTTTTAGTTGTCGATTCACGACTAGAGACACAAAAGCACTCCAGGTAGCACGTGGCCCAGAGTGTGGCTGCCTGAAACCCATTAGATCTAACCTTTTGTTCTGTGGTCTAGGTATATTGTTGATTAATGGTGCTTATGGCACCCTATTCGTCACATGATCTATAGTACCATTCCTTAGTTTTGTAATCATCATACCAATTGTAAACATTGTAACATTTGTAACATGTATTTCACCCCCGAAGTTATAAAACTGAAAACAGTTAAAAGAAAAAGGGGGACATGAACTCACAACTTTGCGTATCCTGCGCCGTAAACTTCACCGATTGGTTTTTATAGCGTCGTGACCTATACGTGTTTTATTAACGTTAGTCACTGGTCTTGTATCACACAAGTACAAGTCACCATCTTTTATGTATGTGTTCTTTGTTGTTAAAAATAATATATTTTTAACTATGTATCTTACTTATATTATTTTCCCAAAAATAAATATAAGTATTTTGTATTTTTCACCAAAAATCAAGACTTTGGTTCTTATTATATTCCGGAATATTTTGTAAGTTACATTATTTCGTTCGGTTTCCCAATAATATATGTGTAACTTATATATTTATTCCTTGTGATTTTTTGTAACCTTTTGGATTGTAGATTTCATAGTATTTGTTAAGTTATATTATTTTATCCCTAAAATAACATAACTATTACACAAGTATACAAATATTCACACAAGTGTCTTTATATATATATTCTAAATATATATTTACCCATTTTATTTATAAAAACCAATCCTCCAATATTTGTATTTTTGTTACAAAAATTATGGCAAAGTTTATATTGAAGACTTATGGTTGAAATATACTTGTAAACATTTGTTTGAAAATATTTTTCTAAGTGTTTATATTTTTAGAAAATTTTGCAATAGTTTCCCTTAAAAATGGAGGTGTCCATGCTATCAAAGCATATCATTTTCTTTTTAAAATCATCACAAACAATCAACAATCAACCCTAAGCAACTTACACTTACCAAGTGCCAAAACAATGCTATTTACATATCAATCATGAACTTGAACTTTCATAAAAACTTGTAGTATCTTGGTAGTGTGTTTAGTAGGTTTAGTTACCCTTTAAAAAGCGGTTATTTGTTCGTAAATCTAGTTCTTGTAAGGTTTAGTCTTTTACAACTTACTAGATGATTTTTCCAAAAATCATTCCTTTGAATTTTTCTTGTAAACAATGTATTCTTATACTTGTTTCACCACTAGAAACATGGTTAGTTTCTTTAAAATCAATGTTTATGTAAATCTTGTGATTTAACTTAGATTCTTGAGAAAACTAGTTTTGAAATCATCCAAGTTTATGACTAGTAATATATTTACATACTTCATCATTCACAAAAATCATTTTCATTCTTCAAGTTCATGTAATCATAAAGCATGATGATCTTGGTCTTTCACAAGATCACCACCTTAACTCACTAGATCATGTGTTAAATCACAATCTAGTAGGTTTCATATGATGTTTAACATCACTAACACCAATCATCAATCATCAAGAAGTAAATCAACACCATTCAACATGTATTCTTATGTTATTAAGCTTATGTTAAAGTATCATGATCATGTTCTTTAGTGTTCTTCAAGATTAACAATGTTCATCATCTTTTAACCAACTAAGTATGAAATAACAAGAGATTATAAGGGCCTTACTACTAGCTCTATGGCTAGGGATGAACACAAGAGGTTGAAGATGACAAATGTGTTGGATAAAAGAAAATGGGAGAGGTCCTTCAAGATCCACAAGCTCCACACTTCTCAATCGAGCTTCTAACACCTTGTGAGGACTTGAGATTGCATGAAAGTGAGATGATGATGGTGGTGTGGTTGTTGCTTGTTCTCGGCCGAAAGGAGAGAAGGGAGGGAGAGAGAGATATGTGTGTTAGTGGGTGAAAGTTGAATGAGATTAATGATCCTCCATGTCCTTCTTATACACATGTTTAGGAAATAACCAATGGATAATATGCTACTTAAGTACAAGACATAATCTTTACTAAATCAAATAAGATCAAGTGGAATCAAGGAAGATCTTTGGGAAATCAAGGGTGGGTCCACACCCTTGTGACCGTGAACATGAGGGGGGGGGGGTGTTTCTTGGTTGGTGTTTGATGGTAAGTTAAGTTAATTAGTTAGATTTCAAGTGTATAAGTTAGGTGTTATGCATATGATGTGTTATATAGTGTGTTAGGGTGTTCGGGGATCATAACTAGCTCAGAAACACCAAAACAATGCTTCTAGTATAATTTTGATGTTTCGGGTAGTGTCCGGTTGTTCGGTTAGATACCGGTCCGTTAAAGTGTGAAACTATTTCGTTTAGTGATCTTTAAGTACCCTTTTGTGACATTTTTAATTCCCGACACTTAGGGAAGCATTCAGGACCATTTAGTCATATTTTTACATGTTACTAATCTTGTTACAATGTTGAATTTTGCTGAAATATGCTGAAATATGAAAAATTCAGTATTTAAAGTGTGTTTCGGGTGCTTTTTAGTGCATATTTTAGTTTCCGGAAAGTCTATATGTTAACTCTTGTATCCATACTTGGGTTTTAATGTATTTTAGACGTTGGACCTACTCCTAGGCCCCAATTCTACTGTCTGGCTGCTTTCTGCAGAATTGCTGACACTATGAGTCTTACCGGTGAGTTTACTAGTCTTTCTGACGCAACGCTAATAGTAATGCATAAAGCAATATTTGAAGTATAAAACGTGCATGAATTCACAAGTATAGCATGAAATCAGACAATGTTGACATTTAAGCACATAATCGCAGATATTAAATAATTATAAAACTGTACGGAAATTACCGGTTTTGTGCCAGTTGTCACATGATCCCTTCATGCCATCCATAGATCCATCAAGAACAAAGTGACATGATGTCATATCAGTGTCATCAGTCTCTTTATCTTGAATATTTGTCCATCTCATTCAGCAAAAGATTATAGAGATACCCAACTCAGAGAAGAATCCATTCAGTGAAACTTCATTCAGATCAATACTCAATATAGCAGAATCGAGGTTCTGCATCTGTGGCTTTTTTAAGTATTATTTTTTGGCCTTTTTAAAGTGAATGGTTTCTAAGGAATATGGCGTTTGTTTCTGGTTTTGTGATAAGTTGTTTGTGCAGAGAAGTCTCTCTTTATAGGATGTTTTTGGCGCGTAGTTTAGGCGAGATTTTATTTATAATAAATAATATTAATAAAGTAGCTGTCTTTTTAGTTTACTGTGTATTTTTACTGTTTTTTTGTTCAGCTTTTTATGAGTTTTTAGGGTCATAGACTTTCCATCTCCCAGGTTTGGCGTTTTTGAATGGGTTTAAGTAGTTTTTGGCGTTTTTTTTTCAATTTTAGTTTTTATTAATTAATACTTTTGCAAATTACTTTCATTATATTTTGGGAGTTTTTGGCGTTTTTATTCCATTTATGGTGTTTTCATATGCATTATGACTGTTTTGGCGTTTTATTAAGATAATGTATTTTTTTATTCTAAGTTGAAAAATACATAGCAAACAACAGAAAAAGAAAATTAAAAAAATAAAAATAAAAACAATTAATCTTCCAAATCTTCACTGTCATCAGTCTCTTTCCTCTTTGAATCATGTTCGCTGGTGGTTTGGCTTAGTCATGCTTGTGTTTTTGTGGCCGTTTGGAAAGACAAAATGACATGAATTTTTTTTTGAATATGTATCTTCAAACAACTCATTAGTGTCATTCGTCTTTTCATGCCATTAAAAAATTCATCAAGAACAAAACACAGAAAATGACATAAGTCTGACCCCAACATCTTTTTGTTTATGATTTGTCCATCTCATGCAGCAAAATTTTATTTGAGTCACAGCACCTCAGGGAAGAATGCATTATCCGAAACTTTGGCGTAGAACAATATTTTGAATATACAAGAAACGATATTTGGCATTTTTGGCGTTTTACTGAGGAAATAGTGTATCTGAAAGAACCGTCGATCTTTTGGAATCTTTTGATGTTTGAGTGTTTTGGCGTTTTCTAAGATGAATGGTATATAGTAGAAAATATGGCGTTTTTGAGTAGTTGTGTTTGATGTTTTGGGGATTTTGGTGTTTGTAAGTTGAATGGTATATAGTAGAAAATATGGCGTTTCAGGTTCTGGGGATGTGTTTTTATGTCTTGGATGTTTTTTCTTTATATAGCGATGTGATTTGGTCCGTAATGGCGTTTTATTCATCAGTATGGCGTTTTGGTATAGAGGTCTAAAGACGCTTTTACCCTTAATGAGGCGCGTCCACGTAATAAAATTGATGTTATTTACGAAAACGCCACCGCGCCAATCTAGTCCATAGATTTTTTTAATCGGACGATTCATAAGCGTTCTCACCGTTCTCACACTTTCTACCGCTTTCTCCAAATCCCGACCCTATATATATATATATATATATATATATATATATATAGGGTGAGGTTCATTTGAGAACCACCCTTATTGCGAGAACCGCGAGAACCAATGTGAACACAAAAAAATACCCAAAAAATTCCAAAAAAACCCACAATTTTATTTTTAATATTTTTCTAATAAAAATCGCTATATTTTGTTACAAAAAAACATTTTTTTTCGAGTAACAGTTATGAATGCACATGTGCATATGTATCATTTCTTGGACAAATTCCATAATATATATTACCAGTAGTAGAAAAACGCACTTTCATTTACACTACCATATGTAATACACTACTTTTTACATTACTAATATTAGAATTGCACATGTGCATCTATATGTATCAACATGAAATAAGATGTTTTGGTACAAAAAGTTTGTGATTTTAAATGATGAAGTAGGCCCATATACATGTGTTTTGGTTAGTTATATCTAGTGATTGATGGTTTGATTATATTTATCACTTTATGATGTAATATGTTGTTTGGATGTTATAAAGGGTGTTGATTTACATATAATAAAGTGAAATATTGGTAATAATATTGTATTATGGATGATAAAAATCAATGGTATTGTATTACGGATGGTAAGATGTAATGATAGTGTAGTATGGATGGTATGATAGATGAAAGGGAATGTGTTGATATTGACTCCATTATTTTGAGCATTTAAAAATATTGGGTTCTTTATACACTAAATTAACGTCTACGTTTTTTCTATAAGTTATGACAACAATATTATATTTACATTTTAATAAAGTATAAAATACTACCAGATGTTGCTTAACTAATCATCATCAAACTCAGTAAATCTCAGCAATAACAAAGCTAAGGTAGGGTATGAGGAGGGTAAGATGTAGACGTTCTTACCTCTACCCTGTAGAAATAGAGAGGGTGCTTTCAGTGAGACTCCACTCCTAACTTGATAGTAGTTTTGTATAAATAACACTCAGCAATTGGGACAAAGGGCCGATTTGTGCATGTACTCCCTTGTCTTTCGGGTATTAACGCCACCACAAGATGTATGATTAGTCATCCGTTGCTTTTAACGTTATTCTCACGAAATTAGTAAAATAACGTTGTAATTAATGCAATTTCACTTTTGACATTGAGGTGTTGCTTAACTAATATAAACAAATATATAATGTATTTTATGATGGAAGTGTAAAAATTCAAAAGTAACTCTATGTCCCTCTCCCTCTCCCTCTTCCTCTTCCTCTCACATGTTCAATTTAATTTGTAAATTTACAATAAGGGAAAAAAAGAAGTAATAGTTGAGATATTTGTTGTAGTTAAATTAATCATGCTTAATTAATAGGTTATACTGGTTAATATGAACGCTACATATTAACAAATTAAACATGTTAGCCTGAATAAGTGGCAAAGCCTGACCAAAAGTTTTGTGGGGCCGAAAGTCATGGGACCTATATTTTTTTCCTGTCGTTATGTTTCACGTTATGTATTCAGGTCGGAGATTCGGTTCGGGTATCTTATTCATCTTTGTTCATTCAAACTTCAAAGGACCGTTCATACACATAAAAAACTAAATATTGTTTAACAAACAAAGACCTAAATATTTATGATAATGCAAGAGAAATTGTAAATACCTTGTAGAAGAATTACAACCCAGTCAGTTCTTCAAGTCTAAAATCTAGTTTCAAACTTTATTAAAAACCCACTTCAAGTTTAAAAACAAGTATAAAACTTTACTAGTAGCCTCGTTCTTCACTTAAAAAAACCTTAACCTATAGAAACTTTTGACAAGAAAATTGGGTTTTTAGGCAAAAATAATTGGTTGGAGCCGACCTCTGTATTTGTAAAATTTTCGGACGAAAAGTTAACACTACTAACTGAAACGTCGATGGGGCCGGGACACCCCCGCTCCCCCTGTAAGCTACGCCCTTGGCCTGAATATAACATGTTTATTAAACAAATTAGGTTTGATAACAAAAAGAACCCTATAATTTTGTTATTAAGTTTTCTTTCATCACATGAATCCTCGACACTATTGCAAATTGAATTTGGAGTAAACTTCTGTTTTGCTCCCTGTGGTTTGGTCGTTTTAATGGTTTTGACCCAATCCTTTAAAAATAGTCAATTTTCTCAAATAATTTACTATGTTTTTCGATTTTGCTCCCCACTTTTAACTTCATCCAAATTATTTGTTAACTGAAAGGGTATTCTGGCAACTCAAATATAAAACTAAGTGTAGTTGAGTAAAACTACAAATAAAGATTATATTATATATATAATATATAATAATAAATATAACAAAACCCATCTGATCATCTCTTCTCTCTCTACCCTCTCTCTTCTCTTTCTTTACACACTCTCTCTATCTACATATTCCCTACCAGACACCACCACCTGCCTCCTGACCACCACCACCAGCTGGTCACTAGAACTTGTAGACAACCTGAAAACACCCAACCCCAAATTGAAACCAATCTCGAAGGAAACCCCAAAGTGAACACCAACCACCATTCCACACTGCCAAAGGAGCAGTAGGTTAGAGTTTGAAACCCACATTTCGCCGGCCGGAGTTGGAGGCGAATCCTTCCATCCTTGGTTCTAAACACCCAGCTCTGTGTAGGGAACCCTCAAATCTATGTAGGGTTCAAGCTAGAGACCAGCGAGACTGGGGAATACGAGCGGCTAGGGGTGGGCGATGGTGATGGCGGTTGGTTACAATTTTGCAAGTGGCGGTGGAAGATGATGATTTTACGTGGCTGGTGTTAGTCGTAGGTGTCTGGTACTAGTGGTAGGGAGTTTGGATTTGGTGTTTTGAAGGGGTTCACTTTTCAGGGGAGGTGGCTGGTTTAGGGTTATGGTGGTTGTGGTCGCTGGTAGTGGTGGTGGTAAGTGGTAGAGGCCTGTTGTAACATTAACCTGATGCCAAACTTAATGATGTATTCAAACATTGCCGGTGTGCGATTTAACTGTTTTTCCGACGGGACGAGGACGAACCCCGGCGGTTCCGACGATTCTCTGATGTGATTTTGTAGGACGAGTATGATGTGTGAAAGTGATTTTTAGGGTATTTTTAGAGTGGGAGGCGGTGGGGCGTTAACTTCGGATTTGGGTCTAGTGGCGGTGATGGTTGCATGTTATGGTGTGTGTGAAGTGGCAGGTGGTGACTGGTGGTGGTTGGTGGCGGAGGTGATGGTTGCAGGTTATGGTGTGTGTGAGGTGATGGTTCCAGGAAAGTGGGTGACGAAGTGAGGAAAGGGTTTTTTTTTTGTTATACATACTTGTATCAACAAAAAGACAAAACAAATGGATTTTAAAAATCAATTCAAATTTATATTTATAGAATTACCATAATACCCTTATCTTTAACAAATATTTTAGAAAGAGTTAGCGGAGAGGAGTGAAATAGAGATAAGTTAAATAGATCGAGGAGTAAAATGGCTATTTTTAAAGGATTGGGGCAAAACCATTAAAACAACCAAACCATAGGGAGCAAAATGGAAGTTTACTCTCGAATTTATAAGTGGTAATAGAGCGCTTGAGAGGGCTAACCAACCAAATCATCATTAATTGTTTTTGTTACGTTATTCCTACTTAATGTTGTGTTGATTTCTTGCTAACCGTTTGGTTTCTAATATGGTATATATGAAGTTTGAAGAGAAGGTAATATGTAACTTGGAGAATGTTATACGAAGGAAACTGAAAACTCCTTCTTTGTGACACATCACTTTCGACACGCCTTCTAGAAATTGGCGACACTTTTGGCACGCCATCTGGAAATTGGCGACACTTTCGGCATGACAATGTGTGTTCTTTAACATTGGATCAATGTGGTTTCTAAACAAATTTTTTAAGACACACAAATTTTTTTTGAAGTTGTTAACACTTTTTTGCAACTTAGGCAATGAGTTATGGACTCAAGCCCTATGGAGTTGGCATGTAAAAGTGGATGAAACACCATGCCAAAGGGCGTGAAAGGTTGGTGAAAGGGAGGGGCTTGTGTAGATAACGCTTGTGAAAAGAGTAGAGTTGATAGGGCCTAAGGCTATTGTGACACCCGGTTATTTTAAGCCTGTCCCGTACTAGCGTGACACGTGTTATGAATAAATAAAGGCAATACTATATTAAATATGGTGTTAATATATGGTATTTGGAGTGTTGGTAAATCAAAACTTTGTTAGGAATTATGTTGGCAATAATAAGATAAACGCTTATCGAGTAACGAACAAAATGCGAAACGAACGTCGGTGACCTCCCGATTAATGTTAAAATGCTAAAAATATTCTGTTATGATTAAAATTCTGTTTTTAATCATATTCGTGAAGAAAAATTAATTAAAACACTTAAAATCTCTATTTTGCGAATTTAAACGCATACTGCGCAATACCGCGCGTATACTGCAAAATACTGACAACGCAACCAGTCTAGGCAAATAAAATATTATTCAGCAATATTTTGATGAGTTAGTTTTTATAAGCTGATAAAATAATTTTTAAAATGCCTTAAACGCGATAAAACGCAAGATAAAATACCCGGTAGTCAGTTAAATACCTGGTTTGGCCTAATATATGTTATATATGTGTATGTATACAAAGTGTATGTGTGTGCATGGGTAGGTGGCGGCCCATATGTGTGCCCACCTTTTCTTGTTTCCTTCTATTTTGCCAAGTGTAAGATTTATGGGATAAACATAATCCTCACATTTACAAGTAAACAACATATTACCACTTTCCAACAATCAAAAACCTTTCACTTCTCCCCCTCTCTCTTGTTCGACCGAAACCACCACCAACACCATCACTTTCAAATTTTAAACACTTCCATGAAGATTCAAGTCAATTCCAAGTAGCTTTCAAGTTAGTTTGAAGATCCAAAGGTGTTTCCAAAGTGATTTCAAGGAGGAACAAGCAAATCATCATCATAAATCTCATCAAAACCCACTTATATTTTTGAAAGGTATAAACTTATTTTCAAATTCATGTTCTTATTTCTTGATGATGATGATGAAAGAAGGTACACAATGGATTCTCCATAACACTTGAACTTTAAACATCAAATGGTTATAAATAAAATAAAAAAATGGAAGTATATGTGTGGGTGTATGTAGCCGTGAGTATACGTATGGTGTGTTAGTGATTGTGTTTTGATTTTAAGTTGAAGTTTTGATAAATATGATTCTTGAAAGATGATTGTGTGTATGATAAAAAAGGGATTATGTAAAAGTTAGTATGATTAAAGTTGAAAGGATGAAAAATGATTTCTTGAATGGATATGTGTATATGAATGTGTCTTATATATGTATGCATATACTTGAGTTTTGTTCATTAGGGTATAAATGTTATATGCATTAAAGTCTTGATGATTGAATTCATGATTATATTTAAGTTAGTGTTTTGGAATTATATGGAAGATAATAAATAAATGATGGATAAGATAAAATGGCTAGATGATGATGAGATGATGATTATGCATTAAGTGCTTATACATGGATGTTAGTAATGATCAAATGATTATTTGAGAATGAACTTGTAATGAAATGAAATGATATGAGGAAAATGAATTAAATCAGATATAAACATGATAAAATGATGTTAAATAATGTGGTTTGATAGTATAAAATTTATGTCATAAGTTTAGTAGCTTTACATGTTGTGCATGAGCCATAAAAAGTAGTAAAATGGGTAAAAATGCATGATTTATTGATTTATGTGACTTATATGAAATCTGCAATAATATGATTATTAGTACCTTTTTATTCAGTAAATAACATGTATTGTGTTAAAATATGAAGCCGTGACGAATTAGGATGGTTATAGTAAGGTTCGGTATGAAACTATGCGTTAAAAACGGTAAAAATCATCTTTTAAAGTGATTTTTTTAAAAACTATTTTAAACTGGAATATAAACTGATATTTTTATGAGAAATAAAAGTATTTTCACTTATATTAAGTATCTTTTGTGTTTGGTTAGTCATACGTGACTTCTGACGCCCGAAAACGTTAAAATACGCATATTTCAACATACGCCAAAACGGGTTGTTCAAGGGTGAACTTTATGTATTACAATGTGATATGTGAATATGATTATGTGTAATGTGATATATTAAGTGTTGACATGATAGTAGGAGTTTAGACTATGCATGTGCGTTTGTACAGTTAAAACGATAAACTATGTTAAAAATCACTTATGTGTATAACTTATGTATCGAGCATGAAAAATACATAGGTTAACTTGATGAGTTATTTTGTGAAATGTTTTAAAAGTTGATGAAATACATGAAATACGATATACGTTGAATATATCCTTAGTTATGTAAATATATTACGAAGCGTAAATCGTAGATATATTACATATAAATGGATGTGATAACGGATATAACATATTGAGGGTCACCATTAAAATCGTTCAAGTCATGAAAATCTTAATGTATATATATATGTGTGTGTGTGTGTGTGTGTGTGAACACATATATATTAATACGCTAACATAATCAAAACAAAGAGTTTTCGAGAAAATCTCAAAGTTATGTGAAAATTCTAAGTATTTACTTAGTTGTCCGTAGAATAATTGGTTATTAAATTGTTCTTATTTAAATTAGGACGTGTAGGTCAATTTAGGGATTGCGATAATATAAACACACCCAAAGGTGAGTGTCACTAAACCCCTCTTTTACTGTTTTATGTACTGTTTTGGGGGAAGAACACGCCTTAAAAGGATAACTAAGCGTTTTGTACAAACTATGCCTTTGAATAATCTAAAAGTATATTTTCGTGGAAAATATGATTTTTGAATGATATGATATGTTTTATGGAAAAACATGGATTTGGAAATGTGTATGTGATGTGTGCAAAATGCAACATATAAATTACATCAATTGTGGCATAAAATTAACCCTTTTTTACTACTAATTTTGGAAAAAGTGTGCTTTTGTCTTCCTTTTGTATTTTTAGGATTAAATGAGCTCAAATTAACAAAAGAAGCAAAAAGGCAGCTAAATCTAACATAAATACAAGAAAAGGAACAAACGTGGCATGCCCAACCTCCCCGAAAGCATCTTCCCAAGCAAAACAAGAGAACAGAAGGCTGAACACGCCCCGTGCTCAGTGAACACGGGGGCGTGCCTAAGTGCCAGCATAAAAGACAAAGCTATAGAAGCTTCTATCGCCTACCACGGGGCGGTGCTCAGCGGACACGGGGCCGTGGTCAACTATAATATTCGCAGAATCCAGGCAAATCTTGATAGTACAGATATGCTTCTGCACACGGGGGCGTGCCCAGCGGACACGGGGGCGTGGCCAACTAATGCAGACAAACTACAATTAATGAAGACAGAGAAGAGGATGGACACGGGGCCGTGCCCACTGGACACGGGGCCGTGCCCGAGCTACTGTTCAGGCTATAAATAGGGGTGCTTGGCTCATTTGCAAACCATCCCTTGGCACACCACCTATCTCACACTTCACCCACCACCATCACAACACCGTCATCCACCACCATCATCCATTGTCCATCATAGAGTGTGTGAGTCGTCTCGGGATCCAAGATTGATCGTAAGAGTTCTTGACAATCAAAGGCCATGTTTGCCTAAGTCTCTTACATCACTTGGTGAAGACAAGTGTCTAGTGTAATACTTTTTAGTTTTAATCTTTTCGCACTTTTTACTTGGTTATGTATTAATGACTCTAATAACTAGTTTCTTATGTTGAAGGTGATTCTTCCATATCGTTTGTCCGTGGTGTCTTGGCATTTTTGTACTGTCTATATAAAATAAAAGATTTTCACCATTCATATCTCCACGGTCTATATGGAGGTATGTTGGCTACCTGGTCGGGGGTTAAGGGAACGGTTTGGTAAGAGTCTTGCCTTGTTCAGTGTATAGATCCTGCAAGGACCTGGGTCAAATTTAGTAGGACCTCCTTCAATACCCACCGGTATTGGATGGCGGGGGTCCAAACTCTTTGATCCCCTCATATGTAAGCTACTATTAATACTTTAACCCGGCTACTTAGGACTGTATACCTGCTGACTCAGACTACTTAGCCGAGGGTAACGTCACCTTCAAAAGAGGGGCCTACCACAATACGCATTAATAACTTAATTAATTATCTTTCAATAATCCGACTCTTTAGGATTGTATCCTTGCTGACTCAAACTACTAGGTTGAGGGTAACGTCACCTTCAAAAGAGGGCCCTACTACAATAACTAAGATAATCTCTTAAATAGTGCAAAAGTGCGGAAATAATCAAAGGTTACACTAAACACGAGTCGGAGCCAAGTGATTCATCTTGTCTATCTGTTTTTATTTTTATTTTATTTTTCAGCATTTTAGTTAGTTTTTATTTTTCTAGTTTAAAACCTTTTTTCTAAACTTTTGATTTGATTAGACGTTGAGGATAAACCGGAACTAAAAGCTCTTGTGTCCTTGGATGACCTAGGTATCTTACCAACACTATACTACGCTCATGATGGGTGCACTTGCCCATATGTGTGTTTAGTGTTAGTAAATATCGTGTTTTATAAATTTAAAACTTGGCTAAAAAGTGTAAAAGGGCTTAAAATATACATTAAAAACCATACACACTACACACGCATCAAGTTTTTGGCGTCGTTGCCGGGGACACAAGGATTTTAAGAAAGTTAGGAATCAACGGCCTAATCGTTTTTTCTAATTTTTCTGTTTTTTTTTAGGATTTTCGTAGTTTTTCAGCTTCTGCAGAACTCAGCATGGGCCGTGCCCGCTGAACACGCCCCGTGCCCAATCATTGGAACTGGCAATCCTGTTTTAAGTCAGACAGTAAGCTGAACATGGGGCCGTGCCCACTCAACACGCCCCGTGCCCAAGATTCAGTTACTGAAAACAGAACCGTAAGATCCCGACGGTTGGTAATTTCTGACACAAACATGAGTGATACTGATATTTTTTAGTTTCGGCACTCTTATGGTACGTTGTGTCAAATATGTGGTGGTTCCCATAAAGAATTAGAATGTTATTTTCTAAATTATAAGCCCCACTATATAGACCCATTGTTTTCCAGTAGCCTTGAGAGGGGCGAAAGTAAAAATAATCCCTATCTCTCCCTCGAATGCTCTCAACCGGATCTTCTAGGAGAAATGCTTCTTGATGAACTATTTCAAATGGAAGATCTAATTCTTAATTGGTTAGAAGAACTTAGGATAGATTTCAATAATTTATCTCAAGACGATAACCAAGAAGAATTGTTGGCATCACATTCAAATAAAAACAACTTCGTTGTTCCCGATGTTACCTCTAACTCTAGTGAGGACTTGAGCGATAGTCGTCCCTGTGTCGATTGTGCCATGAAGGACTCCCCATCGACTTCGTTCGATGCATACATAGACCTGAGCGATTCGACATACGCCTTCTTTAACGAGAAGCCAGGAAAGGGTTGGACTTGTCCACCTACATATAGCATAGGAATCACCCTCACCGACAACCTCTTGCGTTCTCGTCTTAATCTTGAGCAATTAAGGTATCTTAGGCACTTTGGGGTTGTTCCATCCAGTAAGGAACTGCCTGATCTGGAAAAAGTTCCTTAGAAATAGATAAACTTCATAAACAGCCTTTCGACATGGGGCCGTGCCCAGGTCAACACGCCCCCGTGTCCACCAAAAGATTCCTTTCTAACTTTTTGTCAGAATACGGACAAAATGTGTCAGGATCTTTCCTGCACACGGGGCCGTGTCCAGCCGACACGGGGCTGTGTCCAGCATGCGGTCGTTTTCTACAAATGCAGCCAAGAATCCTGCACATTTGGATCATCCAGGGACAGAGATTTGAAAGGATCTTCTCACCTACCATCCTAGGTATTTTATAAAATAAGGTTCTAACAAACATCTTGTCCTTTCCTCTTATATCCATTGCCTTCTTCTTCATCTTTCTTGCATCAACACCTCCATTGAAGCTTGAGATCACCATGACTCCAAGCTTTATTGTGATGGTTATTAGGTTTTTCTTCAAGGAATCTTGTTAAAAATAAGTGGTACAACATTGTTTTAAGTTATTTCTGCTAAAAATGTTTCATAAGTTGGAAAATAATTTCAAACTTCAAGATTCCTTGTTCCAAAAATTTGCAGAAAGTTGAACACGAGGCCGTGCTCATTGAGCACGGGGCCGTGTCCGGTGTACTGTTTCATTAAAATGAACTATTTTTGGTTTGTTTTCGTAGAATGTCTAGTCAAAACAGTGGAACATCTTCTGCGCACTCCAGAAACAGTCGAAGGGAAAGAAGGTCATCAATTGAAGCAACTCTCGTAAGTTACGTAATGGCATTACATGAAGCTCTTGACGAGATGACTTCGGTAGAGGAGGTCCTAATAGACCGTATAAATTATCTTACGGTGGGGTTGGAAAACAGTTTTCAAGAAATCAACCTCTTGCACCAAAGGTTGAACATTCTTGTGACACCTCCCATGGAACCAATCCTCACTCAAGAGGATTGGAACCTAGCACTTGGAATCAACAATCCTACCGGTTGGGACGACATTCCAGCGGAACCTCCTCTTGAAGATCTACAAGAAGTCCCGGTGGAGGTTGCACCCCCTCAAACCAATGCCAATGAGCCCGCCTTTCTTCTCCCTAGGGAGATAGAAGAGTGGTTCGCCGACGTGTGAGGGACCTACGCCCGAAGAAAGAAGTTTTTCAAGCCGCATCTAACCGAGGGAATTATCTTTTCGGAAATTTTGCTAATAGAATAAGTAGTAGGCTAGAACTTCTTGGTTTAGATTTCTTGTGTTTCTTTGACCTAATTATCTAGAATTTTAACTTTTAGGATTATTATGTAATTCTCTCTATGACTTAATGAATGATGGTTTCAACTAATTTGGTGTTTGGATGATGTTGTAATGAGTAAAACACACTTGGGATGGCAAAGGATAACAAGGGAAACTTGAACCAGCACCCCATGCACGAAAACAGGGCCATACGACAAAATTTTCTTCATTACAGCAAGTTCAGCACGGGCCGTGCCCGCCCAACACGGCCCCGTGCTGAACAGTCTGCAGAAAATGCCCAGTTCAGGTAAACTGGACACGGGCCGTGCTCACTAAACACGCCCCCGTGCCTAGGCTTCTGTTTCTCTTTATTTATTTATGTTACTGGCGATCTGAACACGGGGCCATGTCCAGACGCCCAGTAACATAAAATTTTGTTTTTTCACACATTTTTACACATTCAATCAACCTAAAAACTTATTTTTGGGACACATTAAGGACAATGTGTAATTTAAGTGGGGGGGGGGGGATGCTAAAGCTTTGAATCTTGCAAGTCCTAATCACAAGCCTTACACAAAACTCTATTGTAACCGCTAATCACCCCAAATTTTTTCAAAAAATTTCATTTTTTTTACTTGTCTAGGTTTAACTTGGGAATTTCAAGTTCTAAAAAGGTTATATTTTTACAAATTTACAACCGAAAGCGTCGTGATAAAAAGAACCAACATAAGAAAATTATGAAAAGGCATGATAAGCTTAGTTAAAAATTTAATTATATATACTTGATCACATAAAAACCCATTCCCACAAAAGTGAGTTTTGAGCCTTTATTGAGCATACAAATACATATCTTTAAACTAAATGCTCATTTTTCGTTTATTGTGTGAATAGCCGCTTGGTTCTTACGACTCTAGAACTTGCCACGACGATACATTCCCGGTCCTTACCAACTTAAACCCGAGTAAGTAAATGATAGAGGCATTAGGACTAACCCTTTTAATTTCTACACCATTATTTTTCCTTTTTTTTACCACCTACCCAAAATCCCCCTAGTTAACCCCTTTGAGCCTAAAACCTTTTCATTTCTTAACCCAAACCAAACACCCTTTTTACCCACCAAAACCTTTTTATTTTTAACCCTTTTTTTAGTAACAAGCTCGGTTTTTCTTATGACTTCTTCCTAAAAAAAAAAAATTGTTGATGATGAAGCAAAAGAAATAAACAAGCAAGTTCATCAAAAATAACTTTCTTTGAATAATAGCTTCATCAAAATAAAAAGTGCAAAAATAAAAAGTCTTACGAAAACCGATGCTTTTTATGCTTTTCGCCCTTTTCTACTAACCACTAACCCAACCATCTACCTTTAACCCAAGCCTAACCCTTCACCCAAAAGTCCTCTTGATATTTACAAAGGTATATAGTTAAAAAGGAGGAGGATTGATTGCTTGGCAAGCTTATGGTAGGAGTAAGTTTCATGCCGCTCTCGAGTGATTCACTAAAATACATCTTCGGCCGAGTGTTGAGTGATCCCCCGTGAGGTATGTGAACTTGTATATAAATGGAATTTTAAAGAGGCATGTTATGCCCTAATAAGTAATTTATCTTATGAAAAGTTTTAAATAAATCATGATGAATAGGTTTGTAAATAAATAAAAATAAACTTAATAAAGAATCTTGGAAATCCCGACACTCTATGACAAGCCCAAAAACCTTCTCTTCTACCCATTCCATTTGGGAGTGTAAAGCCACATTATAAAGAGTTTTGCTTGAGGACAAACAAAGATTCAAGTGTGGGGGTATTTGATGTGTCCAAAATGCAACATATAAATTACATCAATTGTCGCATAAAACAAACCCTTTTTTAGTACTAATGTTGGAAAAAGTGTGCTTTTGTCTTCCTTTTGTATTTTCAGGATTAAATGAGCCCAAATTAACAAAAGAAGCAAAAAGGCAGCTAAATCTAATATAAATACAAGAAAAGGAACAAACGTGGCATGCCCGACCTCTCCGAAAGCATCTTCCCAAGCAAAACAAGAGAACAGAAGGCTAAACACGCCCCGTGCTTAGTGAACACGGGGGCGTGCCCAAGTGCCTGCATAAAAGACAAAGCTATAGAAGCTTCTATCGCCCACCATGGGGTCATGCTCAGCGGACACGGTGCCGTGGTCAACTATAAGATTCGCAGAATCCAGGCAAATCTTGATAGTACAGATATGCTTCTGCACACGGGGGTGTGCCCAACGGACACGGGGGCGTGGTCAACTAATGCAGACAAACTGCAATTAATGAAGACAGAGAAGAGGATGGACACGGGGTCGTGCCCACTGGACACGGGGTCATGCCCGAGCTACTGTTCAGGCTATAAATAGGGGTGCTTGGCTCATTTTCAAACCATCCCTTGGCACACCACCTCTCTCACACTTCACCCACCACCCACCACCATCACAACACCATCATCCACCACCATCATCCATTGTCCATCATAGAGTGTGTGAGTTGTCTCGGGATCCAAGATTTATCGTAAGAGTTCTGGACAATCAAAGGCCATGTTTGCCTAAGTCTCTTACATCACTTGGTGAAGACAAGTGTCTAGTGTAATACTTTTTATTTTTAATCTTTTCGCACTTTTTTCTTGGTTATGTATTAATGACTTTAATAACTAGTTTCTTATGTTGAAGGTGATTCTTCCTTATCGTTTGTCCGAGGTGTCTTGGCAGTATTTTACTGTCTATATAAAATAAAAGATTTTCACCATTCATATCTCCACGGTCTATATGGAGGTATGTTGGCTACCTGGTCGGGGGTTAAGGGAACGGTTTGGTAAGAGTCTTGCCTTGTTCAGTGTATAGATCCTGCAAGGACCTGGGTCAAATTTAGTAGGACCTCCTTCAATACCCACCGGTATTGGATGGCGGGGGTCCAAACTCTTTGATCCCCTCATATGTAAGCTACTATTAATACTTTAACCCGGCTACTTAGGACTGTATCCCTGCTGACTCAGACTACTTAGCCGAGGGTAACGTCACCTTCAAAAGAGGGGCCTACCACAATACGCATTAATAACTTAATTAATTATCTTTCAATAATCCGACCCTTTAGGATTGTATCCTTGCTGACTCAAACTACTGGGTTGAGGGTAACGTCACCTTCAAAAGAGGGCCCTACTACAATAACTAAGATAATCTCTTAAATAGTGCAAAAGTGCGGAAATAATCAAAGGTTACACTAAACACGAGTCGGAGCCAAGTGATTCATCTTGTCTATCTGTTTTTATTTTTATTTTAGTTTTCAGCATTTTAGTTAGTTTTTATTTTTCTAGTTTAAAACCTTTTTCTAAACTTTTGATTTGATTAGACATTGAGGATAAACCGGTACTAAAAGCTCTTGTGTCCTTGGACGACCTCGGTATCTTACCAACACTATACTACACTCACGATGGGTGCACTTGCCCATATGTGTGTTTAGTGTTAGTAAATATCGTGTTTTATAAATTTAAAACTTGGCTAAAAAGTGTAAAAGGGCTTAAAATATACATTAAAAACCATACACACTACACACGCATCAGTATGATATAAAATTGTTTTCGAGGAAAACCAGATTTTAATTGATAAAGGACATTTCTACATGAAACACAGGGGGGACGGTGTCTGAGTAACACCGTATATTAAATTGTCCATCTAGTAGGTATATATACCGTACAATTGACGAGGGCCAATATATGCACTAATGTCGTATATTTAATCATTAAAGATTGTGAGCGTGGTATTGTTGTTAGATCTATCGAGTTAACAACCCTTTCGTGACCGGTAGCTCCGTGTCATTTAAGCGGCGAATTTATATCCTTATGTGTGTCTAGCTTGATTAAAAACTCAATGTACTATATAGCTCGTAATGTCTTGCAAACTTACGAATCTGAACGACGGAACTGGAATTTAATATGATATTTATGAAAAATGATCTGTATCGGAGGTTTACAAAAAAACTCACGAAAGCTGTCACACCTCAACCGATGGCGGAAACATCAGAGTGAGACGAAAACGAGATTGTTCGAGACTTCATAACACTATTGCAACAATAATTAATTCAAAAACTGATTTCATTCATTTCATAACAATTCTCAAGTACAACATGTGAAACTAAAGTACAACATTTAGAAAGGAAATTACAACATTGTTTAAAACAAAGTACAACAAAATACAACATCAATACAACAACATAATCTGGAATCTAAGTGTGTATCTTGGCATTTCCTACTAGATTCCATGAGCATCAATGTCAACAACCTGCAATATGTTTTAAAATATGGTTCAATACAAAATGTATTGACGAGTATACAAGTTAATACATAGCATAAGTGTAGAATGATTTAAATGAATCCACATGGCAAACTTAGTTATCAAGATTAACGTAAAACTGGAATGCGATTATTCCAGTCAACCCTCTGATTACCGCAAGTATAAAAGACTTAACATGAACACAAGACTACAGGCGGTGCGTTACTCCTACAGCGCTATACATGTTAAGGGGAGGCTCGTACGAAGTTAATGACAAGTTTATCACATAAGAATGTTCCAGAAACATGAATCAAGTATAACGTATTAGCATGCATGATTGGATTGTTTGTGCGTTTGTATAAAAGTCTAAGTGTAGTTGTGTAGGTTAATAAGTAACATATTGCACCCAAAGTGTAAACCGGAAAAATGGCGTTCGAGTATACTCACAATTTTGCTAATCTTCGTTTGTTAATCCGCAAGTAGATGAGTTGTTGACGAGAGTGCTTGGAACACCGAGGTTACCCTACAAGTGGGTAAACAACAACTCTAAATCACTAATTTGGGATTTAAGGTTCATATTTTTTAAATTCTATGTTTCTTACATTCATATGTGTATTATTATATATGCATAAAAAAAACCATAGATTTTTACCTACACATAGTATACAAACATGTAGGTAATTTAACCTACATATGTGTAGGTTATATAAAAACTAAAAAAATTCCATTTTTTGTTTTGAATTCTAGTGTGAGAAATAGTAAATCTTACATTTGCAACAGTTTCATTAACTGTTTAGGTTTTTAGGATTGAAAAAATGGGTGATTCATTTTGTTCTGTGTATTCTTGCAATATTTAGTGTTATGCATAGAACCTCCCCCTATACATACATACATACATACATATATATACATACATACATACATACATACATACATATATATATATATATATATATACATACATATATATATATATAGGGTATGTTTGGCATGGAGCTTTTAGGAGTTTCTAGCTTTAAGCTTTTAAGAAAAAGCTCCTACTCAATAAAAAGCCTTGTTTGGTTGAAGGAGCTTGAAGCTTTTAGGTTAGGAGCCTGAAGCTTTTGGTTGAACGCTCCTACTAGTGGCGTTGAGAAGGAGCTACAAGCGTTTAGGGAAAAAAATGACTATATTAACCTCTAAAGATAATTAACTTTTTAATTCACAAACTTTTTAAATTTTTAGTTATGTCCATTTTGGTCATTTTATACATTTTATTAAAACCTCCAGCTACTCTGACAAACACAAAATATATCTAAAAAGTTACAGCTACCAGCTACTAGCTTCCAGCCACCAGCTACCAGCTTCCAGCCACCAGCCACCAGCTACTTTTGCCAAACATACCCATAGGGTGAGAATCATTTTAGAACCTTAAATATTTACAGAACTCGCAGAACTCCCAATAAACAATCTTTTTATTTATATATTTTTATATTTAGGATAACTTTATCATTTATCATATTTATTTTATCATTACATACATCTTAAGAGTAATTTTATCATTTTTATATGAATTTTTATGACTGCATATATGTAAACTAGTATTTTTACATATATGTAATAAGTTATTACACATATATATATAATTTGACTATTACACATATGCAAATTACTGTTAACATGTATGTAATCATAAAAATACATATAATAAATGATAAAAATGCCTTAAATATAAAAATATATTTATAAAATGGTTGTTTACTAGGAGTTCTGAAAGTTCTGTAATTATTTAGAGTTCTAAAGTGAATATATATATATGTTGTGTGTGTGTGCACGCACACGAGCTTCACTTGGAACTCACAAGGCTTATCACTCCCACTTTTTTCAATTTTCGATGGTTGTAAGATCCTTAATTCCCTTTTCAGACCTCGCTTAAATGTTGAAGCCACGAAAGACACACTTGCTTAAAAATTGAAAACAGTGTAACTCATTAATTTTTTGGTCTATTCTCTACTACTCTTAGTTCTTACGCAAGTTTTCTTGTTGATACTCAAACTTGCATTTCCTTGTAGCTTTTTAACCTGGGAGTTGTTATCTATAACACCTCGGAAATTTATAACGAATAATATGGAAACACGTGTCCAATCAACTCTCAAATATGCCAAATTATTTGGACGAGAGGGACTATATATGTAAAATTGTGGAAGTTTGGATGTGGAGGGATCATTTGTGGCAAAATGCCAAAGTTTAGCTTCTGAAGGATCCTTACGGACCGCAAGGCATATGCCTTACGGAACGTAAGGCATTGACTATTATTTTATTACTGACAATACCTTATGGACCGCAAGACTTATTTCTTACGGACCATAAGGTATTTGAAACCATGGGCGAGCTAAGGTCCTTGTGGACCGTAAGTCACTACCCCTTACGGTCTGTAAGGGGTGCGCTGGCAGTTTGTGCTTGCTGGCAGCAGCCTGCTACAAACCATACCACTCCTCTCGCAATTGTGCTACCTTTTCTTCAAATTAGACATCTGTGAGGACACTAATCTTATCAAGAGAGCTTCAGATCACACTTTTCACAATTATGGAGCTCAAGATCAACTATAAATAGCCATGATCTTGAGCCTCCTAAACTTGCACCATTCACTTCTTTCTTTCTAACACATTGGATCTGCTTCTGGACTAAGAAGCCTCCTTTTATGAAGTTCAATCTTTTCCTTGAACACTTGTAAGTGTTCTCCCTAGTCTTGATCAAATTCTAGGCTAAGTTATTAGCCGAAAGTCAAGCAAATTGACTTTTGCTTTGAATTTAGGTTATGACCATTTTGGTCAAGCCAATGTTCGAATCGAACATGCCTATGTGATCGTAATAACGTAGGTGTTAATCCCCTATGAGGGCAATTTCTGAAGATCACGTTAAGTTGGTCAAATGACGGGTTAAAGTTCTATTAAATAAAACGTCAAAACGCAGATTTCATAAATTATGATTAAATGAACTTCTAAGTATCGAAACCTTGATTTTAAACATAATATCAGTTTCTATAACATATTAGGATATGTTAGATGATGTACAACCCATCATTTCCTTCTTATAGCTCGGTTCGCAACCGAAAGCAAACACTTTGACTTCTGCTTTGACTTTCGATTCTGACCCGTTTAAAATAAGTTAGCTACTGATTTGAAGTTGCATTATGATTATATTAATGTATGGAATAACCCTCTGAGGTTATACCATTTGATCATATCGTTTGTCAGGTTTTATGCAAGTCCATGTATTATGCCTAATTAATGACCAAAATGCCATTTTGTGTATAAAATGGTTTTAAAAACATATTTAACATGTAATCTGAGTTTGAAACTGATATAACATCATATTAAACAAGTTTTGGCATAATGGGCTTGACATTGACCCATCCGATCACCCGATGCCGCCTATGTGCGTACGGTTGACTTATATAGTGTTGGATCGTTCATATGACCCTAAACAGTCAGTATGAGTAGTTCATCATCAAGTAAAAAGGCGGAATCAATGTAAAAGATGTCAACATAGCTTGTTCCTTTCTAATTATCCTTTTATTGATCAATCCTGAGCTTTTTACACGTTCAAATGACACACGGACAACACCTCGACTCAGAGACAATGACCAGATTTTGCTCCAAATAAATTCAGCACACACCTATATATGGTTGAGCTGATTTCGCTTGAACATGCAACATGTCATTTCAAGCGAAATCACTTGAGTTGATTTCGCTTGAACGCCTTATGTTGGTTTCAAGCGAAATTACCTATATAAACATATAAAACCTCTAATTTCTAACCCTGTTGTGTGCTCGATTATCCTATCTAGACATAAGACTCGATTAAGATGAAGTTAACAGACACTAGGTGCACCAACATATAGCCTAGTTTATATAAGTTAGCCGAATCGGGTCAAAATCATTCCAAATCAGTTCTAATCAAAATGTATGATTGTTTGGCCCATATTATACGAGTCATAGTAGTCGTGAGGGTACAAACCACATTCTATCTGATCTCCGCTTAATCTAGCGAACCGTACCGATTTTATTATAAGTTAACCGGTCCAAGTCATATGACTTGAATAAGACCGTTAATATTCTAACAGATCATAGTTCCGTTCATTCCAGACTAAAGGCCTCCAGTAAATTGCAACTGTGTTAGTTATTTTGGTTAAACGGTTGTGCTTATATATATATCTTGCATTGTAAAGATAAAGCTCAAGTAAATACTCTGAACCTATTCTGCCAAGTCCAACTTAATGACCTTGGTTGATCTGAGATAAATCACACTGACATTTGTTCAACTTTTTCAAACATTTTTCTAAAAATTACAAGTTTCAAATTAATGAATTTGCTTTATCTTTCCATTTTCTCAAACTTATCATGTTAAGCTCACAACTCATCCTCCAGTCCAGAAACTTCCTGCATCTGCTACAATTCGAATCTGAAGATCAACTTTCCACTTTGGTTTGTCAAAAATAAAGCAGAAATGTAAAATCTTTTTGGATTTTTAAAAAAGTTTCTAAACTAGAAATGAAATACAGAAATAAAATGCAATAAAAGTACACTATTTACAAACATATTTTTGATGAGCGTGTTAGGGAATCATATCAGCTATAGGACAAGTCACAAGTACCGTTAAGCTTTAATTACATACTCAGAATTAAACAATTCACTTAGATTGTCGATATACTGATCCACTTAAATTTTCACACAATTTTCAATCTGTCCAGGATACGGATTTAGATGTTTTAGAGACTTAAACTCATTCATGTGTCCCACCTCTTGAATATACTCCCGTATCCAAATCCCAATATTCAGTCTTACAGGTGAATATACCACAGATGATATCTGTAAGGGGTTAAATTGCGAAGAACCATGAGAGCTCAGGTCAAAACTTCCGTTCAGCAGAGAGATGACGGCTTTGACTTTGGTGTGTCCCCTTTAGAGGATCTTTTTTTCAACAGCCATGATTAGCATTTTTCAATGTTTTATGATTTTTTAGCTGAGGGCGATGCTATATTTCAAGCAATGCAGAAAGTATTATTCGGGGACTAGGCCATTGCTTCCGCAAAATCAGAAGTCCCAGGATAATACCCCAGATATCACTGAGTATAAAGACCTAGTATCTCAGAAAAATGGATCCTTCAAACAAGATTTCAGGGGTTACCTATATATCCAAGTAGTGTTCCCCACAAAATAAGCAAGTAAGGATTTAGGTTTATATCCCGAACAAACCTACTAAATGTGTAAAAACCTATCGGCACATCATCAGCGAGACTGTTTAACGCATATTAAACTTTACATATCTTTAGCATACTGTAACTGTCAAGCCGATGTACTATCATTTTCCCTTTTTACACAAGCTCTTTTTCTTGTTTTATATTGTTTTTGGATTTTGAAAATATCTCATGTTTTTGGATTTTTGAAATTTTTTACTGTTTTTGTATTTTCTGAAAATATTACCCTACTCCCCCTAAATACCAAAACAAGTAAAAAGTCGACAAACCATTGCAGATTGCTTCTCAACATCATCATCTACAGTGGTACCTTCATCAACGCCTAGAATCTCCTCCAACACCGATAAAAGCTTCATACAGTTCAATTTTAACAAGTATTGAAAACGAGTTTTATCAAACGCTTTGGTATGTAAATCAGCTTTTTGTTTGTCAGTGTGGATTTTCTCAATTCGTATCAACTTCTTTTCGAAACAATCTCGGATGAAGTGATGACGAATTTCAATGTGTTTCGTTTTAGCGTGATGAACTGGATTTTTAGTAATGTTTATCGCTGCCTCATTATCAACAAAGATAGGGGTGTTTAGAAATTGCAAACCGTAGTCGCGCATCTGTTGCTGGATCCACAAGATCTGAGAGCAGCAACTGCTAGCAGATACATACTCTGCTTCACATGTGGATAGAGCCACAGAGGTTTGCTTTTTGCATTGCCAGGTGACCAATCGTGATCCAAAGAACTGGCACCCCGCTGTTGTTGATTTTGCGTTAACTTTGCAGCATCCGAAATCTGAATCGGAATATCCTTCGAGCATAAATTCGCCATCTTTTGGATACCACAACCCCAACGATGGAGTTCCTTTAAGGTAGCGTAATATCCTTTTCACAATCACCATATGCGAAGCTCTCGGGTTAGATTGAAATCTTGCTGCGAGGCAGGTTGGATACATAATATCGGGTCTTGAAGCTGTCAAATACATCAGCGATCCGATCATGGAACGATACAACGTTTCATCTACCTTCTCTCCGGTGAGATCAGGGTTTATCCCATGGTTCGTTGCTAATGGGGTGGTAGCCGGAGTAGAACCTGACATCCCAAATTTCTCCAAGATATCATGAACGTACTTCGTTTGATGTATGAAAATTCCTTTGGGTAGTTGATCAACCTGCAGTCCCAAAAAGAATTTCATCTCACCCATCGATGACATTTCGAATTTCTGCTTCATAACTCGTTCAAAATCTTTGCACAAATTTTCATTTGTTGACCCAAATATGATTTCGTCCACGTATATCTGAACAATCAGAAGATGTCCGTCGACCTCTTTGGTGAAGAGAGTGGCATCCAATTTTCCACGAATGAAGCTGTTGGCTAGCAGGTGTTGAGACAATGTCTCGTACCAAGCTCTCGGGGCATGGTGTAAATCATACAGCGCTTTGTCTAGCAAATGGACCTTGTCTTTGTGCATTGGATCGGTGAAGCGCGGTGGCTGTCCGACATATACCTCCTCTTTTACCTTCCCATAGAGAAACGCCGATTTCACATCTAACTGATATACTTTGAAAATTTTCCAAGATGCAAATGCCAGGAAGATTCTGATCGCTTCTAGTCTAGCAACCGGAGCATATACTTCAGTGAAATCTATACCCTCTTGCTGACTGAAACCCTGGACTACGAGTCGAGCTTTGTTACGAACAACAACTCCTCTATCGTCTCTCTTGCACTTGAACACCCACTTGGTGTTTATCTTCCTCTGACCATCAGGCAAGTCTACTAACTTCCACACTCCTAACTTCTCAAACTGACTCAACTCTTCTTGCATAGCATTGACCCAAGAATCTTCAGTCAGCGTCTCTTTATATGTACACGGTTCTATCCGCGAAATAAAACAACTAAGTGAAAACTCAGTTTGTAAAGGTGCTACTGTAGAATAAAAACAAGTAAGGCCTTGGTCAATTTGACGTCTAGTGCGAATGCCCGATTGCAATTCTCCAATGATCAGCTCCTCTGGATGGTATGAAAGAGTTCTTGGCATCACCTCGCCTGAAACATCTACCTCGCCTTCCAGATTAGTAATATTCTGATTTGCACCTTGTTCACTGAATGGGTTTGTTTGACTTGAGATCTGAATTTGCTCCCCCTTAGAATCTGAATCACCATGATCAAATACTGGCATGTTCTCAGATTCTTGATTATCATTCTGTGCCGTCTGATTATCATGAGCAACTTCATTTTGTTGAATATCATCATGTTCTCCAGCATTGCTCGGACCTGCTTCATTGTCATTTGAAGTTTGTCGTGGTCGACTTGAATACTCAGCTGGAAACCTTTCCTGCGAAGACTCATACTCTCTCAGAATATCCAACTCATCAAAGAAATCTTGTTCTTCTTCTTCTTCTTCTTCCATGTCAAACGAATCCCACAATTTGTCGTAATTAAAACGCCATGAGTCACCTGGATTCTGCGGTGGCATTGTGTAACCTTAACACTCAACATTGTGTGCTTCAATAATCCGCTTTAAGCTTGGAATAAAAACTCGTTTCAATGGAATTGTATAACCCACGAAAATTCCTTCGATGCTCTTTGGACCAAACTTTCCAAAAGGCTCTAGAACTGTGCAGGGAGACCCAAACGGTTCCAAATACTTCAGGTTCGGTTTGCGGTTATTGATCAGCTCGAAACACATCTTATTGAATTTCTTGACAGTGAGAACCCGGTTTAGTGTATAGCATGCGGCGGATACTGCTTCTGCCCAAAAATTGACTGGTAGCTTTGAATCAGCAAGCATCGTCCTAGCCGTTTCAATTAGCGTCCTGTTCTTTCTTTCATCTACTCCATTCTGCTGTGGAGTGTAAGGAGCACTAAATTCATGCAATATACCTTTTTCATCACAAAACACTTCCATTTTGCTACTTTTGAACTCTGTACCGTTGTCACTTCTTATTCTTCGAACACGAGTTTGGTACAGGTTTTCAAGCTTTTTAATTAACGAGATTAAACTCCCAAATGTTTGGTCTTTTGATTGCAAAAATGAAACCCATGAAAACCTCGAGTAATCATCTGTGACTACTAGACAATAAAGATCCCCTGTAATACTTTTGACGTTTACTGGACCAAACAGATCCATGTGGAGTCTCTCTAAAGGTCTCGAAATTGAGTTTTCTTTCTTCCTGGAGTGAGATTTCTTCTTTTGCTTTCCTTTGATGCAGCTAATGCACTCCCCCTCAAGATGAAAACCTTTCAAATGTACACCAGTAACTAAATCATTATGCACCAAGTGATTCATTTTTTTAAGATGTATATGACCCATCTTCTGGTGCCACAATTGCGATTCCTTCTCAGTTGCTCTTGAAACAAAACAATGAGCCTGACCCGTTGTTGTAGTTGCTACACTCATGTCTAACACATACAAATCATTTACCCTAGGCGCTCTCATGATAATCCATTCTTCAGGGATAACAAATCCTGGTTTCAAGATCAAGCATTCTTTGTCAGTAAAGTGCGTTGTATACATGCGATAACAGATCTGAGATATGCTCAGAAGATTATTTTCAAGCTCGGCGATGTAGTTAACTCTTTCAAACGTTACAATCCCATTGGATAACATTCCTTCTCCAACTATTCTACCACCTTGATTGCCTGCAAAACCTACATAACCACCATTGAAATTTCTGACATCGTACAGTAGGGCTGTTTTCCCCGTTATGTGCCGAGAAGCTCCACTATCCATAATCCATCGTGAAATGGATCTTGGAAGCTCCTGCACAAATCAGAAACATTTAGTGAGATTTTGATGCTACCCAAGCCTCTTTCGACTCAGGTAACTGGACTTTAATGTGAGATTTTGTAGTGTAAAGTGGCGGAAATTTTTTATCATTCATCTTTAAGCTTGTTGGATCGTTCGGTGACCCTAAATAGTCAGTATGAGTAGTTCATCATCATTTGCAAAGGCGGAATCAATGTAAATGACATCAAACAGCTTGTTTCCTTTTAATCTTTATCTATTGATGATTTCCTGAGCTTTTTACACGTTCAAATGACAAACGGACAACACCTCGGCTCAGAGAAAAAGACCAGATTCCGTTTGAAATGACACAGCACAACCCTATATATAGACTTGGAGATTTCGCTTGAGGATGTCACATCCCTGTTCAAGCGAAATTACATGTAATGATTTCGCTTGAACTGGTCTGAGTCACCTTCAAGCGGAATCACCCACTTAAACTCATAAAACCCTAAATTCTAACCCTGTTGTGCACTTGTTCATCCTATCTAGATAAAAGACTCGATTAAGACAAAGTTAACAGACACTAGATGCACCAACAGACTCCCCCTTGGATGTTGACGAAGTCTTCGGCGTCGAGTCTTTAGTCTTTGTCTCTTTCCAAATTGTCTTAACATTGTAAAAGCTCCCTTCAATCTTTATCTTCAAACTTTAATCTTCAATCTTCCCTTTGAGTGTTGATCCAGAATTCTGATTCCCCCTTTCGCAGACTCCTCCTCTCGATAAGC
Organism: Helianthus tuberosus; assembly: GCA_030545235.1. Classification (NCBI taxonomy): domain Eukaryota; kingdom Viridiplantae; phylum Streptophyta; class Magnoliopsida; order Asterales; family Asteraceae; genus Helianthus; species Helianthus tuberosus. Next base: position 5,591,097 of record CM060419.1, read on the forward strand.
TAGGACTCGAATTCTGGTTCAATCTTTAACATTTTCTTTGCCATGGGGATTCCTGTTTCCTGCATATACTCTACCCAAATATAAGATATATGACAATAACAGTTTCAATCCAAAACTTACCTTTTAACCTCAGTTAATAATCTTGTCAGAATTAGAAATCCACTTAAGTATTCAGGTCCAAGTTAATGACCCTGATTACTCAATTAGTCTACCAAGTCCAACTTAATGACCCTGGTTGATCTGAGACAATTCACACTGACATTTAGTTCAACTTTTTCTGAAAATTTACAAGTTTCAAATTAATAAACTTGTTTTAACTTTTCAACTTTCACAAACTTATCATGTTTTAGCTCCAAACTCATCATCCAGTCCAGAAACTTCCTGCATCTGCTTCATTTTGAATCTGAAGATCAGCTTTCCACTTTGGTTTGTCAGAAAATAGAGCAGAAATGTAAAATCTTTTTGAATTTTTAATAAAGTTTCTAAACTAGAAATGAAATACAGAAGTAAAATGCAGTAAAATTAAACTATTTACAAACATATTTTTGGTGAGCGTATTAGGGAATCATATCAGCTATTCGACAAGTCACAAGTACCGTTAAGCTTCAATTACATACTCAGAATTAAACAATTCACTTAGATTGTCGATATAATGATCCGCTTTAAATTTTCAAACAATTTTCAATCTGTCCAGGATACGGATTTAGTGTTTTAGAGACTTAAACTTATACATGTGTCCCACCTCTTGAATATACTCCCGTATCCAGATCCCAATATTCAGTCTTACAGGTGAGTATACCACAGATGATATCTGTAAGGGGTTAGATGCGAAGAACCATGAGAGCTCAGGTCAGAACTTCCGTTCAGCAGAGAGATGACGGCTTCGACTTTGGTGTGTCCCCTTTAGAGGATCTTTTTTACAACAGCATTGATTAGCAATTTTATTGTCTCATCATTTATGCTGAGGGCGGCGCTATATTTCAAGCAATGCAGAAAGTATTATTGAGGGACTAGGTCAGAACTTCCATTCAGCAGAAGTCCCAGAATAATACCCCAGATATCACTGAGTATAAAGACCTAGTATCTCAGAAAGAGGGATCTTTCAAACAAGATTTCAGGGGTTACCTATATATCCAAGTAGTGTTCCCCACGAAATAAGCAAGTTAAAATTTAGGTTTATATCCCGAACAAACCTACTAAATGTGTAAAAACCTATCGGCACATCATCAGCGAGACTGTTTAACCTCTTTTAAACTTTACAAATCTTTAGCATACTGTAACTGTCAAGCCGATGTACTATCATTTTCCCTTTTTACACAAGCTCTTTTTCAGATTTTCTATTGTTTTTGGATTTTGAAATTTTTTTTTACTATTTTTGTATTTTCTGAAAATATTACCCTACTCTCCCCCTAAATACCAAAACAAGTAAAAAATGACAAACCATTGCAGATTGCTTCTCAACATCATCATCTACAATGTCTCCTTCATCAACGCCAAGAATTTCCTCCAACACCGATAAAAGCTTCATACCGTTCAATTTTAACAAGTATTGAAAACGAGTTTTATCAAACGCTTTGGTATGTAAATCAGCTTTTTGATCGTCAGTGTGGATTTTCTCAATTCATATACATAACCTACTCCTCACTTACCAACCTGGGAGTTCCGGCAAGTCATACTTATCTAAAATTTCAAACACAATATAATAATGATGCCGATTCATGCTTCATGATTATCAACTTGGAAGCTCCGGAAAGTCAGAAATTGATTAACTAAAATAAGCTGCCCAAGCCTCATCAGACTCGGGTAACTTAACTTCATCCACACACTTTACTACCGACTTTAAGGGCGGAAAATTTTTATCATTCATTTCCAAGCTTTCTGGAGATCCAACCTCAACCTCTTTATATAAGAAAAATTCGTCTTTTTGAGATTGACCAGATGGTTGGTCTTTTTTCGAAACAATCTTTTTCTTAGACTCCTGTTTGTCAATTTTCTCATAATAATCCACAGGAACATTTATCTTTACCGAAGTGGTAGAAGACGATTGTTTTTCTTTCTCAGAAACCTTTGGATTTGAAGAACTTGGTTTCTTTTCAACCACTTTTGGTTTCCATGCTTGTTGAGACGAAGCAACCCATTTGTAAAATTTGCCAATTTTAGTTACCATATTCTTAACAAGTTCAGTTTTGATCTTGGGGTTGTCATTTTTCAAAACCTTTTTCTCAACAACCAATGGAGCTTTTCCCTTCACATCAACTTTCTTCTTTTGACTCTCAACAACTTCAGATTTAGGCTTAAAGTTGGTACACTTTCGTGCAATATGTCCAACTTTGTTGCATCTGAAACATGTACGAGTATCAGCTACTCGACTTGTGCCTTCAGTCTGATGTTGTGAGGTCTTCTTTGCAAAAAATTCTTCATTTGATTTCGAAAAATTCTCAGATTCTTCATCAGAAAGTGAACTTGAACCGTTCACAAACATCTTTTTCTCAGCAAACTTCTTGTTTTGAACATTTCTTCTTTGATAATTCTTACCCCCCTGATATCCACCTGACCATCTGTTTTGATGGTTGTTATAAAAACGCGGTGGAACAACAGGTTTCTTGTAGTAAGCTTTATCTTTTTTCAAAATTCATTTGCCTTTTTGCATTTTTCAAACCTTCAATTTCAGACACATCAATCTCCATTAACTTGAAAACATTTCTCAATTTTCCAACATTCACATTCTCTATAGGAAAATCACGATCCGAATACAACTTATCAGATCCAGCCATCTTGTACATTACAAGACTCGGTTCATCATCTAAGTTGTTTTTGGATTTTGATTTTGAAATATATTTATCCAGAAAACATTCATTATCCTCAATAGTGTCACTTTCAGATTGTAAAACACTTTCAACCACACTTTTAACAACTTCAGATTGGACACTTCCTTCATCGGATGACAAAGTGAATGTAACATCAATTGTGTCTGGAAGTTTAACCTCATTTTCATCTTCATCATTAACCAACCCGGATGTTTTCTTTGAATAATTGTTTAGAACAGGCGGTGGAACCTGATGAAACCCAACCCCAGTTCCATCCGAATAAACATCTTCGCCAGCTTTGTTTTTCCCGATGGGTTTGGGAACAATGTGTTGTAAAACAAAACTTGCGGAGCTATAACTGGTTAATTTCAAATTGATGCGCTCATTCTCAATCTTAGCTTCTTCAAACTGAAGCTTCAATTTAGCAATCTCATCCAGTTGTTTGTTGATTTGCTCTTCTTTATGTCTGAGAACTACAGTTAAATGCTCATTTTCTTTATTGGTTTTACTGTTTCGTTCATCAGAATCTTTAACCGTTCGTTTTAATTTTTCAAAATTTTCTGAAATTTTACGATTTTCAAGAACCAATTTTTCATTTTCTTTCTTAGTTCTTTCTATTTCAATTTTATCATTTAACTTGTTAGCTCGATCATTTGAAGCTTTGAGCATTTTATCACGGTCTAGAATCTGATCTTCAACCTTTCTGACTCTTGTTGTCAGTTCTGTAACCTTTGTATCACTAAGGTAAGTGAGTGTACTATAAAACTTGCAGTTTTTCATGCAACTTTTGCATTCACTATCACCTTTTACTTTCTTACCTGTCTCACTTGTTGAAACGTTTGGACTGACCTTGCTTTTAGACTCAGTTTCAGACTTAGAGTCTACCTCAAGTTCCTTTGCAGCAAGCACTTTGTCAGCCATTTTCGTCAGATTTTCAGCGGTAAAATCCTGTGATGTATCAATAATTCCATCATCCACTTTCTTTGACTGTGGTTCTTTTGCTGTCTCTTTCTCTTTCTCATCAGATTCTCCTCCTCCCCACCATTTTCTCTGTCTGGCATCTTCTTCTGCTTTGAATTCCTCAATGAAAGCTTCTATACTAAGAGTTTTCGTATCAATAGCAATGTTTCCTTGAGGATCAAGGTAACATTCTCTATAAGCATCCCATCTCTTTGCTTTCTTGGCTTCGTTGAACACCTTAGATAATCTGATCATCTTGTATTCTGCTTTCTGCTTTCTTGCTTGGTATTTTTGTTCTTCAGTTCTGGTGTCTTTGATAGGAACTTCTTCTTCTTTTGCTACAAACGCATAGCCTACTGCATCTTCCTCTGGTAGCAGTTCACTCCAATCAAAACCTTCGTCATCATGAATAACAGCAAGAGCTCTTGATTTTTCTTTGGGGGTATCTTCAAGCTGCTTCATTCTAGGGGGTTCAGAATTGTTTTGATGGTAGATCACACTTTTGTAGTAATCTTCGCGAAATGGATTTGCAGTATCATCAGCAGGAGCATTACGACACTCACGTTTAAAGTGTCCCTTTTGTTTACATCGGAAGCATGTGACCTTTGATTTGTCAAAGCCCAATTTGGTGGAAGGTCAGCCAATTGAATGTCTCCCAGTAATCTCCATAAATCATTGCGCTCTCCGGACTGCACTGGCCATACACCACCTGATATCGATCAGTTTCATCTCTTCAGGATCTATTTGATCATAGTCCCCCTTAGTCAGGTTCGCGTTTCCAATCTTGCCCGCCACGAGGCTCTCGTACGATTCTAACACCAAAGCTAAGAACACCATCTGTTGTTTTGCTGACTCTTCACTGAAATTTTGAGCGTTCTTCAGATCCACAGCAATGTTATATTGAAACAGATTCTTTGATGCAGATTGACTTGAATTTGTTGAAGAAGATCCACTATGAAAACCACTGTGAGGAATTTCTTGATTCACATTCTTTGAACTCTCTGCAGAAAATGCTGTTCTTGGAGAACCAGTCTTTGGTAGATTTCCTCTGTAGTACAACTCCACATTCTGCTGATAAGATGTGTTGTTGACTTTGTTAGATTTCTTGATCTCCAACTCGTGACTCTCCAGTCTTTCGATAAGTAGATCCACTGTCAACTCTTCAGATTTGATAGTATTCTTCAACATTAATGCAAAGTACTGCCAATCTTGTTCATTCGGCAGCGAGTCGAACAACTTATCAACCAACTCTTCTTGAGTATATACAATGTTGTGTCTTGCCAGCTCCAATTTCAGATGCCCAAATCTCTCAATCATCTTGGAAACAGATTCGTTCTTTAAACAACCAAATAAATCAAACTCTTTACTTAGCAGTTTCCTTTTTTTTTTACTATCTCAGCACTGCCTACACACTTAACCCTCAGTTTCTCCCAAAGATCTTTTGAACTTTCATATTCAATCAACGAAATTATATCATCTCTCATAGACTGATGAATCAACGCGATGCACTTTTGTTCAGCAATATATCTTTCAATATCATCAGGATCTGTCAAACTTTCACCAAAATGTTCTCCTCTAATGTAACCAATCTTTAAACTTTTCTAGCTCTGGTATGCAAACGCTTGAAGTCACTCGTCAAATCTTGTAGCCCACCTATTGTAATCTTCTATTGCCAGCAACTTTGGTGGTTTGTTGTACGTCCCATACGCACTCTCAACACTTAAAGTATCCGAAAGAGTCTTTTTCGCACTCGGAGCTTTCTCGTTTGTGTTGTTTGACGTGTCGTTTGAAGTATCATCCCCTCCATTTCCAGCAAAGGCAAAAATGTCACAAAATGGATTGAAATCATCCATTTTTCAAGTACCTGAAACAGACAATAAACACTTAGACAAATTTTTGATTTTGAAAAATTTCAAGCGGAACAAGCTCTCAAGCGAAATCAGCTTTTCAAGCTGAATATGACCTCAAGCAAAATAGCAGATTTTGTTTGATACTTTCAAGTGAAATCTGATTTCAAGCGAAATCAGACTATAACTTTCAAGCGGAATAATGGTTTGAAGCGAAATCACTTAATTTTGCTTGAACTTTCAAGCGAAATCTGATTTCAAGTGGAATCAGACAACAATTTCAAGCGAAATCAATCAAACTAGCTTATTTCGCTTGAAATCACACAAGCAGGTTCAAGCGGAATCAGAATGATGTCAGCATATTCGAACAATTTTCAAGAGAAATTACCAAATTTTATCAGATTTTGTCCGAGTTTTAGTCCAATTCTTTCAAGGATTAGTTAACACTATGTTTCGCTTGATATATGTCAAAATCAGGCCATTTCAACCGTAAAATTTCGATCAAATCAGAAAAGAATGAGTAGAAGTAAGATAATCCGATGATTTCAAGCTGAATTGTTATGAACTCCTCGTCCTGAGCTCTGATACCACTTGTTGGATCGTTCGGTGACCCTAAATAGTCAGTATGAGTAGTTCATCATCATTTCAAAGGCGGAATCAATGTAAATGACGTCAAACAGCTTGTTTCCTTTTAATCTTTATCTATTGATGATTTCCTGAGCTTTTTACACGTTCAAATGACAAACGGACAGCACCTCGGCTCAGAGAACAAGACCAGATTCCGTTTGAAATGACACAGCACAACCCTATATATAGACTTGGAGATTTTGCTTGAGGATGTCACATCCCTGTTCAAGCGAAATTACATGTAATGATTTCGCTTGAACTGGTCTGAGTCACCTTCAAGCGGAATCACCCACTTAAACTCATAAAACCCTAAATTCTAACCCTGTTGTGCACTTGTTCATCCTATCTAGATAAAAGACTCGATTAAGACGAAGTTAACAGACACTAGACGCACCAACAAAGCTCTCTGCAGACCCAACCTCAACCTCTTTATATAAGAAAAATTCGTCTTTTTGAGGTTTACCAGATGATTGGTCTTTCTTCGAAACAACCTTTTTCTCAGAAGTAACAGATTCTTGTGGATCAATTTTCTCATAGTAATCCAAAGGAACATCCATCTTTACCGGAGTGGTAGAAGACGATTGTTTTTCTGACTCTGAAATCTTTGGTTTTGGAACACTTGATTTCTTTTCAACGACTTTTGGCTTCCATGTTTGTTGAGACGATGCAACCCGTTTATAAAACTTGTCATTTTTAGTTAGCATATTCTTAACAGGTTCAGTTTTGATCTTGGTGTTGTCATTTTTCAAAACCTTTTTCTCAACAACCAATGGAACTTTTCCCTTCACATTATCTTTCATTCTTGAATTCATCACAACTTCAGTCTTAGGCTTCAAATTGGTACACTTTCGTGCTATATGTCCAACTTGATTACATTTGAAGCACGTTCGAGTGTCAACTACCCGACTTGTGCCTTCAGACTGAGGCTGCGATGCTTTCTTCTCAAAGAACTCTTTGTTTGATTTTGAAAAAATTTCAGATTCTTTATCAGAAAGTAAACTTGAACCGTTCACAAACACCTTTTTCTCAGCAAACTTCTTGTTTTGAACATTTTTCTTCTGATAATTCTTACCACCCTGATAACCACCCGACCATCTGTTTCGATTGTTGTTATAAAAACGCGGTGGAACAACAGGTTTCTTGTAGTAAGCTTTATCTTTTTCAAAATTCATTTGCCTCTTTGTCTGATTCAAACCTTCTACTTCAGACAAATCAATTTCAACCAGTTTGAAAACATTTTTCAACTTGTTCACATTAACATTCTCCAGTGGAAACTCAGAATCCGAATACAACTTATCAGATCCAGCCATCTTGTACATCACAAGACCCGGTTCATCACCTAAGTTGTTTTTGGATTTTGGTTTCGGAATGTAATTGTCCAGAAAACACTCTTCATCCTCAACTGAATCACTATCAGACTTCAAAACACTTTCAGCCATGCCTTTAACAATATCAGTTTGAACACTATCATCGGATGAAGAAAATGTAACATCAATTGACTCTGGAAGTTTTATTTCATTTGTTTCATCTTCATCATTAACAAACCCGGACTTTTTCTTTGAATAATTGTTTAAAACTGGTGGTGGAACTTGATGAAACCCAACCCCAGTTCCATCCGAGTAAACATCTTCGCCTGCTTTGTTCTTCCCGATGGGTTTTGTGTTGTAAAACAAAGCTTGCGGAGTTGTAACTGGTTAATTTCAACTGGATACGTTCATTTTCAATTTTAGCTTCTTGAAATTGAAGCTTCAACTTAGCAATTTCATCCAGTTGCTGATTGATTAACTCTTCTTTCACTCTAAGAACACCGGTCAGTTGAAGATTTTCCTTGTCTGTCTTACCATTTCTTTCATCACAATCTTTAACCGTTCGTTTTAGCTTCTCAAAATTTTCTGAGATTTGACGATTTTCAAGAATCAATTTTTCATTTTCTTTCCTAATTCTTTCTACGTCATTTTTATCTTTTTCGATTTTCTCAGTTAATTCTTTTAATTTGTTGTTCGAAGCTTTCAACAACTTATCACGGTTTAAGATCTGATCTTCAACTTTCTTACCACTGAGGTAAGCATTTGTACTACAAACTTTGTGATCGGAGTGTCGCGCTCCGGTCAAAGATAATATTTATAAGCCCAAATTACCCTTAACAAATAGTTAGTGGTAGTAAGGGGTCGAACCACGAAGAGTATGTGGTTTGTGTATGGATTCGAATGAATTAAACAATTGTGTCACGATTATGAAGCTTACTAGAATAATGTTGTGTTTTTGTTTATTTGGAAGATATGATTTTAAACTAGATGATGTGATAAAAATGAGTAACAACTACTAATTAACGATTGCAAGAATTTTGGATACTAAAACAATTATAATAAAAAGGAATCACACCCGGTTTCGGTAATTGTTAACCTAGGATTTCTACAAGTTTTAGTTTCAACTCAAATGCATTCGATTAACGGATTTAGTGTACCGTGACTTAGGTGCTACTAGCTATCAACGCCCCGAAGAACGGACAAAAAGACACTTTGTAATCAACACAAGTAAATCCTAACAACGACAACGTACAATTACATATCACCGTTTCGCAAAGTCATAACTTTTAACATCGTTCGACAATTCACGAATTCGTAACAAATGTAATACTATTGTCAAAAGTTTCAAAAACCAAATACAAATTGTCACTAAGATGAAACAAGAACAAATTGAAACCCTAAAAGTAACAACTACCTACACCGGGGTGAAACCGAGATGATTAGCCGCTCATGATTGATGCAACTTGATCACCGGATGCTTGGAATGTGGATGGAGTCATCCTGAAGCCTTGAGAATGGTGAATGATGAGGTTTGGTGAAAGATGATGATGGTGGAAGGATTAGGGTTTGTGGATGATGGATTGATTGAGATGATGGTGATGATTCTTGATGATGATTTCGGGTTGTAGAGATGAAGTTATGTGAATGGTTGATGAATAATCTCTTGTTTTAGGCTCCAAGATCAAGTTCCAACTCCAAAACAATGTGTAACCCCCGAAATTGATGACCAACAACCCTCAAGATTCGTTCCCGGACCAATGGAGACCAAGTTACGCGACAGCAACATTGAGAGACCGTCGCCGACGGTGGATGTGTCCGTCGACGACGGTATGTGGATTTCCAAATGAAGCCGACGTGTTACTTTGCTGTCTACGGTCAATTCTGGCGACGGAAAATTGTGTCAACCGTCGGCGACGGCCCATATGGGCGTCGGCGACGGTTCCCAGATGTCGGATTTTCTGTTTCGTCCGTTTCTTGAGTCCGGTTGACCCGTTTCGCGTCCCGGTGGTTCCGTTTTCACTCCGGTGACTCGTAAAGCTCCCGAAAAGCTCCTTAAACTCTGTTAGAACTGCAAAACACATATCTAATCAAAAGTAGACCATTCGAAACTAAAACTTGTGTAAAAACATCAAATTAAGCAATTACAAGCACCGGTTTTCGACCACGTATCACATCCCCACACTTGTCTTTTGCTTGCCCTCAAGCAAATCTGTTTTTCACTTTCACGTGGGTCGAACAACGAATACATTCCCCATTCCCGAGACAAAGGTTAAGGTCCAATGTCATACTAAAGTTCAAACTCTTTACAGTTTTCAATATATTTAACGGTAATGTGATTTTAAGTACACAAATGGTTACCCAAGATTAACCCGCCTGTAAAACCAACAATTCATGCATGTCCCTCACAATGTTCTCTCCACTCGGCTTATAAATTGGCTAATATTTATAATGTATTAGCACTTCAAAGACTATTCACTCAAAACCGATTAGAACACATACCCGCATAAGCTTGCAACTCAATCATTCTCCACCATTGATCACGAATACTAAGCATAAGTCAAAAGGTCTTTGAAGGGTTGTAATGGGGCTAGGCGAAGGGTAGGAATTAGGATATTTTAAAGTGGCTAAGGTGATGAAAATTCGATTTTTATTACAAATGACTAGTCTAACAAAACTAACTATAAACACCACATATGAGGCAACAACATTCGCCTTTTATTCAACAACTACTAACACTTCTTTTTGTGTTTTTCTTCAACGATTTTCACTTCTTTTTCATGATATTTTCTGTTTTTTTTTTTTTTCAAATAAACAAGAACAACTATACAAAAACGATTCCTATAATCGAATTTCCATCACACGGGTTTAAAAGAAAAGGTTTAACGGTTATGGGCTATAGGGTGGTCAAACGAAAGGTTTAGGCTCAAAATGGGCAACTAGGGAGTTTGTTCGGGTAAGGATAGATAAATGGTTTTAAGAGAAAAGGTTTACCTAATGCCTTAATCATTCTCGTGCTTGTATTCGGTCTATAGTCTCAAATGTATCAAAAGTTGCAAGTTCTACAATATATGACTAATGGTCCACTCAAACAAAGAAACATAGGTATGTAATCTATGATATAAAAGTGGCTCAAAACCTCACATATCTAAAAGGGTATGGTATGTGACATGCATAAAAGACTAGTTTCTTAGGCGGATTATTCCCAAATAATCACCCGTTAAATACCCGTCATGCTATTAATTTGAACTTGACCATGACAAAAGACCAAATGGGTTGTGACATCCCTCGTTGACTTAGTTACTTGTGCTTTAAGACCGCTTTTGAAGCAAGACATTTTTGAATTTTTTTTTTTTGCAATTTTCCCCCATCCCCACACTTGAGGTGAACATTGTCCTCAATGTGTAGTATTTAAATGAACGGGTCAAAATCTAAAATTTTTACTACTCCCCCATCCCCACACTTGAGGTACATATTGTCCTCAATGTGTAGGAACTAGAGTTTTAAAACGCACAAGGGACGTGACACGACTAACCCCCCAAAATTTCACCCCGGAAAAATAATATACAAAATACACTCCACTTATTTGCTAATCTAAAGATCAAAAATAAAAAGAAACGTATGCACCTGGTTTGTGAGCTCATTCTTCGTATGCTCCTCTCCTCTTCATGAAAGCGGTTGCTAAGAACGGTCGACCCAAAATCACCGTAGGTTGCTTGGTTGGGTCCTTGGCCACATAATCAAGTAATAGAAAGTCCACCGGATAGTAAAAATCCTCGATTTTTACTATCACATCCGAGACAATTCCACGGGGTAGTTTAGGTGTCAAATCGGCTAACACCACGGTGGTGTTAGATGACTGAAGTGGACCAAACTCGTATTGGTCATACAAACTACCCGGTAGAATGTTCACGCTAGCACCAAGATCTAGAAGTGCCCGATTGATTTTAAAATCGCCTACTTGAATTGAAATAATAGGCGCACCCGGATCTTGGAGCTTAGGTGGAAGTGCACCCGAAAGAATCGAACTCACATTTTCGGTTAAATCTAATTTTTTTGGAAATTTGTGAGTGCGTTTTTGGGTACACAAATCTTTCAAGTACTTAGCATACGACGGTACTTGTTTGATTGCATCCAAAAGAGGTAAATTTATCTTTACTTGTTTAAAAATTTCCAACAACTCTTCTTGTTGTGGACCTCTTTTGTTTACAACATTTTTCACGGGTCCCTTCAATGCTTCGGGATAAGGGGCGGTATTAGCCTCCACACCCTTTTCCTTAGCCTTGGGGACGGGGATGGTCACAACGGGGGTATCATTGTTCTTTTTCAAGTCATTTTTATTTTGACCCGTTTGACCATTCTCATTCTCATCTTCACTAGCATCCTCCACCACCCCTTCAACAAACTGGGGTGATGGTTTTTTGACACCATCATCAACGACTCGACCACTACGTAAAGTAATTTTATTAATTGGTACCTCACGTGTGTTCCTTGAGTTTGACCCTTGATGCTTAGGGTTCACCGCGGTGTCACTTGGGAGTCTTCCCGTGCTTCCTCTCATTTGAGCCATTTCTTCCGCGAGTTGGCCCACTTGCTTCGCCAATGCCTCATGTGCTTTATCCCTAATCTCGTTTGTCTTTTGAGATTCTTTTTGCATGTTCAACAAGGCATCCATTTTGGCACTCAAATCATCGCCACCGGTTTGATTGTTCGACCCGCTTCCACTACCGCCTTGATTATTGTAATTCCTTTGGTACCCACTTTGATAATTATTGTCTCTACCTTGGTACCCTTGATTGAAATTACGTTGATAACCCCCTTGGTTACCACTTTGACGGTTGTTGTACGATGATCCACCTTGATTACCTTGATTACCCGATTGAAAGTTCGGGTTCATTTGATTCGAAGCGTTACCGTACCGGAAATTAGGGTGATTTCTCAACCCCGGATGGTAAGTGTTGGAGTTCATGTCATATTGCTTCCTATATCCATACACTTGGTTGACTTCTTCAGTGTAGCCACTCGACCCCGTTGGACATTGTTCCGCTCTATGTCCAATATCACCACAATCTTCACATACCTCGAATTGAACCGCATTTACTTCTTTTTTCTTCATTCGAGCCATTTCCCGCTCTAAAGTGGAAATCCGATCTTTAGAGTCAAGATCGGGAAGTGACCGGGAAACGGGATGCTTCTTGGCTCGGTCGGCCGATTCTTTCTCTTTCGAGCGCTTGCTCATTCGTTCCAAAAACTCCCAATCATCGTCTTCATGGTTGCTCAGGAGGGTCCCATTGCTTGTGGATTCAAGTCGGTTCCATGTATTGTCGTCTAGACCTCGTACAAAGCATTTAACCAACTCCCACTTCTCGATTTGATGATGAGGGCATCTTTGCATCATTTCTCTAAATCTTGTAAAGGCCTCATGTAACGGTTCGCCCGATAATTGGCGAAAAGACCTAATTTCATCACGAGCGTCATCGGTCTTCGCCATTGAGTAGTATTCATCAAGGAACGCTTGTTGCATTTCTTCCCAAGTGCGAATACTATTTGCGGGAAGTGTGAGGAACCATTGCTTTGCCTTATCCTTCAGTGAAAATTGGAAAAGTCTAAGTTTGACCTCCTCTAAAGCAAAGTTGTGACCCCCGATAGTGTTGCAAACCGAAGAAAATTCCGTCAAATGTGTATACGGTTCGTCGTTAGATCTTCCATTAAAATGAGGAAGTATGTTGATGTAATGTGGTTTACAATCAAACATCCTCCTCTCACAAACGATTGGTGAGTCGTTCTCGGTGACAACCGGCCTAAAACGATCATTCACTCCCCGTGGAGGTCGTTGACGACGATGTGGACCATTAACTTCTTGATCAACCGGTCTTCTATTATCCCGTCTTTCACCTCTTCGATCATCTCTTCGATTATCCCTTGGGTTACCACCTCCCACGAAACGAGGAATCCGGTTAGGGTTTGCATTATTGTTGTTGTTGTTATAAAACCCATCATTCCGGTTCCGTTGGTCATTGTTTCGTGGTTGACGGTTGTTCCCATAACCATCATTTCTTCCACCTCCGTAACCATATACGTCGTCCCCAACATAATTGGCATTTTGGTAGCCAAATTCCTCATCATCATACCTTCTTGCATTGTAGACGTTTCCCCGATTCACGTAGCCCCAATCTTCGTCATCGTTAGCCCTATCATCATAATATCCCCCGTCATCAGAATTTTCCGTATGAATACTCACATGTTCCGGCGATTGATAACCGGGAACACTATAAGGTTCATCATCGGGGATTGCATTCCTCAAGTCATCGATGTTGAAGAATGGGTCTTCATTTGCGGGATTGCTGCGATCACGATTTCCCCGACGGTCGGAATTGACATTCCGATCATCTAGGTTAATGGGTAGGGAATTGTGTCTATGAAGGTTTTGTTGTTGAGGTGTTCTTTGATTGTTGTTGGGATTTTGGTTTTGGAAAGGTGGTGTAGGTGGTCCGGTATTGTTGTTATTACCACCCAGTCGCTCGGGAGGTATGGGTTGCATATTTGGAGCGGGATTGAAGTTGCTTCGGTATTGGAATTGGTTCGAGTTAAGGTTTTGGTTTGAGTTTTGGTTCGCCATTGAATCGGTTTCAATGGATGGTGTATGTTGTGGTGTTTGGTTGGTTTGATTAGAAGCATGTGTTGATTCTAACCGGCTCGCTAGGTTTCTTCTTGCTACTCGTTCGATTTCCGGTTCGTAGACTAAAGGTGAAATCCTCCCGGAGTTCCGCGTATGCATGCACTACCTGTAACCTGCACAAGTAACACACCCCGCGTAACAAAGAAAAAGACAAGTACAAAAAGGAAGCTAAACAAATTAAACAGATAATCACACAATTCAAACAATATCCAAACACAAAGCGCACGCACTCCCCGGCAACGACGCCAAAATTTGATCGGAGTGTCGCGCTCCGGTCAAAGATAATATTTATAAGCCCAAATTACCCTTAACAAATAGTTAGTGGTAGTAAGGGGTCGAACCACGAAGAGTATGTGGTTTGTGTATGGATTCGAATGAATTAAACAATTGTGTCACGATTATGAAGCTTACTAGAATAATGTTGTGTTTTTGTTTATTTGTAAGATATGATTTTAAACTAGATGATGTGATAAAAATGAGTAACAACTACTAATTAACAATTGCAAGAATTTTGGATACTAAAACAATTATAATAAAAAGGAATCACACCCGGTTTCGGTAATTGTTAACCTAGGATTTCTACAAGTTTTAGTTTCAACTCAAATGCATTCGATTAACGGATTTAGTGTACCGTGACTTAGGTGCTACTAGCTATCAACGCCCCGAAGAACGGACAAAAAGACACTTTGTAATCAACACAAGTAAATCCTAACAACGACAACGTACAATTACATATCACCGTTTCGCAAAGTCATAACTTTTAACATCGTTCGACAATTCACGAATTCGTAACAAATGTAATACTATTGTCAGAAGTTTCAAAAACCAAATACAAATTGTCACTAAGATGAAACAAGAACAAATTGAAACCCTAAAAGTAACAACTACCTACACCGGGGTGAAACCGAGATGATTAGCCGCTCATGATTGATGCAACTTGATCACCGGATGCTTGGAATGTGGATGGAGTCATCTTGAAGCCTTGAGAATGGTGAATGATGAGGTTTGGTGAAAGATGATGATGGTGGAAGGATTAGGGTTTGTGGATGATGGATTGATTGAGATGATGGTGATGATTCTTGATGATGATTTCGGGTTGTAGAGATGAAGTTATGTGAATGGTTAATGAATAATCTCTTGTTTTAGGCTCCAAGATCAAGTTCCAACTCCAAAACAATGTGTAACCCCCGAAATTGATGACCAACAACCCTCAAGATTCGTTCCCGGACCAATGGAGACCAAGTTACGCGACAGCAACATTGAGAGACCGTCGCCGACGGTGGATGTGTCCGTCGGCGACGGTATGTGGATTTCCAAATGAAGCCGACGTGTTACTTTGCTGTCTACGGTCAATTCTGGCGACGGAAAATTGTGTCAACCGTCGGCGACGGCCCATATGGGCGTCGGCGACGGTTCCCAGATGTAGGATTTTCTGTTTCGTCCGTTTCTTGAGTCCGGTTGACCCGTTTCGCGTCCCGGTGGTTCCGTTTTCACTCCGGTGACTCGTAAAGCTCCCGAAAAGCTCCTTAAACTCTGTTAGACCTGCAAAACACATATCTAATCAAAAGTAGACCATTCGAAACTAAAACTTGTGTAAAAACATCAAATTAAGCAATTACAAGCACCGGTTTTCGACCACGTATCACTTTGCACTCTTTCATGCAATTTTTGCAGTTGTTCTCAGATGTACCATTCTTACCTGACACATGTGTATCATTTGTACTGACCTTATCTTTGGACTCAGTTCCAGAACCAGAAACTACCTCTAGTTCTTTTGCAGCTAGAACTTTGTCAGCCATCTTCTTCAAGTTTTCAGCGGTGAGTTCTTGGGACGTATCAATAACTCCATCATCAATCTTCTTTGGCTTCGGTTCTTTTGCTGTCTCTTTTTCTTTTTCTTTCTCAACATCTTCTCCTCCTCCCCACCATTCTCTCTGTCTGGCTTCTTCTTCATCAGCAATTTGTTTGGTGAGAACTTCAAGATCAACGGTATCTGGATCCACAGCTATATTCCCATTAGGATCAAGATAACATTCTCTATCAGGATCCCATCTTTTCGCCTGTTTAGCTTCTTTGTATATACGATAGATTTTGCTTTTCATGAAATGAGCTGTTTCCCTCCTGTTCACATACTTCACTTTCTCAGATCTTTTATCTTTAAACGGAATAATCTTTGCTGCTGTGAAAGCATAACCAATTGCATCTTCCTCCGGCAAAACATCACACCAATCATAACCTTCATCGTCATGAAAAACTGCAAGTGCCCTAGATTTCTCTTTGGGTACCTCCTCTATCTGCTTCATCCTAGGAGGTTCTGATTTATTCTGATGATAGATCGCTCTCTTGTAATAATCCTCTCGAAAAGGATTTGCAGTATCATCAGTGTAAACATTTCTGCACTCATGCTTAAAGTGACCTTTCTGTTTACACTTGAAACACGTCACTTTTGACTTGTCAAAGCCTAATTTGGTAGAAGGTCCACCAATCGACTGTCTTCCAGTAATCTCCATGAAACGCTGCGCTCTTCTCACTGCACTAGCCATACACCACCTTATATCGATTAATTCATTCTCCTCAGGATCAATCTGATCATAGTCTTCCTTTGTTAGGTTGGTGTTGCCTATCTTTCTTGCAACAAGACTTTCGTACGATTCTAACACAGAGGCTAAAAACACCATCTGTTGTTTAGCAGACTCTTCACTAAAATTCTGACCATTCTTCAGATCAACAACAATGTTACATTGGAACAGATTCTTTGATACAGATTTCCTTGGAGTTGTTGAATAAGATCCACTATGAAAACCATTGTGAGGAATTTCTTGATTCACAGTATTTGAACTTTCTGCAGAAAATGCTGTTCTTGGAGAACCAGTCTTTGGTAAATTTCCTCTGTAGTACAACTCCACATTCTGCTGATAAGATGTGTTATTGACTTTGCTGGATTTCTTGATCTCCAATTCATGGCTTTCCAGTCTTTCTATAAGCAGATCAACCTTCATATCAGCTGGCTTTATCGTATTCTTCAGCATCAATGCAAAATATTGCTAGTCTTGCTCATTTGGTAATGCATCAAACAATTTGTCTACCAGCTCTTCTTGAGTGTAAACGATCTCATGTCTAGCAAGCTCCATCTTCAGATGTCCAAATCTTTCGATCATCTTGGAAACAGACTCGTTCTTTAAACAACCAAACAAATCAAACTCTTTTCGTAACAGTTTCTTTTTGTTCTTCATTATTTCAGCACTACCAATACATTTTATTTTTAATTTTTCCCAGAGATATCTCGAATCGTTTTATTCGATCAGTGCGATAATATCATCTCGAACAGATTGGTGAAGCAAAGCAGTACACTTTTGTTCAGAAACATATCTTTCAATTTGATTATCCTCCAAGTTCTCATAATCATCTCTCCCCAAATCATAGCCATTTTTCAAACTTCTCCAACTCTGATAAGCAAACGTCTTAAGCAATTCCTCAAATCTTGTAGCCCACCTGTTGTAATCTTCAATTGCCATCAGCTTGGGTGGCTTATTGTATGTTCCGTATGCACTATCTACGCTCATAGCATCCTGAAAAATTTTCTTCGCACTCGGTGCTGGTGGAGTTTCATTCGTGTTATTTGAAGTGTCATCTCCTGAACCACCAGTAAAAGCAAACAAATCAAAAAACGGATTCCTGAACTCATCCATCTTTCACGTACCTGAAACAGTCAACAAACACTTAGAAATATTTTTGATTTTGAAAAACAACAATTTCAAGCGGAATCAGTTGAAGCGAAATAGCTTTCAAGCGAAATCAGCTTTTAAGCAAGATAGCTTTTCAAGCGAAACATGTTCAAGTGGAATAACAATTCAAGTTCAAGCGAAATCAGGTTTTGAAGCGAAAACTCTTATTTCGCTTGAACTTTCAAGCGAAAACTGATTTTTAAGCGAAATCAGACCATATCTTCAAGCGAAATCAAGATGACATCAGCAATTCGATCAGATTTTCGAGCGAAATTATGAGTTTTTATCAGAAATTGTTCGATTTAAAGTCCAATATTCTCAAGGATTAGTTAGAACTATGTTTCGCTTGATATATGTGAAAATCAGGCCATTTCAACCGTTGAAATTAGTTCAAATCAGAAAAGAATGAGTAGAAGTAGGAGAATCGGGTAAAACCAAGCTGAATTGGTATAAACTCCTCGTCCTGAGCTCTGATACCACTTGTTGGATCGTCGTATGACCCTAAACAGTCAGTATAAGTAGTTCATCATCAAGTACAAAGGCGGAATCAATGTAAAAGATGTCAACATAGCTTGTTCCTTTCTAATTATCCTTTTATTGATCAATCCTGAGCTTTTTACACGTTCAAATGACACACGGACAGCACCTCGACTCAGAGACAATGACCAGATTTTGCTCCAAATGAATTCAGCACACACCTATATATAGTTGAGCTGATTTCGCTTGAACATGCAACATGTCATTTCAAGCGAAATCACTTGAGTTGATTTCACTTGAACTGCATATGTTGGTTTCAAGCGAAATTACCTATATAAACATATAAAACTCTAATTTCTAACCCTGTTGTGTGCTCGATTATCCTATCTAGACATAAGACTCGATTAAGACGAAGTTAACAGACACTAGGTGCACCAACATATAGCCTAGTTTATATAAGTTAGCCGAATCGGGTCAAAATCATTCCAAATCAGTTCTAATCAAAATGTATGATTGTTTGGCCCATATTATACGAGTCATAGTAGTCGTGAGGGTACAAACCACATTCTATCCGATCTCCACTTAATCTAGCGAACCGTACCGATTTTATTATAAGTTAACCGGTCCAAGTCATATGACTTGAATAAGACCGTTAATATTCTAACAGATCATAGTTTCGTTCATTCCAGACTAAAGGCCTCCAGTAAATTGCAACTGTGTTAGTTATTTTGGTTAAACGGTTGTGCTTATATATATCTTGCATTGTAAAGATAAAGCTCAAGTAAATACTCTGAACCTATTTTCCCTATACGGGCTTGGGATACAGTAAATTATTACCGCTTGGTCGGGTATGGGATCAATGACCAATGTGTCCAAGATCTAAATAACTCGTTTGAATCAATAATGCTTGATAACTTAAATATTGGAGGTTAATGCGACCGTGTGCTAGATATCCACGGCTCACTTAATTACAAGTGGCCACGACCTAAGCACGAGGTGTAGGCATACACCTGAAAGATGCTAATGCTATGATAAAATATTTTTCTTACCCAATATGGGGATTAAAGTGGTGTGTCGGTTAATCATGTATCGGGGTTTAGTTCCGGGCCCCATATGTATTGACAATCATGTAATACTGGTAACAAGAGATATAGTTTATCCCAAGTTATTTATGAAAATTATATACCAAATGGTATAAAAATGATTTTGAAAAGATTTTCAAAACGTGTCAGTTAATTGTATTTACTAGTGAAAACTAAAGTATTTTCAAAAGACTAACCGCAGGTTAGCAAGTACGGAATAGGCTGGAAGCTGACCGGTAATTGGATATTGGAATTTGTAACTCCAATAAAAAAGCCTAGTATTCTTATGTAATCATTTGTTATTTCGATCCGCCTGTGGATCTTTTAGTACACGGTCGGTCTGTATATTATTTTGAACTTTCGAACATTTGTACTTTGTAATAATTATTTTTACTCCCAAGACTTCCGTTGTGTTAAATGTGAATATATCACGCATAAATCCCAAGTCCGGGCCCACCGGGAAATCAGGGTGTGACAAGTTGGTATCAGAGCCAACGTTTGAGCGAATTAGACACTAGCCTTTTGTGTCTTAGCTCTAATATCACATTAACTTATTCCTTAGACTTTTTCGAGTCTAGGCATCAACCTAAGGCCACTCATATCTATTTAGTTATGTTAATGATTTTGATATATAATAGGTAACTATGCCGCCAAGACAAAGAGGAAAGGGAAAAGGTCCCATGCGGGGAGGATTGTCACTACAATTACCATCATACTCGCATAGTTCACATCATCCCCAATATTCGAATGAGTCACACTCGTCACAACCAGCGAGACATTCTGTCTCACATCATTCTTCACATTCGCATCATTCACATCATTCTCACTCTCACTCACATCATGATTCCTTTGGCTCAAACCAGAATATAAACTCTCCACCCCTAGCCAAAATCAACAGAATGATGACTCTGATCCTGAGATGCCGACATCTAGATCCAACTTGCATCCTATTGAGTTTTCTAGTGATACTGCATCCTATCTAGGTCACCTTATCAGGGTCCCAATGAATGGGATCAATATTTTAACTAGTTTACCTTCTATAACACCCTTGGACATAAAACACCATCTTATCCACCTCCACAAACACTGCTACCTCCACAAGAGGATGAGCCAATGGAGCTAGCGGAGCAACAACCTCAACCACCACCTCAACCAAGGAAGTTTCGCACTGGTGCATGGATGTCGGTACGTGTCGGGCAATGGTCGGGATCATTTCCACCTTTGCCCCAAACCTATCCAACTATACCAGAGGACCCACAAATGGGTGGACCCTCTAATCCTGAACCTATTGTGGAGCCACCTCAACAACCACCTATGGCTTTTTATAACCCTATTCCTACATATCCTGATATGACTGGATATGATACTTCTTACACGACAGCCCCTATGCATTATAATTATTCGGCTACATCATACGACCCTTATTTATAGGCAGTGGTTCTTAATGCTCTTTACCCATCACCTTTTCCTCCTGTATATCTAAATACTGGATATCCTAATTATGGGTACCAGTATCCGATTGTTCCACAACCACAACCATCACAACAAATCGAGGCCATCAATCAAGCCTTGGAACGAGCGGAACAAATTCAATGACAGGCTGAAAAGAATGAACAGAGAACGAGCAAAATATTCAAGAAACTTTCCAGAATCATCAAAGGAAAGAAAGACAAATGAAGACTTTAATTTTTATCTTTTATTGTAATTTTAAATTCCAAAAGTCCATATTCGGACCTAGTATTGTAATTTCATTTCAAAAGTCCATATATGGACTAGTATTGCAATTTCATTATTTTATGAGAAGTTTGAATTATTTTTCGTTTCACATTTTATTCAAACGCTCGTCTTTACTTTTGATTCGAACTTTATCGATCTGTGCAAAATCAACAAAATCTTCTTAATGGTTTGATTAGCCATATGCCAAAGCCTACATTATTGGCAATGATAACTGGCAGTGTGGCAATGAGGAATCACACTGACAAAAGAGGTGGATGACATATGTCTAATCCTTATAGTCCTATGGTCGAATGAGACCACGGCTAACAATATATATATATATATATATATATATATATATATATATATTATAAAACCATTAAGACATAAATTCAGTTATTATTCCTATATTATCATTCAATGTAATGTTAATATTTCAGCCAATGTGACAATGAGGTAGCACACTGACCGATAAGGTGGAGGACATATGTCCAAGCCTTATAGCCTATATGATCGAATGAGATCATGGCTAATAATATTATTATCAAATCATCAAATTCGATGATTGATGTGTGCTGAACAGACTACTAAAATTAACTACTTTAGACTCTCTAAGCTAGACACTAAAAAGATTTAAATCTAGACTCGACCTAAATCACATAATTGGCAAGTGTACCGATCACTGTAGTACGACCTAAGGAAGTCCGGATATCAAACCACGAGACTCTACTAATCACGCTAACTAAACTCTAACAGACTCTGACAGACACGACTCAAACTGTTTCATTGTTTGGGGGGGGGGGGGGGGTTACTGAAATTCTAAGGAAATCTATCAAACTAATTATTAACTAAAACTATGCGAATACGAACTAATATGAAGACTGTTCTTAGATGATGGTGAATACTACCTAGATAGAATCTTGGATTTATTTTAAGAATTTACCAATTAAGTTAACCGCATGATTTATGGAACCGGGATCTTGTGATACTAAACCTATTATAAGACACCAACTAAGCCCCTCAACCTTCTCAAGGTGAAACTTATGGCACTACCTAGGCAGTTAGTCCTACCGGTTATTAGACTTCCTTCCGGTTATCTAATTATTGTGTAAGCACCCTAATGTTGACCTACTCTTTTCTAATTATAGATCTAGGGTAGTTTTAGTTTCTTAATTTGACTTGATAGACTAATAAACCGACAGGGCAACTAAGGCACGACTTTTTCCAAAGACTGTCTAAAGCAATTCGCCGGGTAAGACCTACCAATAGCCCTGCACCATCCAGCTATTAGGACTAGTAGAATACTGAAATCTAGCAAATTATTAACTATCACTTCTAAGGTTTATTGGCCAATTCACCCTAAAGGTCAAAGACACAAGGTCAAAGATCTAGCATGAACCGATTCCGTAGCAGACAACCACCTAGATTCACACGAAGCAATTGATAATAATTAACCAAATCAAAGTACGCATACACACCAAATAAGTAAACCAAACCTCTTACAAAACATAATTAATCCATAAACACATGCAATTAACTAAAAAGGTTCAAACTTTATTCAAATCCATTCATCGTAGTCTAGGCAGTTTAAGCGTTTAGCCAAGCATGTTAATCAATGAAAGCAAAACAAAGTTATTCAAACAAGAATTCATGGTTACAAGTTTTGAAAGAGAGAAATCAAACAAACAAGGAACTAAAGACCCGTGCAAGTCTTCAATCTTCAAACCAAACTCGAACCAATGATTCCCGTGATCCAAACTCTTCAAACGTAGCACTTCAATCTCCAAACTAAGCTTTTTGACCTCACAAATTCGTAACCCTTCTAAAGGAAGCTTCATTTCATATATATACCCAAACATCTGATCAAAACCTAACCAAAAAACCAAATTTTCTGCGTACTTGGGCCCTTGGTGCTACGCGACGGGTATAGCCCTCAGGCGTCGCGTATGGCGGGTCCCCCATATCTGCAGTTTTTTTTTTTGTTCATTCAGCTTTCTGACTCGCATATGAATCCCGTTTTTCCTCCAAACTGCTCGTTTTGACTCGTTTTTCATCACTTTAAGCAACGGGACCTGAAATCATAGCTTAACGTCAGCAGTATCGAAATTCTAACCTAAAGTAGACTCAAAATACCTAAAAACTGACCAAAACATACACTATAAACATATGTACTTTGCAGTACATCAAACATCCCCACACTTATCATTTTTTCGTCCTCGAAAAAGATATATGCAAACGGAATCAGAGATAAGCAAATAATAGGGTTAAAAACTATTTATATTTATTAAAGTCGAAAGTTATGTTAGCCATGATTGCAAATATATTTATCCCTTTAAACCCGAACCCGTTTCTAAGCCCTTATCTTGTAATTTTAGTTCAAATGCGGTCAGTCTACCTAGGGTCTCACTCTAGAAGCCACAGTCCATCTAATCCCGCCTCAAGCTTATGGAATAAAAAGAACGATCAATGGACCAATTCCTAACCGTTTTATATCAAAACCAAGAGAATTTAAAATCAAATATATTTATTTTTTTCATTTTTTTTCTTTTTTTACTTCTTTTTGAGCCTAGACGTTGCTTTACCTAACCCAGAGGTATTCCGGCTGTGAAGTCGCTATCCCCAACTCGGATTACATAGGCGTCGGTAATTTTTTCTTTGCAGTTTCGATTTCACACATCCTAGAGGCATTCCGGTTGTAGAGTCGCTATCCCCAACCAAGACTACATAGGCCTGTGCTACTTTCATTCAGTTTCTAGCTCAATTTTTTTTTCTATTTTTTTTTTCATGACTAAAAATTCTAACGATTTTTGACTTATAACGGTATTCCTTATACTATTATCGGCGGTTTCAATTTCCCATTTTTCCTAGGTGAGCACCCACTAGCAAACCGACAATTAACGTATATTAGATCAGATCAAAGGAACCTAGAACCAGACCGAGCCTATTCACATATCCCAAACTAGACATAAGCACGACTATTTTTTATCTCTTATTATTATTATAACCCGAATAAAAACCCATCTTTCCTATCATTTTCCGTCTTTATTTGCAAACTCAAATTCAAAAGACATTTTCATTTTTTAGTTTTTTTTAACTAAAAAGGTTCACACTATGACTCTAATGTCCCATCCCCACACTCGAGATTTGCATTGTCCCTAATGCAAGAGTAGAACAAGACTCAAACAAACAAAACTAGAACTACCTACGAAATAAAAACAAAAGAAAATAAAAATACAAAACTCTACAATGAAAAAGACTTAGCTCGAAAAATATGAGACTGTCAACGTGCCAGTCAATTCCATAAGTGCCCTCCAATACCGAAGGTGCTCAGCAAATAATACCAAAACTCTCTCACACACGAACGGAACACGGCTCCAATCATCAACCTAAATCAAACATACCATACCAAACAAACTACTACCAAACATCCATATTACCAACATCCGAAGTTCAAAAGAAAAATAAAAACATATTATCTTACTAATACAACCCAATCGAACTATTAAAGCAACATAAAATAAAATAGTCATAAAAGGATATATGCCGCTTCAGTCCATCTCCATCACTCGTCGTCTTCCTCCTCATCCATCTGCTGCACACCTGAACCTCCTGCCTGCTGCCATCCATACTGGCCACTATAACCATAACCACTCTGTCCACCCCACTGATCATACCCCGGATACTGTCCATAGACATACGAAGCCTGCTGCTCACCACCATAAACTGGCGGTGGAAGTAATCCGGAAAAAGGTGGAGGCAAATCCAGATGCATACCAGACATCATATACCTAAGCATGTCATCCTGGTGGTGGTGGCTCTGCATCGTCCATTGATGATCAACTCTCATTCTTTCCTCTAGCTGATCGAAACGCTGCTGGTTAAGGTCATAAACAGCTTCATGAGTCATGGATCGGGCGTGGCTGTCGGGGGTGGCGAAGTGGGTGCTGCTGAGCTGGGATCTCATGTCTCTGCCGAGGTCTCTGCTGACGTGGTGGAAAAGCACCCTGTAAGACATTAGCCGCCTCAGTACCTGCTGGTGGCTGAACCTGTGCACCCGGTCTGACCTCCCATTTCGGCGGATCCGAATATGACAAAATACTCGCTAACTGTAGATCCCCAACACTCCAGTAAGTAGTTGGAACATTCTCTCTCATCTGCTCCAACTTATATTTCGTGAAAGCACCCAAATTAGTCACTAACCTAGTAATGTACGGCCCAAGATCCATCGCTGACCGGTTACCCCCTCCGCGAGGCCGATTACAAGACCATGCGAAGAAACTTGCCAAATTCCAATTCCGCTTCTCAACCATACACATCAAGGCAAAGATATCTAACCAGTTAGCCTTGTTCTCACCCGACCTTCTCATCACAATCGTAGTTTCCAACACCTTCAGAATATACCTATTGACCGGATCATGAATCATAGAGATAAGGTCCGTGCCGGAGAACGGTGCGGTAGAAATCGTCTCCCAGAATCTAGCTAACTCCTCCAGACCCAAACAATTTGCTCGCACATGATTGTATACACCTCTCAACCCATTAACAAAGTCATCTGTCCGCACCTCCTGCTCAGAATAGAAACCCAAAGCTACCCCAAACTCAGCAATACTCATCTCATATATATTTCTGCCCAATGAAAACGAAACCGCATTCTTCTCAGCAAATGTACCCTCCTTGTGATAAAAGGTACAATGAAACTCAAGTGTCAGCTCTGTATGCTATGGCCAACGGCAATCCATTGCCGCTCTCAGTCTCGGCCCAAGCAAGTTCGCTACACGGTCACTGACCCCCATGCCTTGCAACCATTCCCAATCAATTGTGTGATGTTCCAAGAGATTAGTTTTCACAAATTTCACTAGCTTTTCCCTTTATTCACTGTCTTCTTCAAAATCCAAGACTGGGTGATCGACTATCCTTTCAACTCGAGCATAAACACTCCGATCTCGTCCTCGATATTTGATCTTCCTTTTCTTTGGGTTACTGGACGAGCCCTCACCTGACATGTTCCTGCAAAACACAAAAGATTTAAGCGATACGAATCAAACAAAAACTATATATTTTTTTTATTTTTATTTTTTTTATTTTTTATTTTTTTAAGAATTTGGAAACAGCCGTATAGCATTACGTTCGCGACTGAAACCGAAAATAAAGTTGAAGAAAAAACATGGGTTACCGTTTACAAAAGCGTAAGTTAAACACAAACTTGCCCGAATGGAGATTGAGTACGGGCTAAATTGTTGTGAACTTGTACATACATATTAGTAAACCCGACACTTAACTCTAAGTACTAACTAGCTAGACTCAACGACTCCAACGACTCGAGACTCATTGTACAATATATCCTCCCGGCTTGTTAATTGTCCTCAATTAAGCATAAGTGCCAAAATATCGCAACATTTAGGCTAAACAAGTGAGAGTTTGAAACTTTGAAACCACAAGGTGACGTTTTGTGCAACAAAAAGATCATTTAGACAACTAATTAAATTTGCAAAAATCAGTTCAAAAACTTAGTTTTTAACAAAAACCTTTTAGTGTTAGTCAAACAAACCCCACAAACATCCAAACAGGTGGCCCAAATGTCCCAACATACCCTACAAAGCTCAAATAACCGAAAATAAACCAACCCGAACCATTCGCAAGCCCCATTTTGTATAATCATCCCAAACAAACCCAACCGCAGCCTACTAACATTATAAAAGCATCAAAAATCACTACTTTAACATACCACTCAAACCCTAGACCTAAAATATGACTGACCCGACACTACAAATGAAAAATGAAGTTACCTACTAATGAGAAATCACAAAAAACATACCTTGGAGTCGGATTGAGCAAGAAAATTTAGACTTGGACTTGTGGTGCTCGAACTTGTCGAAAACGCGAAAAGTTATCGCGATTTCGGGTGAAATTGATGGTGGGAGTTGTAGGGAAAGTGACTGTGGTGATGTAGGAAGAAGAATGGTGTGATTTGGTGGAAAAAATGAGTGAATTATGGTGAAAAATGTGTGATTTGCGGCTAGGGTTCGTATTTTAGGAAAAGGAGATAATATGCAGCATTAAAAGGCCAAAAAACGATTTGAACTGGTTAATGGGGGCCTCGCGTAGCGCTAAGGTCAGGTGGGGGGCGTCGCCTACGGAGGCGCCTCCAAAACATTTAAAATTTGACCTGTGAGCTAGGTGTAGCGCGACGGGCCAAGGTGCTACGCCAGGGTCCGTTTTTCACATAATGTTTCGAAAATTTTCTCCTTTCATGCCTTAGAATTTTTTTCAAACACTTTCCCAGCCATCCAAAACTCCCAAAATTTTTCTAAGTGTTAAACAAACATACGTGGGACCTCTTTTCTCATGCTTTCCCCGTTCCGTAGCGGTAATGAAACCTACGAAATTCTCAATGACACAAAACAAAGACCGACAATCTACCAAAATACTGTTAGAAAGCAAAAATAACTCAAATGACGACTCTTATACACACGATAGAAAATTGACACTTGGGTTTTCACCCAAAACACTAAGTGGCGGCTTTTGGTGGAATTTCGAGAGGAGTTTCCTCCATCTTATTCTTATCTATCGCTCCTCCAATATAGTGCTTTAAACGGTGGCCATTTACCTTCCAACTCCGGCCATCAGACTCATCCATAATCTCAACTGCTCCATACAGAAATACATAATGAACCATATATGGTCCCGACCACTTCGACTTCAACTTCCCCGCAAACAACTTCAATCTCGAATTGTAGAGAAGCACTCTATTACCTTTGCTAAATTCTTTGATCTTCCTTAACTTACGATCATCTAGGGCTTTCGTTTTCTCCTTAATGCCCAAAGATCAAGAATAAGCCGTATCCCTAAGCTCCTCAAGCTAATGGATTTGAAAGAAATGTTTTCTAGCGGCTTCGGTCATATCATGGTTAACGGTTTTTAACGCCCAAAGTGCTCAGTGTTCTAGCTCTACGGGAAGATGACAAGCTTTTCCATAGACGATCATAAATGGTGTGGTTCCTAAAGGCGTTTTGTAAGCGGTTCGAAACGCCCACAATGCATCGTCAAGCTTGTCGGACCAATCCTTTCTATTCTTTCCGACGGTTTTCTCTAAAATATGTTTGATACCGCGATTCGCATTCTCCACTTGACCACTCGTCTGTGGATGGCACGCGGTAGACAAACGATGAGTGACTCCGTAGTATGCAAGCAACTTTTCCATCAATGCGTTGCAATAGTGAGTACCACGATCACTGATTAAAGCCTTAGGTGTACCGAAACGGGAAATGAGTTTCTTGAGGAAACTCAATACTACTCGGGCTTCATTCGTAGGAAGAGCTTGAGCCTTAACCCACTTAGACACATAGTCGATTGCCACAAGTATATAAGGATTCCCTTTTGAGACGGGAAAAGGGTCCCTTGAAATCAATGCCCTAAACATCAAAAACCTCCAACACTTGGATTGGGTTTTGAGGCATCTCATCTTTGGATGAAATGTTACCGGTTCGTTGACAAGCGTCACATGTTTTCATGAACTCAACGGCATCGCGAAGTACGTTAGGATAATAAAATCCACAATCAAACACCTTTTGTGCGGTGGCGTATGCACCATGGTGGCCTCCCGTTAGACCTTCATGCATATGCTTAAGGATATTCAACCCCTCTTCTCTCGACACACATCGCCTTAGAATCCTATCTCCCCATATTCTAAAGAGAAACGGATCATCCCACACATATTTCATCGACTCACTAAGGAACTTCCTTCTCTGTTGTGTGGTCATCCCCTTCACAATATTACCACTCAAAAGATAATTTGCTAAATCACAAAACCATGGCAATCCCTCCTTCTCGGCTTCTACAAACTCAATCGACTCGTGAGGAAATGTATCTCATATTTCCTCCTCAGGAATCTCATCTCTCCTAGGGTCTTCTAAACCTGAAAGATGATCGGCTGCTACATTTTCGGCCCCTCTCTTATCTCTAATTTCAATGTCGAACTCGGAAAGCAATAGAATCCACCGAATAAGTCAGGGTTTGGCGTCTTTCTTTTGGAAAAGAAAATGCAATGCGGAGTGGTCGGTGAAAACTATGGTCTTGGAGAGCACGAGGTACAAGCGGAATTTGTCGAACGCGAAAACTACGGCTAAGAGTTCTTTCTCCGTGGTGGTGTAGTTCTCTTGAGCATCATTTAATGTTTTGCTCGCGTAGTAAATGGGGTGGAAGTGCTTGTTCTTTCTTTATCCTAATACCGCCCCAACGGTATAGTCACTCGCAACACATATGAGCTCAAACGACAAGCTCCAATTGGGCGAGATAAGAATAGGTGCACTCACAAGCTATTCCTTCAAAAAGTTGAAGGCCTTAAGACACTCCTCGTCAAATACGAATGGAACATCCTTCTTTAGAAGACGGGTCATGGGGCGAGTGATCTTAGAGAAATCCCTAATGAAGTGTATATAGAAGCCCGCATGACCGAGAAAACTTCTAATCGAATTTACGCTAGTGGGTGGAGGCAACCTGCTAATGGTATCTATCTTCGAACGATCCACCTCTATTCCATCCCTCGAGATCTTATGACCTAAAACAATACATTCAGTCACCATGAAGTGACACTTTTCCCAATTTAACATCAGCTTCGTCTCAACACACCTCTTCAACATCCTCTCAAGATTCCTCAAACACTCATCGAATGAGTTACCATAAACCAAAAAATCATCCATGAAAACCTCCATGGAACTCTCAATCATATCCTGGAATATGGCAACCATGTACCGCTGGAAGGTAGCTAGAGCGTTACACAACCCAAATGGCATGCGTCGGTACACGTAAGTGCCATAAGGGCATGTGAAGGTGGTCTTATCCTGATCCTCCAGGGGGATGGGGATCTGGAAGTAACCAGAAAAACCGTCGATAAAACAATAGAATGGTTGACCCGCGAGACGCTCCAACATCTGATCGATAAAGGGCAATGGGAAGAGGTCCTTTCGGGTGGCATCATTCAACTTCTGGTAATCGATGCACACTCGCCAACCCGTGACCGTACGAGAAGGGATAAGCTCATTCTTGGAACTTATGACAACGGTCATCCCTCCTTTCTTAGGGACAACCTGAGTGGGACTAACTCATGGCGAATCTGAGATGGGATATATCATCCCGGCATCTAGGAGTTTTAGAAGCTCCTTCTTCACTACCTCTTGCATGTTTGGGTTGAGGCGGCTTTGGGGTTGCACCACCGGTTTGAAATTGTCCTCCATGAGAATCCGATGAATGCAAAAAGAAGGGCTTATGCCCTTAATGTCGGACAACCTCCATGCAATGGTCTCTTTGTTGGCCTTCAACACTTCAAACAACTTCGACTTCTCCCCATCCTCCAACTTTGATGAGATGATGATGGGTAGCTCGGAACCCTCCCCTAAAAAAACATATTCTAAATGAGATGGAAGGACCTTAAGCTCTAAGGGTGGGGGTTGGGTGGTGTCATCACTAACGGCTAGCGCTTTAGAAATCAAAGGAACCCCCTCATCTTCTACTTCCTCCAACTCTAACGACTCTTCCTCAACATTCTCTCCGCCTAGTAAGTCAGCTCCACTAATGTACTCTAGACAATGGTCAACGCATGAGATGAATGAGTTCAAGAAATAGACGGAATGGCATGGACCACTATAGTTATCGGAACCACTCGGGTGGTTCATGGAACGATCGATCTTAAAAGTCGCTCTCTCCTCACCGACCCTAAGTGTGATCTTACCATCGAAGACATCTATGAGGGCTTTAGCAGTACGCAAAAACGGATGACAAAGTATGATAGGAACTCTCTCATCCGCTTCCATATCAAGAGTGACGAAATCAACAGGAAAAACAAACTTGTCAACCTTTGTAAGTCCCGGAACCGAGATCACAATGATATCACACAACTCGTAAGGTGGCGGAATCACACAAACAAGTTGTAAAAGAAACAATGAGATGAAGAAGAAGGATGATTATCTATTCAAATGATTCAAATCTTGCATACAAAGCTTTGTCTAATACAAGATTCACCAAAATCACCAACCATGCACCTATGACAACACTTACTATTTATAGAAAGGGATTAGGGAGGATGCTCCCTAAACCCTAGGCCCATTACTACCCAAATAAGCCCAAAACCAACCATTAGTCCAACACTCCTACTAATCTACTAATTCACTTATCCATAAACCTTTAAGGGCCTATCAATCTCCCCCTAGGTTTATTGGATAAGTAGACGCTTCAAACACTTGGATCACGTGGACCTGGCGGAGGATCAGCAAACAGGTAATGTCTCAAGATGTTGGCAGCAGCACTTGTCCATGATTTGGCACACTCTTCATACTTTTTGTTGGTTCGGATTTGATGCTGTGTGAGAACCAAGATGTCTTCTTCATGAAAACTCATCAGGTCATAAGAATTAGGGATCCTGATGGACTGTTCTTCAGTAACGATGACAGGTTCTGCCAAACAAGGATCATAAGCCCAGAACTTGAATTTCCTTAGTATTCCTTTCTCAAATTTTCTTGTAAGTGGAATGATCTTCTCTTTATTAGTGGGAGGCCAGATGATGGATTTGACAGTCCTTCTAGTGAAAGAATCACGAACAACAGGATTTCTTCTCACTGTCGGCTCAGTAGTTTTCATAGTTGCAAAGTTTGTTCTTACTTCCCTTTCAAGACGTGAGTGAAATGCCCAGCCTCTACCTTTCTTGCTTAGATCTGGATCATAGTAAGGAGCATGTAACAGTGACTTCAAGTCAATCTAGGTCCAAGACTCAAATTGACTTTCCTTGCCATAATATTCTCAATGCCCACTCTTTTGAGTAACCAACCACATCCGTTTATCTGGTTCATACCTCCAACAAGCCACTTCTGATTTGTTTCCCACTTCATCGTAATGAGTAGATCCTAATTCCATCACATGCCTGTCGGGCCTTGTCGAGGGATCCTTTAGCTGAAAGTTTTCATCCAGAGGATTCATATCTTGATTCTTCATCACCAGCAACTGTTTTCTACTTTGTTTTTCTTTTTCTTTCTCCTCTCGCCTCTTCTTGGATTTGCTACTTAACTTCTTTGGTTTAGCAGCCAAATAAGCTTCTAAGGCTTCTTCACGCTTAGCTTCAGCCGCTGCGTGTGCTGCTGCTCTTTGCTCTTGAGTTTCCTCTGGTCTTCCAACGTGAAACTGTTCATCCTCTTTATCCACAAATTCATTTCCAAATTTCTTTTCATGTTTTGCCTTCAGATCATAGACAGTTGAAATTAACATTCCTACATCTCCTTGCAGCTGATCTATGGTAAGATCTCTGTTAGTTAGTTGAGATTGTAGAGATGCGATCTGGGCTTCTTTCAATGCAGCATCTTATTGGAGAGAAACAATCTGAGCACTTTTTAGCTCTCCATCTTGTTCCAGTATCATCACACGTCTTTTCAACCTTTTAACATATTCTTCTTCATCACTATCGCTATCGCTTTCAAAGACTTGGCTCTTTTCGCTTGCATATCGAAATGCTGCTTCATCATGCTCAGTAGTATGTGTACCACTAGAACTCCCTGCTTCAAATTGAGCACCACCACTAGAACTGCCTGGCTGTGAGGGGTGGCTTCAAAATCGAAGTTGAAATCATACAAATCTGTGTCTTCTAGGTTTGTTCTCTTCGATGCATCAATTGTTGGTGGATCAGGTTGAGGATTAACTGTAGGAGTAGACTCAGAGGCAGTCGAGGACCTAGAAAGAGTGTTGTCTGGTGCAGTGTCGGTTCTTTGTTTCCTTGGAGCTGATTCTTCAGTAATATCAGCTGTTTCTTGAATATCAGCAATGGAGATGGATGG
This sequence comes from Helianthus tuberosus, assembly GCA_030545235.1. NCBI lineage: Eukaryota > Viridiplantae > Streptophyta > Magnoliopsida > Asterales > Asteraceae > Helianthus > Helianthus tuberosus. The sequence continues at coordinate 5,624,137 of CM060419.1, forward strand.
AGGGTCTCCATCGCCACCCTGTAAACTTCAAATCAATGCTGCAAGATTATCAGAAGTCATCAGTACTGGCTGTCGAACAACATCTTCTTCCTTATCAGACATTACTATCTCTACCTCGCTTCCAGAATCTGTTTCTTCACTCGAGTCAGTTTCAGATTCAGAATCAACTAAAAGAACTTCATCTTCATCATCAGCCGCCTGTTGTACTTGCTGCATGAGCTGTACATCATGCTCTTCCGCTATTTGTGCATTGATTTGAGGCAGAACTGGAGCAACATGAATGACTGGAGGAGCTGGTGCGACAGGAGCTCCTTGCACAACATCAGCAAACCTCCCATGCTTCTCATGTGGAAACCTCGCCTCGAAATTATGACGCTTGGCTCTTTTGTTTCCACATGCATTCTCAAAGCATCCTGGCCCCGTTGGCTTTAAATTGATGTAGTTCGGCCCCTTGACAAACTTCAGCTATCGCGGTCGAAAACTTTTAATCCCATTCATTCACTAACGCCACGATAGCAGAAGTTTGCGTTTTGTGTAGCTGATCCCATCCTCCCTTGTTTTTAGCAATACACTGAAGGAAAAAGTGAACTAAAAGCCTCCAATATGGTGGGAATAGTTTTTTCAGGACAGTTGGATAACCACCTTCATAGCTCATCCTTCTTAGTGCAGCTTGAACTCTAGCTTGATTGTACAACGTTGGATGATGTGGTTGCTCTCCCAATCTTAATACTTCTCGAATCACTGCTTCAGACACAATAATCTTTGTCTTTTGTACTGTAGCTTCAATAGATCCCGCTCCTTGCCTGTTTATCTTCACGGTGTTCCAAAACGTGTTAATGAAGTTGCTGCATATGATAGGATTTTCTCTTAAAGCGTGCGTGAGAGGACAGTTGTTCAGACCCCTGATTAAGGATCCAAATAACTCCACTTGATCTGCTGGAGGATCTGACAAGAATCCTGCTTGATTATGAAATTTATTGACTTCCAATTGCCGTTGATTCCCTTCTTGTAACATTGCACCAACCATTTTCTGCACTAAAATGTCATCGTTAGATCATTTATAATATGAAAGTTAACTTGTATTCGAGTTAACGACGAGTTAATAAAATCAACACGTCGAAAACTTAAACACAAGCAACTCGTTACAAAAGCAGTTCAAAAAGCAGTCCAAAGGTCCATTTGAAAAGGTTCAAATCAAGGATCAGGTCAAAGGTCAGGTCAGAAATGGTTAAGGTCCGGAGTGATGGGGTTCATTTCGGATGAACATCTTCATCCGGAATGACATTCCGTCCGAAATCATCCGTAATGAACATCTCCCAATCCGGAATCATCCATGATCTGGAATCATCCGTGATGATGATCTCCCAGTACAGAATCATCCGTAATGCTGCTTTGTGATCAGGAATGGTGTACCTTCAGTCCGAAATGTATCCGAAATCGTCCAAAATGAGAGACGTTGAGAGAGAATCTTTAGTCCGAAATGATACGAAATGTGTTTCGGACCTTTGTCCTTTTCACATTAAATACTTCCGAAATGGGCTTATGGGTCAGGCCCATTTCGGATGCTTGGTCCGGAATGATGGGCTTGTTCAGGATTGACTAAGTCAATTCCTGATGGGTCCCATCCGAAACAGTGGGCCATCCAGATCCAATTTTTATTATTATTTTAATCACCTTTTCCAGATAGCAAACTACCCCCTTCAAAATCAACGAAACAACCCAATAAGCACCATTAAAATATATTTAAAAAATAATAACTAAAAATAAAAAAATAAAATAATAATATGCACAAGGTACTAACATAGGGGTGATATTGAGAAGACTGTCACGGGATGATATCGTTCTCGAACTGATTAAGGGACACTTTTCAGCCCTTCGTTTAGGGGTGTTCAGAATTCGTTTCGAATTCGAAAAATTCGAAATTCAATTAAATTCGATTCGATTATCAAGAATTCGTTTCGAATATAAGAATTCAAATTCGAATTCGTTTCGATTCGAGTCAAGTAAATCGAATACGAATTTATAATTTCAAATTCGATTCGAAATTCGAATAAAAATTATACATTTTTATTTATTATTTTTATATATAATACATATATAACTTTTATACGGAAATATTATAAATTATTTTTAAAATTTATTCCAAGTATTAAAATTACCCAATATCAAACCCACTATATGGCCCATAACTAAAACCTAAGTAACAAATCTATCAATAGATTTCTAACAATTAAAATATTAACTTCTAATGTGGAGTGTTTATTACCGACTTCTCGTTTTAAGTGTTTTATGGTACTTTACTTGAAACTTTTTAATTTGATATCGTGCTTTATGACAGCTTTAAAATTGATGTTTCATTTTGATAGGTTTCTACATGTTTTAAAAGAATCCGAATTTATTCAAATTTGATTTTTTAATCGAATACGAATTGGATTTTTTATTCGAATACGAATTCGAATCGAATCGAATCAGGTAGGTTTTAATCGAATTCGAATCGAATTCAAGTAAAAAAAAAAATATTCGAATAATTCAAAAATTCGATATTCGATTCGATGAACACCCCTACCTTTGTTTACTTAGGCCGGTCCATGCAATTGTTGATATGTTTGTCCTCTTAAATTCACCACTCAAACTTCAACTTTTAGCTTCGTGATACGCTTTAGGTAGAATTATACAGAAACATCTGTGTGTCCCATTCCAAGGCATACCCCCGCGATCAAGGTAAGCACAACAGTTCATCATAGCAGGTGAGTATACTGAGATCATCCTTTTTATTCTTCAATGCCAGACTTCCTGGTGAACAGGTCAGTACTTTCGTACAACAGAGAGACCAAAGAAGATCTGACGATACCTTAAACAGTACGAATTTGGCTTTAATAGCTCACAGAATTCTCTATTTTTGTGAGATTTCTTCCGTTTTCAGGTTTTGGCCCTTTTTGTGGCTCTTTTAGCAAGATATCCTGACTGTGGTATAGTCTGGATGCAACAGAGGGATAGCCCTGATATCCCGGATGATTTATCAGTATAAAGACCCGAAACCTCAGATGTTGGCTATCTATCAGCGCAGGATTTAAGACCATGAAATCATACAACACCGTTGGTCTGTTACCCACGAGATGTCCAGTCCATTATGTTTGTATCATTTTTGCTTCTTTTTGCTTTTTGAGCGGTAGACCTATCAACACATCGTAGTGTAGCCTAGCCTGTTTAACATTGAAACCTTACGTGTGTCAATCAAGTTCTTTAACATGAAAGTTTATTTCATTTCCCAACAACTTTTTCTCCCCCTAAATTTGTGCAAAAGTAGAATATTTTATGCCCAAGTTTACCAGATGAGACACATAAAAACCCCTTTATTTGTTATATACACTAAAGGTTTTTTTTTTAGCTCAGTCGGTGAAACGAATCATTTTCAAGAGGTCTACAAGCACATTGAACCTAGAGATGCTGACAGGTTTTGTAAAGAGATCCGCTGTGTTAGCATCAGTATGGAGCTGTTCAAGTTTAATAAGGCCTCTGTCAAAGCAATCTCTTATGAAGTGAATTTTGATGTCAATGTACTTGGTTTTGGAGTGAAAGACAGGGTTTTTAGTGATCTGGATAGCGGCATCGTTATCACAATAAATGGTTGTATCAAGATAGGTCAAACCCTAATCCTCCAGCTAATGTTGCATCCAAAGAACCTGGGAGCAGCAAGCAGATGCTGCTACATACTCTGCTTCCGCTGTGGAGAGAGACATTGTCTGCTGCTTCTTGCACTGCCAAGAGATGAGTCTATCTCCCAAGAACTGGCATCTAGCTGATGTGGACTTCCTATCCCTGTCTGTTCCTCCAAAGTTTCTATCTAAAAAGGCAAGCAGATCAAAGTTCGAATCTCTGGGATACCAGAGTCCGAGTTTAGGAGCTCCCTTCAAATATCTGAAAATTCTCTTAACAACAGTTAGATAAGAGAGTTTAGGGTTAGCATAACAACGAGCACACTGACAGACGGCGTACAGAATGTCTGGCCGACTCGCAGTCAGATACATTAGTGAGCCGATCATGGAGCGATACAACGTTTGATTAACAGGATTTCCCTCTGGATCCTCAGTCAACAACGGTCGTTCTGCAATTGGGGAGTCTATCTGCTTTGAATATGTGATGCTGAATTTTGCAAGAACGTCATTTACATATTTACTTTGGTGAATCAAGATTCCTTGATTATTCTGATGGACTTGCAGGCCCAAAAACATTGTCATTTCTCCTAATGAACTCATCTCGAACTTTCTCTTCATGACCTCTTCAAACTCTTTGCAAAGTGCCTCATTAGTTGATCCGAAGATGATGTCGTCAACATATATTTGAACGAGGATGATGTCCTTATCAACGCGTTTGATGAACAATGTCTGATCGATCATCCCTCGAGTGTACCCATGAGCGAGCAAATGTTCTGTTAGGGTAGCATACCATGCACGAGGTGCTTGGTGCAAACCATACAGAGTCGTGTCCAGCTTGTAGGCATATCCTTCTTTCTCTTGATCAATGAAGCCCAGCGGTTGAGCAACATTATGACACCCCAGGAAAACCAGGAAACCACGCAACCTAACTAGCTTCAGTGGTATAGAAGGAGCTGTAGGTCTCCTCCACTGGTTCGAGAAGATCGAATCTGTCTTCGAAATGTGTGAATGCCCTGTTGCTAGTAGGGTGAAGTTTGCTACGAGAACTCTTGAAGGTAGTGCGCTCACTTGGTGGAAAGCACAGGTTCAAATGCTAGGGTTGGCAGCTGCTAATGCCACCCTATGGAATGACTTTAAGGATCTGATCAAAGAGGAGTATTGTCATCGTGATGACATTCATAAGCTGGAAGTGGAGTTTTACAAGCTGAATATGACGGGGTCTGAAATCGAGGCGTATACGAAGAGATCGAATGAACTAGCTGCTTTATGTCCTACCATGGTGGATCCTCCCCGCAAGCGTATCGAGCTATACATCAAGGGTTTAGTGCCAATGATTCAGAGTATGGTGACTTCTGCTGTAACACCCGTCTCAATTTAACATGATTATATCATTAAAATACGCATTTTATACCAAAATGCGACTTTACAAAAACTTTTGTCATGTCAACATTCATACATATTTAGAAACATTCAAAATATAGTTTCTAAGTGTTTACATGATCACTTTTAACGAAAACAAAATAAGATCGTCGCGGAAGCTTCAAATGACATGTGTTCAGTCCTTGTATATCGCTTGATCTTCATCCGGAGTTCCGTAACATTCACCAAAAATCAAAACCAACTTAAAAGTTAATTTTGTTAGTTAAATAATAGGTTATAACAAGTTCTCCCAGTTAAACAAAATAAAATAACAAAATTGCCAGCATCAGGGTCTCTCGCGGGCCGCGAGAGACTGATACCATCTTTGTCGCGGGCCGCGACTGAGGTCGCGTGACGCGACTGCATTCCCCAAGTTTGGTCGCGCGACCCGACACCGTGATTTTGACAGACTGCTTGGCTTCTTGATGCTGCATTTTCTAGGCTACAATTTTTTTTAACCAAATTCTAACTTTAAAGTGCCATAACTTTCATTCTACGTAGCCGATTTGAACCGAGCATAGGTTAATCGGTTTACCATCTTTGTTAGCATCGAAATCCGGTTTATAAGCGAATGGCTTATAAAACCCTTTTTACAATTATTCGACCCGTTTGGTTTAAAGTTACACTACATGATTGTTATCAAAAGTCATTTCTAAACATTTTTTTACCCATTCCTGGGCTTGTCAACATTAGTGCTCTCACCCCAAATACATGGTTTGCACACACGTTTTCATCATGCTTATTGACTACAAATTTAAGCTTACTATTAATCAAACAAAAGAATTCACGCTTCTAAGTTTTTTTTAACCCAAATCCAAGGGTTCGCTACATCAATTTGGCTTGTCCGTTTCTCGGCTTACGCCCTCATTATACCCATTTATCAAGTGTCCTTCAAGCCACACCAAAACACTATCTTTTAAAACATCATTTTGACCCGTTTGGTTGTCGAGTGAAAACCATCACTTCAATGACATACCAAACTAGTTTTAACCAATATTTTGACCCGTTTGGTTGTCGAGTGAACTTCGTCACTTCAATGACATACCAAACTTACATATTGCGCTACGACACCATTAACATAACTATGATCAAAGTTTATGCATAATGTAACGAAACCATAAGTTACGTACCTTTAGAGCTTTTCCATCAAGCGCGCGTCCGCCCCGGCTTGTCCGCTTGAGGATTCAATTCCCTTGCCTATAGACTTCAACCAACGAAACGTTTAGAACTCTTATCGCATCATATTTCACATAATTCGCCATATCATTCAAATATGCGTTTTTACTCAAAATCTCAACGTTTTAGCTTTCATTTAGGTATTTTAACAAACACCTTGTGGGCATAATTTTACAAAATCAACAATCAAGTTTCACAACTGGTTATTTTGCCAAATGTCAACATCATTTTCAAGTCCATTATATCTAGCATGCATAACAACACCTAGATTCACTTCATGGAAATCAAATAACACTCATTTTATGATCAAAATTCTAGTGTTCTTCATCATCCTACAAAACCCATTTAACACCTAAGTGGGTTATTATGAATTTCATAATTATGAACACCAATTCATCAAATTATTGACTAGGGTTCGTTCCTAAACATGGATTCATCCTCGTTTCACCCAAACATCAATCATTCAAGCTAAATTTTCGATTTCATGTGTTCATCAAGAATTCAAGATGTAACCAAAAGATGAAATTCGACATACCTTGTGATCCCCTCACTTGAGTGATCACTAGTTTGAGCTTGGTTTTCAATTTGGATTCGATTTGCCTTCTTGATTTGGTTGATTTGCATGAGTTAGGGTTCAACTTTGAGAGCCCTTTTTTCTCTGTGGAAACTCACGACTAGAACACACACTTTGGTGTGTGTTTTGGTGTTTTGTTTTACTAAAATAAAACCAATTTTAGTTCTTTGTCAATTTTAGTCGCTCACTTAATCAAGTTTTATAAAGGGGTTTTCTTAACTAAATTTCTTATTAATTCCAAGAACTCATGACTAACTAGGTTATTTATCCTAGTTATTTTATCTTGGCTTTTTCCGACTTTAGTTTATAAGATAAAAATCTATATTTTTGGGGTGTTACAAGTCCACCCCCCTTAAAAAGGTTTCGTCCCCGAAACTAGTATACATACCAAATAGCGTAGGGTAGAGGCGTCTCATCTCTTCTTCGGACTCCCACGTGGTGTCCAATCCCTTACGGTGTTCCCACTTGACCTTCACTTGGTCAATTTCCATGTTTCACCCCTTTTAGTCCCTCAAGGTTTCCAAGTGTATAAAATATCAACATTTCAAGTTTTCTTTATTATTCACTAGATATTTTTTACTAGGTTAATTAAGCCTAGTCACATTATTCTTTGGTTATGACTAACATATATACCATATGTAAATAAATATTAATTTCTAATATTTTCGGGGTACCCCCCTTAATGAGGTTTCATACCCGAAACCTTCTTTAAGTAGTTCTTTGGTTTGGACCAAACGAACTTAGTTTCGTTTTCAAGGCATTCTTTCTTTTAGTCAAGAGTTATCATTTTCATCGACGAGTGCTTGTTTCACGTGTAAGTCCTCACAGACTGTAACTCGTATCTTGTATTTCTTATTTTGTCGCCTATTTGACCCAATTGTCAATTTAGCACTCAATAGTATGAGTTCATCAACATGTTTACTCCATACTAACCCAATATTAACAAGTGTTTTGTATAAATCACAACACTGTTTTAACTTTGGATGGTCTTATCGGCTAAACTGAATAGTCACCGTCACTTCATGCCCCGTTATTTGGGACTACTAGATTGCCATACTCGGCCTTACGTGAGTTTATAATCTCCTATCCCGCAACTTACACTACGACATGATTATATTCTATATCACTTTTTGTGACTATGATCGCATCACGTCATGTTTAAGTTTTCATTATTAAAAATTCTTCTTTTGAACATATCGTCTTATACCTATCGGTATTAAGACCTATATCCTTTAATATTAACTATTTTCTAATTTATCTATAATATTCATATTTGTTAAACGTTGTTTCTCACTAAAACTGAATTTTAGTTTAACGTTTTTCTCTTTAAGTTATGTTAATTACTCATATCAAGGAATTGACGACAAGAATTTATTCTTTTCCATTATTATGTTACGCTAGGAATCGTAACTGGTCCCTATGATTTACCCCGAGTGACCCATAGGTTCTTTTGCTTAGCCTCTTAGGCTATTTCTTTAGGCTTTCACCCTTTTAGGTGGGGCCCCTATAGTTTATTTCTTTCTATTGCTGACGCGAGGGTCTTTCAGTCCTTTAAGCCTTTACGTTGTTTATAATCCCGATGGTTATGATGATCCCATAGATCATCTTTTTCTCGTGTCATGGCACCCCTTTCAAGCCTAAAATTCGTTTATTTTCATTTTTGAATTCTATCGTCTTGACCGTAATCTAAGGCTACATTCGTTTTCTTTTTGGACTAATCTTCCGACTCTATGACTTCTCACATCATCTTCGTGTCGGTTTGTTTTCCATGTACCGTTATCTGGTTCACATGTTTATTTCTTTACAACCCATTACGCGGGTTCTTTTATCTTAATGTTTTTAACGCTCCTGTTGCCTGGTTTGCGTTTTTTTTCTTATTTATATTCTCTCATGACCCATTACATAAGTTTGTTAATATTTTGCGCTTCCATTAAGGGTTTGCGCTTACTTGCACTATCAAGCGTTACACTTTATTCGGCTCGTTCAACATTGAAATAGTTGAACTTAACTATCAAAATTTCTGTTTTGCGAAATTTTGTCGTCTTTTAGTCATAACTCTTTATTCGAGTCTTTTGACTTTTAATCCACGTTCCCGTCTCTTGGTTTACGCATATATCTGAAGCCCTACCCATCTATCAGGTATTTTACCAAAGTCATTATCATTGCAACCATTCCGGCATGCATTAAGACTTCGTTTTGGTTTATTTGGTCGTATTAGCGAAATCCGTCGCCTTTATTCAACCAAGTCTTTTATTCTTTCATTCATCTTGTTTGACTTGTTCGTGTGAATTTCATCACTTATGACAGTCAAACTTTATCCCTATCCCTTGACATTCTCAATTGTCGGTATATATATATATATATATATTTGGTTTACTTTGATTCCTACCCCTTCCCTCGGGCTTGTTATTCTAATGTAACACGTTTCCGTTACCCGGCTTGCGTTTTCCTTTATTATCAAACATTTTATTTATTTGATCCAAACACTCATCTTTCTTTTGTTAGCGACCCTTAGGTCCGTCTCTTTTATTAATGTCCCGAAGGTCCATTTCTTAAGCGTTATTTGGTAAAACCACTGCTATTGTTATACGTTCCAACACTTTTTAAAACGTTATTTTACTAATCTTTTATACAATCACACCCATCAATGTGATCGTCGTTCTTCCTCATAAGGATTTGATTAATAACGTGTTACTTGGATGGTTACCCATACCCAAGTTTCTAAATCCGCATTTATTGATACTTTATTATTCTCAGTAGTGAATAATACGTATTATCCATTTAGTTTTCCTTGAGGATATTTTCCTCCCAAGTCTAATTTTTTTTCTCTTAACCTTAATCAATTGTCTAATTGTTGCCTAACGTTATCTTTTTGAAATTTTAAAACGTGTATGATGCGTGTGTGGTTATATATTTTACGTATATTTTTAGCCCTTTTTACACTTTAGTCAAGTTTTAAATTTGTAAAACACGATATTTACTTACACCAAACACACATATGGGCAAGTGCACCCATCGTGAGCGTAGTATAGTGTTGGTAAGATACCGAGGTCGTCCAAGGACATAAGAGCTTTTAATACCGGTTTATCTTCAACGTCTAATCAAATCAAAAGTTTAGAAAAAAGGTTTTTAAACTAGAAAAAAAATGCTGCAAAATAAAAATAAAACAGATAGACAAGATGAATCACTTGGATCCGACTCGTATTTAGTGTAACCTTTGAATATTTCCGCACTTTTGCACTTTTTAAGAGATTATCTTAGTTATTGTAGTAGGCCCCTCTTTTGAAGGTGACGTTACCCTCAACCCAGTAGTTTGAGTCAGCAAGGATACAAAACTAAAGGGTTGGATTATTGAAAGATAATTAATTAAGTTATTAATGCATAATGTGGTAGGCCCCTCTTTTGAAGGTGACGTTACCCTCGGCTAAGTAGTTTGAGTGAGTAGGGATACAACCTAAATATCCGGGATAAAGTTTTAATAGTAGTTTACATATGAGGGGATCAAGGAGTTCGGACCCCCGCCATCCAATACCAGTGGGTATTGAAGGAGGTCCTACAAAAGTTGACCCAGGTCCTTGTAGGATCTATACACTAAACAAGGCAAGACTCTTACCAAACCGTTCCCTTAACCCCCAACCAGGTAGCCAACATATCTCCATATAGATCGTGGAGACATGAATGGTGAAAATCATTTATTTTATATAGACAGTAAAATAATGCTACGACACCACGGACAAACGATAAGGAAGACTCACCTTCAACATAAGAAACTAGTTATTAAAGTCATTAATACATAACCAAATAAAAAGTGCGAAAAGATTAAAAATAAAAAGTATTACACTAAACATTTGTCTTCACCAAGTGATGTAAGAGACTTAGGCAAACATGGCCTTTGATTGTCAAGAACTCTTATAATCAATCTTGGATCCCGTGACTACTCACACACTTTATGATGGATGATGGTGGTGGATGTGGGTTGTGATGGTGGTGGTGGTGATGGTGGGTGGGTGAAGTGTGAGAGAGGTGGTTTGCCAAGGGATGGTTTGCAAATGAGCCAAGCACCCCTATTTATAGCCTGCACAGAAGCCCGGACACGGCCCCGTGTCCATTGGGCACGGCCTCGTGTCCACCCATCTTCTCTTTCTTCATTAAATGCAGTTTGTCTGCATTAGTTGACCACGCCCCCGTGTCTGCTGGGCATGGCCCCGTGTGCAGAAGCGTATCTGTACTATCAAGATTTGCCTAGATTCTGCGAATGTTTGCGTTGACCACGGCCCCGTGTCCGCTGGGCACGCCCCCGTGGTGGGTGATAGAAGCTTCTACAGCTTTGTCTTTTCTGCAGACACTTGGGAACGCCCCCGTGCTCAGTGAGGACGGGGCATATTCAGCCTTCTTATCTCTTGTTTTTGCTTGGGGAGATGCTGTCGAGGGGTCGGGCATGCCACGTTTATTCCTTCTCTTGTATTATTGTTAGATTTGTCTGCATTTTTGCTTCTTTTGTTCATTTAAGCTCATTTAACCTTGAAAATTCAAAAGGAAGACAAAAGCACACTTTTTTCAACATTAGTACTAAAAAAGGGTTAGTTTTATGCCTCATTTGATGTAATTTTTATGTTGCATTTAGCACACATCAAATACCCCCACACTTGAATTTTTGCTTGTCCTCAAGCAAAACTCTTTATTTTGTGGCTTACACACCCAAATGGAACGGGTAGAAGAGAAGGTTTTGGGCTTGTCAATGTCATAGAGTGTCGGGATTCCAAGTTTCTTTATTAGGCTTTATTTTTATTTTATTTACAATCCTATTCGTCATGATTTTTTAAAACATTACATAAGAGAAATTATTTATTTGGGCATAACATGCCTCTTTAAAATTCCATTTATATACAAGTTCACATACCTCACGGAGGATCACTCAACACTCGGCCGAAGATGTATTTTTGTGAAACACTCGAGAGCGGCATGGAACTTACTTCTACCATAAGCTTGCCAAGCAATCAATCCTTCTCCTTTTTAACTATACATCTTTGTAAATATCAAGAGGACTTTTTGGGGGGAAGGGTTAGGCTTTGTTAAGGAAAGTCACAAGAAAACCGAGCTTTGTTACTAAAATAAAGGGGTTAAAATGAAAAGGGGTTTTGGTGGGTAAAAGGGTGTTTATTTTGGGTTAAGAAATGAAAAGGTTTAGGCTCAAAGGGGTTAACTAGGGGGATTTTGGGTAGGTGGTAAAAAAAAGGAAAAATAATGGGTTTAAGTTGGTAAGGACCGGGAATGTATCGTCATGCAAGTTCTAGAGTCGTAAGAACAAGTGGCTACTCACACAAGAAACGAAAAAATGAGCATTTAGTTTAAAGATGTGTATTTGTATGCTCAATAAATGCTCAAAACTCACTTTTTGTGTGAACGGGTTTTTATGTGATCAAGTATATATAATCAAATTTTAACTAGATTTGTCATGCCGTTTCATAATTTTCTTATGTTGGTTCTTTCTATCACGACGCTATCGGTTGTAAATTTGAAAGAATATAACCTTTTTAGAACTTGTAATTCTCGAATTAAACCAAGACAAGTAAAAAAAAAATGAAAAGTTTTTTTTTTTGAAAAAAATTGGGGTGTTTTAGCGGTTCCAATAGAGTTTTGTGTAAGGCTTGTAATTAGGATTTGCAAAATTCAAGGTTTTAGCATCCCCCCCACACTTAAATTACACATTGTCCTCAATGTGTCCCAAAAATAAGTTTTTAGGTTGATTGAATGTGTAAAAGTGTGTTTAAAACAATTTTTTATGTTACTAGGCATCTGGACACGGGCCCGTGGTGTCCGGGCACGACCCCGTGTTGAGGTTGCCAGTAACAAAAATTAGAAAAAAGAAATAGAAGTCTGGGCACGGGGGCGTGTTCGGCGAACATGCCCCGTGTCCAGTTACCTGAACTGGGCGATTTCCTGCAGATTGTTCAGCACGGGGCCGTGTTGGCTGGACACGGCCCGTGCCAAACTTGCTGTAACGAAGAAAAATTTGTGGGAGGCTCTGTTTTTGTGCATGGGGTGCTGGTTCAAGTTTCCCTTAGTATCCTTCACCATCCCTAGTGTGTTTTACCCATTACATCATCATCCAAACCCCAAACAATTTATAAAACCATCATTTATTAAAACAATTTATAGGTCCTAAAAAATTTAAAAACAAAGCAGAAAAATAAAAACTAAAATTCCTAAGATAGATAGGTCAAGTGATACATAAAAACATCCTAAGGAGTTCTACTTTTACAATAGGAATCAAAATTCCAGAAATAGCTTTCCGGTATCTAAAAGCTTTGTAGAACTCCGGACCGAGGGGGATTCCCTAGATGTTAAAGCCATTCTTCTGTCTCTCTTGTGAGGAAGAAGGCGGGCTCATTTTCCTCAACATCTTGCGGAGGGGGAGTGACACCAACCGGAACCCCTTGTAGTATGTCTCGAGGGGGCTCCGGGTGTATGGTGTACCATTCGGCCGGTATGATGATTTCCGGTACCACATTCCATGCCCTTTGGGTGATAATTGGCACCAAAGGAGGAGAAGCGAGAATGTTCAACCTTTGGTGCAAAAGGTTGACCTCTCAAAGACACCCCTCTAGTCCCACCGTCAAATGATTGATACGGTTGACCAATGCTTCTTCCACCCCCGTCATTTCATCAATGGCCTCTCTTAAAGCGTAAATGTAGTTTACAAGAGAATCTTCAACTGTTGATGACCTTCTCCCTTGTCGGTTGTTCCTGGAGTGCGATGAAGATGTTCCGCTAGTTCTGCTCGCCATTCTGAGAAAACAGACCGAAAAGAGTTCAACTTAAATGGAGCAGTACCTCGGACACGGCCCCGTGTTTATTGAGCACGGCCCCGTGTTCACATGTCTGCAGATTTTTGGAACAAGGAATCTTGGAGTTTCAAATTATTTTCATGATTTTTAAAGCATTTTTAAGCAAGAATAACTTAAAACCCTGTTGTAGAACTTATTTTTAACAAGATTCCTTGAATAAAAATCTAACAAACATCACATTAAAGTGGAAAAGACAAGATGGTTGTTGAGAACCTTCTTTAGAATATACCTAGGATGGTATGTGTGAAGATTCCAGCAAATCTTTGTCTTTAGAGTGGTCCAAATGAGAAGGAATCTTGCTGCCTTTATAGAAAACGACAGTACGCTGCACACGGCCCCGTGTCGGCTGGACACGGCCCCGTGTTCAGGCAAGGTCCTGACACATTTTGTCCGTATTCTGACAAAAAGTCAGAAGGGAATATTTTGGTGGACACGGGGGCGTGCTGACCTGGACACTACCCCGTGTCTAGAGGATGTTTATGAAGTTTCGTCCATTTTTAAGGAATTTATCCGGATCGGGTGGTTCCTTACAGGACGGAACAACCCCGAAGTTCCTGAGATACCTTAATTGCTCTAGATTTAGACGAGAACGCAAGAGGTTGTCGGTGAGGGTGATTCCTATGCTAAATGTAGGTGGACAAGTCCAACCCTTTCCCGGGCTCTCGTTAAAGAAGGTGTATGCCGAATCGCTTAGGTCTATGGATGCACCGAACGAAGTCGATGGGGAGTCCTTCACGGCACAATCGACACAGGGACGACTATCGCTCAAGTCCTCACGAGAGTTAGAAGTGGTATCGGGGACAACGAAGTTGTTTTTATTCGAATGCGATCCCAATAATTCTTCTTGGGTATCGTCTTGAGGTATATTAATGAAATCCATCTCAAGTTCCTTTACCCAATTAAGAATTAAATCCTCCATTTGAAATAATTCGTCAAGAAGCATTTCTCCTAGAAGATTCGATTGAGAGCATTCGAGGGAGAGATAGGGATTATTTTTACTTTTGCCCCTCTTAAGGCTACAGGAAAACAATGGGTCTATATAGTGGGGCTTATAAATTAGAAAATAACACTCTAAATCTTTATGATTGCCGCCACATATTTGACACCACGTACCATAGGAGGGCCGATAGTAAAAAAAATCAGTATCACTCATGGTTGTGTTAGAAATTACCAACCGTCGGGATCTTACGGTTCTGTTTTCAGTAATTAAAACTTGGGCTGGGCACGGCCCCGTGTTCAGCTACTGTCTGACTTAAAACCGGATTGCCAATACCGAAGATTGGGCACGGGGCGTGTTCCGCGGGCACGGCCCGTGCTGTGTTTTGCAGAAGCTGAAACTCTAAGAAAAATCCTAAAAAAAAAAAGAAAAATAAGAAAAAACGATTAGGTCGTTGATTCCTAACTTTCTTAAAATCCTTGTGTCCCCGGAAATGACGCCAAAAACTTGATGCGTGTGTAGTTATATATTTTATGTATATTTTTAGCCCTTTTTACACTTTAGTCAAGTTTTAAATTTATAAAACACGATATTTACTAACACCAAACACACATATGGGCAAGTGCACCCATCGTGAGCGTAGTATAGTGTTGGTAAGATACCGAGGTCATCCAAGGACACAAGAGCTTTTAATACCGGTTTATCCTCAATGTCTAATCAAATCAAAAGTTTAGAAAAAAGGTTTTAAAACTAGAAAATAAAAAATGCTGAAAAATAAAAATAAAAATAAAACAGATAGACAAGATGAATCACTTGGATCCGACTCGTATTTAGTGTGACCTTTGATTATTTCCGCACTTTTGCACTTTTTAAGAGATTATCTTAGTTATTGTGGTAGGCCCCTCTTTTGAAGGTGATGTTACCCTCAACCCAGTAGTTTGAGTCAGCAAGGATACAATCCTAAAGGGTTGGATTATTGAAAGATAATTAATTAAGTTATTAATGCATAATGTGGTAGGCCCCTCTTTTGAAGGTGACGTTACCCTCGGCTAAGTAGTTTGAGTCAGCAGGGATACAATCCTAAATAGCCGGGTTAAAGTTTTAATAGTAGTTTACATATAAGGGGATCAAGGAGTTCGGACCCCCGCCATCCAATACCAGTGGGTATTGAAGGAGATCCTACTAAAGTTGACCCAGGTCCTTGCAGGATCTATACACTTAACAAGGCAAGACTCTTACCAAACCGTTCCCTTAACCCCCGACCAGGTAGCCAACATATCTCCATATAGACCGTGGAGACATGAACGGTGAAAATCTTTTATTTTATATAGACATTAAATAATGCCAAGACACCTCGGACAAACGATAAGGAAGACTCACCTTCAACATAAGAAACTAGTTATTAATGTCATTAATACATAACCAAATAAAAAGTGCGAAAAGATTAAAAATAAAAAGTATTACACTAAACACTTGTCTTCACCAAGTGATGTAAGAGACTTAGGCAAACATGGCCTATGATTGTCAAGAACTCTTACGATCAATCTTGGATCCCGAGACTACTCACACACTCTATGATGGATGATGGATGATGGTGGTGGTGGGTGGGTGAAGTGTGAGAGAGGTGGTTTGCCAAGGGATGGTTTGCAAATGAGCCAAGCACCCCTATTTATAGCCTGCACAGAAGCCCGGACACGGCCCCGTGTCCATTGGGCACGGCCTCGTGTCCACCTATCTTCTTTTTCTTCATTAAATGCAGTTTGTCTGCATTAGTTGACCACGCCCCCATGTCCGCTGGGCACGACCCCGTGTGCAGAAGCGTGTCTGTACTATCAAGATTTGCCTAGATTCTGCGAATCTTTGCGTTGACCACGGCCCCGTGTCCGCTGGGCACGCTCCCGTGGTGGGTGATAGAAGCTTCTGCAGCTTTGTCTTTTCTGCAAACACTTGGGCACGCCCCCATGCTCAGTGAGCATGGGGCGTGTTCAGCCTTCTGTTCTCTTGTTTTTGCTTGGGGAGATGCTGTCGAGGGGTCGGGCATGCCACATTTATTCCTTTTCTTGTTTTATTGTTAGATTTGGCTGCATTTTTGCTTCTTTTGTTCATTTAAGCTCATTTTACCCTGAAAATACAAAAGGAAGACAAAAGCACACTTTTCCAACATTAGTACTAAAAAAAGGTTAGTTTTATGCCTCATTTGATGTAATTTATATGTTGCATTTTGCACACATTAGTGTACCTGCAATACTCACCCCGATGGGCTTTCTCTCAACTCATTCATCTTCTCTTTCTTTGCCGTCATCAAGGTGACATGTAGTCTTTCCCTGAATCCGGGATAAACAACTTCAGTAGCCTTTCCGACTTTCCCATCGATCCCTTCACGCGCCTCCTCAGTCATGAGGGATACCGTATCGTCTCCAACTTCGGTTGACATCATTCCATTGTAACAATAACAAAATCAATTTATTTCATTTTATTATTCCATGTTGTTGTATGGAATTTACCCACATCGTTTATCAATATAAACGATGTTTCTACATGTTTATTTGGTTTGGCCAAGTCTATAACCTTGTCTTCGCCATTTATTACTATTGCAAATTCCGGGTTCGGGTGTAATTACACTTCTTCCCAATACAACATTTATTCACTTCATTAAGTTCCCGGGTTCGAGTGTACGCGCACTCCTTCCCATTATGACACTTATCTTTCATTGCATTCCCGGGTTCGAGTGTACACGCGCTCCTTGCCATTGCAATATTTATCGAGGTTACTTTTACCTCGGTTTCACATGCTCACCATTATATATATATATATATATATATATATATTGGGGAGGGCTATATAGAAAACCCTATATATATAGAAAACCCTAGAAAACCCAACCTCCCGACATTTTTTTTTTTTAAAAAAATAACACATGTAATATACATGTTTTTAACAGTTTTGGGCCAAAAAAATCAAAAAAGCGCCGAAGGAATTATTTTAAAAAAAAATTCAGCAATTTCTGTCTTTTGTGCCTAACACATGTTAGGCAACCGGACATTGCTGAAATTTGTTTATTTTTTTAAAAAAAATCCCTTCGGCGCTTTTTTGTTTTTTTTTTGGCCCAAAACACTTTAAAACATGTATATTACATGTGTTATTTTTTTCAAAAAAAAAATGTCGGGAGGTTGGGTAAAAATG
Organism: Helianthus tuberosus; assembly: GCA_030545235.1. Classification (NCBI taxonomy): domain Eukaryota; kingdom Viridiplantae; phylum Streptophyta; class Magnoliopsida; order Asterales; family Asteraceae; genus Helianthus; species Helianthus tuberosus. The sequence continues at coordinate 5,641,930 of CM060419.1, forward strand.
GGGGGAGATTTGAGTTTCTAGAGTTTTCTAAAAATTTAAGGGTTTTCTGTCTAGCCTTCCCTTATATATATATATATATATTATATACATATATATATATATATATATATATATTTACATAATTCACTCATTTCACTAATCATATATGCACATATGCAACTATCATTCATTATGTGAATCGTTGCATTCTAGTTGTGTTATCCTAATTTAGAACGTGTACCTGATTGATACTCGCCCTGATGTACACCGTTGTCTCAAATTATCACTTGATTTAGGTTCTTTGCTACATGTTCTTTGTCATGCTTTCGAACCTTCTGCCATTTAAATCATTTAACTCCCGTCATCTCCAGATGCGGTCATCATATCATTCGAACATATCCAGTTTATTAATTATCTTGCTATTCAATGTTGCCTGTATTGTTATACGAGACATTCAAACATACTTATTTCACAAGTAATTATTTTATAATCAATCTATGGTTAGGATTATACTATATAATCATCTTTTACCAACACAAGACATCTCGAATCTGAAATGTTTATATCAATTGTTGAACATATTCCTTTTCTAGAGTTTAATTAAAATCTAATAAAATAATTAATTCTTACCGGGTGTTTGATCAAGTTCGAACCGAACACACCCTGTCAACAACCTTGAGCTCTGATTACCAACTTGTAACACTCGTCTCAATTTAACATGATTATTTCATTAAAATACGCATTTTATACCAAAATGCGACTTTACAAAAACTTTTGTCATGTCAACATTCATACATATTTAGAAACATTCAAAATATAGTTTCTAAGTGTTTACATGATCACTTTTAACGAAAACAAAATAAGATCGTCACGGAAGCTTCAAATGACATGTGTTCGGTCCTTGTATATCGCTTGATCTTCATCCGGAGTTCCGTAACATTCACCTAAAATCAAAACCAACTTAAAAGTTAGTTTTATTAGTTAAATAATAGGTTATAACAAGTTCTCCCAGTTTAACAAAATTGCCAGCATCAGGGTCTCTCGCGGACCGCGAGAGACTGATGCCATCTTTGTCGCGGGCCGCGACTGAGGTCGCGTGACGCGACTGCATTTCCCAAGTTTGGTCGCGCGACGCGACACCGTGATTTCTACAGACTGCTTGGCTTTTTGATGCTGCATTTGCCCAGCTACAATTTTTTTTAACCAAATTCTAACTTTAAAGTGCCATAACTTTCATTCTACTTAGCCGATTTGCATGATTCTTTTACCTATACGTCCGTAATTAAAATACGGATCCGTTTACCATCTTTATTAGCATCGAAATCCAGTTTATAAGCGAATGGCTTATAAAACCCTTTTTACAATTATTCGGCCCGTTTGATTTTAAGTTACAGTACATGATTGTTATCAAAAGTCATTTCTAAACATTTTTTTTACCCATTCCCGGGCTTGTCAACATTAGTGCTCTCACCCCAAATACATGGTTCGCACACACGTTTTCATCATGCTTATTGACTACAAATTTAAGCTTACTATTAATCAAACAAAAGAATTCACGCTTCTAAGTGTTTTTTTAACCCAAATCCAAGGGTTCACTACATCAATTTGGCGTGTCTGTTCCTCGGCTTATGCGCTCATTATACCAATTTATCAAGTGACCTTCAAGCCACACCAAAACACTATCTTTTAAAACATCATTTTGACCCGTTTGGTTGTCGAGTGAAAACCATCACTTCAATGACATACCAAACTAGTTTTAACCATTATTTTGACCTGTTTGGTTGTCGAGTGAACTTCGTCACTTCAATGACATACCAAACTTACATATTGAGCTACGACACCATTAACATAACTACGATCAAAGTTTATGCATAATGTAACGAAACCATAAGTTACGTACCTTTAGAGCTTTTCCTTCAAGCGCGCGTCCGTCCCGGCTTGTCCGCTTGAGGATTCAATTCCCTTGCCTATAGACTTCAACCAACGAAATGTTTAGACCTCTTATCACATCATATTTGACATGATTCGCCATATCATTCAAATATGCGTTTTCACTCGAAATCTCAACATTTTAGCTTTCATTTAGGCATTTTAACAAACACCTTGTGGGCATAATTTTACAAAATCAACAATCAAGTTTCACAACTAGTTATTTTGCCAAATTTCAACATCATTTTCAAGTCCATTATATCTAGCATGCATAACAACACCTAGATTCACTTCATGGAAATCAAATAACACTCATTTTATGATCAAAATTCTAGTGTTCTTCATCATCCTACAAAACCCATTTAACACCTAAGTGGGTGATTATGAATTTCATAATTATGAACACCAATTCATCAAATTGACTAGGGTTCGTTCCTAAACATGGATTCATCCTAGTTTCACCCAAACATCAATCATTCAAGCTCAATTTTCGGTTTCACATGTTCATCAAGAATTCAATATGTAACCAAAAGATGAAATTCGACATACCTTGTGATCCCCTCACTTGAGTGATCACTAGTTCGAGTTCCGTTTTTAATTTGGATTCGGTTTGCCTTCTTGATTTGGTTGATTTGCATGAGTTAGGGTTCACCTTTGAGAGCCCTTTTTTCTCTGTGGAAACTCACGACCAGAACACAAACTTTTGTGTGTGTTTTGGTGTTTTTGTTTTACTAAAATAAAACCAATTTTAGTTCTTTGTCAATTTTAGTCCCTCACTTAATCAAGTTTTATAAAGGGGTTTTCTTAACTAAATTTCTTATTAATTCCAAGAACTCATGACTAACTAGGTTATTTATCCTAGTTATTTTATCTTGGCTTTTACCGACTTTAGTTTATAAGATAAAACTCTATATTTTTGGGGTGTTACATCTGCTATCCTTATCACGATTCAGCAGGTCATACGACTTTCCCATCGTCTCACTTATCAGGTAGTTAAGCAGAACAGACTGCCAAAGCGTATTAGTGCTACCACTACTTCTGATGCTCCTAGTGACAACACGCGCAAATGGGATGGAAACTCAAGCAAGGGTTCAACTTCTGTTCAGTCTCAGTCTCAACAGCGAAGGACTGGCGACTACAAGAGCCCTAGTCAACAAACTCCTGGTAACCAAGGTCAGGGTGGGTACAGTGTCACACCCCCAAAATCCACATGCGGAGTACCACCGCTTGGAGGCGTGACTGACCAGGATCCAGCCACCAATTATACTGAGCATTGATTAAAAGTAAAGATGTTCGCTAACCACAATAGTTAGTAAACACCATAGTTCGAAGTTTTAAAGGTTTAAGTTCAAATAACATTTTAAGTAAACAGCGGAAGCATAAACCAAGCAGTTTCAAAACAAGGTTCATAGTTCAAGATTATTTAAAACCCAACACACGGGTTAGACGACCACTACACGTTCCCAAGCTGCAAGCTCCTGAGTCACTGGGTACCTGCAAAGCATGCAGTAGGGTATCAACAAAAATGTTTGCGAGTTCACGAGTTGACCAGTTTTTAATTACCAAAAACTTGTTTCACCAGTTAATTTATCCGTTTATACATGCGATGGGGAGCTACCCCATAAGTAAGCGACTAAACTGTTTTTTTCCAATACCGAATACTTACTTAACCGTACGTTTCCGTAGTGCCCCGTTTGTCAATGTTCTATCATCATTGACGGTTTGCCAGAGTACATTAGTTCACTCCCGTTCCCAGTAACAAGGGTCGGTGTAAGGCTGGTTACACCTAAATAGCGCTATTAACTAATAACCCGTTCGCCAGGCCCCGGCGACTAATCGGTATTAAATGGTAGGAACTTTAAGTGATAGAGTTTCGTTTAGTGTTGCTTGTTGCATTACCGTATAAACAATAATTAACTAAGAGTTCCCAGTAACAAGGGAAGTAAGTAAGTTTGTTCCCAGTAACAAGGGAAGAAAAGTAAGTTTGTATCCCTCACAAGGGGATAGTGTTGTTTTTAGTTCCGTTTCCCAATCCACCGGGAATGCATGCTTTAAGTTGTGAACTCACCTTGGGTTGCTCGGCAGACCGTTTACTTAGTCAAGTACGTTGGTCACCACGTCCTAACATGGTTACCAGTATAGGTCAGGTTTGGGTACTGGAAGATCACGTGTATTCTACACACAGCTAACACATTGCATGCATAACATATAAATACCCACCAAGTTATTGAGCCTGTTCTAATACTTAAGCAGTTAAACAGTAACCGTTAACATCTAACATACAATTCATAAGCGTTATCGGGCCTAGCCAATCATAATAACAGTTAACAGCATTACAGATCCAACTAAAACAGTATGCACGGTCCACACACTTTTGGCCCAATAACGGAGACAAGCAGCCCAGTCGAGACAAGGTGGTCTCGACTCGAGAACGTGCGGTCTCGAGTCGCAACCATGAGATCTCGAGTAATGCCGGCATGAGTCGCAACCTCGGAGGTCTCGAGTCCAGTCTCGAGTCGAGATCATGAAGTCTCAAGTCGAGACCTTGCTGGTCCCGAGTCCTTGAAGTCTGCCTCGAGTTGTCACGTGTTGGTCTAGAGTCGCAACCGGGGGTCTCGACTCGCAACCACGGATACGTGCACAAGAAATCCTTCTAGAACCTGTCCAACTCGTACTATCCAATGGAATTGTGATTTCATGAAACTGTGTACTAACCAATAGGATTTCATAAACATGTTTTCTTGTCTAAATTCTAATTAAATCAGATCAAACATCACATATCTCATATTCAACATTGTTCATTATATTCAACATTTGTTCATCATATGTTCATATCATATTTAACACATATTCATAATGTTCTTCATGAGATCATTCAAGCATGAAATGTTGTGATCAAGAATAAAGTAAATTTTGCATCATCTCATCAAACACACATTGTCCTAAAATATCTAACATGAATCGGATAGCAAAAATCACCCTAAGCTATTAATCTTTTACCATTCAAAACATCTTAGCAAAACATTATCATACAATAGTTCACACACATTATTCAGCATTTAACCATTACAAACTCACTAATCATACAAAAATCATGCAAAAAGACCTCTAAACTAATCATGTATCTTATTCATTAAGCACACATAATTTGTAACACACATTAAACACTAACCGGTTGTGTTCCAAGGTGTGAGGGTATGGAGGATCTATGAACGGGCTTCCAAATGATGATTCCAAGCTTGAACCGAGAGTTCTAGTGTTGCCGGTTGGATCCGAGAGAGGAAGAAGATGGTTTTTGTGTTGGTGCTCTAGGGTTTTAGTGATGGAAAGAGTGTGTAGGAGAGTGTGTGTGGAAATGTTGCAAATGGTGAAAAGTGGCAAGGTTGGCCACTCTTGTGGGTTTTATACCCGGACCGAGTTGGTGCACCCTAGTGGGTTTCCGAGCGGCATGGCCCAACCGGCCCAATTGTTTTACTGTTTACTCGAGACCAAGTGGTCTCGAGTCGGGTTCATGGTTTCGGTTTACCACATACGTAAATATATATATATATATATATATATATATATATTTAACCATTCATTATGCATACACATAATTAAACGCGAGGATCACATAGCACACCAAGATAATTCACAATCTTTCATTTAATAGTATTCGTACACATAATGCTAATACACGTAGATTTCTCGGGAAAACCCAGAGTGTCACATTATCCCCAAGTTTTAAGAACTTTCGTCCCGAAAGTTAAGGCAGCCACTGTCAAGCTGATGAGAACGTTTCAACGGGGTGTCACATCATCCCCCCGTTAGTTTGGAATTTCGTCCCGAAATTCGGTTGTAGCTTCAGTGCTGGGAGTTTCATTAGGGAACAACTGGGGATACTTGCGCTTCATCTGGTCTTCCCACTCCCAGGTAAACTCTGGGCCACGGCGCGAGTTTCAACGAACTCGTACGAGAGGTATCTGGCTACGTTTGAGGGTTTTGATCTCACGATCCGTGATCTCAATCGGTTCCTCAGTAAAGTGTAGCTGTTCGTCAATAGTGAGTTCCTTGAAAGGAATGATGAGTGTTTCATCTGACAGACACTTCTTCAGATTAGACACGTGGAAGATGTTGTGCACAACACTCAGTTCTTCAGGCAGATTCAATCTGTAAGCGACCTTACCGATCTTTTCGGTAATTTCGAATGGTCCGACATATCGCGGATTAAGCTTGCCCCGTTTTCCAAAACGAACCACACCCTTCCAGGGTGAGACTTTAAGTAGAGCCCGGTCACCAACCTGGAACTCTAGCGGCTTCCTATCCTTATCAGCGTAGCTCTTCTGACGGTCACAAGCTGCCGCCATGCGTTGCCTAATCTGGGCAATCTTTTCCGTAGTGTCTACCACAAGTTCTGGACCTGTGATCTGGCTGTCACCAACCTCCGCCCAGCAGAGAGGCGATCGGCATTTACGACCGTATAATGCCTCAAAGGGTGCCGCCTGAATGCTGGTGTGGTAGCTGTTGTTGTAGGAGAATTCTACCAACGGTAGGTGCCTTTCCCAACCCTTGCCAAAATCGATCACACATGCCCTAAGCATGTCTTCGAGGATTTGGATGGTGCGTTCAGATTGCCCATCCGTTTGTGGATGATAAGCGGTGCTCATGTCTAAACGTGAGCCAAAAGATTTGTGCATAGCTTGCCACAATTCAGAAGTAAAACGCGCGTCTCGATCGGAAATAATAGAGGTTGGCACTCCGTGCTTCTAAACCACTTCCTTTAAGTATACCTCAGCCAAGGTAGAGAACTTGTCTGTTTCTTTAATAGCCAAAAAGTGGGCAGATTTAGTTAATCGATCCACTATCACCCAAATGGTGTCATTTCCGCGTTGAGACCTAGGCAGGCCAGTAACAAAATTCATGGAAATTTGCTCCCATTTCCATTGCGGGATCTCTGGTTGTTGGAGTAGGCCCGATGGTTTCTGATACTCGGCCTTGACTCTTGCACAAGTCAAACATTTTCTGACATATGTTGCTATATGGGCTTTCATGCCAGGCCACCAATATGTAGTCCTTAAGTCGTGGTACATCTTATCTGAACCAGGATGTACCGAGTAGCGGGACTTATGGGCTTCGTCCATTACAAGCTCGCGGAAATTCTCATAAAGTGGGACCCATATACGCCCGTTTACGTAGTAAGCACCATCTTCTTTTTGTTCTAGCCGTTTCCTTGATCCTCGCAGGGACTCAGCCCTGACGTTCTCGGCTTTCAATGCTTCGACCTGAGCGCTTCGGATTTGCTTAGGGAGGTTCGAGTGGATGGTGAGCTGTAAGGCACGAACACGCTTAGGTTTGGTTTCCTTTCTACTGAGGGCATCGGCTACCACATTAGCCTTGCCTGGATGATATTTAATCGCACACTCGTAGTCATTTAGGAGTTCGACCCATCGGCGTTGCCGCATATTCAACTCCTTTTGTTCCATTATGTGCTGGAGACTCTTGTGATCGGTGTAAATTGTGCACTTGGTACCGTATAAGTAATGTCTCCAAATCTTGAGCGCGAAGACCACAGCTCCGAATTCTAAGTCGTGTGTCGTGTAGTTCCGTTCGTGGATCTTGAGTTGTCGCGAAGCGTAAGCAATAACCTTCTCGCGTTGCATCAACACGCAACCAAGTCCTTGAATAGAAGCGTCGCAGTAAACAACGAAGTCGTCGGTACCTTCAGGTAAGGAAAGAATAGGAGCACTACAGAGGTTCTTCTTTAGTTCCTGAAAGGCAGATTCCTGGGCATTACTCCACTTGTAAGCAACACCCTTCTGAGTGGGGGTTGTAAGTGGTTGAGCGATCTTAGAAATTCCCTTGATGAATCTTCGGTAGTATCCTGCCAACCCCAAGAATTGGCGGACTTCGGTCGGAGTCTTAGGTATGGTCCAATTCTTAATGGATTCAATCTTAGCGGGGTCGACGTGAATCCCATCCTGATTGACTATGTGTCCAAGGAAATGGACTTCTCTAAGCCAGAAATCACATTTCGAGAATTTGGCGTACAGTTGCTCATTGCGAAGGAGTTCGAGAATAAGACGCAGGTGTTGTTCATGCTCCTCTTGACTCTTCGAGTAAATTAGGATGTCGTCAATAAACACAATTACGAACTTGTCGAGGTAGGGTTTGCACACTCGGTTCATGAGATCCATGAATATCGCAGGTGCGTTTGTCATTCCGAAGGGCATGACAAGGAATTCGTAGTGACCATAGCGGGTTCTGAAAGCAGTCTTAGAGACGTCCTCATCGCGGACTCTCAGCTGGTGATAGCCCGATCGCAGATCAATCTTGGAATAATAGCTCGACCCTTGCAACTGGTCGAACAGATCGTCGATACAGGGAAGTGGATAACGGTTCTTGATGGTAACCTTGTTCAGTTCGCGGTAATCAATGCACATTCGGAATGTGCCATCCTTCTTTTTGACAAAGAGCACTGGGGCTCCCCAGGATGATGAGCTAGGACGGATAAAACCTTTGTCCAAAAGTTCTTGTAGTTGAGTAGAAAGTTCCTTGAGTTCGGCGGGAGCTAGACGATAAGGTGCACGAGCTATAGGTGCGGCTCCGGGAGCTAGCTCGATTCGAAATTCAACCTGACGGTGAGGAGGGAGTCCAGGTAGTTCTTCAGGAAATACCTCAGGATAGTCGCGTACAACTGGAAAATCTTCAATCCTGTTTTCCTTTTTCTGCGTGTCGGCAACAAGTGCTAATATAGCGGTGTGCCCCTTTCGTAAACACTTCTGGGCTTTTAAGAATGAATTGATGCCTGTGACTTCTCCGCTTTTGTCGCCTTGGACTATAAGGGGTTTGCCAGGAGGACGGGGAATACGAACAGCTTTCTCTTGGCAGAGGATTTCAGCTCGATGCTTAGATAACCAATCCATACCAATGACGACGTCGAAGCTTCCGAGAATGATGGGGAAGAGATCGATACGGAAGGTCTGACCAGACAATTCTAGTTTGCAGTTACGAATAATGTGTGAGGCCTCGAGGTTTCTACCATTAGCTATTTCAACGATGTGCTTAGAGCTTAACGGCGTAAGAGTGGACTTAAGCTTCTTACTAATACGTAGGGATACATAACTAGCATCTGCTCCAGAATCAAATAATATGGAAACATAACGGTCATTAAGTAGGAACTTACCAGCCACTACGTTGGGGTCGTTCCTTGCTTCGGCAGCCCCAATCACGAATGCCCTTGCATTGTTTCCAGCTCCCGGGTTGTTGTCGTTGTTTCCAGCACCTCGATTATTGTTGTTGCGATTCTGGTTCAGCTGAGGGCAATCCTTTCGCATGTGCCCTATTGCCCCACATTAGTAGCATTCACGGTTGTTTCCTTGCTGCTGCTGTTGCTGTGGTTGATGCTGATTTTGTCTAGCTGGGAACTGGCTCCTGCAGTCTTTGGCTTCATGCCCCATCTTGTTGCATCGCTGACACTGACCCTTGCCACATGGCCCATTGTGGTGCCTGTTACATTTGTTACACTTGGGGTGGTTTCCTCGATAGCCACCCTGTTGCTGAGGGCCTTTGTTGTTTTCAGTCTTCCTTTGCTGAACTGAGGCCTGAGTGGGGTTAGCATCCTTACCCTGATTTCCATCCCACTTTCGTTTGTTATCGCTAGAAGTTCTGGCAGTAGCACTGATCCTTTTGGGCAGCTTGCCCTCCTCCACAGCCTGATTGGTGAGTTTGTGAGCAAGACGGACCACGGGCTGTATGGTATTGAGGTTGGCTGAGGTTACATGGCTCCGGATTTCTGGGACCAAACCTTTGATGTACAATTCGATCCTTCGATACATAGGTCGGGACATGTTTGGGCAAAGTGCAGCATAGTCGTTGGACTGCTTGGTGTAGGTCTCAATCTCTGATCCAACCATCTTGAGCTCATAGTATTCTTTTTCGAGTTTGTGGATGTCATCCCTGTGACAATACTCCTCTTTGATCATGTCCTTGAAATATTCCCACGCAGTAGCATTAGCAGTTTCCAGACCAAGCATCTGAATCTACGCTTTCCACCATGAAAGCGCGTTTCCTTCAACCGTACCAGTTGCGAACTTTACCCAGTTAGCAGGGGGACACTCGCAGACAGCAAAGACAGCTTCGGCCTTTTCAATCCAGTGCAGAAGGCCTATGGCACCCTCAGTGCCGTTGAAAGGGAGAGGCTTGCCATCCATGAAGGTTTTGAAAGTACAAATACGTGGCTGCGCAGGCGCAGGCTGACCTGTCGTGAGAAGTGAAGCGAATAGGCTTAGAGGTGAAAAGACGATGCGGGGGTAGGATCTAAACATCCTAAAGTAACGAGTTTACCTCCAGGGTGAGCTGCGAAGGCTGCAGCCACCGTGTTGAGTAGGTTAGTGAATTGAGCCTGAGTCATGTTAACGTTTCCTCTTCCGCGTCCGCTCATTTTCTTCACAACCAGAGAACACAGTATGAGCGTGATGTCGCAATGTATCGAGAATGAGGTAGAAGAGGAATGCACATCTATCTATTTAGGCACACTAGTATGTATGGTAGAGTAACAACATAAAGTAAACAAGCAAGTAAACACAAGTCCGAGCTATGAGGTCTAATACGTTGAGTCTTGCCCTTGGAGTGTAGTGTCGTCACGAGTCACAGGTTATAGTCTGGTTTTTCTCGAAAAGACTTTCTTTTTAAAACCAAGTTCACTATAACCAATGGCTCTGATACCAATCTGTCACACCCCCAAAATCCACATGCGGAGTACCACCGCTTAGAGGCGTGACTGACCAGGATCCAACCACCAATTATACTGAGCATTGATTAAAAGTAAAGATGTTCGCTAACCACAATAGTTAGTAAACACCATAGTTCGAAGTTTTAAAGGTTTAAGTTCAAATAACATTTTAAGTAAACAGCGGAAGCATAAACCAAGCAGTTTCAAAACAAGGTTCATAGTTCAAGATTATTTAAAACCCAACACACGGGTTAGACGACCACTACACGTTCCCAAGCTGCAAGCTCCTGAGTCACTGGGTACCTGCAAAGCATGCAGTAGGGTATCAACAAAAATGTTGGCGAGTTCACGAGTTGACCAGTTTTTAATTACCAAAAACTTGTTTCACCAGTTAATTTATCCGTTTATACATGCGATGGGGAGCTACCCCATAAGTAAGCGACTAAACTGTTTTTTTCCAATACCGAATACTTACTTAACCGTACGTTTCCGTAGTGCCCCGTTTGTCAATGTTCTATCATCATTGACGGTTTGCCAGAGTACATTAGTTCACTCCCGTTCCCAGTAATAAGGGTCGGTGTGAGGCTGGTTACACCTAAATAGCGCTATTAACTAATAACCCGTTCGCCAGGCCCCGGCGACTAATCGGTATTAAATGGTAGGGACTTTAAGTGATAGAGTTTCGTTTAGTGTTGCTTGTTGCATTACCGTATAAACAATAATTAACTAAGAGTTCCCAGTAACAAGGGAAGTAAGTAAGTTTGTTCCCAGTAACAAGGGAAGAAAAGTAAGTTTGTATCCCTCACAAGGGGATAGTGTTGTTTTTAGTTCCGTTTCCTAATCCACCGGGAATGCATGCTTTAAGTTGTGAACTCACCTTGGGTTGCTCGGCAGACCATTTACTTAGTCAAGTACATTGGTCACCACGTCCTAACATGGTTACCAGTATAGGTCAGGTTTGGGTACTGGAAGATCACGTGTATTCTACACACAGCTAACACATTGCATGCATAACATATAAATACCCACCAAGTTATTGAGCCTGTTCTAATACTTAAGCAGTTAAACAGTAACCGTTAACATCTAACATACAATTCATAAGCGTTATCGGGCCTAGCCAATCATAATAACAGTTAACAGCATTACAGATCCAACTAAAACAGTATGCACGGTCCACACACTTTTGGCCCAATAACGGAGACAAGCAGCCCAGTCGAGACAAGGTGGTCTCGACTCGAGAACGTGCGGTCTCGAGTCGCAACCATGAGATCTCAAGTAATGCCGGCATGAGTCGCAACCTCGGAGGTCTCGAGTCCAGTCTCGAGTCGAGATCATGAAGTCTCAAGTCGAGACCTTGCCAGTCCCGAGTCCTTGAAGTCTGCCTCGAGTTGTCACGTGTTGGTCTCGAGTCGCAACCGGGGGTCTCGACTCGCAACCACGGATACGTGCACAAGAAATCCTTCTAGAACCTGTCCAACTCGTACTATCCAATGGAATTGTGATTTCATGAAACTGTGTACTAACCAATAGGATTTCATAAACATGTTTTCTTGTCTAAATTCTAATTAAATCAGATCAAACATCACATATCTCATATTCAACATTGTTCATTATATTCAACATTTGTTCATCATATGTTCATATCATATTTAACACATATTCATAATGTTCTTCATGAGATCATTCAAGCAAGAAATGTTGTGATCAAGAATCAAGTAAATTTTGCATCATCTCATCAAACACACATTGTCCTAAAATATCTAACATGAATCGGATAGCAAAAATCATCCTAAGCTATTAATCTTTTACCATTCAAAACATCTTAGCAAAACATTATCATACAATAGTTCACACACATTATTCATCATTTAACCATTACAAACTCACTAATCATACAAAAATCATGCAAAAAGACCTCTAAACTAATCATGTATCTTATTCATTAAGCACACATAATTTCTAACACACATTAAACACTAACCGGTTGTGTTCCAAGGTGTGAGGGTATGGAGGATCGATGAACGGGCTTCCAAATGATGATTCCAAGCTTGAACCGAGAGTTCTAGTGTTGCCGGTTGGATCCGAGAGAGGAAGAAGATGGCTTTTGTGTTGGTGCTCTAGGGTTTTAGTGATGGAAAGAGTGTGTAGGAGAGTGTGTGTGGAAATGTTGCAAATGGTGAAAAGTGGCAAGGTTGGCCACTCTTGTGGGTTTTATACCCGGACCGAGTTGGTGCACCCTAGTGGGTTTCCGAGCGGCATGGCCCAACCGGCCCAATTGTTTTACTGTTTACTCGAGACCAAGTGGTCTCGAGTCGGGTTCATGGTTTCGGTTTACTACATACGTAAATATATATATATATATATATATTTAACCATTCATTATACATACACATAATTAAACACGAGGATCACATAGCACACCAAGATAATTCACAATCTTTCATTTAATAGTATTCGTACACATAATGCTAATACACGTAGATTTCTCGGGAAAACCCAGAGTGTCACATACAGGGGAAGCCACCCTAAGTGCAATCGATGTAAGTTGCACCACAGCGGGCCGTGTAGCAAGGGTAACTGCCAGAGATGTAACAAACCCGGCTATGCAGCAAAGGATTGTAGGAGTCTGTATCCTGCAAACCAGAGGCGACAGCATCAGCAGCAAACACCACAGAATCAGCGTCTGCTGCAACAGCAAGGTAACAACAAGGGATGCTTTCAGTGTGGTGCTGAAGGCCATTTCAAAAGATACTGCCCCCAGCTGAACAAGAATCAGAACAACAACAACAACCAGGGAAATTGGAACAACAACAGGGATAACAATGATGGCAATGGTGCCAGGGGACATGCTTTTGTGATTGGTCAAGGTGATGCAAGGAACGACTTCAACGTTGTGACGGGTAAGTTCCTACTGGATGACTTCTTTGTTTCTGTTTTATTCGATTCGGGTGCCGATACTAGTTATGTGTCCTTAAAAGTTAGTCAGATGCTTAAGCGTGCCCCAAATCCCTTAAACACCAAGCATGTTGTAGAACTAGCAAACGGTAAAAGTCTTGAGGCTACGCACATAGTTAAGGGTTGTAATCTCGTTTTAGCTGACCAGACCTTCTCTATCGACTTCATCCCCATCGTTCTTGGTAGCTTGACGTCCTCATTGGGATGGATTGGTTTTCCCAACATCGAGCAGAGATCCTTTGTAAGGAGAAGATTGTCTGCATTCCTCGTTATGGTGAGGAACCTCTCGTTATTCGTGTTGACAAGAGTGGTGCTGTCGTGGGCATCATCTATTTCCTTAAGGCCCAGAAGTGTTTGCGAAAGGGCCACACTGCTATTCTAGCTCTCGTTACTGACACCTCAACGAAGGAAAAGAAGATAGAAGATATCCCGATTGTACGCGATTTTCCTGAGGTATTCCCTGAGGAATTACCTAGTCTTCCGCCTCATCGTTAGGTTTAGTTTCAAATCGAGCTAGCTCCTGGAGCAGCGCCTATAGCTCGTGCACCTTATCGCTTAGCCCCATCAGAACTAGAAGAACTGTCCACGCAACTACAAGAGCTCTTGGACAAGGGTTTCATTCATCCTAGCTCTTCGCCCTGGGGAGCTCCAGTCTTGTTTGTGAAGAAGAAAGACGGTACCTTTCGAATGTGCAATGACTATCGTGAACTCAACAAGGTGACCGTGAAGAATAGTTATCCTCTTCTGGATATAGATGATATGTTCGACCAGTTGCAAGGGTCGAGCTTCTATTCTAAGATTGATATGAGATCGGCCTATCATCAGCTAAGAGTCCGAGATGAGGACATCTCCAAGACAGCATTCAGGACTCATTACGGGCACTACGAGTTCCTGGTCATGCCTTTTGGGCTAACAAATGCACCTGCGGTTTTCATGGATCTTATGAACCGAGTTTGCAAACCTTACTTGGATAAGTTTGTTATTGTTTTCATCGACGATATCCTGATCTATTCCAAGAGTCAGGAGGAACACGAGCGTCATTTGCGACTCATTTTGGTACTTCTTCGATTAGAACAACTTTATGCTAAGCTTTCAAAATGTGACTTTTGGTTACGTGAAGTCCATTTTCTAGGCCACGTGGTTAATCAGGATGGGATTCACGTTGATCCATCCAAGGTTGACTCAATCAGGAATTGGCCAGCACCTCGAACACCAACTGAAATCTGCCAATTTTTGGGATTGGCGGGGTACTACAGAAGGTTTATCAAAGACTTCTCAAAGATTACGCAGCCTCTTACTATTCTTACTCAGAAGGGTCTCACCTACCGTTGGGGTGATGCTCAGGAATCAGCATTCCAGCAGCTGAAGTTGAAGCTCTGTAGCGCGCCTATTCTCTCGTTGCCTGAAGGCACGGACAATTTTGTGGTTTATTGTGACGCGTCAATCCAAGGACTTGGTTGTGTGTTGATGCAACGTGAGAAAGTTATTGCTTACGCATCACGCCAACTTAAAGCTCATGAAAAGAACTACACTACTCACGACTTGGAGTTGGGAGCAGTGGTGTTTGCTCTTAAGATATGGAGACATTACTTGTACGGTACCAAGTGCACCATTTACACCGATCACAAGAGTCTAAAGCATATCTTCGATCAGAAGGATTTGAACATGCGACAGCGTCGATGGGTCAAACTCCTTAACGACTACGAATGCGCGATCGAAAAGAAACCAGTCGAAAAGAAACCAAACCTAAGCGTGTACGTGCGTTACAACTTACCATTCACTCTAGTCTTCCTGCCCAAATACATGATGCTTAGGTCGAAGCATTGAAAGAAGAGAACATCAGGGCTGAGTCCCTGCGAGGATTCGAGAAACGGTTAGAACTAAAGGAAAACGGTGCTTATTACCTGGCGGGGCGCATCTGGGTTCCATTTTATGGTAATCTACGTGAGCTTGTGATGGATGAAGCACACTAGTCTCGATATTCAGTACATCCTGGTTTTGATAAGATATACCACGATCTCAAAGCTACGTACTAGTGTCCCCACATGAAAGCTAACATAGCGACCTATGTTAGTAAATGTTTGACTTGTGCAAGAGTCAAGGTCGAATACCAGAAGCCATCAGGCCTACTCCAACAACCAGAAATCCCGACATGGAAATAGGAGCAAATATCCATGGACTTCGTTACTGGTTTACCTAGATCTCAACGAGGAAACGATACCATTTGGGTGATAGTGGATCGACTAACAAAGTCTGCACACTTCTTGGCTATCAAGGAAACAGATAAGTTCTCTACTCTAGCAGACATCTACCTGAAGGAAGTAGTCTCGAGGCACGGGGTGCCAACCTCCATTATTTCTGATCTTGATCCACGTTTTACCTCTGATTTATGGCAAGCGATGTCAAATCCTTTGGCTCACGTCTAGACATAAGCACAGCCTATCATCCTCAGACTGATGGGCAGACTGAACGCACAATCCAAACTCTTGAAGACATGCTTCGAGCATGTGTGATCGACTTTGGTAACGGCTGAGAAAGGCACCTACCTTTGGTGGAGTTTTCGTATAACAGCAGTTACCACACAAGCATCCAGGCCGCTCCGTTCGTGGCCTTGTATGGACGCAAATGTCGATCACCTTTATGCTGGGCAGAAGTTGGTGATAGCCAAATCACTGGCCCAGATCTCGTTGTCGACACGCCAGAGAAGATTGCCCAAATACGACAACGAATGGCGGCCGCTCGTGACCGTTATAAAAGCTATGCTGATAAGCGCAGGAAACCACTCGAGTTCCAGGTTGGGGATCGAGTGCTACTTAAAGTCTCACCTTGGAAAGGTGTGGTTCATTTTGGCAAGCGAGGCAAACTAAATCCACGTTATGTTGGACCCTTCAAAATCACTGAGAGAATTGGCAAGGTGGCCTATAGACTAAATCTACCTGAAGAACTCAGTGGAGTTCACAACGTATTCCATGTGTCGAATCTGAAGAAGTGCCTGTCAGATGAGACCCTCATAGTTCCTCTCAAGGAACTCACTATCGACGATCAGGTACGATTCTTCGAGGAACCTGTAGAAATTACAGACCGAGACATTAAGGTTCTCAAACGTACCAGGATACCGATTGTTTGAGTTCGTTGGAACTCTCGTCGTGGCCCAGAGTTTACCTGGGAACGAGAAGACCAAATGAAAGACAAGTATCCCTAGTTGTTCAAGAAAAGTGAAACCACTATGAGACTGAAGCTACTGCGGAATTTCGGGATGAAATTCCAAACTAAAGGGGGAAGGATGTGACACCCCAGGAAAACCAGGAAACCACGCAACCTAACTAGCTTCCTCAGTAACTACGTGCTAAATTTCGGGACGAAATTTCTTTCAACTCGGGGATGATGTGACAACTCGTATTTTAGAACCTATCTTTGTGTTTGATTTAACTTGTATGAACTCTATGTGACTGATTGATATGTTTGTTTTAATGAATGATTATAAGTTGTATGCTACGTGTTATGTGTGATTGTATTACAAGCACGAATAATTAATAACTCTCGATCGCACAAGACTATCTAATCGTACAAGCCTTTGGGCTTTTGTCCCACACTACTCTCGGCCCACACTCTTTGTACTCGAAACCCAAGGGCAGCCCATGAAGGGTTCGGCCCACTCCTCTATTTAAACCCACACATAACCCTTATGAGGTTTTTCTTCCTCATTGTTTGCAAAACACACAACACACAAACCCTAAATCTCTCTTCATCTCCTTCGAAGACCGACGGCAGCCCTCTTCCTCGTTCGAAGTCTTCTTCGTTCTAAACATCCAATCTGGTTAGTGTTTCACTATTGTTTGCATAGTACAAGATGTTCCGATTGCTATGATTTCATGTTAATTGATATTGTGATTGTTATGATCTCGTGCAATAGTTAGGGCTCTTGCTAATAGAATCATCGATGTTATGTGTTCATGAGATTTGGTACAAACGAATAGCTAGAATGTTAACTTGATTATTGATGAAACAAGGTGTGGTAATATGCTAATCGGCTCACATACATATATATTGAACCGAGCATAGGTTAATCGGCTGTGATATGTTTGGATTCGGATGATTAGTATGATTGGGTGTGTATTGTTGCATGATTTGATGATGATGATGATGAGTTGTTATGATTAGATGAATTGTTAGGGTTCATGTGAATTAAAGGGTAATTGCTTGATTTAATCGAATTAAGTCAAAGTTGGAAACTGTTGGTATTGTTTTGATCGAATGGATAGAAATTGGAAACTGTTTGATGATAATAACTAAATTGCATGAATTATGGAAATTACAACTAATCGTACAAGGCCAGTCGCACAAGTCAGTTGCACAAGATATGTTAGGGTACAACTAGTTAGCCACACTATACAACCCCTTTAAGCTCAGTCTCACAACATCTTGTGAATCGCACAAGGTTGTGCTGATCGCACAAGATGTTGGGCCACATATATGTTTAAGCTGTTGGGCCGAACAGCCCAAAACTCAATCGCACAAGCTGTTCCGAATCGCACAAGTGTAACTGGACCGCACAAGTTGATATTCTGATTGTACGTTTGGGCCGTATAGGCTTTGGATTGCATGTTTGGTTCGGGTATGTTTTGGATCGCACAACCCGTTGTGAGTCGCAAAAGATTGTGCTAGACGCACAACAGGTTGGGCCGAAGGTTTAGTGGGCTTCAATTATTGAATCGCACAAGATTATTAGGCCGTTGAGCTTGTGCGAGCCCAATCATCTGAGTCGCACAAGCTTCGGCCGTATGTGTAATTGACTGTTAACGTGTTATACGTGCTTGCCATGATCATTATGTGTTCGTAACCTGTTAGCTTATGTGTAAACCTATGTGCACTTCTTGAACCTAGACCTAACTTGTATGGTAACCATGTTAGGACGTGGTTGACCACCAGCAGCTCGATTGACCTTTTGTTTATCTGCCGAGCTAACCTAAGGTGAGTTCACACTTTCTACAAGGCATGGGATTCCCGATGGTTGGGAATGGGTAATTGATTGAAAGGAAACCTGCGTATTCTCTTTGGTTAGAATACGTACCTCCACCCTCTTAATTGAACGGTGACAACATTGGAACCTGCGTGACCTCCTTATATGGGACACGTACCTCCACCCTCTTAACTGAAGGGTGACAACATTGTTACTAGACCAAAACCTCTATCATTAAGTCCCTCATTTTTATATCGACTTAATCGCCGGGCCAATGGTGAACGGGTCATTAGTTAAATAGCGCTATTAGGTTTGACAAGCCTCACACCGTGCCGTAGAGGACGGGAGTGGACTAATGGATCTGGGCACATCAATGATGATAGACATTGACTTAGGGCACCCAACTTTCTCAGTCAGTAGTCGATATGGTAATGGTTCTAGTGGGATATTCATGGGGTAGCCCCCACGGCTGGGAGCCAGAGTAAAAGGAAAGGGTTAATCATGTTTTTCAACTATGGGGTAACCCCCACGGCAAGTAAGCCACCTAAAGGAAACCTATGTTTTTGAAATAACTTAAAATGAACACCCAATTGTGAACTCGCTCACTTTGTTGTTGATTCGTTACTATATGCCTTGCAGGTCATTAGGTGCCTAGATGGAGCTTGCACTGGAGGTCGAGGTCGTTGTGGGACATGGACTATTTGTTTCCATGTTAAACTTTATGAACTTATAACTTATGTTTTGGTTTTTAAACTTTATGCTTCCGCTGATAACTTGAACTTGGATAATTTGTTTTGGACACCAATTATATTGTTGGTTAGTTTTCTATTTACTTTAAATACATTGTTCAATATGATTGGTGGCTTGATCCTGGTCATGTCACGCTTCCTACGGTGATACTCCGCTTATGGAATTTGGGGGTGTGATAAACATAGATCTCTTCCTTGACCTTCCCATAAAGAAATGTCGTCTTGACATCCATTTGATAGACTGTAAATCCCATAAAGGATGCATATGCTAGGAAAATATGGATGGCTTCTAGTCGTGCAACTGGGGCATATACTTCATCATAATCTAAACCGTCAACCTGACTGAAACCTTGGACTACTAATCTGGCCTTATTTCTCACAATCACACCAGAATCATCTTGCTTGTAACAAAATGCCCATCGTGTGCCAAGGGCTCGTTTTCCATGGGGCAACTTCTCAAGTTTCCATACTCCAAGCCGTTCGAATTGATTGAGCTCTTCATGCATTGCATCAACCCATCCAGGTTCCTACAAAGTAACATTAATGTTTTTAGGCTCAATCTGTGATATGAAAGAAGAGTACAAGCACGAGTTGGTGTCTCCAGATTTGCTGCGGGTCTGAACACCAGCAGATATTGGGCCAATGACATTCGTGATTGGGTGACTTTGGTTCCTACAAAGTAACATTAATGTTTTTAGGCTCAATCTGTGATATGAAAGAAGAGTACAAGCACGAGTTGGTGTCTCCAGATTTGCTGCGGGTCTGAACACCAGCAGATATTGGGCCAATGACATTCGTGATTGGGTGACTTTTCTGAACACGCTGTGGAATTGCTGTTGCAGGGACTTGTAGGTTTGGTTACAGATTTGAAAAGCTTCTTGATGTTATTCTAGATGTCTCCCCCTCATTTGGTGCATCGGTGTATATCACCAGAGGATCCACAGTACAATCCGATGGAATTGTTTCTTAAAATAGAGAAGCTCCTTGAGCGTTTGACGGTTTTGCAGAGACGTCAGAGTTGTTACTTTCACCATCAGCTGAAGCTGCTGAGGGATCAGGAATCGGCTCCTAAGTAGTGGAGGAGAGACGTTTTGTGCTGTTGCCTCCTTGCTAAATTCTGATGGATTCAAAGTGAGCTTCTTGATTAAAGTCTGCAAGGGCACATCCTCATCTTCATCTTCAAAGGGAATAGGCATCTCTGCATTTGAAACACCTGCATCAGTAATTTCATCAGACAAAAAAGGAAACGAATTAAACAAGGAGGAATAATCATATAGCCCATCAGGTCCAATGCGTGCATCTTTTGGATTTTCTTCTAGCCAATCCACATGATATGCTTCCACAATCTGCTTTTTGACCTTGTTGTACACACGATAAGAAGTGTTTTTAGCGTATCCAATGAAATAGCATGGATCTCCACGAGCTTCAAATTTTCCTTTGGAGTCCATGAGAAGAAGTACGCACGGACAGCCAAAAGTGCGAAAGTGTTGCACCGAGGGTTTTTGACCTTCAACGATCTTATATGGAGTTTTCATGTGATGCTTGTTAATCAATGCATGATTCTGAACGTAGCAAGTTGTGTTTACTGCTTCTGCCCAGAATATGAGAGGAAGACCTGAATCTATCAGCATTGTGTGAGCAGCTTCGATTAGGGTACGATTTCGTCTCTCTACAACCCCATTCTGTTGAGGGGATCTAGCAGAACTGTATTGACGGTCGATTCCTTTTAGGGCACAAAATTCGTTTAGTTCAGCATTCTTGAATTCTATCCCATTGTCACAGCGGATAATCTTCACTCGTTCATTTGACTGATTCTCCATGAGTATTACAAATTTCTTAATTAAACCAGTAGTCTCAGTTTTCTGCTCCAAGAAGAATACCCAAGTGAAACGAGAAAAATCATTTGTGATGAGCAAACAGTAGGCCTTTCCCCCGATGCTGAGTACATTAACCGGACCGAACAAATCCATATGCAGCAGTTCCAAGACCTTTGAAGTGGTGTGAATAGGTTTGGACTTATGAGGCCGATGATGCTGCTTTCCTCGAGCACATGCTTCACATTTCTCTATTTGCATGAAATCCTTGATTGGCAAGTTCCTGACGAGACCTCCTTTTGCTAGTCGATTCAAATTTTTCGTGTTCAGCTGACCCAACCGACGGTGCCACAGCATAGCATCATGTTCAGCAATTTCTGAAAACAAACAAGTAACTTGATCAGTAGGTGCTTTGTTCATATCAATTACGTAGGCATTTCCTCTACGTTCGGCTTTAATCAGAAACCAGTCTTTAGGTATGAGAATTCCTGGTTTCAAAATAACACATCCACTCTTAGTGAAGAGAACTTCCATTCCTTTGTCACACATCTGCGATACACTCAACAGATTGTGCTTAAGCTCAGGGATATAGTTAACATCTGAAAAGGTGAGGACGCCATTCTTGACTGTGCCTTTCATGGTGATTCTTCCTGATTCTCCTCCAGCGAAGTTGACACATCCACCGTCGAATATCTTAATATCATTCAACTGCGATATGTCTCCCGTCATGTTTCTAGAACAACCACTATCAATAAACCAAAGTCTAAAGATAGCCCTCCATAGTCGTTCTTGCACATATAACGGAATCAGTTAGAGACTGGAACCCAGGCCATAGAAGACCTGAGTTTACCATTGCTATCTTTGTAGGTAACTTCGCGAAAGATCATATGATTTTTATCGTTGTTTGTGATTTTAGGCGGCGTGGTAGAAGTTGATGGTTGCGAACACGGAGACTGGGATCTAACAGGATTTTTAGGTTTCCAATCTTTGGTGTCCGAGACACTTCTGTTTGATGAAAAAGCTTTTGTCTTTTCTTGAAACCTGTTTGTTTTTAAAAAAAAATTTATTTTCCTGTTTAGCAAGATTCCAGTCTCTGTCAGAAGGCCTTGCTTTGGGATATCGATTTTTGATAAAATTAGAGTGCATGGCCTTCTAATGGTACATGTTTCTAGAGTAGTAGGGACAATGAACACAATTTCTTGCGATGTGTCCCGGAATTCCACAGTTAAAACATGTCTGCCTTTTTGAGAAAAAGACATCTAGTTCGGCTTACGTTATTCTCGAGAACTGATCATGTCTTTTCCATTCATTTGACGCTGAGTGCTTTTGATGGTGCTTGTTCTTGGATGAACCCGGCTCACAGCTGTCAGCACAAGAGTAAGTATCCACGACCTTACCCTTGAGCTTGGGTTCTGTTTGCTTGAGATTTGGGTTTTCCCCTTTTGCATTCTTTCTCTTTGGCCTTCTGTTTCTACGTGACCACTTTCTTTTAGGGGGAACAGATTCAGATGACTCTGTTTTGTTAAGGTTACTTTTGGGATCGATAGATGAACTGTCTGTGGAATTGACTTTCACATCTTCCTTTTCTTTAGAGACCATGTCCTCAGGAGAATCTGCAGAGAAGGTTTCCATAATAATTTCTTCTACAGTTTCACCATCTGATTCGACTGTGGAATTGATATCTATGGATTCCTTCTCCATAGTTTTCATGTTTCCATGGGTTTCTGCAGAATTAGACTCTATGGATGTCTCTTCTTCAGTCAGATCAGCTTTTGAGTTCTCGACATTAGATGATTCTGGTAACTCAGATGATGAGCAGTCTGTGTCTAAGACAGTTTGACTGTCTTCTTTCGCAATGCTGCTAGATTCTGATTGATCATCACAATCGGAAATGCTCGAAGATTTGAGCTCATTATCTGAGATTCCTGAATCCTCTGTTTGATTGCCAAGATCGTCAGATGATCCCTGCTGAACAATAAGTTCTTCATTATTACAATCAATCACATCAAATTCATTATTACTGCAGGAAGCATCTGATGTGTCATTCGATGTTTCAGACATACAGGTTCAGTATTCTGAATTATCAGAATAGTTTTCCGAGTTATTCGAAACGGATGTCTCAAATTACTCAGATGACACATCAGGCTCTCCTGCCACATCATTTTCAACATTTTCAGCATTTTCAACATAGTCATTTCTATCACATGCATAATCTAAAATAATAACACCAAATTCATCAGTCTTAGTGGGAACACCCCAAGTCTCAGCAAACCAAGAAAAAACACAATTCCAAGCATAAAGGTCATTTTTATCAGAAATAACATTATCAACAACACTTTGATGTGATTCATCATCCTCTTTAGACTTCTCTTCAGTTCCTACTGACTCTGCACACAAACTAGAACAGTTAGTATTTTTAACAAAATCAGAATTTGATGAACTTGCCTTCATCTCCTCTGCGGGTTCGTTAGATGGTTCCGTTTTTGTTTCAGTTTCGGCTTCTGTATTTGTTACTGTTTCATTTATATGATCGGACTTATCTGCTGATTCATTTTGAAAATTTTCATTTTTGACAAAATTCATTGGTTTTTTGAAATCAGCATGTGGATCATTTTTAAACTTAGATGGATCATATGCAACATAATCACTAGGTTTGCCATACATCATTTTGTCATAATTTTCCATTTCCTGCTCAGTAATTGGCAATCTGGAATAATTATGATTGTATGGTGGCGGAACCTGTGTATATCCCAATCCCTTTCCCTTGTTGTCTTTATAAGCAAGTTGCACATTACACAGATTACGAACTGTGACACTGGAAGTGTCAAACTTTTTGATGTTTAACTTGTTCTGTTTGTACTTTCCAATGAGGAGCTCTAGCTCACCCTTCACAAAGTCACATTCAAGAGTTTTGACTGTGAGTCTATGTTTATAGTCGTGAACCCAACATTGCTGTTGATTCACGTCTCTGTGAAGTTGAGCTATGTCCTTTTTAAGTGCTTCAATCTTTTCATTGAGAATTTTATTATTCTCTCGAAGCCTAATGTACTTTCCCATCACAGTGTTGTAATCGGTGATTAAAGCTAAATTTTGGGATCTCAGCAAAGCAACTTTCTTCCTACAATGTTCAGTACATAAAAGGGAATTTACCATCTCGGCAAGTGACTTTGGTTCCTCGGTCATAGCCATCAAGCACTGATGAACCTTGTCCACGGCAGCAGATTCAGACAACTTCATTGATTCTACTTGAGCAACAGCATCAGCCCAGTTAAATCCATTTTGCTCCTGAGCGATCAAAGCTCTTCCAGCTCCTGAATTTCCTTATCCACTAGAGGTTGCAGTCTCAGCAGGTGTGACGGGAACCATAGACCTTTCCTTGTTTCTTGCCTGAGTAGCTTCATACCCTGTAAGAACCTTTTTGCAATCCCTAGCAAAGTGTCCCGGTTCATAGCACCCGTAGCACCTTAATGTGTCTTTCAGCACTCCTGGACGAGCATACATAGGACGACGTCCATATCTTTTCGCAAACTTGTCAGCCTTAAATGCTGACATAGCCATATTCCAAGCCACATCCTGCTCATCCAAGTCTTCTTCCACAACTTGATTAACATCTGGTGTTATCTCCGCCGAAGGCATGAGATCTCCTACCAAGAAAGCATTGAAACTGGAGATCATGGAGGATACAAGAGCAAGTTTTTCTTCATTCTGTTTGGTTAAGAAAGCCATGTGGTCCACTGATGGGGTGTTTAGAGGAGCAGCTGAGTGTTTGAGCTGAAAGCAGCATTAGCATGTTGTGGCTGAGGCTGAGACTGTGGCTGCGCGTTTGTGGCATTAACAGCAGGTGCTTGAGAGGTAGGAACAGCCATCCCATACACATAGTTTGACTTAGGTGCAGCAATGGGATTGAATACAATGTTTGGGTTGTGATTCATAACTCCATGAACAGGACTGAAAACCATATTTGGATGAGCTTGAGACATCAGTGCAGCATTGTTGGGGTTAGTTACTCTGGCAGCCATCAGCGAGTTCTTGTGATTAATTTCCCTTTGCTGATTGTCGATTTCACAAGACTTGATTGTAGCAATCAGTTCCGTCAGTGTCATTTCATTCAGATCCTTGGTACGCTTGATCATAGAAACCTCGGCATCCCATCCTTTAGGCAGAGAGTTGAGAAGCCGATGATTCATTCCACTGTTTGATATGCTAATTCCAGCAATCACCATTTGTGACACGAGTTTGACAAACCTTCTAATATGATTTTCAACAGTTTCTCTATAGATGTGATTGAAAGAACTGAACTGTTGATTCATCATGTTGACCCTGCTAGCTTTCATGTCAGAATTTCCTTCAAACTGGTGTGTCAGTTGATCCCAAATTTCTTTTTTGCATTTGAAGTTTCTAACTCCAATCGAAATGCCTGGACCAAGTGCCATTGACAGAGTTTCGTAAGCAGCTTCATCCTCAGCAATGACGTTTCTGTCATCATCAGTGTAGATGTTTTTGGGTTTCAGAATTTGACTTTGAGGGTCATCTTCGGTAGCGTACATGATAGTACGTGGTCCATTCTTGATGCTTCTCCAAACATGAGGCTCTTTCGCCTTGCAGTACTGCTCAAACCGAAACTTCCACTCGTAGTAGTCGTCCCCATACAAAAACCTTGGAACCTTGGTGGACGTGCCGATAACTTGGTCAAGTTCTTGATGGAAGGCCAAAGACTGAGTCTGGATTGCAGCAAGGGTAGCATTAGCGAGATCAGCTGCAGTCACAACACCGCTCATAACACCGGTTTGATTCAACATGATGTTCCTAATGACTGAAATAAGATTCGAAATGAGATCCGAAATGAAGAGTCTGAAATGGTCACATATCCGAGATGAAACAGGTCTGAAATGAAAAGTGGTCCGAAATGGGCTTTATCCGAAATGGGTCCTTATCCGTAATGATGGGTCCGAAATGAAAACAAGCAATCTTCAAACAGTATGATCCGAAATGACTAACTTCAGTCCGAAATCTGATAACTTTTATTCCTAATCTGATGACTTTTATCCGTAATCTGATGATTGTGATTCGAAATCTGATGATCACAATCCGAAATCTGATGAATTTTGTCCATAATCTGATGATTGCGATTCGTAATCTGATGATTGCGATCCGTAATCTGATGATTGCGATCCTTAATCTGATGATTGCGATCCATAATCTGATGACGATGGTCCGAAATCAGGCAATCTTCAAGTCCAATACAACTAATGACGATCCGAAATGATCCGAAATACTTCTAAATACAGTCCGAAATCAATAGAAGCAGTCTAAAATGTGCAGAACGAACCAGAAAGCCGAAACAGTAACTGATGCGGAAGAGTAACAGCGAAACAGCCAACGCGATATCAGATCCGAGCCTGGAAATCAGGTTCGACAGGCTCTGATACCAATTGTAAGTCCCGAAACCGAGATCACAATGATATCGCACAACTCGTAAGGTGGCGGAATCACACAAACAAGTTGTAAAAGAAACAATGAGATGAAGAAGAAGGATGATTATCTATTCAAATGATTCAAATTTTGCATACAAAGCTTTGTCTAATACAAGATTCACCAAAATCACCAACCATGCACCTATGACAACACTTACTATTTATAGAAAGGGATTAGGGAGGATGCTTCCTAAACCCTAGGCCCATTACTACCCAAATAAGCCCAAAACCAACCATTAGTCCAACAGTCCTACTAATCTACTAATTCACTTATCCATAAACCTTTAAGGGCCTAACAACCTTAACAAGCAAATTCTCTACAATACCCCTCGGGTATTTCATGGATCGGTCGACTAAAGATAATGTCATACGGCTAGGTGAAAGTTCGCCTAAGTCTAGCTTCTCGTAGAGAGAAAAGGGCATCAAGTTGATGTTGGCCCCTAGGTCGGCTAAGGCGTGAGTATTGGTGTTACTACCGAATAGACATGGAATGGTGAAAACGCCGGGATCGGTGAGCTTCTCCGAAAGCTTATTCAGAACGAATGCGAAGCACCCTCCATTCAATGGAACATTCAACAACTCCCCCAACTTCTCCTTTTTTTTAAGAAGGTCTTTTAAGAACTTCGCGTACTTGGGCATAGATTGGAGTGCCTCAATGAAGGGTATATTAATCTTCAATTGCTTGAAGATATCTAAGAATTGCCCATATTCCTCGGAGTACTTTTGGTTCCTAAGACGGGTAGGAAAGGGGACACGCGAATGATCTATGAGTGGAGAAGGTCTAATGTCTGCGGGTGGTTTCTCTACTTTCTTGTCTCCATGAGGCTCACCGGTCTTTGCGGTACTTGCTGGGCCTAGCCTCGGTTGCACTTTGCCTGGAGCCTCCATCTCGATTTCTTCATCTACAATCTCCTCATCTTCCTCTACTACTTTCTCCTCAACTCTCGGGTTCCCTACGGTTTTGCCACCACGAGTGGTAATGGCTTTGGCATGGGCGTTAGGGTTTGATTGGGTGTTACCCTCAAATTGACCGGGTAACCTCTCCTCAAGCTTCCTAGACATGTCGCCTACGACCATTTGAAGGTCTTGGAAAGAGGCTTGGTGGTTCTTAAGCATAAGGTAGTGTTCGGTAAGGATCTTTTGGGTGGTCTGGTCCTTAACGACTAACTGGCTCATCATGGCCTCTATCCTCTCAAGACTACCACCTAAATCACTATTTGAACCCTGAACTCATTGAACCTGACTATTTGACCCCCATCCCTGACCGGCCCATTGAACCCCTTGTTGAACTGCCCATTTGAACCCCCACCAAAGAATGAACCCTGTCCCCTATTTGGATTTTGAGCTAATTGGAAACCAGGGGGGTTACCATTGGAACGAAAATTATTATTGAAATTATTATTATTACGCCAACCCAAATTAAAATTACTACCAAACCCACTAACAATGGACACGCATTCGTATCGTGACCCCCTCGACAAAACTCACACTTATCAACCTTTGCCTTAATCTCCTTGAGCTCTCTAGTGACGTTTTCCAACACGGTGGCTATACTAGGGTCCATAGTGATATGGCTCACCCCACGAGTGGGTGCACTAGCAGTGATATTTGAATTGCCACTTTGATATCGTCGATCAGATCACGACTGAGATTGAGATTGGGCAAATGCCTCGAAACGCTCTAAACACTCAGCAACAGTAAGAATGCCCATCATATGACCTCCCTCATTAGTGTCAAAATGATCACGAGTTTCTTGGGTGAGACCGTTATAAAATTTCTCGCAAAGGGCCCAATCAGAGAGACCGTGCTGGGAGCATCGAGTGACAAGGTTTTGAAATTGCTCCCAAGCAAGGTAATAGGGCTCGTCGGGCTCCATGCGGAATGAGTTAATCTGATCGCGAAGACGTGAGGCTTTCGCGGGTGGAAAGTATTTGTTCAAAAAGGCTTGACGAAGGCCCTCCCAAGTGGTAAAAGTACTGGTTGGCTGAGAATCCAACCAAGTAGCCGCACGGCCGGCTAGTGAAAAGGGGAAGAGCTGTAAATAGGTAGCATCGTTTGGGGATCCATGAAGGCTAAAAGTAGCAAGCATACATGAGAAACGATTTACGTGGGCGGGGGCGTCCTCGTCCTCGCCGTCGTGGAACTGGATGTTATTGGTGATGGCTTGCATGGCATACGATGGAATCTACCATGAGTTTTCGTTTACTATGGGTGGAACGGTGATGGGTGAAGCGAGACCGGTGAAGCCTTGGGTGGCTTGTTGATGGACGGTCTGTCTTGGGTTGGCCATTTGTTTTAAGTTTATGTTAACTGGGGCGCTAAAGGTGGGACTATCGGGTGGGGAAGCTTTAGGTGAATGGTGTGGTGAGGGAAATGGGGTGGTATCGAAGTTTGGGAAATGAGAAGAGGATGAAGTACTAACCTATGGGCCTTGGCCCAATCGAGATGATGACTCTATAACTGGTGGCTTCGGCGGCGGTCCGTGCGAGCGCAGATGTGGCATCCACTGCAAGCAAAAACCTAAATATGAGAAAAACAAACACTAGTCACTAAGACTCAAAATAAAAATAAAAATAAAAGACTCAAAACAAAACAAAACACGTAGCACGTATATGTCAATAAAGTCTATCAAAGCTAATAAGCGCAATTGCCAAAAACTTGATGTGTGCTGAACTTAATGTGTGCTGAACAGACTACTAAAATTAACTACTTTAGACTCTCTAAGCTAGACACTAAAAAGCTTTAAATCTAGACTCGACCTAAACCACACAATCGGCAAGTGTATCGATCACTGTCGTATGACCTAAGGAAATCTGGATATCGAACCATGAGACTCTACTAATCACGCTAACTAAACTCTGACAGACTCTGACAGACACGACTCAAACTGTTTCATTATTTTTTTTCTTTTGGGGGGGGGGGTTACTGAAATTCTAAGGAAATCTATCAAACTAATTATTAACTAAAACTATGTGAATACGAACTAATATGAAGACTGTTCTTAGATGATGATGAAGACTACCTAGACTAGAATCCTGGATTGATTTTAAGAATTTACCAATTAAGTTAACCGCATGATTTATGGAACCGGGATCTTGTGATACTAAACCTATTAAGACACCAACTAAGCCCCTCAACCCTTCTCGAGGTGAAACTTATGGCGCTACCTAGGCCGTTAATCCTACCGGTTATTAGAATTCTTTCCGGTTATCTAATTATTGTGTAAGTACCCTAATGTTGACCTACTCTTTTCCAATTATAGATCTAGGGTAGTTTTAGTTTCTTAATTTGACTTGATAGACTAATAAACCGACGGAGCAACTAAGGCACGGCTTTTTCCAAAGACTGTCTAAAGCAATTCGCCGGGTAAGACCTACCAATAGTCCTGCACCTTCCAGCTATTAGGACTAGTAGAATACTGAAATCTAGCAAATTATTAACTATCACTTCTAAGGTTTATTGGCCAATTCACCCTAAAGGTCAAAGACACAAGGTCAAAGATCTAGCATGAACCTATTCCGTAGCAGACAACCACCTAGATTCACACGAAGAAATTGATAATAATTAACCAAATCAAAGTACGCATACACACCAAATAAGTAAACCAAACCTCTTACAAAACACAATTAATCCATAAACACATGCAATTAACTAAAAAGGTTCAAACTTTAGTCAAATCCATTCATCGTAGTCTAGGCAGTTTAAGCGTTTAGCCAAGCATGTTAATCAATGAAAGCAAAACAAAGTTATTCAAACAAGAATTCATGGTTACAAGTTTTGAAAGAGAGAAATCAAACAAACAAGGAACTAAAGACCCGTGCAAGTTTTCAATTTTCAAACCGAACTCGAACCAATGATTCCCGTGATCCAAACTCTTTAAACGCAGCACTTCAATCTCCAAACTAAGCTTTTTGACTTCACAAATTCGTAACCCTTCTGACGGCAGCTTCGTTTCGTATATATACCCGAACATCTGATCAAAACCTAACCAAAAAACCAACTTTTCTGTGTACTTGGGCCCTAGGTGCTACGCGACAGGTATAGCCCTCAGGTGTCGCGTATGGCGGCGCCCCCATATCTGCAGTTTTATTTTTTTCTTGTTCATTTAGCTTTCCGACTCGCATATGAATCCCGTTTTTCCTCCAAACTGCTCGTTTTGACTCGTTTTTCATCACTTTAAGCAACGGGACCTAAAATCATAGCTTAACGTCAGCAGTATCGAAATTGTAACCTAAACTAGACTTAAAATACCTAAAAACTGACCAAAATATACATTATAAACATATGTACTTTGGAGTACATCAATGATCATTCTATTTTAACATTTAATGTAATGTTAAAATGATTTCCCCTGAGCAATATTTTATTGTCGAATATGACAATTTTTAATGGTAGTTGTGACCATATGGTACATTGGCCAAAAAGGTGGAGGACATATGTCCAAGCCTTATAGCCATGTGATCGAATGAGATCGCGGCTAATAATATTGTCAAATCATTGAGACATAACTTCAATGTTTATTTTCATTTAACATTCAATGAAATGTTAAATTATAATTAGGTAGTCTGACAATGTGGAATTACACTGACCGAAAAGGTGGAGGACATATGTCTAAGCCTTATGGCGCATATGGTCGAATGAGACCACGGGCAGTGATATTAGCAAGTTATCAAATTTGATGACCATTTCCATTTTAACATTCAATGTAATGTTAATATTACTAGCAATTGTGACAATGTGCACACTGGCCAAAAAGGTGGAGGACATATGTTGGTGTTTAAGGTGTGTTATATTTTTATTGATATTTCAAGCCCATTTTACACATTAGTCAAGTTTTAAATTTATAAAACACGATATTCTACTAACACTAAACACACACATAGTCAAGTGCACCCATTGTGAGCGTAGTAAAGCGTTGGTAAGATACTGAGGTCATCCAAGGATACAAGAGCTTTTAGTACCGGTTTATCCTCAACGTCTAATCAAATCAAAAAAATTTAGAAAAGGTTTTAAACATGAAAAATAAAAACTAAAATGCTGAAAATAAAAATAAAATAAAATAAGATAGACATGATGAATCACTTGGATCCGACTCGCCTTTAATGTATCCTTTGATGATTTCCGCACTTTTGCACTTTTTAATAGATTATCTTAGTTATAGTATTAGGCCCTCTTTTGAAGGTGACGTTACCCTCAACCTAGTGGTTTTAGTCAGCAAGGATACAATCCCAAAGGGTCTGAATATCTGAAGATAATTAATTAAGTTATTAATGCGAAAAGTGGTAGGCTCCTCTTTTGAAGGTGACGTTACCCTCGGCTAAGTGGTTTGAGTCAGCAGGGATACAATCCCAAGTAGCCGGTTTAATGTATTAATAGTAGTTTACATATGAGGGGATCAAGACATTCGCACCCCCACCATCCAATACCAGTGGGTATTGAAGGAGGTCCTAGTAAGCTTGACCTAGGTCCTTGCAAGATCTATACACTGAACAAGGCAAGAACCTTACTAAACCATTCCCTTAACCCCCGACCAGGTAGCCAACATATCTCTATATAGACCGTAGAGATAGGAATGGTGAAAGTCTTTTACTTTATATAGACAGTAAAGTAATGCCAAGACAGCACAGATAAATGATAAAGAAGTTTCACCTTCAACATAAGAAACTAGTTATTAAAGTCATTAATACAAAACCAAATAAAAAGTGCGAAAAATTTAAAAATCAAAAGTAATACATTAAATGCTTGTCTTCACCAAGTGATGTAAGAGACTTAGCCAAACATGGCCTCTGATTGACAAGAACTCTTACGATCAATCTTGGATCCCGAGACTACTACACACACTCTAAGGTGGATGATGGTGGTGGATGTGGGTGTTGTAGTGGTGGTGGAGTGGTGGCAAAGTGGGAGAGAGGTGGTTTGCCAAGGGATGCCTTTGAAGTGAATCAAGCATCCCTATTTATAGCCAGATCAGAAGCCCGACCACGGCCCCGTGTCCGCTGGACACGCCTCGTGGCCATCCTCTTTCTCTTCCTTCATTAATTGCAATTGTCTGCATTTGGCTCCACACGGCCCCGTGTTCGCTGGGCACGACCCCGTGTGCAGAAGCGTATCTGTACTACCAAGATTTGCTAGATTCTACGAATCTTAGCGTTGACCACGCCCCGTGCTTAGTGGGCACGCCCTCGTGGTGGACGATAGAAGCTTCTACAACTTTGTCCTTTCTGCAGACACCTGACCATGCCCCCGTGGCCGGTGGGCACGGGGCCGTGGTCAGCCTTCTGTTTCTTGTTTTTGCTTGGGGAGATGATGTCGAGGGGTCGGGCATGCTACGTTTATTCCTTTTTTATTGTATTTATGTTAGTTTTTGCTGCATATTTGTTCCTTTTGTTCATTTAAGCTCGTTTGGTCCTGAAAATACAAAAGGAAGACAAAAGCACACTTTTTCCAACAATAGTACTAAAAAAGGGTTAGTTTTATGCCTCATTTGATGTAATTTATATGTTGCATTTTACACACATCAAATACCTCCACACTTGAATCTTTGCTTGTCCTCAAGCAAAACTCTTTATTATGTGGCTTACACACCCACATGGAATGGGTAGAAGAGAAGTTTTGGGCTTGTCTTGAGTGTCGGGAATCCAAGATCTTTATTGGGTTTTATTTTTATATTATTTACAATCCTATTTTTTATGATTTATTTAGAACGTTTCATAAGAGAAATTACTTATTTGGGCATAACATGCCTCTTTAAAGTTCCATTTACATACAAGTTCACATACCTCACGGGAGATCACTCAACACTCTCCCGAAGATGTATTTTTGTGAAACACTCGAGACCGGCATGGAACTTACTTCTACCATAAGCTTGCCAAGCAATCAATCCTCCTCCTTTTTAACTATAAACCTTTGTAAATATCAAGAGGACTTGGGGAAGGGTTAGGCTTGGGCTAAAGGTAGGTGGTTTTGGGTTAGTGGTTAGTAAAAAGGGCTAAAAGCGTAAAACGCGTCGGTCGTCGTAAAACTTTTTGTTTTTGTGACTTTTATTCAAACTAAGCATTTTCAAACAAAGTTTCTTTGAGGACTTTGTTTGTTTATTGCTAGACTTCATTTTTTTTATAAAGAAACATCACAAGAAAACCGAGCTTTTTACTAAAATAAAAGGTTGAAAAGAAAAAGGGTTTTGGTGGGTAAAGGGTGTTTGTTTTGTAGGTTTAGAAATGAAAAGGTTTAGGCTCAAAGGGGTTAACTAGGGGGATTTTCGGTAGGTGATAAAGAAAATGAAAAATAATGGTGTTGAAAGGAAAATGGGTTAGTCCTAATGTCTCCATCATTTACTTACTTGGGTTTAAGTTGGTAAGGACCGGGAATGTATCATTGTGGCAAGTTCTAGAGTCGTAAGAACCACGCGGATATTCACACAAGAAACAAAAAATGAGCATTTGATTTAAAGATGTATGCTTGTATGCTCAATAAAGACTCATGTAGGATCGTTTTCAGACCTGAATGAGTCAATCAGAAGAGTTTATCTCTAAACGAAAGGCGGAAACAGACGTGTAGAGTTCAATACAGCAAGATTCACGCTTAAAACTGTTGTAATATTGATTTCACACTGTTTTACAACCTGACAACACTTCGGCAGCACTTCATTGCTTTAGCCGGAAACTTACAAATGATGAAAGTTTGAAGCCTATTTATAGGAGATGACCCTGACCGTTTGAAGGTGACATTCCACCCTTCAAACGGTCATGACACTTTCAAACGGACATGTCTACAAATGGTCAACACATTCAAACGGTCATCCTATGTTCAAACGGTCAACATCAAACTATCACATTCTGATTTTGTTTAGCTTTGTCTTTTGTGATGTTGCACATTGATGATGTCATCTCTATGATGTCATCATCAAAGATGATGACATAATGCATGATCAGATCCACAACGAACCCGAGACTTGATATAAGACGAAGACGACAGATGTGTGCACCAACAGACTCCCCCTCAGATGTTGACGAGTCTTAAGTGTCGAGTCTTCGCATCTTCAGTCTTTATCAGTCCTCTCGAACTCTTTGAAGTATCTGTCGTTGTAAGTATCCTCAAGTCTTCTCTCTTCTCTTTTCATCATCAGCAGACTCACCACAAGCAATCCCTACTCAAATTTCTTCAGACTCCCCCTTTCGATATGCTGGGATCGCAGTCTGGCTTGTTGAAATCATATAGTCCTCAGGTATCGGAACCTGGCACTCTGTCTTCAGGTTCAAGATCGAAACCTGGCTACACCTGTACATTCTTAACCCAGAAATAAATTTCACAAATTTAACATTTAACAAATTTATCAATCCAAATTCTCTTCTCAAATTAAACCTGAATGATTTATCAATGATAAATTCTGATGAACCATTTGCAAAAATTAATCATTTTTCGTTTCAAAACACATTCTCCCAAACCATTTGTTCATCATGTCTAGCACTTGGAATTTTGAAAATCAGCTCTCCAACATCAGTTGTCGAAATTTTTTTTGGATTTTTCAAAAATTATGCTAAAACACACTGAGAATCTTTTTGGATTTTGAGATATTAAGAAATGCAGTAAAGAAATATTTACAAACAATATTTTTGTGAGTTCATGTAAGAGGATCATATCAGTTTTTGAGACAAGTCACCAACACCGTTAAGCTTCATTTCATTTTAGTTCTAAACAATTCACCTAGATTGTCAGTATATTTGTCCACTTAAATTTTCACACAACGTTCAATTGATCCGAGATACGATGTTAATGTTTTAAGAGACTTAAACTTATCCGTGTGTCCCACTACTTGAATATACTCCCGTATCCAGATCCCAATATTCAGTCTTACAGGTGAGTATACTACAGATGATATCTGTAAGGGAATAATTTATAGTACGAAACCGTGAGAGCTCAGGTCAGAACTTCCGTTCAGCAGAGAGATGACGGCTCGACTTTCGGTGTGTCCCCTTTAGAGGATCTTTTTAATTTCAACAGCAGCGACTATCAATTTTATTATTTCATCAGCTTGCTGAGGGCGATGCTATGTTTCAGGCATTTGCAGAAACTATTATCCGGGGACTAGGTCAGAACTTCCATTCAGCAGAAGTCCCGGGATAATACCCCAGATATTACTGAGCATAAAGACCTAGTATATCAGAAAGAGGGACCTTTCAAACGAGATTTCAGGGGTTACCTATATATCCAAGATGTTGTTAACCCACAGAAAAAGCAAGTTTGAATTTTAGGTTTATATCTCGTCACAATCTACTAAATGTGCAAAAACCTACTGGCATATCCGCAGTGAGATTGTTTATCACATTTTAACATTTCATTTCTTTAGCATGTTGTGAAAGTCTACTGATGTACTATCATTTCCTCTATTCACAACGAAACTCATTTTTTAATTTTATCATGTTTTTGTCTTTTTTCAAATTTTCAAATGTTTTTGGATTTTCTGAAATTTTCTACTCCCCCTAAAATGCAAACACATTTTAGGAAATTTGAAAACAAACTGTACAAACAACGTGACAACCGATATCAAATCACCTCAATTCGCCATCCACTTGGCATAAACAATCAGAACTCCCCCTTACAACAAACTATTTTCTCATAATGATTTCAAAACACTTAAGTTTGTTTTAACCAAAATGATTTTTCCGGAAAATAAGTTTTGTTGATTTTACCACTTGTAAAATTAGGGGTTTGGTTCATCATATTGTCCATTCAATCTCTTGTATCAGGATTACATCAAGTTCAAACTAATGACCTTGAGTAATCACTTTGTCAGAATCAACCTCTTACCACTTGTAAGTATATCCAAAACATATAACCACATTTAGGAATAAACAACTACACAAATACATGTTACCAATCAAGATGCCGATTCCTGCTTCACACTTACTAACCTGGAAGCTCCGGCAATTCACAATCTGTAAAATTTAACAAACTTTAAGATTCATTTTCAAAAACAATTAATTACCTAAGAAAGATGCCGATTCCTGATCCACAATTACAAACTTGGGATCTCCGGCAAGTCAGGTTTTTCAAGCAAAGAAAATGTCCACCCAAGCCTGACCAGCCTTGGGTGTTTTCAATTCAGAAGCAGTTGGAGTGTAAGTTGCTTTCTTTTTAGCATAAAACTCCTTTACCCCTTTTACTTTCCCTTCAACCATTTTTCCGAAAATCTTCTTAACTTTCCCATTAAACGCTTTCTCAACATCAAAGTTATCCTTCTCAGAATAACCCTGATTTGAGATTTCAGACTTTCCAGTTTTTTTTTTAATTTTCAGTCCTCAATGGTGGAAAGTTCTCATCATCCATTGAAGGAACTGAGTTTTCATCACTCTCATCAAACTGTGGCTCCTCTGATTTTGTGGAATCAGATTCATCGCCAGATTTTACCTCTGATTTCTTAACAACCCAAGTTTGGTTGTCAAGATTTCCCCTTTTCTTGTAAAATCTTTTCGAACATTCACCAACTTCAAATGTTGAATTTTTGAAAACTTTAAATTTTTCAGTTGGTGGTTCGGTGTTATCAACAATAACTTCTTTCAGTTTTCCAGAAACTTCCTGTTTTGTGTTTGTCACTTTCGGACAATTCCATGCAATGTGACCAGCTTCATTGCATCGGAAACAGGTTCTTGTCTCTTTCTTCACATAAGCTCCATTCTTTCTCTTCTCGGCAAGAAATTCTTGGTTAGATTGTTTCCAGAATGGGCTTTTTGCTTCCTCTTCCGAGCTTGTACCTGAAACAAATTTTGTATTTATTTTAGAAAATTTTTCATTTTTATAGTTTTCTGGTGGAATAAAACCAAGTCCTTTCTTTTTGTAGCTACGATTGTGGTTTGGTTTCTTTTGAAAACCAGAACCAGAATTGTAACCCCTTTTCTTGTTCAAACGTTGTTGTACTCTTGAAGTGTAAGGTTTAGGTTTTACATTAAGATTTTCATCTTTTATTTCAGAAATATTAATTTCTGTTAGTTTGAAAACCTTTTTTATCAATTCAGTTTTAACACCTCTTATTAGAAACTCTTTATCAAAATATAATTTGTCAGAATCATTCAAAGTATACACAACTTCAAATGTTTCATCATTCAAATTAGATTTTGACAACAAAAATTCTTTACTGTAAACCCGTTTTCCCGATGATTTTGAACTCTTTTCCGACGAACTCGAACTTCTGACTGACTGACACGAACTTTCGGACTCGGACTTTGACTCTGACTCCTCATCCTTATCCAACACCTGATCGACCACTCGTTTTATCAGTTCGGACTCATGATCTGTGTCGGACGCTGTGAACGTGATGTCAATATTGTCAGGTAAAACATTGGTTAACTCGGACTCTAACTTTAGATTGACTGCCTTTTGGACTTGTTCCTCATTCGGTTTTCTAGGCGAGTACCCTTCCCAAATCGGAGGCGGACACTTATTATAACAGACACCCTGTTTCTTACCAGTATCCTTTTTCTTCTTTGGCTTTGTTTCTTCCCCTTTAAATGCTTCAAATCCTTCAACTGTTGGATAAATTCTATCAATTATGTTGTCACAACCTTTGTAACTTTGCAGCAATCTTCTGATTCTTTCATTCTCAGTTGTTTCACTATCCAACTCTTTCTTCCACTTTACACATTCTTCTATGTACAAATTGATCTCTTTCTGCTTTGTCATCATGGTAGCATTCAACATCTTCAAAGCTTTCTCTCTTTCAGAATTAGTCTTTTCCAGACTATTCACAGTTCTGTTCAATACATCATATGACTGTTTCAAATTTTTTACATCAAACAACAGCTTTTCTTTCAACTTTTCTAACTCACTAAACCTCTCATCTTTCTCTATACATTGTTTACAAGACTCTAAACATGTAAGACAAGGTTTTGTGATTTCAACGATCTTCTCGACTTCAACTATCTTTTCAACTTCCACAATCTTCTCAATCACTTTGACCTCTTTCATTTCCTTTGCAGCTTTCCTTTCTTTCAGTTTCTTCAATTTTTCTGCAAAATAAAATTCAAAAGTGTCAGAAGATAAATGTGTTTTTCCAAGATTTATCTGTTCCATCTCTTCATCACTATCACTTGTTTCTGATGAACTGTTTTCAGATGAAACAGATCTTTCATTTCATTTTTCTCTTCATCAGATAACACTTCCATCCATTCCTTCAATATTTCTGGCTTTTGAACAATATGTGCAATAAAAGCTTTAACATTAGGATCAGCTGGAATGTATTTGTCCCAGCTAAAACCATCAGCCACTTTCTCGTCATCTTGATCCATGATGCCATAGTAAGCCTTTTTGTTTGCATCTTCGATCATTCTCCCATGTGCCATTTGTGGATCCTTTTGTTGATGTGGTAGATGAGTAATTTGTTGATAAATGGATTTCCTATAATAATCATCTTTCCCAGACGACTCCTTTGCTCCTCTCGGCTCCTGATTCTTGCACTCTCTTTTAAAGTGGCCTTTCTCCCTGCAACGAAAACATACAACTTTAGATTTATCAAATCCTAGATTAGAAAGGTTTGCATCCAAGAAATCATTTCTTCCTGTAACCAATCTAAATTTTTCTGCTCTCCTCAAAACACTAGCTAAGGCCCATTTAATATCCATCAGTTCCAGCTCCTCTGCATCGATTTGGTCATAATCTTCCTTTGTGAGCATCGGATTACCAATTCTTCCGGCAATCAACCCTTCATAAGACTCTAAAGCAGTGACCAATAATCCCATATGATTCTTTACAATCTCTTCAGAATAATTTTGTCCATTTTGAAGATGTAAAGCCACATTGCACTGAATTGGATGACCATTTCCAGCAGATGAACTTTGAACACTTGGAGGATTCACCGTTGAGAACCCACTAGTGTTGATTGATCCTTGACTGCTTGGTGTAGATTGATTTCCAGCACTAAATGCAGTTTGTATCTTTGAAATTGCTTCAGCAGTTTGAACATTTCCTTTATAGTACAATTTAATATCTTGTTGATGAGTAGAACTGTTCATTCTAGCAATTTTCTGCTGCTCCAGATCCTGTGCCTCCAACTTCTCTATAAACTGTGCAATCGATAACCTTCTAAACTGTCCGGAATTTTTCAGTATCATCAGATATGTACCCCATTCCTGTTGCGGTAATGCATCAGCAAGCTTTTCAACCCATTCTGCTGGAGTTTTTGTAATCTTCAACTGTGACATAGTGCGTACAAGATGACAGTATCTTTCAATAAGACACTTTGTTGTTTCACCAGGCATGCACGTAAATAGTTCAAATTCCTTTTTCAACAAAGCTGCTTTACTTTGTAGCATTTCAGTACTTCCCTCAAATTTCTTTCCAAGAGCTTCCCAAATAGAATAAGCGTTTTCATCATGTTGAAGCAACACAAATATATCTTCTTTAACAGCTTGTTGTAACAAATTGATCATCTTCTTTTCTCCTTTGTAACTCTCTCTTTCTTGCTCCGTGAATTCTGAAATGATTTTACCGACTCCCGCAGAATTCTTTGGCCTCTCATACTCAGTTTCGATGCTCTCCCAAGCTTTTAGATGATTCGCCTGAACCCAATTCTCAAACCGTTTCTTCCATCCGTGATAATCTTCAATTCCCATAAGTTTCGGGGGTTTTTGCATTGTTCCGGTTTCATTCTCCATGTTCATGTTCTTAGTAATTTCGGATGGACTAGTCGGGGTTGTAACAAAAGCGTTGTAAAAATCTTCACTCATGATTCGATATCGAAGAATTTCTCAAACTAGCTTTCAAACGAACTGGTTCACCTCGTGAAAACACCTTAATCACCTGACAACAAACAAACAAACAAAACACAATCAGTTTAACGACTTATCAATTAAACAGATAAAACTGGTACTCGAACTGATAACTATTCTGAGCGGACTGAGAGTTGACAGACTGTGCGGACTGCTATGACCCGGATCAAAATCAAACGACCTTTTCCAATGACCTGGTTCACGAAGACACGACCTTGACCCTTTCACGTGAACCGAAACTTGTAACAAACGACCTGACAAACCTTTAAACACTTTGAACTCCAAACCGTGTGACCTGAACTTAAGTCCGAATGACCTGGACTTCTTGATTGTAAGCACTATACGACAAAAATGACTTGATCACCTTTAACAATAAC
This sequence comes from Helianthus tuberosus, assembly GCA_030545235.1. Classification (NCBI taxonomy): domain Eukaryota; kingdom Viridiplantae; phylum Streptophyta; class Magnoliopsida; order Asterales; family Asteraceae; genus Helianthus; species Helianthus tuberosus. The sequence goes on from CM060419.1 coordinate 5,682,637, forward strand.
ACATGGGCCGATGATTCTCAAAATAAACTGCAATCATGAACTGCCATCAAGTTGAACTTTGATTGTTTGATTATCACAAAGGCCAACAACTATGATTATTACTTTATTATCTTCCCAAGATCACATGCAACATTTTTAAACAGTGTGTAAACTTTTTACATGCAATCCATAATAGCTGACAACAACACAAGCAAGCAATGAGTTGATGGTCGACAACCTTTAAATGTTCATGGGCTCTTTTAATGAATGATATTGATTGGGCCGTCCAATATGACTTTAATGTTACACATGCAAATTTTAAAATTTCAACAACACATACAAATCGATATCATCATGCAGATAGCCACTTAAACCGACATTTTGATATGATTCACATGGGCCTGACTAATCACGTGAATTTATATTTTCAAGACAATATTCAACAGACAACAATTACTCTTCACAATTCAGTAACTAACAAGTTTTATCAAACCAAGCAATCTGAACTTCAATTTAAGAGACCCTTAATGATAACATCACATGCACTTCATTGGGTTACTAAATCACATGTATATCTTCAATGTAAATGTCAGACAATTGATCAGAATAAGACATGTATCACGTGAACAACAAAACTACTTTCAAACGGGCACCTTGTTCAAACTGTCATGTCCAGTTTCAAACGGTCATGTGTAGATTTCAAACGGTCATGTGTATATTTCAAACGGTCAGTCCATTTTCAAACGGTCACGATGGCAACTTTCAAACGGTCAGGTTAGTTTCAAACTGACAACCATGTATTTTCAAACGGTCATGTGCATTTTCAAACTGTAAGGTGCATTTTCAAACGATCACGGTCAATTTCAAACAGTCAGACGCTGAACTCGTTCAAACGGTCGCCGGTTTTCAAGCCATTTTTACCACTTTTACTTCGAGTTTAGGTCCGATATTCTCAAGGGTTTGTTAAAACACCATTACGCACACATTGTGAAAGTTTTAGCCGATTTTATCCGTGAAAACTTGTTCAGTTTTGAAAAGAAGGTGTAGAAGATAGAAAAAGCAACTGAATTGGTATGAACTCTTCCTCCTGAGCTCTGATACCACTTGTAGGATCGTTTTCAGACCCGAATGAGTCAATCAGAAGAGTTTATCTCTAAACGAAAGGCGGAAACAGACGTGTAGAGTTCAATACAGCAAGATTCACGCTTAAAACTGTTGTAATATTGATTTCACACTGTTTTACAACCTGACAACACTTCGGCAGCACTTCATTGCTTTAGCCGGAAACTTACAAATGATGAAAGTTTGAAGCCTATTTATAGGAGATGACCCTGACCGTTTGAAGGTGACATTCCACCCTTCAAACGGTCATGACACTTTCAAACGGACATGTCTACAAATGGTCAACACATTCAAACGGTCATCCTATGTTCAAACGGTCAACATCAAACTATCACATTCTGATTTTGTTTAGCTTTGTCTTTTGTGATGTTGCACATTGATGATGTCATCTCTATGATGTCATCATCAAAGATGATGACATAATGCATGATCAGATCCGCAACGAACCCGAGACTCGATATAAGACGAAGACGACAGATGTGTGCACCAACAGCTCAAAACTCACTTATTGTGGGAATGGGTTTATAATGTGATCAAGTATATATAATCAAATTTTAACTAGATTTGTTATGCCGTTTCATAATTTTCTTATGTTGGTTCTTTTTATCACGACGCTATCGGTTGTAAATTTGTAAAAATATAACCTTTTGGAACTTGTTATTCCCAAATTAAACCAAGACAAGTAAAAAAAATGAAAAGTTTTCGAAAAAATTTGGGGTGATTAGCGGTTCCAATAGAGTTTTGTGTAAGGCTTGTTATTAGGTTTCGCAAAATTCAAGGTTTTAGCATCCCTCCCACACTTAAATTACACATTGTCCTCAATGTGTCCCAAAAATAAGTTTTTAGATTGATTGAATGTGTAAAAAGGTGTTTAAAAACAAGGTTTTGGTGTTACTGGGCATCTGGCCACGGCCTCGTGCTGGGTGAGCACGGCCCGTGGTCAGAGTGCCAGTATCAAAAACTTACAGAACGTGGCCACGGGGGCGTGTCTAGTGGACACGGCCCCGTGGCGGGCAGATTTCAGACAAACAGCAGGTACAGGGTGGTGGACACGGGGCGTGCTCGCTGAGAACGGCCCCATGGTGACAGTTTGCAATCGAATCAAACAGGTTTTTAGCTTTCGGTTTGGGTTTCTGGGCTTGTGTAGCACTAACATTTAGTGCCTCCAAGCTTCCTACGTACCTGTTTTGCTTAAAAATACCACACCACACAAATAACAAACATCCTAACATACCACAAGTTATCATCCACATCACAAACTAAAAGAAAAAGAAAATGCAGAAAATTAAAAGTGTTAAAGGAAAGTAAATTGTTCAACTTTGGCACGCAGGCCAGATAATTGTTCATGAGAGTAGGGGTTAACCTGTTAGAGCTGCAACCGTGTCATACCACCTTCGACTCCTTCGCCTCAATCCATCTCTTCATCCTCATCATCTCCTCCTCGGTATACCATATGCTCCCGGATGTGGCTGATGTCATCTTGCATATCGGAGATGTTTCTCTACATAGCTCCGACCTGGGTGTAGGTGTTGCTGGCTATGTTGTAGGTGTTACGGGTGCATAAGAGATTTTCCTACAAAAGATCATGTAAGCTTTGAAAGTTAGGAAAACCACCTCCTTGAGAGTATGATGAGCCCGCATGGCCTTGAAATTGAGGAGGAGGACGGATTTATGGGGCGTGAAGAATGAGAGCCTCCTGTGGATTCTAAACATGTCCCTGAACCGTTTGAAATCGAACCATCCCGTCACCCGCCTCGTTGATGATTCCCATTGAGCGGCATATGACGAGATCCACCTTGCCCTAACATGGGCCCTTACGTATGGACCTTCGCATATTTTGCACAAAGTTCTTGTAGAGGTGGTAGATCCATCCCCCAAAGAAGATAGGGGTCGGGCAGTGGCTAATAGGTTAGGTGCATGTTTCGGAGGAGCAGGTGTGGAACATCAAGAGGCACACAGTTGTGGATGCAGTATAAGACCGTCAGATCCCTTAGGTTGACAACACCGGAACTGTCACGCCTTTGGTTGAGGGAGTTGCTAAGGACCCTATGAATGCAGCGGTATAGAAGGTCACGCAACTGTGAACTTTTGGTTTGTCTTGGATCATATGCTCCCTCTCCGATTTGAGACCATGCCGTTTGATGCATATTTTGCGAGATTTCACGGAGACCACCCGTGTTTTTCTCGTCCCCGGCATCTTCTTCAGCAAACAACCCAATAATCGACCCAAACTGTGCAATAGAGATTGAAAGAACATTTCCAACACAGCGAAACTCAACCCCCTCCTCATCAAACGGCTCTGCTTTAACTTTGAATGCAAACGTGCTATAGAATTCCATGTTGTATTCGTGGACCGAAGGAGTTTAGTGCAGAGGGCCGCCCAAAGTGGACCTGTGACTAGATTGTTGAAGCGGTCAATCTGCCCTACTGCTTCCAGGGTATCTAGGCATACTTGTCTTAGGTTTTCCTCGGGCCTTGCATGTAGAACCTCAAATCGTGCTTGATAGTTCCACTCATTCTGGTTGAAGCGTGTGAATTTCTTGGTCATCTGAAAGAAAACACAACATAATTAACACGAAACAATAAATTTTCGAAGAAAACTAAAAACAGCAAGCTGAACACGACCCCTTAGCCACTGGCCACGCCCTGTGTTCGCTTGAAAGTTGATGGCCACGCCCCCGTGCTCGCTAAGCACGACCCCATGCTTAGGTGTCTGTTTCCCAAAAATCTCATTTTTCGACCCGATTTCGAAAAGTTGAAAATTTTTAGTTCAGTAGGGGGCAGTTTTCCTCGAAAATGAAACCCCAAGTGCCGATTTTCCAAAAACAAATAGTTTACCCTTTCAATTTCATCTTTTTTTGTTCAAAAACAAGGGTTTGAGGTTTTTGTTTGAAATCGGGCAAATCTACAAACAATTCAAGTTGATTTACTTCCTAAAACATGCGACTAAACTACTACTAACAAATCTAAGCAAAAATTTGAGGTTTGATTCGGTTCAAGTTGAAGAACCCTAGATTTTTCCCTAAATTTTTTATTTAAACTACATGCAAATCATTTATCTAACTAACTATGTGTGACAACCCTCACATTTACAGGTATCCGTACAATTAATTAATTCTTAATTTGTGCTTAATGACTGTGCTTGATTACAACTGTGATTAAACTGCTTTCTGATTTCTGTTACATACATACATATGCATCACATTCTATACTGTCACTCCATTTATTACACACAAACATTAGTGACAAACTTGATGCACAAAGCACAGTTAACACAGTAAACGGATAACACAGAAACATGCTGACAATGCCAGCACCTAGACAGAAAATGTTTTTGATGCCAGTATGAGCCAGAGATAGAATGCTACACTAGTAGGGAGTGTAGGGAAGTGAGGACCATAAAACTGCGTCACTAGGTGATAGTTATAGTGCCGGGAAGTGCCTAAAACACACTTTAAGTGCAGAATTTTGCACTTAATACTCAAAATTCAGGATTTAACTATGCTAGTAAAGTGCAAAAACTTGGCAGAATAGCCCTAGATACTTTCCAAAGTGTTGGGAATTAAATGTGTCACTAAAAGTAACATAAAAGACACTTTATGGATTAATTTAGCACTTTAACGGACAACACCCAACCGAACAACTGGACTTTACCCGGAACACAAAAATATTGCCAAACACATTGTTTTTACTTTTCTGAGCTAGTTAGGGTCCCCGAACCCCCTAACACACTATATAATTAACAACACACCTTAAACTACTAACTTGACATCTAAATCCTAACTAGTTAGTTACCATAACATTGAAACCCAACCCCATACCCCCCCCCCTTCGAACCGGTTATGTGGGTGGGGACACCCCCACAATTCTTTTCAATATTTTATTTAAATGTTGGTGGATATAGGAGGATGATACACAATGGTTAAACATGAATGTTGGTTTATAAATAAGCACAAGAGATTAACACATTTCATTTCACAGCTCAACATCAAACAAACTCTCTCCTCCTCTCTTCCTCTTGTGTTCGGCCGCCACCACCATAACCACCATCACCACCTTCAAGTTTTTCTTCAAGCGATCTACACTCATCCAAAGGTGCAAGAGACCCTACAAGTAAGCTTGGTGTGTTCGGAAGCTCAAGGACCGCTCTCTTTTTCTTTTATCCATCACTTTTATACTCTTGAACTCCCCTAGCCTTGTGCTAGTAGTAAGTGCCTTAGATCTTCATACTTTTCATATTTTTGTTGGTTAATAGTGAAAAGAATGGTGAAAATATAAGAACTCTAAAGAACATAAACAAGGTCTTGAAGTATAAACTAACTAGAGATGAAGTATGGTTAAAATAGTGATGAAATCATGTTGCTCTTGTGTTATTATGCTTGTTTAATGTTATTTGTTAGTAGAAATGATATGGATTATCATATGTTCTTGCTAGATCATGTTTAAAGACATGAACTAGCAAGACGTGAAAGTTGGAAACGTGTAGGATGATGAAATCATCCACGCATAACTATGAACTTGAGTAAATGAAAGTTTTCTTGAAAAATAAAGGCCAAAATAAGTTATAAACTTGTAGATCTAAAGATCTATGAGTGGTTTTTCGAAAGAACCAAGTGAAAAGTATGAGTTTTGTTAAACTCGGATCTTACATAAACTAAACCCATTTTTAGTGGATAAACAAGTGTAGAAACACTTGTGTAACAAGAAAATTTCACAAAGAAATATTTTCAGAAAATGTGACTAGAAGTTGTGAGAATATAAACTCTTTAAAAATAAAGTTTTTAAAGAACCAATCATATTTTTAAAGGTAACAAGACTTACTAAGTATGCTAGTAAGTTACTACATGTTTTTATAAATTTTTCAAGTTCATAAGTTTATGGTTTATGCTCATTTTGTCAAGTTTGGTAGTTAGAGATTGTATGTTGATGATTGATAATTGTTTGAAAGATTTCACAAAAGAAAATGATATGCTTGTAAGCATGGACACCTCCATTTACAAAGGAAACTCTGGCGAAATTTTTCTAGAATTCCAACACTTAGAAATATTTTTCTAACAAGTGTTTACTAATATATTTTTAACCTTATTTTCGAAATAAACTTCGCCATGATTTTTATTATAAAAATTACCAAGTACCGGAGGCGGATTTTCGTAAATAAAATTTGATAAAAATATATTTAGAATATATTTTATACTAAAACTCTTGTGTGATTACTTGATTATTTTGTGAACTAGATATATTATTTGTAGGATAAAATAATATAACTACTATATACCATAAAATATCGACTCCAAAATAATACCAAAAACTCTCACGAAATAAATAGTTAAGTTACGCATTTATTATTACAACGCGAAACGCAAAAACGTCACTTATGTATATTTCGTAAAAATACTTTTACACGTACATTTTTGGTAAAATATTATTTTGGAAAATCTATGAAGTAAAATATAATATTTTTGGGAAAAAATACGAATATTTTGAATTAAGATGTTTTAGACAAGTGATTAAAATATATTTTTCTAAGTGGGACTTAAAATATATTTTTCGGAAATAAAAGTGTACATGTATAATACCCCCATCCTTGGGAAGGAAATACACTTATAAAATAATTAAGAAGTGTGAATACGAAATAGTTGCCTAACTATTTTTCCAAAAACATTAAGCCCTAAGCCAAGGCACGACCCATCCGTCTAATAGGCATTAGTACGTGTAGGTCGTCGCGTAGCAGACCGAGTTGGGATTGACGACTATTTCAGGAGACGCGCTTCTGTGAGTTCATGTCCCCCTTTTCTCTTAACTGTTTTCAGTTTTATAACTTCGGGGGTGAAATACATGTTACAATTATTAAGGACATTTTTTTATACATGGTATGGTTAGCTTAAGGAGGGTTGGGACGTTCAGATCATGTGAGTGGTGGGTACAACACTTAAAGCCATTAATCCTCGTTGTTAGGACCGAGGGACACAAGAGTGATCGATCTATTTGGGTGTAGCGAGCCCACACCCGTGAGGTCGGGGTGACCCATAGTGGTGACTGTGTCTTACAGCCGAGGCCCGGTACAAATTTGCTAGGTTTGAGTTTTCCTGCATCACTTCACACATACCAGTGGCTTTGCAACCCATTGGTGATCTCTTTTTCCTTAATTGCTACATACCAGGGACATTTATACATTGGCACGTACTTTAACGGTTTATATACTTACTCAATTTTACATGAACTCGCTCAACTTTTGTTGATTTTTCAAACTACATGTATTTCAGGAAATTAGTGGATCTGGCGAAGTATGCAATCGAGTCAAGCTGCGTAGAGAATAATGATGTCATCCAGGTTTAGGAGGTGTAACGGGTCATTAGTTAAATAGCGCTACTAGACCAAAACCTCTATCATTAAGTCCCTCATTTTTATATCGACTTAATCGCCGGGCCAATGGCGAACGGGTCATTAGTTAAATAGCGCTACTAGGTTTGACAAGCCTCACACCGTGCCATAGAGAACGGGAGTGGACTAATGGATCTGGGCACATCAATGATGATAGACATTGACTTAGGGCACCCAACTTTCTCAGTCAGTAGTCGATATGGTAATGGGTTTAGTGGGATATTCATGGGGTAGCCCCCACGACTGGGAGCCAGAGTAAAAGAAAAGGGTTAATCATGTTTTTCCACTATGGGGTAACCCCCACGGCAAGTAAGCCAGCTAAAGGAAACCTATGTTTTTTAAATAACTTAAAACGAACACCCAATTGTGAACTCGCTCAACTTTGTTGTTGATTCGTTACTATATGCCTTGCAGGTCATTAGGTGCCTAGATGGAGCTTGCACTGGAGGTCGAGGTCGTTGTCGGACATGGACTATTTGTTTCCATGTTAAACTTTATGAACTTATAACTTATGTTTTGGTTTTTAAACTTTATGCTTCCGCTGATAACTTGAACTTGGATAATTTGTTTTGGACACCAATTATATTGTTGGTTAGTTTTCTATTTACTTTAAATACATTGTTCAATATGATTGGTGGCTTGATCCTGGTCATGTCACGCTCCCTACGGTGATACTCCGCTTGTGGAATTTGGGGGTGTGATAAACATAGATCTCTTCCTTGACCTTCCCATAAAGAAATGTCGTCTTGACATCCATTTGATAGACTGTAAATCCCATAAAGGATGCATATGCTAGGAAAATATGGATGGCTTCTAGTCGTGCAACTGGGGCATATACTTCATCATAATCTAAACCTTCAACCTGACTGAAACCTTGGACTACTAATCTGGCCTTATTTCTCACAATCACACCAGAATCATCTTGCTTGTTACAAAATACCCATCGTGTGCCAAGGGCTCGTTTTCCATGGGGCAACTTCTCAAGTTTCCATACTCCAAGCCGTTCGAATTGATTGAGCTCTTCATGCATTGCATCAACCCATCCAGGTTCCTACAAAGTAACATTAATGTTTTTAGGCTCAATCTGTGATATGAAAGAAGAGTACAAGCATGAGTTGATGTCTCCAGATTTGCTGCGGGTCTGAAGACCAGCAGATATTGGGCCAATGACATTCATGATTGGGTGACTTTTCTGAACACGCTGTGGAATTGCTGTTGCAGGGACTTAAAGGTTCGGTTACAGATTTGAAAAGCTTCTTGATGTTATTCTAGATGTCTCCCCCTCATTTGGTGCATCGGTGTATATCACCAGAGGATCCACAATACAATCCGATGGAATTGTTTCTTGAAATAGAGAAGCTCCTTGAGCGTTTGACGGTCCTGCAGAGACGTCAGAGTTGTTACTTTCACCATCAGGGGAAGCTGCTGAGGGATCAGGAATTGGCTCCTAAGTAGTGGAGGAGAGACGTTTTGTGCTGTTGCCTCCTTGCTAAATTCTGATGGATTCAAAGTGAGCTTCTTGATTAAAGTCTGCAAGGGCACATCCTCGTCTTCATCTTCAAAGGGAATAGGCATCTCTGCATTTGAAACACCTGCATCAGCAATTTCATCAGACAAAATAGGAAACGATTTAAACAAGGAGGAATAATCATATAGCCCATCAGGTCCAATGCGTGCATCTTTTGGATTTTCTTCTAGCCAATCCACATGATATGCTTCCACAATCTACTTTTTGACCTTGTTGTACACACGATAAGAAGTTTTTTTAGCGTATCCAATTAAATAGCATGGATCTCCACGAGCTTCAAATTTTCCTTTGGAGTCCATGAGAAGAAGTACGCACGGACAGCCAAAAGTGCGAAAGTGTTGCACCGAGGGTTTTTGACCTTCAACGATCTCACACGGAGTTTTCATGTGACGCTTGTTAATCAATGCATGATTCTGAACGTAGCAAGTTGTGTTTACTGCTTCTGCCCAGAATATGAGAGGAAGACCTGAATCTATCAGCATTGTGTGAGCAGCTTCGATTAGGGTACGATTTCGTCTCTCTGCAACCCCATTCTGTTGAGGGGATCTAGCAGAACTGTATTGACGGTCGATTCCTTTTAGAGTAATTCGTTTAGTTCAGCATTCTTGAATTCTGTCCCATTGTCACAGCGGATAATCTTCACTCGTTCATTTGACTGATTCTCCATGAGTATTACAAATTTCTTAATTAAACCAGTAGTCTCAGTTTTCTGCTCCAAGAAGAATACCCAAGTGAAACGAGAAAAATCATCTGTGATGAGCAAACAGTAGGCCTTTCCCCCGATGCTGAGTACATTAACCGGACTGAACAAATCCATATGCAGCAGTTCCAAGACCTTTGAAGTGGTGTGAACAGGTTTGGACTTATGAGGCCGATGATGCTGCTTTCCTCGAGCACATGCTTCCCATTTCTCTATTTGCATGAAATCCTTGATTGGCAAGTTCCTGACGAGACCTCCTTTTGCTAGTCGATTCAAATTTTTCGTGTTCAGCTGACCCAACCGACGGTGCCACAGCATAGCATCATGTTCATTTCTGAAAACAAACAAGTAACTTGATCAGTAGGTGCTTTGTTCATATCAATTACGTAGGCATTTCCTCTACGTTCGGCTTTAATCAGAAACCAGTCTTTAGGTATGAGAATTCCTGGTTTCAAAATAACACATCCACTCTTAGTGAAGAGAACTTCCATTCCTTTGTCACACATCTGCGATACACTCAACAGATTGTGCTTAAGCTCAGGGACATAGTTAACATCTGAAAAGGTGAGGACGCCATTCTTGACTGTGCCTTTCATGGTGATTCTTCCTGATTCTCCTCCAGCGAAGTTGACACATCCACCGTCGAATTTCTTAATATCATTCAACTGCGATATGTCTCCCGTCATGTTTCTAGAACAACCACTATCAATAAACCAAAGTCTAAAGATAGCCCTCCATAGTCGTTCCTGCACATATAACGGAATCAGTTAGAGACTGGAACCCAGGCCATAGAAGACCTGAGTTTACCATTGCTATCTTTGTAGGTAACTTCACGAAAGATCATATGATTTTTATCGTTGTTTGTGATTTTAGGCGGCGCGGTAGAAGTTGATGGTTGCGAACACGGAGACTGGGATCTAACAGGATTTTTAGGTTTCCAATCTTTGGTGTCCGAGACACTTCTGTTTGATGAAAAAGCTTTTGTCTTTTCTTGAAACCTGTTTGTTTTTAAAAAAAAATTATTTTCCTGTTTAGCAAGATTCCAGTCTCTGTCAGAAAGCCTTGCTTTGGGATATCGATTTTTGATAAAATTAGAGTGCATGGCCTTCTAATGGTACATGTTCCTAGGGTAGTAGGGATGATGAACACAATTTCTTGCAATGTGTCCCGGAATTCCACAGTTAAAACATGTCTGCCTTTTTGAGAAAAAGACATCTAGTTCGGCTTACGTTATTCTCGAGAATTGATCATGTCTTTTCCATTCATTTGACGTTGAGTGCTTTTGATGGTGCTTGTTCTTGGATGAACCCGGCTCACAGCTGTCAGCACAAGAGTAAGTATCCACGACCTTACCCTTGAGCTTGGGTTCTGTTTGCTTGAGATTTGGGTTTTCCCCTTTTGCATTCTTTCTCTTTGGCCTTCTGTTTCTACGTGACCACTTTCTTTTAGGGGGAACAGATTCAGATGACTCTGTTTTGTTAAGGTTACTGTTGGGATCGATAGATGAACTGTCTGTGGAATTGACTTTCACATCTTCCTTTTCTTTAGAGACCATGTCCTCAGGAGAATCTGCAGAGAAGGTTTCCATAATAATTTCTTCTACAGTTTCACCATCTGATTCGACTGTGGAATTGATATCTATGGATTCCTTCTCCATAGTTTTCATGTTTCCATGGGTTTCTGCTGAATTAGACTCTATGGATGTCTCTTCTTCAGTCAGATCAACTTTTGAGTTCTCGACATTTGATGATTCTGGTAACTCAGATGATGAGCAGTCTGTGTCTAAGACAGTTTGACTGTCTTCTTTCGCAATGCTGCTAGATTCTGATTGATCATCACAATCAGAAATGCTCGAAGATTTGAGCTCATTATCTGAGATTCCTGAATCCTCTGTTTAATTGCCAAGATCGTCAGATGATCCCTGCTCAACAATAAGTTCTTCATTATAACAATCAATCACATCAAATTCATTATTACTGCAGGAAGCATCTGATGTGTCATTCGATGTTTCAGACATACAGGTGCAGTATTCTGAATTATCAGAATTGTTTTCCGAGTTATTCGAAACGGATGTCTCAAATTACTCAGATGACAAATCAGGCTCTCCTGCCACATCATTTTCAACATTTTCAGCATTTTCAACATAGTCATTTCACGGAGACCACCCGTGTTTTTCTCGTCCCCGGCATCTTCTTCAGCAAACAACCCAATAATCGACCCAAACTGTGCAATAGAGATTGAAAGAACATTTCCAACACAGCGAAACTCAACCCCCTCCTCATCAAACGGCTCTGCTTTAGCTTTGAATGCAAACGTGCTATAGAATTCCATGTTGTATTCGTGGACCGAAGGAGTTTAGTGCAGAGGGCCGCCCAAAGTGGACCTGTGACTAGATTGTTGAAGCGGTCAATCTGCCCTACTGCTTCCAGGGTATCTAGGCATACTTGTCTTAGGTTTTCCTCGGGCCTTGCATGTAGAACCTCAAATCGTGCTTGATAGTTCCACTCATTCTGGTTGAAGCGTGTGAATTTCTTGGTCATCTGAAAGAAAACACAACATAATTAACACGAAACAATAAATTTTCGAAGAAAACTAAAAACAGCAAGCTGAACACGACCCCTTAGCCACTGGCCACGCCCTGTGTTCGCTTGAAAGTTGATGGCCACGCCCCCGTGCTCGCTAAGCACGACCCCATGCTTAGGTGTCTGTTTCCCAAAAATCTCATTTTTCGACCCGATTTCGAAAAGTTGAAAATTTTTAGTTCAGTAGGGGGCAGTTTTCCTCGAAAATGAAACCCCAAGTGCCGATTTTCCAAAAACAAATAGTTTACCCTTTCAATTTCATCTTTTTTTGTTCAAAAACAAGGGTTTGAGGTTTTTGTTTGAAATCGGGCAAATCTACAAACAATTCAAGTTGATTTACTTCCTAAAACATGCGACTAAACTACTACTAACAGATCTAAGCAAAAATTTGAGGTTTGATTCGGTTCAAGTTGAAGAACCCTAGATTTTTCCCTAAATTTTTTATTTAAACTACATGCAAATCATTAATCTAACTAACTATGTGTGACAACCCTCACATTTACAGGTATCCGTACAATTAATTAATTCTTAATTTGTGCTTAATGACTGTGCTTGATTACAACTGTGATTAAACTGCTTTCTGATTTCTGTTACATACATACATATGCATCACATTCTATACTGTCACTCCATTTATTACACACAAACATTAGTGACAAACTTGATGCACAAAGCACAGTTAACACAGTAAACGGATAACACAGAAACATGCTGACAATGCCAGCACCTAGACAGAAAATGTTTTTGATGCCAGTATGAGCCAGAGATAGAATGCTACACTAGTAGGGAGTGTAGGGAAGTGAGGACCATAAAACCGCGTCACTAGGTGATAGTTATAGTGCCGGGAAGTGCCTAAAACACACTTTAAGTGCAGAATTTTGCACTTAATACACAAAATTCAGCATTTAACTATGCTAGTAAAGTGCAAAAACTTGGCAGAATAGCCCTAGATACTTTCCAAAGTGTTTGAATTAAATGTGTCACTAAAAGTAACATAAAAGACACTTTATGGATTAATTTAGCACTTTAACGGACAACACCCAACCGAACAACTGGACTTTACCCGGAACACAAAAATATTGCCAAACACATTGTTTTTACTTTTCTGAGCTAGTTAGGGTCCCCGAACACCCTAACACACTATATAATTAACAACACACCTTAAACTACTAACTTGACATCTAAATCCTAACTAGTTAGTTACCATAACATTGAAACCCAACCCCATAACCCCCCCCCCCCTTCGAACCGGTTATGTGGGTGGGGACACCCCCAACAATTCTTTTCAATATTTTATTTAAATGTTGGTGGATATAGGAGGATGATACACAATGGTTAAACATGAATGTTGGTTTATAAATAAGCACAAGAGATTAACACATTTCATTTCACAACTCAACATCAAACAAACTCTCTCCTCCTCTCTTCCTCTTGTGTTCGGCCGCCACCACCATAACCACCATCACCACCTTCAAGTTTTTCTTCAAGCGATCTACACTCATCCAAAGGTGCAAGAGACCCTACAAGTAAGCTTGGTGTGTTCGGAAGCTCAAGGACCGCTCTCTTTTTCTTTTATCCATCACTTTTATACTCTTGAACTCCCCTAGCCTTGTGCTAGTAGTAAGTGCCTTAGATCTTCATACTTTTCATATTTTTGTTGGTTAATAGTGAAAAGAATGGTGAAAATATAAGAACTCTAAAGAACATAAACAAGGTCTTGAAGTATAAACTAACTAGAGATGAAGTATGGTTAAAATAGTGATGAAATCATGTTGCTCTTGTGTTATTATGCTTGTTTAATGTTATTTGTTAGTAGAAATGATATGGATTATCATATGTTCTTGCTAGATCATGTTTAAAGACATGAACTAGTAAGACGTGAAAGTTGGAAACGTGTAGGATGATGAAATCATCCACGCATAACTATGAACTTGAGTAAATGAAAGTTTTCTTGAAAAATAAAGGCCAAAATAAGTTATAAACTTGTAGATCTAAAGATCTATGAGTGGTTTTTCGAAAGAACCAAGTGAAAAGTATGAGTTTTGTTAAACTCGGATCTTACATAAACTAAACCCATTTTTAGTGGATAAACAAGTGTAGAAACACTTGTGTAACAAGAAAATTTCACAAAGAAATATTTTCAGAAAATGTGACTAGAAGTTGTGAGAATATAAACTCTTTAAAAAAAAAGTTTTTAAAGAACCAATCATATTTTTAAAGGTAACAAGACTTACTAAGTATGCTAGTAAGTTACTACATGTTTTTATAAATTTTTCAAGTTCATAAGTTTATGGTTTATGCTCATTTTGTCAAGTTTGGTAGTTAGAGATTGTATGTTGATGATTGATAATTGTTTGAAAGATTTCACAAAAGAAAATGATATGCTTGTAAGCATGGACACCTCCATTTACAAAGGAAACTCTGGAGAAATTTTTCTAGAATTCCAACACTTAGAAATATTTTTCTAACAAGTGTTTACTAATATATTTTTAACCTTATTTTCGAAATAAACTTCGCCATGATTTTTATTATAAAAATTACCAACTACCGGAGGCGGATTTTCGTAAATAAAATTTGATAAAAATATATTTAGAATATATTTTATACTAAAACTCTTGTGTGATTACTTGATTATTTTGTGAACTAGATATATTATTTGTAGGATAAAATAATATAACTACTATATACCATAAAATATCGACTCCAAAATAATACCAAAAACTCTCACGAAATAAATAGTTAAGTTACGCATTTATTATTACAACGCGAAACGCAAAAACGTCACTTATGTATATTTCGGAAAAATACTTTTACACGTACATTTTTGGTAAAATATTATTTTGGAAAATCTATGAAGTAAAATATAATATTTTTGGGAAAAAAATACGAATATTTTGAATTAAGATGTTTTAGACAAATGATTAAAATATATTTTTCTAAGTGGGACTTAAAATATATTTTTCGGAAATAAAAGTGTACATGTATAAATACCCCCATCCTTGGGAAGGAAATACACTTATAAAATAATTAAGAAGTGTGAATACGAAATAGTTGCCTAACTATTTTTCCAAAAACATTAAGCCCTAAGCCAAGGCACGACCCATCCGTCTAATAGGCATTAGTACGTGTAGGTCGTCGCGTAGCAGACCGAGTTGGGATTGACGACTATTTCAGGAGACGCGCTTCTGTGAGTTCATGTCCCCCTTTTCTCTTAACTGTTTTCAGTTTTATAACTTCGGGGGTGAAATACATGTTACAATTATTAAGGACATTTTTTTATACATGGTATGGTTAGCTTAAGGAGGGTTGGGACGTTCAGATCATGTGAGTGGTGGGTACAACACTTAAAGCCATTAATCCTCGTTGTTAGGACCGAGGGACACAAGAGTGATCGATCTATTTGGGTGTAGCGAGCCCACACCCGTGAGGTCGGGGTGACCCATAGTGGTGACTGTGTCTTACAGCCGAGGCCCGGTACAAATTTGCTAGGTTTGAGTTTTCCTGCATCACTTCACACATACCAGTGGCTTTGCAACCCATTGGTGATCTCTTTTTCCTTAATTGCTACATACCAGGGACATTTATACATTGGGACGTACTTTAACGGTTTATATACATACTCAATTTTACATGAACTCGCTCAACTTTTGTTGATTTTTCAAATTACATGTATTTAAGGAAATTAGTGGATCTGGCGAAGTATGCAATCGAGTCAAGCTGCGTAGAGAATAATGATGTCATCCAGGTTTAGGAGGTGTAACCCTTACCTGGACGGGTTACAAGTCTTAAACCATGTCTTCATCCAAGTCTTTTGTGGTGTCGTATGAACATGTTTTAATTATGTCATGGTTGTATAATGTTTTATGTGTCGACTTTTAAAACAATGATGTTGTGGTAACTTTTAAAACTTAATGAATGGATGACTATCATGTATTTTATTTTCATATAGCATTGTTATGATTGTGCTATGGTATTAAGAGGTCACACCAAATAAACCCACCCTTCCGCAAAAGCCAGGGTGTGACAGCTTGGTATCAGAGCCTCGATCATAGTGAACTAGGATTCTTTCTCGAGTCTAGACTATGATCACTAGGGCTCTCACGAAAACATTTTTACACTACATACACTAAAACGTCCAGATCCAGGATACAAAACATTTTTACAAATAAAAGGCACAAATACACTTTTTCGAAATACATGGTTCAGCCTGGGGAGGTTCAATCTTAGAGATTGGGAAAGTTTAGTCTTAGAGACTGGAAGGTCTTAGAGACCAGGGAGTTTGTCTGAGAGGCTAGGAAGTTCAGTCTGAGAGACTGGGAGGGTAGTCTCCCTAGACTAGGAGGATTACTTGTTCGCATTATTGTGACTTACATGTTTATTTGATTTCATGTTGATATTTGTGCATATGTGTGGTTGTGTTACAGACACCATGGTTTCTTCTTCCGACACAGGAGTATCAGACACAGTGGACCCCATGGCAGTTGTGTCAGATGATGAGATACCATCAGAGGGAGACGTATACACGTCAGATACCACGAGTACAGATGACGATGATTTTCAGCCGTTCGCTCTGCCAGACATCGGAGTTGAGATTCAGCCTGCTGATGGCATTCCTGCTGGGGATCTACCTCTTGCGGTGATCCCTGCTCCCGTTCCGCTTGCTGCTTTCCCCATGGTGGATGTGCCACTCGATGCCGTATCTGATGAAGACATTGATCTGTTCGAGGAGGGTCCCCCTGAGGACGACTATGAGGGCGGGGCCCCGATCGATGTTGATGCTATCCTTCCCATTGCTGAGGCCCCTGTAGAGAAGCTTCCTCTTGGTTCCCCTGTCCCAGACTCATTGGAGTCTGTGGCATCCGCGTCCTTGCACGACCAGGGTGTGCAGCATCACTCTCCTGACGCCGAACCCAACATGGCGATGTCAGCTGCACCCGGTCCGTCACACGAGTTTGAGTTTGACCATAAGGTCGATGACGATTTTGATCCAGTTTTTCCCCCTGATTTCGATCCTGACCATGAGATCGAGCTTATTCATATGGACCAGCCCTTAGAGGCGCCAGTGGCTCCCATTGATCCGTTGTTTGACATTCCTGGCGATTTTGATATGGACCTTGACGACCCTGAGTCTGTCATAGCACCAGAGCCTGTTGTTGACCATGGTCCTGTTCTTGATGATGCACCAGCTCTTGCACCACCCATTGCTGACCTTCCCATTGTTGCAACACCGTTGGTGGATGATCCTGTTATTGACGCACCCATTGTTGCACTGGTAGCACCGGTTGCAGCCCCTGTGCATGCTGATCATGCACCGTTTGCTTCTCACGTTGACCCTCGATACGCCGACACCCTCAACGGGTGGATCGACGATGATGACTATCCACCATATGTGCTACCAGTCACTCCTCCCGTAGCACCTGTTTCTGCACCCACTGATATCCCATTGTTCCACCCACACACCACTGACGTCCATCGCACTGATCTTCCCATCACATTCCTCCAGGATATACCGCCACCTCGTCTTGGAGAGGGTTCATCGAGGCAGCCGCCTATTTCTGTTCCACCCGTACTGTCATCATTTTTTTTGTTTCTGACTCAGTTTCCTCATGTTGCACCACCCACTGCACCATCATTCGTACCATCAGGCGAGCCGTTTTTGTGGACTACGCCCCCTGTTATGCCATTATCTGACCCGTACCACCCATTTCATGTGGGGTACACTACCAAGGATATACTTGCGTCGCTACAGCTACAGCAGGACGCACTGAGCCGTCGTATTCAGGAGTTAGAGAGAGCTCCATGTCCGCCTTGTCACTGTCAGACCCCCTTTGTAGCACCACACACTCCTCGTCCGCTTTCCCCTGATTCAGACGTTCGTTTCTTGACATCAGAGCAGCAGCTTGCATATTTGCTGCGCGTCTGTCGTGCCTTAGAGGAGGATTGGATGCTCATGCGTCGCTTGCTTTTCTCTCATTTTCCTCCTCCTCCTACGCCATCAGCATAGATATTTTTGGTTTGATGCAGGTCGATCATCTTGGTGAGAAAGTCGCGATTGAGCCAGCTTACGAAGACTTTTGAGAGATCACACTTTTGTATATGATAGTTGTAGTTTGACTCGTATTTTTGAGGGTGATGTGACCCATTGATATCATTTGGATGCATGATGTACTACAAAACTTGTAAAAACAATATCGTGGTCGTGATTAATGAAGGCTCAATGGCAACATTCTCACTACATGCTTTGTTGAGTTATTTACTTTATGTTATAACATGTGATGTTATGTGACTGATGAATGTTATTACGTACACATATTATTTACTTACTATGACCTGAACTATATAATCATCTTTTAGAAGATGCCTCCGCGACGCGATGTACGCATGCCTACTACCGAGGCGGAACTCCAGGGGATAATTGCCGCAGCTATAGCACAGTATGCGGCCTCCCAAACAGAAACAAGCAGGAACACTTCGAACAACAACAACAACAACGGTAATAACAATCCACCCAATGGTAATGTTAAGCCGCTTGAGACCTATTACGATACATTTGGATATCTCTAGCACGTCTGCTAATACCATCTGTAAATTCTAATGTATGTGCAGGGTGCACCTACAAACAGTTTCTCGACTGTAAGCCCGTGAATTTCGACGGCACTGGGGGTGCTGTTGCGTTCGTCCGGTGGGCTGAGAAGACAGAATCTGTCCTAAGAATGAGCAAGTTCGCTCCTGAGCAACAAGTGACCTACATCTCAGGGCTGTTTCTGGATGGTGCCCTATCGTGGTGGAATCTGCAAGTGCAAACTTTAGGAGAAGCAGCAGCATACGCCCTAACATGGGCTGAGTTAAAAGAGCTCATGAGGAAGAAGTACTGCTCGCGAGTTGAAATACAGAAGCTAGAAACTGAGTTCTGGCACCTAAGAATGGAAGGTCCTAAGATTGCAGAATATGTTCAGAGGTTTCATGATTTGTCCCATGTAGTGCCGTATATGGTCACGCCCGAGTTTAAACGTGTTGAGCGATTCATCTGGGGATTCACACCCCAAATCATGAGTATGGTTACCACGTCCAAGCTTGCAACGATCACGGAAGCCATCGATCTCAGTGTGGCGCTTACTGAGGAGGCCATTAGGTTGAACAAGTTCTCAGTTTCTGATCAGAAGAAAAAGGAAACACATGTTGAGTCGTCTGGTGAAAACAAACGAAAATTTTCCAACTTCAAGCAAGGTACCAGCAACGTGAGCAGGAAGGGTGAGTCAAGCGCACCGGCTAGGGCCAAAACCGGTGTTGAAAGCAGAGGAAAAGGCTACATGGGCACTTTGCCCAAGTGTGAATTATGCCAGTATCATCATGCTAGCCAGTGCAGGAATAGAAAATGTGAAACTTGTGGCAAAATTGGTCACTTGAAAGATACTTGCTGGGTTGGTGCTGGCCGGGGTGGCCAAGGAGGTTTTGGTAATAGGAACAACAATCGAGGAGGTAACGGAAATGGAAACCGCAATGGCAGGAATGGTAATAGGGATAATTGTGGGAATCGTGGTAATCAAGGTGGGAACCGCAACAACAACCAAGGTAATGGGAATGGTGATGGTCGAGGACCAGGATGCTTCAACTGTGGAGACGTCGGGTACTTTAAAAGGGAATGCCCAAAACTGAATCAGGCGCAAGGCAGAGTCTTTAACATTGGTGCGAGGGAAGCGCGCCAGGATCCAAACGTTGTCACTGGTACGTTCCCTATAAACCAACGCTTTGCATCTGTTCTGTTTGATACTGGTGCCGATTATAGTTTCGTATCGTTAGAATTTAAGAATATACTTGGGTTGACCACTAGTAAGTTAGACGTTCCGTACTCGATTGAATTGGCGAATGGGAAACTAGTTGAAACAGGTGAAGTCATCAGAGGATGCGTGATAGAACTAGGAGGACACGAATTTACGCTAGATCTGCTGCCAGTCGAGTTGGGAAGCTTCGACGTGGTAGTGGGGATGGATTGGTTATCAAGCAACAAGGCCGAGATTGTTTACCACGAGAAGACCGTCTGCATCCCAATGGCAGATGGAGAGACGATCGTAGTTCATGGAGAAAAACGCGATACGCCTCTAAGGATCATTAGCTGTCTGAAAGCTAGAAAGTGTTTACAGAAGGGATGTGTTGCCTTCTTGGCTCACATCGTGGATAGAGAAGCCGCGGAGCTAAAGATCGAAGACATTCCAGTCGTAAAAGAATATCCTGAGGTCTTTCCAGAAGACTTGCCAGGATTACCGCCGCAAAGACAAGTCGAGTTCCATATTGACTTAGTTCCAGGCGCCGCGCCTGTAGCTAAAGCGCCCTATAGACTTGCACCTTCGGAGATGCAGGAATTGTCAACGCAACTCCAGGAGCTGTTAGACAAAGGATTCATCAGACCAAGCTTCTCACCTTAGGGAGCTCCAGTTCTGTTCATTAAGAAGAAGGATGGTAGCTTCCGCATGTGTATCGACTACCGGGAACTGAACAAGTTGACCATCAAGAGCAGATATCCTTTGCCAAGGATTGATGACCTGTTCGACCAACTTCAAGGTTCAAGTTTCTATTCAAAGATCGACCTTCGATCAGGATATCATCAACTAAGGATACAAGAGGAAAGTATCCCGAAGACGGCTTTTAGAACTCGATATGGACATTACGAGTTTCTGGTGATGCCATTTGGGTTGACAAACGCGCCAGCCATTTTTATGGATTTGATGAATAGAGTTTGTAAGCCGTACCTCGACAAGTTCGTAATTGTGTTCATCGATGACATTATGATCTATTCAAAGACGAAGGATGAGCACGAACAGCATTTAAGAGCTATTTTGGAGCTACTTAAAAAGGAGAAGTTGTATGCCAAGTTCTCGAAGTGCGAGTTCTGGTTACGCGAAGTCCAATTTCTTGGACATGTGGTTAAAGGAAATGGAATCCATGTGGATCCCACAAAGATCGAAGCGATAAAGAACTGGGAAACTCCAAAGACACCAACCGAGATCCGATAGTTCTTAGGTTTGGCTGGTTAATATCGAAGGTTCATTGAGGATTTCTCAAAAATCACTCAACCTTTGACATCCCTCACGCAGAAAGACAAAAAGTTTGATTGGGGAGACAAACAAGAAGAAGCGTTTCAGTTGTTAAAGAACAAGCTTTGTAATGCACCAATCTTATCGCTACCCGAAGGAACGGATGATTTCGTGGTATACTGTGACGCTTCACGTCAAGGTTTGGGTTGCGTGTTAATGCAGCGACAGAAGGTTATAGCATATGCTTCTCACCAATTGAAGGTTCATGAGAAAAACTATACCACGCATGACTTGGAGTTAGGCGCAGTGGTATTTGCGTTGAAGATTTGGCGACATTATTTGTATGGCACGCGATGTACAATCTACACTGATCACAAGAGCTTATAGCACATATTTGATCAAAAAGAGCTTAACATGAGGCAAAGACGCTGGGTAGAGCTGTTGAATGATTATGATTGCGAGATCAAATATCACCCAGGGAAAGCGAATGTGGTCGTCGATGCCCTGAGTCGAAAGGAAAGGATTAAGCCCATAAGGGTTAGGGCTTTGGAAATGATTGTCCAGACAGACCTCTCGTTGCGAATTCGTGCCGCGCAGAGAGAAGCTCTCAAAGAAAGGAATATTAAGGAAGAGTATCTCCGTGGGATGGAGAAGCAGTTGGTACCAAACGAGGAAGGAACTTTATGCTTCATGAAACGAATTTGGGTTCCTTTGTTTGGTGGTTTGAGGAAGGTTATTTTTTATGAAGCTCACAAATCTCGGTACTCGATTCATCCAGGAGCGGATAAGATGTACCAAGATCTTAAGGATTTCTATTGGTGGCCAAGGATGAAAGGCGATGTTGCAATATATGTTGGCAAATGTTTAACCTGTGCCAAGGTTAAAGCCGAATACCAAAAGCCTTCAGGTCTTCTGCAACAACATGAAATACCCAAATGGATATGGGAACAGATTTTAATGGATTTCATAACGAAACTGCCAAGGACGCCCAGAGGCCACGACACCATTTGGGTAATAGTAGACCGTTTAACAAAGTCTGCGCACTTTTTTCCAATCAAGAAAAAAGACAACACGAGTAAACTTGCTGAAATATACATGAGGGAGATTGTCGCACATCATGGAGTGCCTCTCTCGATTATCTCTGATAGAGATGGGAGATTTGTATCAAAGATTTGGCAATCCTTCCAAGAAGCTTTTGGCTCGGAGTTGAATCTGAGCACTGCATTTCATCCGCAGACAGATGGCCAGAGTGAGAGAACTATTCAGACATTGGAAGATATGCTGAGAGCATGTGTAATGGATCTGGGTGGTAGCTGGGACAATCACTTACCATTGGTCGAATTTTCGTACAACAACAGCTACCACACCAGCATTGGAGCCGCGCCATTTGAAGCTCTTTATGGACGCAAGTGCCGATCACCGCTATGCTGGGCTGATGTGGGTGATAGACAGCTGGTTGGGCCGGAATTGGTCCAAGAGACGACAGACAAGATTGCACAGATCCGAGAACGCATCAAGGCAGCTCGTGATAGACAAAAAGGCTATGCAAATCAAAGGAGGAAACCTTTGGAGTTTCAAGTTGGGGATATGGTTTTGTTAAAGGTTTCACCCTGGAAGGGTGTGGCACGCTTTGGGAAGCGTGGGAAGTTGAATCCGCGTTACATTGGCCCTTTCAGAATCCTGCAAAGGATTGGCTTGTAGCATACAAATTGGACTTACCTGCTGAACTAAATGGAGTTCACGATACATTTCACGTATCCAACCTGAAAAAGAGTCCAACACAAGAGACAGTGATCATTCCTGCGGACGAAGTTCATATCGACGACACGCTCCACTTTACCGAAGAACCCGTCGAGGTTACGGATTGGAAAGTAAACAAAACACGCAGGAGTAGTGTCAAGCTCGTCAAAGTTCGATGGAATGCAAGACATGGACCAGAATTCACGTGGGAACGTGAGAATCGTATGAAGGAGAAATACCCCCATTTGTTTCCCAAGACCCCTGCAACTAGAAGCAGAACCTAAAATTTCGGGACGAAATTTTCTTAACGGGGGGAGAATGTGACAACCCTCACATTTACAGGTATCCGTACAATTAATTAATTCTTAATTTGTGCTTAATGACTGCGCTTGATTACAACTGTGATTAAACTGCTTTCTGATTTCTGTTACATACATACATATGCATCACATTCTATACTGTCACTCTATTTATTACACACAAACATTAGTGACAACCTTGATGCACAAAGCACAGTTAACACAGTAAACGGATAACACAGAAACATGCTGACAATGCCAGCACCTAGACAGAAAATGTTTTTGAGGCCAGTATGAGCCAGAGATAGAATGCTACACTAGTAGGGAGTGTAGGGAAGTAAGGACCATAAAACTGCGTCACTAGGTGATAGTTACAGTGCCGGGAAGTGCCTAAAACACACTTTAAGTGCAGAATTCTGCACTTAATACACAAAATTCAGCATTTAACTATGCTAGTAAAGTGCAAAAACTTGGCAGAATAGCCATAGATACTTTCCAAAGTGTTGGGAATTAAATGTGTCACTAAAAGTAACATAAAAGACTCTTTATGGATTAATTTAGCACTTTAACGGACAACACCCAACCGAACAACCGGACTTTACCCGGAACACAAAAATATTGCCAAACACATTGTTTTTACTTTTCTGAGCTAGTTAGGGTCCCCGAACACCCTAACACACTATATAATTAACAACACACCTTAAACTACTAACTTGACATCTAAATCCTAACTAGTTAGTTACCATAACATTGAAACCCAACCCCATACCCCCCCCCCCTTCGAACCGGTTATGTGGGTGGGGACACCCCCACAATTCTTTTCAATATTTTATTTAAATGTTGGTGGATATAGGAGCATGATACACAATGGTTAAACATGAATGTTGGTTTATAAATAAGCACAAGAGATTAACACATTTCATTTCACAACTCAACATCAAACAAACTCTCTCCTCCTCTCTTCCTCTTGTGTTCGGCCGCCACCACCATAACCACCATCACCACCTTCAAGTTTTTCTTCAAGCGATCTACACTCATCCAAAGGTGCAAGAGACCCTACAAGTAAGCTTGGTGTGTTCGGAAGCTCAAGGACCGCTCTCGTTTTCTTTTATCCATCACTTTTATACTCTTGAACTCCCCTAGCCTTGTGCTAGTAGTAAGTGTCTTAGATCTTCATATTTTTCATATTTTTGTTGGTTAATAGTGAAAAGAATGGTGAAAATATAAGAACTCTAAAGAACATAAACAAAGTCTTGAAGTATAAACTAACTAGAGATGAAGTATGGTTAAAATAGTGATGAAATCATGTTGCTCTTGTGTTATTATGCTTGTTGAATGTTATTTGTTAGTAGAAATGATATGGATTATCATATGTTCTTGCTAGATCATGTTTAAAGACATGAACTCGCAAGATGTGAAAGTTGGAAATGTGTAGGATGATGAAATCATCCACACATAACTATGAACTTGAGTAAATGAAAGTTTTCTTGAAAAATAAAGGCCAAAATAAATTATAAACTTGTAGATCTAAAGATCTATGAGTGGTTTTTCGAAAGAACCAAGTGAAAAGTATGAGTTTTGTTAAAACTCGGATCTTACATAAACTAAACCCATTTTTAGTGGATAAACAAGTGTAGAAACACTTGTGTAACAAGAAAATTTCACAAAGAAATATTTTCAGAAAATGTGACTAGAAGTTGTGAGAATATAAACTCTTTAAAAATAAAGTTTTTAAAGAACCAATCATATTTTTAAAGGTAACAAGACTTACTAAGTATGCTAGTAAGTTACTACATGTTTTTATAAATTTTTCAAGTTCATAAGTTTATGGTTTATGCTCATTTTGTCAAGTTTGGTAGTTAGAGATTGTATGTTGATGATTGATACTTGTTTGAAAGATTTCACAAAAGAAAATGATATGCTTGTAAGCATGGACACCTCCATTTATAAAGGAAACTCTGGCGAATTTTTTCTAGAATTCCAACACTTAGAAATATTTTTCTAACAAGTGTTTACTAATATATTTTTAACCTTATTTTCGAAATAAACTTCGCCATGATTTTTATTATAAAAATTACCAAGTACCGGAGGCGGATTTTCGTAAATAAAATTTGATAAAAATATATTTAGAATATATTTTATACTAAAACTCTTGTGTGATTACTTGATTATTTTGTGAACTATATATATTATTTGTAGGATAAAATAATATAACTACTATATAACATAAAATATCGACTCCAAAATAATACCAAAAACTCTCACGAAATAAATAGTTAAGTTACGCATTTATTATTACAACGCGAAACGCAAAAACGTCACTTATGTATATTTTGGAAAAATACTTTTACACGTACATTTTTGGTAAAATATTATTTTGGAATATCTATTGAAGTAAAATATAATATTTTTGGGAAAAATACGAATATTTTGAATTAAGATGTTTTAGACAAGTGATTAAAATATATTTTTCTAAGTGGGACTTAAAATATATTTTTCGGAAATAAAAGTGTACATGTATAAATACCCCCATCCTTGGGAAGGAAATACACTTATAAAATAATTAAGAAGTGTGAATACGAAATAGTTGCCTAACTATTTTTCCAAAAACATTAAGCCCTAAGCCAAGGCACGGCCCATCCGTCTAATAGGCATTAGTACGTGTAGGTCGTCGCGTAGCAGACCGAGTTGGGATTGACGACTATTTCAGGAGACGCGCTTCTGTGAGTTCATGTCCCCCTTTTCTCTTAACTGTTTTCAGTTTTATAACTTCGGGGGTGAAATACATGTTACAATTATTAAGGACATTTTTTTATACATGGTATGGTTAGCTTAAGGAGGGTTGGGACGTTCAGATCATGTGAGTGGTGGGTACAACACTTAAAGCCATTAATCCTCGTTGTTAGGACCGAGGGACACAAGAGTGATAGATCTATTTGGGTGTAGCGAGCCCACACCCGTGAGGTCAGGGTGACCCATAGTGGTGACTGTGTCTTACAGCCGAGGCCCGGTACAAATTTGCTAGGTTTGAGTTTTCCTGCATCACTTCACACATACCAGTTGCTTTGCAACCCATTGGTGATCTCTTTTTCCTTAATTGCTACATACCAGGGACATTTATACATTGGGACGTACTTTAACGGTTTATATACATACTCAATTTTATATGAACTCGCTCAACTTTTGTTGATTTTTCAAACTACATGTATTTCAGGAAATTAGTGGATCTGGCGAAGTATGCAATCGAGTCAAGCTGCGTAGAGAATAATGATGTCATCCAGGTTTAGGAGGTGTAACCCTTACCTGGACGGGTTACAAGTCTTAAACCATGTCTTCATCCAAGTCTTTTGTGGTGTCGTATGAACATGTTTTAATTATGTCATGGTTGTATAATGTTTTATGTGTCGACTTTTAAAACAATGATGTTGTGGTAACTTTTAAAACTTAATGAATGGATGACTATCATGTGTTTTATTTTCATATAGCATTGTTATGATTGTGCTATGGTATTAAGAAGTCACACCAAATAAACCCACGCTTCCGCAAAAGCCAGGGTGTGACACTAAGAAGTCATACCTTGACATTGTTGAACGGGTCGTGTTTTTCCTGCCGACTTTGTTATCCTAAACAAGGAAGAAGACACCGAACTCCCGCTCATACTAGGACGACCCCTCCTTGCCACCACATGAGCTATGGTGGACATGAGTGACGGACAACTAACATTGAGGGTTGGTGAAAAATAGATCAAGTTTAAAGTTGGGCAACGAGTGGAGGATGATCCGGTCAAATACCTCAACGCGATTGACTCTAGCTTAGACGATGCATTGCAACGATACAACTCGGGATGTGAGTAATCCTGCGCGGGTAACATTTGACCGGCTTTGGGTCTAGCCAAGGACCCTCATAAACGTGGCGCACCATGGAGGCATTCCATGGACTATCCATTAGCTTATTAGTTTAATTTTAGCTTAGTTTTAGTTTAATCTTAGTTTAATATTTAGTTTAATGTTTTCTTTTGAGTATTTAGCTTTGTAGGAGTAAGGCAAGCTCAATAGAGGAAGATGGATGATTAAAAATGGAACCCATGCACGTAAATCAGAGACCTCCCGACTCATTGACTACAAAACAGTGGCTGCAGCACGGGGCCGTGTTCACCCAGCACGCCCCGTGGCCAACTTATTATTGTCAAAAAAAATTTCTGCCAGAAGGTGGCACGGGTCGTGCTCATCCAGCACGCCCCCGTGGCCACCCCATTGTAAGTCTTCTGATTTCATTTTGTTACTGGCACGTTGGACACGGGGCAGTGTCCACATAGCAAAATCCCCCGTGCTGCAAGTGCCAGTAACCAAAAATTCTGCTATTTTCACACTTTTTAAACATTTTTTCTAAAATAAATTCTATTTGGGAAACATTCAGGGAAATGTGTAATTTAAGTGGGGGGGGGGGGGAGGATAATAAAAACCTTGAATCGTTTGTCCTAAATCAAGCCTTACACAAAACTCGCTTTGGAACCGCTAATCACCCCAAACTTTTTTCAAAATTTTTCTTTTCATTTTTTTTACTTATACTAGTTTAGTTGGGTAAAACAAGTTCTATAAAATTATGTTTTTACGAATTTACAACTGATACCGTCATGATAAAAAGAAACAATTTAGAAAATTACGAAAACGAGCATGACAAATCTTTGTAAAATTTGATTATATATATATTTTTTTACAGTACAACCCTTTTCCCCCAAATGTGAGTTTTGAGCCATTACCGAACATACAAATATACATCTATACTAATTAGTCAATTTTGTTTATTGTATGAATAGCCCATTTGGTTCTCACGAATCTAGAACTTGACAATGCGATATGTTCCAAGTCCTTACCGACAAAAATCCAAGTAAGTAAATGATAGAGACACTAGGATAAACCCATTTTTCAAATTCAAAACCTTTATTTTTCTTTTATTTATCCAAAAACATCCCCTTAGTTAAACCCTTTGAACCTTTAAACCTTTTCATTTTAAACCCACAAAAACAAACCTTTTCATTTTTCATCTTTCATTTTTGTAAACTTATCGGTTATGAAATTATGATTACGACTCAGTTTCAACTTTGACAACAAAAAAAAATATGTCAAAGTATTTTTTGTTAAGCCACAAAGCAATAGAAAAACTGATATTTTAGGCCTTTTCACCCTTTTCCAATAAAACATACCAAACCCGAACCACCACCTACCCTTCAAAGCCTCTTGATATTTATAAGTATTTAACGTCAAAAAGAGGAGGTTTGATCGGTTGTCAAGCCTATGGTAGGAGTAAGTTTCAAAATCGGGCACAAGCGTTTCACTTAATACATCATCGGCCGAGTGTTGAGTGACCACTTGTGAGGTGTGTAAATTTGTATAAAACTAAATAAAATTTTATAAAGGCATGTTATGCCCAAAGTAAATAATTTTTCTTAAATTGTGTTTTAAATAAATGATGATGAATAGGATTGTAAATAAAATTAGAACTTGGATTCCCAATACTCTAAAGATGAGACAAAAACCTTCTCTTCTACCTATTCCTTTTGGGTGTGTAAACCTCGTAATAGAGTTTTGCTTGAGGACAAGCAAAGATTCAAATGTGGGGGTATTTGATGTGCTTAAAATACAACATATGAATTATATCAAATACGGTGTAAAAACAACCCTTTTTTAGTACTAATGTTGGAAAAAGCTTGTGTTTTCGTTCTTTTTAATTTTCAGGGTTAAAAGAGCTTAAATGTGCAAAAGGAGCAAAAAGACAGTAAAACTAACATACATACAAAGAAGAAGGAATTGCCACAACTCGCCAAGCCCCGATTCACATCCAAACCACAAAATAGCAAGAATAGAATACTTGACACGGGGTCGTGTCCACCTGACACGGGGTCGTGTCCACCAGACACGGGCCGTGTCCCAAGGTGGATGCTGTGTAGAAGAAAAGACAACTGTAAAAGACAAAATTGGCAGCCAACACGGGGCCGTGCTAAGCCAACACGGGGCGTGGTTAACTTAAAAATTTTCAGAATCTGCGATAGTACAGCAAGTACTTTGGCCATGGGCCGTGCCGTTGACACACGGGGCCGTGTTAGTATAAGAACTTACAAGCAATTAATGAGGAAGAGAGAGAGAGATGGCCACGGGGCCGTGCCAAGCGGGCACGGGCCATGGTGGAGCTTCTGATTTCAGCTATAAATAGAAGTGTTTGGTTCCACTTCAAACCATCCCTTGGCAAACCACTTCTCTCTCACTTGCCACCACTCCACCACCACTACAACACCATCATCCACCACCATCATCCATTTTCCATCTTTTAGAGTGTGTGTGTAGTCTCGGGATCCAAGATTGACACTACAAGAAAAGTGACCATTAGAGACTAAATTATCAGGGACTAATGTATCAGTCTCAAATACATAATATCTAGGACTGATTTATCAGTTACCAATAACATTGGGGACTGATTTCTACATGACATAATTTAGTGACAGAAAACCAGTCGCTAATACCTTGACACCTTATTTGAGACTAACTTTCAGTCGCAAATACGTTCACGCCATATGACATTTTGGAGGGACATTTATATGCTACTAAATTTTAGTTTCAAATGTGTTCCCTCTGTAATGATAAATAGTGCAAAAGTATCAACAACTGATCTCTAGTCTCTAATACATGGGGGGACATATTATAGACTAAAAATCAGTTCTTAATATTCTAAACATCGAATCAAATTAGGGACTGATATTCGGTCTTGAACGCCTTTTATATACGAAGTAATTAAGGGCTGATTTTCAGTATTCAATTATGTGACTCTAGTTCTACAATTCTAAAGGAAGTATCCGAGACAGAAAAATTACTCTCAAACTAAAAATTAGTCTCAAACATCTTGTAAGTGACCGTTGAAACTAAAATTCAATCACCTAAGAATTTGGTAGATCAACTAATTAGGGACTAATATCTAGTCTCCATACTTGACACATACTCTACGATTTTAGTGAATTATATTATAGATTGAAACTTGAAACTCATTGGGACTATTTTGCATGCCACTTATATTAGTGTTTGATCTTTAATGTCTAATAAAGAGAACATATTAGAGATTGAAAACGAGTTCTTAATATTTCCATAACTGGCCAAATTTAGGAATGATATTTAGTCTTTGAAGTGTCTCTAGATTAAAGAATTTGTGACTTTTATATAATCTTTAATAATTGGGGCTCAGTATGGTATATTATGATTATAGTGATCCAATATAGTCTATATTGACCATTATGGCCCAATATAGCTATTGATATATTAGGATCTACACTAGTACAAAAGTAAGCATTAGACGGGGTTCAAATATCTTTATAGACGCGGTTCTGTACATAACCCCGTCTAAAATACACACACAATCCCATATTCAAAAAACATAACGAAATATCCCTTAACTTCCCTCATAAACCACGTCTTAATATACAAACCGCGACTTGAGTTAACTTTACATATCTTTAGACGGTGTTATAATGAAACCGCGACAAAAGATTAATTAACATATTAAAATATATTATAAGTTACTTAGTAAAAATTAATTTTAATATTAACATATATTATAAGTTATATATTAACTTTAATACTCATTATGATGTTTCGAATTCTAAAACACTTTAATCCAAAATTATAGAAGTTACCTCCCAAATTAGCTATTCTGCTCCTAATTATATAGCGTTGATAGTATTTAGAGACCCTTAAAATTGTTGGGACACCCCTTATTTAGCTATTTAGCACTGTATAGGGTTAAACCACCATTAAATAAGGCTACTATACGACGCGTATAACGCTATATGCATCATATAGATTTTTCAATTTTCAAAAAAAAATATGCACTCGTCATATCATGTCTGGCTGCTGAACCTATACGACGCGTATAGCGTTATACGCGTCATATAGGTCTATATGTGGCGTATAGACCTATATGGATTGTATAGGTCTATCTAAGTCGTATAGACCTGGTTTTTTACAAACTTATTTATATGATATTCATCGTTTTAGCAAGTTATATATATATATGTGTGTGTGTGTGTGTGTGATATTATAATACGACATTATACTATATTATACTACACATATACGATACCATACTATATTATTATACTATATTATGAGTATTATATCCCTATAGTATGGTATGTCACTATAATATGCCTCATTTTATATATAATATAGCCATATAGTATAGTATTGTATATCCCTATACGATATGATCCATTGAGGCCCAATATTGTATTGTAAGAGATATATGATTTACTATTGTCCATTTTGATTCAATAAGGCTGAATATGGTCCGTTAAGACATATATAATCTAATTTT
The DNA here is from genome assembly GCA_030545235.1 of Helianthus tuberosus. Classification (NCBI taxonomy): domain Eukaryota; kingdom Viridiplantae; phylum Streptophyta; class Magnoliopsida; order Asterales; family Asteraceae; genus Helianthus; species Helianthus tuberosus. The sequence continues at coordinate 5,714,358 of CM060419.1, forward strand.
GTCCATTGTGATGCATTTAGGTCCAATATGTATGTTAAGACATAAATGATCTATTATTGTGCATTGTGATCCATTAAGGCGCAATATGGACAGTTAAGACCTAAATAATATACTATTGTCTATCGTGATCTATTAAGGCCCAATATGGTCCGTTATGACAAAAATGATCTACTATAGTCCATTGTGACCCGTTAAGGCCTAATATGGTCCGTTAAGTCATTCATGATCTACTATTGTCCATTGTGATCCATTAAGACCCAATATGGCCAGTTAAGACATATATGATATATTATTGTCCAATATGATCTAGAATTTATACATTGTTGTAAATTTCTTGGAATATAATATATGTAAAATATGTTTAGCAACATATTTGTACTAGATTGGGTCCTCACTAAAACTCAATTGTTTTGTATTAAAGCATGTTGGGTACCAAAAGTGAATGTTACTTGATACTGATTTCTAGTCTCTAAAACCTTACCCGACCTGATACTGATTTTAGTCTCTAAAAACCATAACCGAGATTGAAAGAACATGATATTTCAGATTAAGTTTCATTCTTTAAAAGAAACAGCTTAAGAACTAAAATGACGCAAGTTTAGAGACTAATTTTCAGTTTTCGAGTCATCTTATTAGGGACTGAATACACACAGAATCATGAACCTTATGAAACGTATTAGAGACAAAATAGATGTGGTTTAGACAACTAATTTGCACTCCCTAAAGAAATGTGTAGGAAACTGAAATATCGTAGTATTAGAAGTTGATTTTCAGTCATGGAAAAAAATGCATCAGAGACTGAAGTCATGTGGTACCACGGTATACATTTAGGACTGACTTTATATGTATCCAAGATTGAATGATAGTTCCTGTTGGTGTGATACATTGGGGACTGATTTTTAATTACTAAAGCCACTATCTAGTACTAGGTATCCGGGACTGGCTTGGGACTGAAAAATCAGTCTCCAATAACCATTAGGGACTGATTTTGACGTATTAGATACTAATTTTTTAGTCCCTAATACTCATTTTTTTGTAGTGTGATAGTAAGAATCTTTGTTAAACAAAGGCAATGCTTGACTAAATTCTAACATCACTTGGTGAAGAGATATCTTTTATGTATTTTCTTTTATGATTTCCAATAGAGAAAAATACCCGGATAGTCCCTGTGGTTTCGCCTTTTTTCACCTATAGTCCCCAACTTTCTAAAATTACCTGAATAGTCCCCAAGTTTTCAATTTTCGTTCCCGGATAGTCCCGGGGTCTAACTTCAGTTTGTTTTCTCTGTTAAATGGGTGTGAAATGACTAATTTACCCTTTTCTCAAACACTATCTTCTTCTCAACAAAATCATCATACAGGTTTCTTTAAATTTTCTCAAATTCCATTTCCTAATTGCAAAGATCCCACCTTCCTTCAACTAACTCCACTCTACTTTCTCTCTCTATAACCTTCTCTCTCCGCACACCTCACACTCACCGTCGCATCTCTTCCATCACCACCGCTACCTATTCTCTGGCACCGGCATCTCACCGGAACTCCCCTCCGTCACCAAATTCCTTGACTCTACTGCATCTCTCTCTCTCTGTATACAACATCCACCGCCACAACCTCCTTCCCCCACCACCACAACCTCTTCCTCTTTCTACATTACACTGCCCTCACAACCACACCCCCACCGGCCGGCACCTTGGTTGCTGCAATCAAAACCATCTCCACCACTGTTACGGTGTTACCATCACCGTTCAATCCCCTCTCTCTATCTCTCTCTCTCTCTCTCCATGGTTTCCGATCCTTGATGAACACCTCAAACCATCTTGCACCAGGTCATGATAAACACATCCAATGATTCATCGGTACAATTCCCTCTGCTATCTCTCATTATTTCCATTATTATTATGTTAATATTATTATTTTGCGTGTTTTGAATGCTTGTTTGTTTTGAACAGAGATGGGGGTCATAATTAACCATTAGAGACAAGATTTGTGCTGCATGTACACCACTTATTATCATAGTTGAAGTCATATTATTCACCTTCTCTGGTTGCTTCAATTTCAACCCCTGGAATCATTCTGTTTCCAAGAAACTTCGCTTTCATCTTCATCAGTGAAAGGTGCACAGTGACGGTAACTGGTGGGATTTGGTGGTGGTGGTGGAGATGAGTTGCAGAGGTGAGGGTGGGAAAGGGCCCATGAGGCTTTATTTTAATTAAATTGTTGTAGTTAATGGTGGGGCCCATTAAATTTTAAATGTTAGTGTTTAATTTTATTTTTTAAGTAAGGGTATTTTTGTAATTTCACACCAACTTAACTGAGAAAATTAATCCCCATCCACGTCAGGGACTATCCGGGAACAAAAATTGAAAACTTGGGGACTATTCAGGTAATTTTAGAAAGTTGGGGACTATAGGTGAAAAAAGGCGAAACCACAGGGACTATCCGGGCATTTTTCTCTTTCCAATATTTGGCAACTTTTTAATTGGGTTTGTATTAATGACTTTAATAATTAGTTTTTTATATTGAAGGCGAATTTATTCAACCATTCTTCATATGTCATTTATTCACATATTCGTGTATTTACGGTCTATATAAAGCACATTAACTACTTGAAAGGGGGTTAGAAGGGTGGTTGGGTAACTCTATGTCTCGTTAAGTGTATAGATCCTGCGAAAACCTGGTTCAAATTTATTACTACTCCATGGATTGGCCGAGAATGACTGGCCCTACTGAGAGTAATAAACCGCTTGAACCCCTTATTCATAAACTACTACTAAAACTTTAAATCAACCCCGCGAGTACTGTATATCTGCTGACTCAGACCAACGGGTTGAGGGTGACCGCTACCTGGAAGGGGGCCCACCACATTTTGCATTACTTATTTATTTATCTTTCAATATTCCGACCTAGTGGGATTGTATTCTTGCTGACTCAAACCACGAGGTTGAGGGTAACGTCACCTTCACAAAAGAGGTCTACTACTATAAGATAATATCTTAAAATGCCCAAAGTGCAAAAATCATCAAAAGGGTACATGAAAGATAAGTCGGATCCAAGTGATTATTTCTTGTCTATCTGTTTTTATTTTATTTTATTTTCTGTTTTTATCTTTTTATTTAGTCTAAAAATATTTTCTCAAAGTTTGGTTCGATTAGACGTTGACGATAAGCCGGTACTATAAGCTCTTGTGTCCTTGGACGATCTCGGTATCTTGCCATCACTATACTACGTCTGCGATGCGTGCACTTGCCCTAGCGTGTGTGTAGAGTGATACTAGAATATCGTGTTTTATAAATTTAAAACTTGAAATCGACGAGTAAAAAAAGCTAAAAAATATACCTAAAAATACACCCACACCGACACACGTCAGCGACTTATTTCACTAAAATCAAAGGTATATTAATCAAACAAATGTAGTTTTTTCTCTCTTACAACTCTTAGGCACAAGCGCATACATTTATTATCGTCCTATTTAGCTATTTGGTACATAAATATATCATTTATACGTGTTTCTTGTAATTATAAATAAATTAGGCCAGATAATATAAAGTGTATAAAGTTTAAAGTTTTTTTTTTATTATCTATCAACTTTAATAAAGTTCGTTACGAAAATTCTACATTCAAACAAGAAAACAACATTTTTCGAAATAAAGAAGAATATTATATGTTAAATAAAACTTGATTTTAATAAAATTAAATTTCCATGCAAATGTGTTTTTGGTACCTTACGTGAGGGTATCGTTCACCAAAAGTACAAATACTGAAATTTTTAGTACAAGGGTATAATGTAATTTGAGAATTGTTGTTATGGCATGCGTAGAGGTTGTTCATCACGCTTGCCCCTCACACCAACATATACCAACATATTCAGTCTTGACTATTCAGAGAGAGATAGGGGGGGATAATGAGAGAGGGCAAAACCGACTTTTCTCCGGCAACTATAGTGGTGTACTAGCGCTGTCCAAACTGCTTGATGATCGACGATCGCTCGAAAAATGGTCGTTCGATTCCCGCTCAGTTTGTAAATGAGCCGCTCGGATTGGTTCGATTCAAATTAAATCCAAGCATGAGCAAATGTCCGCTCGCTCGTCGATCGCTCGGTTTCGCTCAAATTATTTTATTAATAATTAATGCTTTTGTTTATAGGTTATATGTTGATTTGAAGTTGAATTTTGTGGATGGAGATGATCAAGCTTAAAGAAGAAGTTTATGGGTTTTGAACTAAATGACAATTTGTATTTCGCACTTTATTTTGTGCTTCTTGATATTGTTAAGAACATTTTTAGAATCATGATTTTAGTTATGTATTGTTTTTGTTAGTAAAGTGTTAGACATGTTTTAATTAAGTTAGGATTTGTTTTTGTTGAACGCAGTCTTATAATTCAATCGAGCGAAACTGAGTGAAAACGATCCGCTCGCTTTTAGTTAGGATTTGATAAAAACCGAGCAAAACTAAGCGAAAACGATCCGATCGATTCAAATTCAATCAAAGCATGAGCATCACTTTTGTTAATTTTCGGTTAATAACCAATTCAAACAAAGGCTAAATTTTTTGCTTAGAAATACATTTAATGGAGGTATAAATACATGAAATAGATGTATAAATACATGAAATAGATGTATAAATAAATGAAATGAAGGTATAAATGCATGAATAGATGTTTAAATACATAAAATGGAGGTATGAATAAATAAAATGAAGGTATAAATAAATGAAATAAATGCATAAATAAATGAAATAAAGGTATTATTACATGAAATGAAAGTATCAAACATGAAATACATGAAATAGAGGTATAAAAGTTAGAAATATATATAAAAAAAAAACGGTTCGGTTAATTTCGGTTAACCTATGGTAAAAAAAATATCCGTTAACCGACTTTCGGTTAATTCGGTTTCGGTTAATTTCGGTTCGGTTTTATCGGTTTTCGGTTCGGTTTCGGTTAACGGTTCGGTTATTCCACACCCCTACTGTGTATTATATAGTTTACCTTATATCTTTAAAATAAAAATTAACACATTTACTAATGTTCTTTTTTTTTTTTTTTTTTTAAACTAAAATTACAAACGATTAGTATTCAACCAACATAATAATAATCATAATATTTATTTATTTAAGTAGAAAAACACAATTTAGATCATCCTATAAAGCCTTATGTGTCCTCTAAATAATTTGTTTCGATAGATAGATAGATAGATATTTCATTAAAATATGAACAATAAATGAAATATAAAATCCAAAGTTGACGCTGCTCGTGAACACCCACTTGATTGGTGTACGTAATTCATTATCAAATAATTTCATTTCAACACTATTACATGCTTCCATTATGTAAGCCTTCGTTAAAATATAAATAAATACTAAATGCTGAAAAGTATACAAAAATAGACTATTATCATAAATTTAATAATATAACAATTAATAAACGACAGAAGTTATTGCAAGGGACAATAAAAAACACCACCCATCCGCTTCTATATATCCACAGCCATTCCATTTCCTCAACACACCACACACAGTTTACAATGTTCTCCCCCGTATCAAATCCCAACTCCCTCCGCCTCCGACCACCGGCACCGCCGCCGCTACACTCTACTCCCGGCGCTCTACCGTCACCAACGTCACCCAACATCCGTAATTCACCTCGTACATCACCTATCTCGGCCACTGCTTACTCCACCGGTGACACCACGTGCTATGCTCCCTCACCCACGGCGGTCATGTCTCCACCGTCGTCTTTATACGGAATTCTTGGAATCTCGATGGAGGCTACCGGAAGTGAGATCAAAACGGCGTACCGGCGGCTCGCCCGGACGTCACACCCGGATGTGAATGACTCGTCCGGAGAGGAGTTTATGAAAATCCACGCGGCATATTCCACCCTATCGGATCCCGATAAACGGGCGGATTACGACCGGAGGATTTTCCGGACGAGCCGATCTCGATCGTATTCGAGTGTCAGCGGGTTTAACGGTTATAGTGGCCGGAGGTGGGAGACAGATCAGTGCTGGTGAGTTTCAAAGAGTTGTAAAATTATATGACATGATATAGTTTCAAAGAGTTAGTGAAATATGATATGACATGATATAATATAAGGATATACTGTAATAGATTAGGAGATATTATATGTAGAAGGCTCATGTATTAATACAACTTTATCTTGTTTAATTACAATGTTAATCTTCCACACGTAGAAAATCGAACCTTTATTTTTAAGACCGTGTGTAGTCGTAAAGCCTTTTAGGGGACGTTATGCGACAAGTGGCGAAACGCGTAAGAGATGGGCTTTATGGGGCTTTATATCACAAGAGGGTATGGTGGGGTTATATATGTATAGGTGTTTATATATATGTGTGTGAGTATATAAAATAATCCCCCCTCACGCCGCTATGATTTTCACGAGAGCTGGAAAAAAACACCCCATAGCACCCGCCGTAGTGGTGTTGGCGGCGCTATGGGGGCGCCATCTTTACTTTTAGCGTGATTAAACGCTGCACTACAGATGGCCGAAACATCTTATTAAAATACGTTAAAACCAAGATAAATGATGGATGACCCGTAAGAGTCTAGGGGCACCTCCGGGTACTCCGATCAGATACTTTTAGAACATCGTCGCAATTGGTTCTAGTAGTGCAATCAAGAAATTCATTTGGGTTCGTGAAACCGAATGCTTTGGGTTAAAATATATTCTTGGGTGGTATGGGAACGTCGTAGCAACTGATTTGGTTACTCTGGGTTCGATACGGGTAAAAATAAGATTACACTCCTTTATTTGTCGGTTTAATTTGGGTACTTTGGGTAGTTTTAGGAGTGTCCCTACAATCTAAGATGATATAAATAAACAATAGAAAAAGAAACTTTTATCGACTTATATTGTTGACGGATTTTTCATCATCGGTGATTACTTGCGGATCGCGGTATCAAAAATAACGGATTATCCGTAGTTGGTAATCAATTTTATCAGTCATCTGATTTATAGTGAGATTAAGATAAATTCAAATCAAAATAAAAGATAATAATGTGATGAATTAAAAAGATAATATAATGATAAATCAATTTGTATATAATTTATTAATATATAATGGCATAATAATTTAACATGCTCGTCACTAGTAACTGCTCTATCGGTAACCAATCTTTAAAGGTAGAGTTAAATGCCATTTTAGTCCTTGTGGTTTGGGCCATTTTACCAGTTTAGTCCAAAGGTTTCATTTTTAACCTGTGGGTCCAAAAAGGTTTCATAGTTGCCGTTTTAGTCCACTGGGTTAACTTCATCCATTTTTTTTCGGTTAACGAGAAGGCCAATTCAGTAATTTTGTATGTAATTATGTTAACTAAAAGGGCAATTCAGCCATATAAAATGACCGAATTGGTCTTCTCGTTAACAGAAAAAATGGGTAGAGTTAACCCAGTGTACTAAAATGGCAACGGTGAAACATTTTTGAACCCACAGGTTAAAAATGAAACATTTGGACTAAACTGACAAAATGGTCCAAACCACAGGGACTAAAATGACATTTAACTCTTAAAGGTATGAACATACCATCACTGGTAAGTTATTCAACCCATCAACATCATCAAATTTATCGGTTCAATCCACGGTATTAATGCACTATTATTAACAATCATCATTGATGACGGGGGTAGCCCAAAACCAAATAAAATGACTTCGACACATTAAAGCTTAAAAGGTTAAAAGGTTCAAAGGTTGAAAATCCGGGAGTGTAGATAAAACAATACGTGAACAGTAGCAAGTCACATCTCTGATTGCTTCACCAAACTCCCCAGCAGCAAAAGTAACACGAGTCCACAGAGCACAGCCTTTTATCCGCAGGTCAAAAGGCTTCAATCCCCAAAAGGGCAAAACCCCCACTGCAAGCATGTTCACTAGTCAAACAGCTTGCTCTTTGAGCGATGGCTTTCCCTATAAATGTGACACTTCATTAAGTATGAGGGACATTCTAAGATCAGCTCCGTTTCCTGGCAAATCCCTGGTCATTGTTCTTGAGTACTTGCTTCATGCAAGTCACTTTCTTTCATATTCAACACACACATTACCTTTGCTCCTACATCCGAAACTGAACACATTTCAGTGGAGGATCTCGAGCAAACAACAAAATCAAACTAGTGAACCTCTCTCCACATCTTGCAAACGTGGGGGGACCCCACGACCTGCGTTAGGCAATGTTGAACCCTTCAACCCTTTTGCCTAACCAGCCCAGCTACTATCCTTGGTCTATTATTTGTTGCATCAACAAGTTGGCGCCCACCGTGGGGCTACGCCACTATTTTTCTTCAAAAGACCTAGTAGTGTAGCTCCATTCTCTCGAAATTGCCATGTCAGAAAGTGGATCCCCGGGAGAGGTAAATCAGGTTCCAAATACCTCTACCCTAAGCACTGGCCAAGCCCATGTGGCTATACCAACGTCTTTCTCGACATCGGGGAGCACTCCCGAGTTTCTCACTTTCAACACTCCAACTCCATCCAGATCAGGGGTCCCTTCCCCTAATGTTGGTGTCTCTAGCACCCCATCACATGTTGAACTTACCCCTGAGGGGCTCGCTAACAATTTCCTTGAGTTGAGGTCTCTCCTCAACCAATATGTGAGTAGGGAGAGAGACAAGGGAGTGAGGATTCGTTTAGACTATGACGAGCCAGAGCCAATGTTATCTCCTAGACCCCCCCATCCATCCTTTTGCAAACTCACAACCTTTTGTGTCTAGGGATGAGGTTGGTCCCAGTAATCCTCCTCCAAACCCTAACCCATATCTGTCCGCAAGGACAAATCCTACAACAATTCCTCTCTTTTCATCCCAACCAGCTACAAACGGTGCTCCACTGTCACACCCCTATTTTCCACGGGTCACCGGTGGGCCCGGTGGGGAGTATCGTGACGTAGTTGGTATCATCATAGACAAACAACACAATATAATAATGCACAGCGGAAGCAAAGATAGATTCATTTCAACTTTAAATAAAAATGTAATATTAAGTATCACTAGTAGTTGGAAACGGATCCACAGGCGGATTAAAAACAAATAAGATATTGTTCAACAGCTTATTGTCGTCCAAGCTTGCGAGACTTATTGTGGACGCTCTAGAAGACAGCCAGCCTATTACGTGTAGTACCTGCACTTAACCTTTTGGAAAATACGTCAGTTTACACTGGTAAATACAATTTAACTGACTCATTTTAAAAAGTTGAAAATTGATTTAAATGCACAAGGCACAAAATATTTTTTTTTTATTAACTTGGGTCAATTATTTAATATAATAATCACGTGAACGAATTACATGTTACTTGCGTTCAGTGGCCCGGATCTAGTCCGGGCTAAAGATCAATGGACCCACCACATTAAAGAGTTATACACGGAAAGGTGTACGCCTACACCCCGTGCTCAGGTCGTGGCCATCTCGTAGGATGATGCCAAGGATATCCGGGACATGGTCAATTAACCCCCCAAAGGCCTTAAGTGAACAAGACTGTTTAAACGAGCCGATTAAATTATTCAACTATCCACGCAACGGTGGAGGATTTAATGCTCGATCAAGCGGTATTCTATATACCGTAACCCAAGCCCGTATAGGGAAAATAAGTCAAAATGTATTTACCTGAGCTAAATATAAATTCAAACCCAGCCGTATATCAATCAGCAAGTACAGATAGCTTTTACTGGGCTCCTAAATCTGGAACGAAGGTTTATAATAACCTATTAGATTTCTAACGGGTCTTTATTTAAGCTTAAGCTTAGCCCGGTTAGTTTAAAAAAAAAGAGGATACGGTTCAAACGCACGATTAAGCGAAGACCGGATAGAATGTGATTTAGACCCGACAAGTTTGAATACTTGTATAATATGGGTATACTAAATACATTCTGGATTCTGAGACAAAAACGATAATGTTTGACCCGTCTCGGTCAATTTATGCAAACTAGTTACATAGACCGAACCGAGCGCTAAAAGGGCGTTACGGGTAACCAAAAGAGTCATATGCAAGTTCCCTGAGATAATATGCTTTAAATATGATATAATATCAGCAAGTTATGTTCCATTATGCCCCGAATGAATTTTAAACTCAATTTATGCCTTATAAGGGCATTTTGGTCATTTAAAAGATTATAAAAGGGTTAAATTGGAAATCTGAGTTTCGGGTCTGAATCATACAGTAAATATACTTAATTTGTCTTATTATAACAGTAGGGTATGACCCATATACAAAACTTATCATTTAAAATCAAACTATGCACCATAGGGGTATTTTAGTAATTTCACAAGGGCTAAAAATGTCAAAACTGGAAATCTGAGTTCAAAAACTTATACTTACTGTTATTATATGAAAATATGCTAAATACATCAGTAGGTATGAATCTTATGTGTTTAATATGAGTATAACGCTTACTATGCGTTAAAAACGCTTAAAAATGCGATTTAGAGCCGTTTCCGGGTTTTTAAAAGGAAGCTGAGATTTTTATATTTCCAGAATGCTCAAAATAATCTATTTAACAAATAAAATCAGTAGAAAAAGGTTTGGGGTCAAAAGAATTTATAAAACTCATTTTATGGCTTAAAAGGTCAAAACCGGCATTAACCGAATCAACTTAGCGACCTATGAAACGATCAGCCAAAAATTAAATAAAACTCATAAAAAATCCCAAAATATTGTATAACATCAGTGGGTAAAAAGTTTTATACCAAAAAGTGGCCTTAAATAGGTTATACGCTAAAAGCGCCGTTTATGTACATAAAGATATAGTTTTACGATATCAGCCATAACTCAAAATCTGGACCACCAACTGATCTCAAATTTTCGGTGCAAGTTTATAAATTAGTAATAAATATTTCTACTCTTTCACTTTTCCAAAAATTACGTTTTATATCAAAAAGGGCAAAATAGTCAACTTTAAGCATAACTCGGAAACATGCATACGAATCGGTTAAGCATAGACTCAAGTTATAAAAATTCCAGAGAGTCATACATAAATAAAAATGGTCAAAAATAAACTCTAATACAGATCTCAAACATGCATGCACGGATCCGAATCGAGAGTCAACGAAAAAGTCGTTTTATAAGACTTTCGGTTCCAATCCGGGTTTATACCAAAGATTGTCGAGTTGATCATGGTAAAACATATTCTTACATTCATTATAAAGCTATTTTTGATGATCAAACTGATTGCATGTCATCTACATTACCATTTATGCTATATTTCACAAAAACAATTTCTGTTGACTTTTTAAGAACAACTTTGACTCGACAAATAGCATGCTTAGAGTGGGAATCAGAGAATACCCTTTTGAGGGTTTGTTTCCCATATAAATACCAACTTATAAGTGGTTTCAATTTGAGAAATGACAGAGCCAAATTCGTTTAATCGAAAAGTCAAACTATATGAACAACGGTTTGACTTTTAACTAATAATCTATGCTAGAACGGATTAGAGGATGATATGAATGCTTACAAAGGTCCTAATGAAGCCTAGAAAGCACTTGGAGGCTGCCTTGTCGATCAGATTGCTCCTGGAGAAGCCTTGTGAAATTTTGATAGTTGCTATGTTCTTGTTTCTCTAATTCAAGTGCCCAAAATGTGAGCTTTGATCTGAATTATAAAGGAAATCAGATGTTGTGAGGAGTCTACATGTGTCTATACTTGCATGTCCATCCATTGGTGCATAAGGGAGGTGATATTAGCTGTCAAACACTCAAAATTTCGGACTTAACAGCAGCTGATCGCGAATTCTGCACCTGGGGCTGCCAAACTTTGATTAAAAATGGCAGCTTTGGTCCCTGTCTTTGCACGCGAGGTTTCGGCTATTTATTTTGACTCGTAAACCCCCAAACTTGGTTTTTAAGAACCTTGGGACATTTACCAACATGGTAATGTCCTCGGATAACTTTGCGCTCACCCGAAAAGCCATGAAATTCGACGTTGACGCTTTTAGCCCCTCAAGTACGGTTTTGGCCATAACTTTCTCATACGATAACGAAACTTCATGAAATTTTTACCACATATTCTAGTGAGTATATTCTAGCATTACAAAGCTTCGGGGCTGCCAAAAGTTCACTCAGAGGTATAAATTCAACATGTTGACACTTTTAGTCCCTATAGTTTGTAATTCCTCACTTTCGTGCATTTTCCGCTTCGTATGATCCATGATTTACCCGTTTAAGATTATAAACATCATGTAGGGTTATTGTAGGGCTTATTTATCAATCGTTGACACTTTGAACCCTTGAATTTACATAGTTTCACCGTTTGTCAACTTTAGTCCCTCTAAAGTATGTTTTTACATATTCAAGGCCCATGACACGTGTCAATACATTATTGGACGTAAATTTCCGAGGTGTTACATCCTCACCCCCTTAAAAGAAATCTCGACCTCGAGATTTGATAATATGCAGGAAGTACTTTTTGGTCGCATAATTGACTTAACCTCAATAGCATATTTGGAGCTTTTTCCAAGCTCTCAAGCTGACCTTTATAATGGGTACATTTATTCTTTTGGAGCTTCTTCACCTATCGATCCCCAATCGATATAGGTTGCTTATTATATCATAAATCTGCATATCATTATGTGATAATGCTTCTCGACTTATTGATGAAACATATCCTTAAATCATTAGTGTGAAATATATTGCGAGCTCCATCCTTCTCCTTAAAAGGTTCTAGCTTTAAGCTATCTGATCTTGATACATTCGATTCCTTCGAATGATTTTATACATTCAAATCTTAACTAGTCTAATGATTAACAAATTGGTACACCCTTTCAGGGTGATATCTTTGTTGAACCTTATTCCTTCACAAGAACTCAGGAGGGTTACTACTTTCATAAATCCTTGGTTTTCTGCCGAATACTGGTAACTTTCAGACGCTTATGGATTTGTTTGATCTTATTTGTTGTTTCTAATGCAACTTTCAGACCCTGTAAATTGGACTTACCAACCTTTTGTCTTAATAGATGTTTAACATTCCATCTATACAAGGTCTCCAGAGGAGCAGCCTTGATGCTTATATGACAATTATTATAAAAACTTATCTTAAGGTGAGATGGTTATTTCGACCACTGCTTAGGACTAATCTCAAGGAATAGTTAATCCTTGCATTAGTCGATCAAATCGACGATCCTGGGCAGCTGATGGAAAATCCTTAATTGTTGCTTAATTAGGGTTGCGGTAATCAATGCATAAGCAAAATGAACCTTTTTTCTTAATTAACTATAACGAATTCTCAGGATATTGAGTTGGGCTTTATGAATCCTTTATTCACTTAATCAGGGTTTCCATTCTTCCAATGATGGTATTAGCCATCTTGGAGATTTCATAATATTACAACCCTAAATGGGATATAAATCTTAATTCTACTGGCCTCTCATGAGGTAAACAGAGTAATCTTAAGAGGAGATAATCAAGATACCAGGAAGTTACAGAGATTTTTGGAATCTCAGGCTCCAATTCATCTATCATTGTTTGTGTCAGATAGGTGACACATTTACGTTATGAGTCCCTAAATTCTTTAATCGAAGACATTCAATTGTACAATTCCATTCTGGATATCTTCTTTGAATACCATTAGTTGACTTTAGTACCATATGACCATCGAAATATCTTTGAGGTCCCATGCATTAAACCTCCATACTGATCAGGCATGGAAGCAATCTATGGGACTTATTAAGATACATCAATCCTCATGTGGCGCTTTTGTCATACCATTTGGTATTCGTAATCGATAGAGATCAAAGAGATATCAATTATATATGCTGACGCACTTCCTCTAAAGAGAGGATACTTCTAGAATTCCATAATTTAGAGATTTCTAACAGGAACAGAAGGAATGGTTCTTATGATTTCGCCTGTAAGTTTTACCTTACACTTAATATCTGGGGTTCTTACGGGGAAGATTTTTAAAAATTGGCTAAGCTTAAAATCTTATGAGAGACTTAGCAGTACCTGAATCCAAACGTAACTCTTAGCCAAAAGAAATCACAATAAGGGTTTATCTGGCGTCTTTACTAAGGTGAACTGCCTTTAATTATTCATCAGGAGGGTTAAATGCCTTCATTCTTAATCCATTTAAACTTGGCTGCAAAATCCTTGACAATGTTTGGGCAGTCTCAGCATGGACTAGTTATTTCTTAACCTATATAACGTGAGTAGCTGAGGTAAACCCATAATGGATTTATAATGAGCAGGTTTTGAAACCCTAAAGTTCCCTTTCATAGCCGATGCTAAATCATCGATATATATAGTGCATTACGCTTAAGTTCTAGGTTAACCGAATAAGAGCACCATTTCAACCAATGAACCAGGGTTCGCAACCTACTGCTGATAGTTTATAGCTCTTATGGGGAAGTCGGAAAAATTCTTATTTCATCTTTTCCATTTCACAAAGCGGACGCCAGGTTTTTCTAATAAGGTCCTTAAAATTTGGACCATCCCATACTGTATAAGGGGATCTTTCTCGTGGACTCCATTTGTGTCCTCACTAATCAAGGTTATTACCACCGAATGATTGTGACGCACACCTTGCCGTGTGCTTTCCAGCATAACCACTGATATACCTAATGGTTTCTACTTCTTTCAACAATTCCTTGCAATCAATGGCCCCTTTCCTCTATTGAAGTCTCTTGACTTCCAAGAGACGAAGTACTTTTTGAGTACATCCTATAAAGAATGGGCTCCTTGCCCCATATGATTTTATTTGGGTTATTCTTCGCATATGAAGTATGAATAAAGCTCTTCTCATGAGCAGTGTCATGTGTTTTAGAGCGAGAAACGTTTGGCTCTTCATGGCTTTTCTCATAGCCCTTCTCAGCAGTGACAATTATAGTTTTGGAGATTAACTCTGTTAACATTGAGGTTCACACTTGATGCACTATTAGCATTTGCCGCATCTCTTGGCATCGCGACTGTTGCTTGTCTCTTCTGAGTTTTCCATACTCAATTCTTTTGGTATTAAATACCAATTTAACAATTAATTGAGTGCATTTCCCAGCTAGTCATTATCCTGTCGGCTTATCATACATCGTTCATGGTATTATTAAATCATATGAACATTCCTAAGGAGTGTTATTTGATTGTACACGTGCTTATATTTAATCAAAATGGAGATTTCACAAACTAGGCACCTAGCTCGGTTGGCTAGGCGCGCGAAAGGGTGCGGCCTAGACCCAGGTTCGATTCCGGGGACGGCCATTTCCACCATTTTTTTATGTTTAATATTTATTAAACGTACGGATACATGTAATTATGAGGGTCGTCTCATAAGGAGTCTTGATAACTACTTGTTCCTTATTATACACAATATGGGCTTGATTTTCAAGACAACCAATTGATTTTTTTTTTTTTTTTTTTTTTTATCACTATGTGGAGTCCCTTATTATTTAAATGGAAACAAGGACGTCAGAAAGGAATGATTCCTAAATGAATATAAACATCCTTCTAATATTGCTGAAGCAGTCTCTGAGGTACTATTGGTCAGTTCTACTTAACGCCTAGAGTTTTAACAGGCAGATTTAATGATTTACAAGATCTGTTGTCTTATGAAAGACTTATCTGAACCTGAATAAAATAATACTCTAGCATGAGCGTTATTAATAAAGAAAGTACCTGTTGTGACGTTTTCATCCTGAATAGCCTCTTGAGTATCCACTTGGAAGCTTTTATCTCTGGTCTTCTTAGACTCCTCAGGCTTCTTGGTTTTATTTGGGCAATTTGTCTTGATGTGCCCTATTTCATTGCAACCATAGCAGGTTGCGTCCTTTATGCCTTGGCACTCCAAGGTCTTGTGCCCTTTCTTGTTACAAATCCCACAAGGCCTAGCTTGTGACTCCAGAGTGCATTTCCCTTTAGTTGCCTTCTTTGGGCAGCGGGTATTTATGTGCCCCTTCTCGCCACAATCATAGCACGTGGCGTCCTTCAAGTCCTTGCACTCGTGGGTCTTGTGATCCATCTCCTCGCAGATGGCGCATCACCCGGTCTGCTCATAGAAACATTTTCCGAAGTGCTTCCTCTTGCAGGTTTTACATTTGGGTTTTGCCTCCTTTGGCTTGGACTGGTTATAGTTTGAACCGGTCTTACCCTTTTTGCAACCCTTATTCGGGGTATCATCGCACTTTCGCTTATGATCCTTCAGCGCACGGTCCACAACGTTGTTCACGGCTGTATCTATCATAGCCTGTAATTCGGTGCTTGTTAAGTTTAGTCTTGTATCATCATTCTGATCAACTAGGCGATTGCAAGCTTCAGAGGAGTCCGCCATGGTGAAGCTTTGAAGGCTACAAACCAAGTAGAAATAATTTGGTTTAATTATATAGCGAATTGTCGAACTTGATAATTAAGTAGCCATGGTGCGAATAAACCATATGGGCCAACAGATAGTATTTAATTTATTAGATTATGTTTTGCCTAAGTTTTTAAATAAACCATCTTTGGCGTTTAATCGGAATATGATCCTTCATATTTACTAGACAGGGGACATAAGTCACGACTGTCAATGTCATACTGACATCTTATATAGCACAACGGCTTGTTCCAAAGGACTTTTCGATGGCACAGATGCCTTGTCACTAGGGAAATTTAAAAAAAAACATAATCAATGATTCCTTTGGATCGGAAAAATTTCATAATTCATTATTCTGACAAGAAGTTATGAAATAAAACTATCTTTTTCATGTATGCATCCTTGCCCGTAGGTATACATCCCAGATGGATGTTTAGATGTGTACATCATGTTTGACGTTTATTAGCCATGATTCCTATTGATCATTTAGGCTACATAAGGGGTTTGGAAGTTCCTATTATAAAGATGACAATCGTGATTTTATCGCGTCACTGTTGTCAGGAGTGTTAACACATTTTCAGATGTTAACAAAGTTCTGAATATCTTTTTCAACAGGTTTTACCATCTTAGCTAGGTCTTTAATGACATTCAAGCGAGGTCAAACCTTTTAAGATTCTCTTTTAATATTTATACTGGCAGGAAAAGAATGGTATTTATTTATTTTCAGGGTTTTATCATAAATCCAAATTTACAAGTTAATATTAGCACAACTGGCCTAGTCGCGTAGACAAGTTTAATTTATAAGCCATGATTTCAGAGAATCGAGGCATTTAGGGTTGAATCAAAGTTCATTACCCTTTTTCGGACAGGGAGTCATTGCTACCACTGTCGTTGTCATAATTGACGATACAATATGGCCCGTAGGCAATCAATTTCAAAACGATGTTTTTAAGAAAATAATAATCATTACACTGGTGATAGTAGTCATGATAGTATTGATCATATTGACTATGATGCTTGGGCATAGCCCACCACCTTGGGCAGGAACCATAATGGTTACAACTGTCATTGTCGCATTGACAATATTATAAAGTATAGCCCGTAGGCAAAACATCACTAGGATGTTATACTATATTAGTCATGATCGCATTGATCGTATAGATTATTAGGCTTGAGCATAGCTCACCACCTTAGACAAGGAATCATACAGATTACAATGTCAGTGTCTGTTGGCTCATGTAAAAATGAGCAAGGCCCGTAGGCATTAAATTACCAACGTATGGTCAAAATATGAACATCTTAATTGATGATCTAAACCCATGGATCAGAGATCATTAAGTTGGGTTAGGGATCTTTTAAAGAATCCATATATAAGAATGACGTGTGTGATTTTTAATGAATCACGTCTACCATGAATGTTAACATGTTCTCAGATGTTAACAGGGATTCGAATCTTTTAAACAGGTCTTACCATCATGGCCCGGCCTTATGATGACCCGAAGGCTAGGTTTCACTCTTAAGATTCTCATTTAACAATTAACGCAGAACAAATTTTAAAATCGAGATGTTAATAAGGATCTGAATCTAAATTGAGGAACTGCCATCTTGGCCGGTCTTAATAATGACACTTGGCTAGGTCTTGTCCCTTTTTTTTTAGATTTTTTGCCATTTTATTAATATGGTAGATCTTATAAAAGGAATGTTATCATATATTATATTCATATATATTGAATAAATGAGATTTTGATAAAGCATTCCAATGATAAATAAATAAAAATAAAATACAGATTTGCCCTAAAAGGGACTTAAAAGAAATGATGTTATCCATGAAGGGACTGAAAAAAAATAAGTATGCCCTTATAAGGACTTACTAAGGAAACGAACTTTAGTAGAAAGAGTTTCTCCTTCATTTTACTTCTGAATGTCTTCTCCTTGATTGTACATTAATCCTAGTCGCAACACGAAGTTCGGCCTTTCCTAGGCTTCAATGGGGAGAATTTCCACTACGGCTTCTTTGCTTGGCGACATATTAAAATATATAATTGAAAGTAAAAATCCTCCGAATAGGGACGAGAGTATTCCTATGTTAAGTCTAGACTCAGAATCAAGGAACGTGCAATTGTGTAACTGAGATTAAACACAACAGACTAGTGTTTAATTCACTCAGAGTTGGCTCTGATACCAACCTGTCACACCCCTATTTTCCACGTGTCACCGGTGGGCCCGGTGGGGAGTATCGTGACGTAGTTGGTATCATCATAGACAAACAACACAATATAATAATGCACAGCGGAAGCAAAGATAGATTCATTTCAACTTTAAATAAAAATGTAATATTAAGTATCACTAGTAGTTGGAAACGGATCCACAGGCGGATCAAAAACAAATAAGATATTGTTCAACAGCTTATTGTCGTCCAAGCTTGCGAGACTTATTGTGGACGCTCTAGAAGACAGCCAGCCTATTACGTGTAGTACCTGCACTTAACCTTTTGGAAAATACGTCAGTTTACACTGGTAAATACAATTTAACTGACTCATTTTAAAAATTTGAAAATTGATTTAAATGCACAAGGCACAAAATATTTTTTTTTTATTAACTTGGGTCAATTATTTAATATAATAATCACGTGAACGAATTACATGTTACTTGCGTTCAGTGGCCCGGATCTAGTCCGGGCTAAAGATCAATGGACCCACCACATTAAAGAGTTATACACGGAAAGGTGTACGCCTACACCCCGTGCTCAGGTCGTGGCCATCTCGTAGGATGATGCCAAGGATATCCGGGACATGGTCAATTAACCCCCCAAAGGCCTTAAGTGAACAAGACTGTTTAAACGAGCTGATTAAATTATTCAACTATCCACGCAACGGTGGAGGATTTAATGCTCGATCAAGCGGTATTCTATATACCGTAACCCAAGCCCGTATAGGGAAAATAAGTCAAAATGTATTTACCTGAGCTAAATATAAATTCAAACCCAGCCGTATATCAATCAGCAAGTACAGATAGCTTTTACTGGGCTCCTAAATCTGGAACGAAGGTTTATAATAACCTATTAGATTTCTAACGGGTCTTTATTTAAGCTTAAGCTTAGCCCGGTTAGTTTAAAAAAAAAGAGGATACGGTTCAAACGCACGATTAAGCGAAGACCGGATAGAATGTGATTTAGACCCGACAAGTTTGAATACTTGTATAATATGGGTATACTAAATACATTCTGGATTCTGAGACAAAAACGATAATGTTTGACCCGTCTCGGTCAATTTATGCAAACTAGTTACATAAACCGAACCGAGCGCTAAAAGGGCGTTACGGGTAACCAAAAGAGTCATATGCAAGTTCCCTGAGATAATATGCTTTAAATATGATATAATATCAGCAAGTTATGTTCCATTATGCCCCGAATGAATTTTAAACTCAATTTATGCCTTATAAGGGCATTTTGGTCATTTAAAAGATTATAAAAGGGTTAAATTGGAAATCTGAGTTTCGGGTCTGAATCATACAGTAAATATACTTAATTTGTCTTATTATAACAGTAGGGTATGACCCATATACAAAACTTATCATTTAAAATCAAACTATGCACCGTAGGGGTATTTTAGTAATTTCACAAGGGCTAAAAATGTCAAAACTGGAAATCTGAGTTCAAAAACTTATACTTACTGTTATTATATGAAAATATGCTAAATACATCAGTAGGTATGAATCTTATGTGTTTAATATGAGTATAACGCTTACTATGCGTTAAAAACGCTTAAAAATGCGATTTAGAGCCGTTTCCGGGTTTTTAAAAGGAAGCTGAGATTTTTATATTTCCAGAATGCTCAAAATAATCTATTTAACAAATAAAATCAGTAGAAAAAGGTTTGGGGTCAAAAGAATTTATAAAACTCATTTTATGGCTTAAAAGGTCAAAACCGGCATTAACCGAATCAACTTAGCGACCTATGAAACGATCAGCCAAAAATTAAATAAAACTCATAAAAAATCCCAAAATATTATATAACATCAGTGGGTAAAATGTTTTATACCAAAAAGTGGCCTTAAATAGGTTATACGCTAAAAGCGCCGTTTATGTACATAAAGATATAGTTTTACGATATCGGCCATAACTCAAAATCTGGACCACCAACTGATCTCAAATTTTCGGTGCAAGTTTATAAATTAGTAATAAAGATTTCTACTCTTTCACTTTTCCAAAAATCACGTTTTATATCAAAAAGGGCAAAATAGTCAACTTTAAGCATAACTCGGAAACATGCATACGAATCGGTTAAGCATAGACTCAAGTTATAAAAATTCCAGAGAGTCATACATAAATAAAAATGGTCAAAAATAAACTCTAATACAGATCTCAAACATGCATGCACGGATCCGAATCGAGAGTCAACGAAAAAGTCGTTTTATAAGACTTTCGGTTCCAATCCGGGTTTATACCAAAGATTGTCGAGTTGATCATGGTAAAACATATTCTTACATTCATTATAAAGCTATTTTTGATGATCAAACTGATTGCATGTCATCTACATTACCATTTATGCTATATTTCACAAAAACAATTTCTGTTGACTTTTTAAGAACAACTTTGACTCGACAAATAGCATGCTTAGAGTGGGAATCAGAGAATACCCTTTTGAGGGTTTGTTTCCCACATAAATACCAACTTATAAGTGGTTTCAATTTGAGAAATGACAGAGCCAAATTCGTTTAATCGAAAAGTCAAACTATATGAACAACGGTTTGACTTTTAACTAATAATCTATGCTAGAACGGATTAGAGGATGATATGAATGCTTACAAAGGTCCTAATGAAGCCTAGAAAGCACTTGGAGGCTGCCTTGTCGATCAGATTGCTCCTGGAGAAGCCTTGTGAAATTTTGATAGTTGCTATGTTCTTGTTTCTCTAATTCAAGTGCCCAAAATGTGAGCTTTGATCTGAATTATAAAGGAAATCAGATGTTGTGAGGAGTCTACATGTGTCTATACTTGCATGTCCATCCATTGGTGCATAAGGGAGGTGATATTAGCTGTCAAACACTCAAAATTTCGGACTTAACAGCAGCTGATCGCGAATTCTGCACCTGGGGCTGCCAAACTTTGATTAAAAATGGCAGCTTTGGTCCCTGTCTTTGCACGCGAGGTTTCGGCTATTTATTTTGACTCGTAAACCCCCAAACTTGGTTTTTAAGAACCTTGGGACATTTACCAACATGGTAATGTCCTCGGATAACTTTGCGCTCACCCGAAAAGCCATGAAATTCGACGTTGACGCTTTTAGCCCCTCAAGTACGGTTTTGGCCATAACTTTCTCATACGATAACGAAACTTCATGAAATTTTTACCACATATTCTAGTGAGTATATTCTAGCATTACAAAGCTTCGGGGCTGCCAAAAGTTCACTCAGAGGTATAAATTCAACATGTTGACACTTTTAGTCCCTATAGTTTGTAATTCCTCACTTTCGTGCATTTTCCGCTTCGTATGATCCATGATTTACCCGTTTAAGATTATAAACATCATGTAGGGTTATTGTAGGGCTTATTTATCAATCGTTGACACTTTGAACCCTTGAATTTACATAGTTTCACCGTTTGTCAACTTTAGTCCCTCTAAAGTATGTTTTTACATATTCAAGGCCCATGACACGTGTCAATACATTATTGGACGTAAATTTCCGAGGTGTTACATCCACTAGGGCACGAGCTGACTTTGGACCAACTCCTACAATGGGAACAAGCTCTGTCTGTACTCCCCTTGGCACGAAGTGCTGTTATGAGTACTCCTTTGGGAGTTAGTTGCCCAGTTGCACCTGGAAGCATTCAAGGCTTCAACCTTATGCCCCAGTTGATGGCCAGCTTCCCGTGGCAACACTTTGTTAATCAATTGTTGGCCACTCAAGGGAATAACAACAACAGCAACAACATGGGTGCAAGGGTTGAGGAAGATTTGGCCAAGCTTTACAAGCCGAGTAATCTCTCATGCTTCTCACAGCAAATAGCCGATTATGACTTTCAAACGAAGATCAAGATGCCATCCCATATCAAGACGTATGATGGGACTGAGGATCCGGAAGATCACCTTCAGATCTTCACTGGTGCCGCCAGAATCGAGAAATGGTCAAATGCTGAAAGCTGCCTTATGTTTATGCAAACTCTCGTTGGCTCAACCCGGATATGGTTCAACGATTTGCCTGCCAGAAGCGTTCGAAGCTTCGATGACCTAAGTAAAGGGTTTTGGTCAATTTCTCGCAGCAAAGGCGATACGTCAAAGATGCTACAGTAATCTTTCAGATAAAGCAAAGGGATGACGAAAGCCTTCGAGAGTTCATTGAAAGGTACAAGAAGGAAGGTCTTACATATGTAGGGGCAGACGAAAAAATGAGAATGGCTGGTTTTATGTACGCCATTACATCCAAATATCTCACAAGAGATTTCAACAAATCCTTGCCTAAGACCTTGGAAGAAGCTCTCGAAAGGGCTGAAGCCCACATCTGGGGAGAGGAGGCCGTAGACATTAAAGAGCAAAGAAAAAGGGGATCAAGCTGGCGAGGCAACAGTCCAGCTAGGAAAAGGGGAAACTTCCATTCCTATGACAGACGCCAAAAGGGTTCAGATCAGCGAAGGCCTGAAGGCCGAAATCCTTCCAGCAGGGAAAAAGGGATAAGCTTCACACCCCTCACCAAGACCCCTCAAGAGATTCTTGCCACAAAAGAAGTAAAGCAAACCTTTAGGCCTCCAAGACCGCCCAAAAGCAAGAGAAATGATAATTCCACCCAATTTTGTGAATTTCATGAAGAAAATGGCCACCACACTAATGACTGCTTCCAGCTTAAAAAGAGGATTGAAGAAGCCGTTAAGTCCAGGGAACTCGCTCACTTGGTCAAGGGGGTGAGGGACAAGATGGCCTAAGGAAAGGGCAAGGAAGTTAACATGGTGGATTTTGATGGAAAGGTTTCTCACAAACGACAGAGGTTGGAAGCTTAGGAGCTTCAGTGTGTTTATTTCCCTCCAACGGAAAAGAACCCACTTGCAAACCCTCTTGTGTTTGAAGCAACCGTGGCACACTACAAACAAACAAGGCATACATAGACACTGGAGCAGCCACTGAAATCATATTCGAAAAGTTCTTCAACCATTTGAGCAATGAGGAACGCTCGAAGCTTCAACCCTCTGGAACCTCCATAAAAGGGATTGCAGACATACCCCTCAAGCCTTTAGGGCAACCGACCCTTGATGTCCGTGTCAGCGAAGGGAAGATGGGAAGAGTTCAACCTCTCAGTTTTGTGGTCATCAACATACCTTCAAATTATGATGTGATCATTGGAAGGCCGGGGCAGTGTGCATTTTACATGGCTGTGTCTGTTGGCCATGGCACAAGAAAGACTTCAAATGGACTGATGAGACTGAGGAAGCCTTCAACCAGATGAAGAAACACCTAGCTTCTCTACCTGACGTTGCAGCCCCGGAAACGGGAGAATTGATCTCGGTGTACCTTTCAATTGCTGAAGAAGCAATAAGTGCGGTCCTCACCATTGAACGAGACAAAGTTCAGGTACCCATTTATTTCTTCAGCAAAACTCTAAAATTGGCAGAAATCAAATATCCTCCCTTGGAAAAACTTGCCTTAGCCCTAGTCCAAACTCCTAGAAGGCTTCGAAGGTATTTCCAAGCACACCCTATACAAGTGGTCACCGATCAACCAATAAAAAGTGTGCTTGAAAAACCAGAGAATTCAGGACGATTATCCAAGTGGGCTGTTGAACTCGGTGAACATAACATCACCTATGTTCCCAGAAAAGCCATCAAAGCCCAGGTCTTGGCTGATTTCATTGTAGAAGTCCTAAAACAAACAACTACTGAAGTAAACACAACTTCCACTAAACCTTCAGACCTTGAAGCCTGAAATCTTTTTACCGAGGGGGCTTCAAGCATTGAATGGTCAGGGGCTGGGCTCATTCTGATCAACCCAAAAGGGTTAGAATTCACATATGCTCTTTGCTTTGATTTTCAGACCACCAACAACGAAGCTGAATACGAAGCGTTGATAGCCGGCTTAAGGTTGGCTAAAGAAATGAAGGTCCAAAAGCTTGAAGTGTTCACAGACTCGTTGCTAGTGTCAAGCCAAGTGAATGACAGCTACATTGCAAAGGAGCGCAACATGAAGAGGTACAAAGAAAAGTCCAAAGAATTGATAAATACCTTCCAAACATGTACCATCAAGCAAATTCCCAGGTCTCAAAACAAGAAAACGGATGCCTTGAGTAAACTCGCATCTCTCACTTTTGCCCACCTTACCAAAAAGGTATTGGTAGAAGTGTTAAAAGCTCCATCAATTGATGAGTTGGAAGTTCAAGACGTGATCACCGAAGAAGATCCAAATTGGATGACTTCAATCAAGAAATTCCTTAAAAATGGTGAATTACTTGTTGATCAAACAGAGGCTGAAAGGGTTAAGATCAAGGCAAGACAGTACGTGTTGCAAGGTGAAATCCTCTACAAGAAGGGTTACCTTGCACCCTTGCTAAGATGTGTTGGTCCCGAGCAAAGCCAGTATTTGGTCAAAGAGGTTCACGAAGGTATATGCAGAGCTCATTTTGGAGCTAGATCGGTGGTTTCTAAACTAATGAACCTTGGGTATTTTTGGCCCTCCATGCACAGAGATACCGCTGAGCAATTAAGGAAGTGTGATTTCTGCTAAATTCATGCACCAGTCCCGAAGAGTCCCAAGCATGATCTTGTCCCAATAACCTCAGCATGGCCATTTTATAAATGGGGGATGGACATTGTTGGTCCATTCCCACCAGCCAAAGGTGGAGTAAAATTCTTGTTGGTGGCCATAGATTATTTTACCAAGTGGCCTGAGGTTAAACCACTTGCAAAAATCATTGGCAAACAGGTCATTGATTTCGTCTAGGAAAACATTATTTGTCGTTATGGATTACCGGGAGTGCTTGTCACCGACAATGGAAAGCAATTTGCCTAGAAGCCTTTCAGCGTTTGGTGCAAAGAATTCAGAATCGCCCAGGTTTTCAGCTCAGTGGCATATCCACAGTCAAACAGTCAAGTTGAGAGGATGAATCGAAGCATAGTTGAAGGAATCAAAGCCAGATTAGGAAGGTATGAAAGCAATTGGCTTGAAGAATTGCCAAGTATTTTATGGGCCATAAGAACAACTGAAAAAACAAGCCACAAAAGAACACCCTATAGCTTGGTATTTGGATCTGAAGCCGTGATTCCAGCTGAAGTAGGAGTTGTAACACAACGAACTGTTAACATGGATCCCGAAGGAAATAAAAATTAGACCATGTTGAACTTACAACTCCTAGAGGAAACACGAGACCAATCGGCAATTCAAGAA
The DNA here is from genome assembly GCA_030545235.1 of Helianthus tuberosus. Taxonomy (NCBI): domain Eukaryota; kingdom Viridiplantae; phylum Streptophyta; class Magnoliopsida; order Asterales; family Asteraceae; genus Helianthus; species Helianthus tuberosus. Next base: position 5,739,999 of record CM060419.1, read on the forward strand.
GCCAAGTACAAACAAAGGATGGAAGCTTACTACAACAAAAGAGTCAAGAATGAACGTTTCAAGCCAGGAGACCTGGTGCTTAGAAACAATGAAGCTAGTAAAAAAGAGAGCCAAGGAAAGCTCGGCCCAAAATGGGAAGGCCCGTATACCATCCTTGAAGCACATAAGGGTGGATCTTACAAGCTAGCAGACTTAGAGGGTAAAAAGCTTCCAAGACACTGGAATGGAAAAACCTTGAAGAGGTTCCATGTCTAATCAAGAAAGATTGGTTTGTATTTCACAAGTTGTATCTCAAGAGTTGCACTATGAACACCTTTTGTAAAAACAATATCTCTTGAATGAATGAAGTTGTTTTATCAAATTTGTCTTTCTATCCTAAAATCAGGTTGAGAACCTAGCAAAAAACTCCATGGCAAGGGCCATGTAAGGGGATGAGCTCCCAGGCCATATCCCTCAATAGGTTCAAGGGTTGAATGGACCTATATAAGGGGTGAGTTCCTAAATCAATACAACTCCATGAGACTCATTATTGAAAACAAAGTTGTCTCATAGACAGGTTTGAACAACCTATACCAAATGTTTCTTAAGCCTTAGAAAAATAATCAACAAACAGGCTTACGAAATCGAATGCAAATAAGAAAAATAATGAATAGGATAGGTGTTATGTCTTCTTGTTAAAAATACCAAGGCTACGTGACTGCAGCACTGAACCCTTAAAGGTATAAAAAACATGAAGGCAACACAAACCCAACAAAGACAAAGCTACAAGGAAATAAATAACCTAAGGAACAATACAACAACATGAACAAAAAAGTTACAAAACTCAAAGATACAAACCAAGTCATGAAACTAAAGCCAAGTCATGAAACTAAGAAGCCTTGAAGGCTTCAAGCTACATACGTGACAACCAGAAGCCTCAAAGGCTTCAACCTACACACAGGATAACAAGAAGGCTTGAAGGCTTGAAGCCAACCAAGCTGCCTTAACAAAATAGGCACAAGCATAAAAAACATAACACACGGCAAATAGTTAAACTTAGTAGCATAATAAAGGAAGCCTTAAAGACTTCCAAGCATCTAAACAAAGTTAAAACAAGCCCTAACGACTTGTAAGCTTAGAAATTGTTCAAACAGCCATACAGGCCTAACCACAACCACATAACAAGAACCTTAAGGGTTCCTGTGAAACCTAAAATTGTTTAAGTTAGCATTACAAACCACAAATTGTTTTTAAGGGTGCTAAGAAAGCTACGAATGTCCATCAAGCATCAGTAGGAGGCTTGGAAGCCCCGGAACCATCACTCTTAACCTTCTTTGCTTTCTTTGACTTCTTAGCTTTCAAGCCACCATCACCACCTACCGCTGAAGCTTCCAAGCTTGCATCCTTTGAAGCAGCAGGTCCTCCTGAAAACGTATCATCACTATCTACCGAATAAGATCGCTTTCTTGAAAGGGAACCGATGACTTCAGCACATACTTTTTCATTAAGGCCATCCGGTTTTAGCTCCTGCAAGACAGTGATGTGTGCAAAATACAACATATAAATTTCATCAATTGTGGCATAAAACTAACCTTTTTTTAGTACTAATGTTGGAAAAAGTGTGCTTTTGTCTTCCTTTTGTATTTTCAGGATTAAATGAGCTTAAATTAACAAAAGAAGCAAAAAGACATCAAAATCTAACATAAATACAAGAAATGGAACAAACGTGACATGCCCGACCCCACGACAGCATCTTCCCAAGCAAAACAAGAAGACAGAAGACTGAACACGCCCCGTGCTCAGCAAGCACGAGGGCATGCCCAAGTGTCAGCAGAAAAGACAAAGTTGTAGAAGCTTCTATTGCCCACCACGGGGCCGTGCTCAGCGAACACGGGCCGTGGTCAACTATAAGATTCGCATAATCCAGGCAAATCTTCATAGTACAAAGATTCTTCTGCACACGGGGTCGTGCTCAGCGGACACGGGGGCGTGGTCAACTAATAAGACAAGCTGCATTAAATGAAGAAAGAGAAGGATGTGGACACGGGGCCGTGCCCACTGGACACGGGGCCGTGCCCGAGCTTCTGTTCAGCCTATAAATAAGAATGCTTGGCTCAAGCTCAAACCATCCCTTGGCACACCACCTCTCTCACACTTCACCCACCACCCACCACCACCATAACACCATCATCCACCACCATCATCCATTGTCCATCATAGAGTGTGTGAGTCGTCTCGGGATCCAAGATTGATCGTAAGAGTTCTTGACAATCAAGGCCATGTTTGCCTAAGTCTCTTACATCACTTGGTGAAGACAAGTGTCTAGTGTAATACTTTTTATTTCTAATATTTTCGCACTTTTTATTTGGTTTTGTATTAATGACTTTAATAACTAGTTTCTTATGTTGAAGGTGATTCTTCCTTATCGTTTGTCCGTGGTGTCTTGACATTATTTTACTGTCTATATAAAATAAAAGATTTTCACCATTCATATCTCCACGGTCTATATGGAGGTATGTTGGCTACCTGGTCGTGGGTTAAGGGAACGGTTTGGTAAGAGTCTTGCCATTGTTCCGCGTTTGGATGGCGGAGGTCCAAACTCTTTGATCCCCTCATAAGTTAACTACTATTAATATTATAACCCGGCTATTTAGGACTGTATCCCTGCTGACTCAGACTACTTAGTCGAGGGTAACGTCACCTCCAAAAAAGGGGCCTACCATAATTTGCATTAATAACTTAATTAATTATCTTTCAATAATCCGACCCTTTAGGATTGTATCCTTGCTGACTCAAACTACTGGGTTGAGGGTAACGTCACCTTCAAAAGAGGGGCCTACTACAATAACTAAGATAATCTCTTAAAATAGTGCAAAAGTGCGGAAATAATCAAAGGTTACACTATACACGAGTCGGAACCAAGTGGTTCATCTTGTCTATCTGTTTTTCTTTTATTTTTATTTTTCAGCATTTTAGTTAGTTTTTATTTTTCTTAGCTTAAAACATTTTTCTAAACTTTTTGATTTGATTAGACGTTGAGGATAAACCGGTACTAAAAGCTCTTGTGTCCTTGGACGACCTCGGTATCTTACCAACACTATACTACGCTCACGATGGGTGCACTTGCCCATATGTGTGTTTAGTGTTAGTAAATATCGTGTTTTATAAATTTAAAACTTGACTAAAAAAGTGTTAAAGGGGCTTAAAATATACACCTAATATATATAACACTTCACACGCATCAAGTTTTTGGCGCCGTTGCCGGGGACACAAAGATTTTAAGAAAGTTAGGAATCAACGGCCTAATCTTTTTTCTTATTTTTCATTTTTTTTAGGATTTTTCTTAGTTTTTTCTGTTTCTGCAGAGCTCAGCACGGGCCGTGCCTGGTCGGACACGGGCCGTGCCCAGCACTATCACTGGAAGTTTTTATTTTCCGAGTTACAGAGAGCTGAGCACGGGGCCGTGTCGGTGCAACACGGGGCCGTGTCCAACTCCCAGTAACAGGGATCCGGAGAACAATTACTGTATATTTTACCACGGGCCGTGTTCACTGAGCACGGGGCCGTGGTGAACCTTCTGACCAACATTCTTTTCTGTTTTTATCACAGGTCTTGGAACCTTGGCGCCACATTTGAACTTCCTACGTAGTGCATGAGCTCTAGTTCTAGTAGAGACATAAAAGAACCTCTAGAAGAACCCGAACGCTTTCTCAGAAAAAGACTTAAAGCTAAAAATCAAGAGAAAGTTTCGGGGGACCCACTTCCAATGGCAGACCAACGTACCCTCATGGATTACCTACGGCCCACCGTAGGTAATCTCGGCGCCGCTATCAATGCACCGAATGCCGAAGCCAATAACTTCGAACTTCGACCACATTTGATACAAATGCTTCAAAACTCCGCAACCTTCCATGGGCTTGCGGACGAGGATCCCCATCTACATATTACTAATTTCTTAGAAATATGTGATACCTTTTGGATCAATGGAGCATCAAATGACGCCATCCGCCTTCGAATGTTTCCATTTTCACTAATAGACCGAGCTAAGGCTTGGCTTAACACCCTCCCAGTTGGCTCGGTAAACACCTGGGATGAACTTGCCCAAAAGTTTCTATATAAGTATTTCCCTCCTGCTAAAACAGCTAAATTAATGACTGAAATTAATACATATTCACAAGAGGATGGGGAATCCTTATATGAAACTTGGGAAAGGTTCAAGGAGCTACTAAGAAAGTGTCCTCATCACGGTCTTGCAGTATGGCAACAAGTATCCACTTTCTACAATGGGTTGTTGCCACACATAAGACAAACACTTGATTCTAGCTCCGGGGGACTTTTAGGTAATCGTCGCCCAAATAAAATATATAATCAAATTGAGGAAATTGCTCAAACCAATTTTCAATGGCACACTCCCCGAGGTAATAAATCTATTGCCCCCGGCGCCCATAAGGTTGATGAAAGCACTTCTTTACAAGCCCAAATCGAGGCCCTCTCTTCAAAAATCAAAAAGCTAGAAATGACAAAAACGGCCTCGGTTATGGCTTGTGAAGGATGTGGTGGGCCACATGAAAATTGGAGTTGTATGAAAGAAGTAGATGACCAAACGGAAATGGTAAACAACATTGATAATAGACCTAGGCCGTCGGGTCCACCAACGGGTACCTACAACCAAGGATGGCGTAACCACCCTAATCTTGGTTGGAGAGATCCCGGCAATAGTAGTAACCAACAAAACCAACGAACTAACTTTCAACAACCACAAAATTTTTCTCAACAACAAGGTGGAAGAGAAAGGCTTGAAGATACTGTATCTCGCCTCATCTCCGACACCGAAAAGAAAAACTCGGATCGATTTCAACAATTGGAATCGAATTTTAGAAATCAACAAGCTAGCATTCAAAACATTGAAAAACAATTGAATCAAATAGCTCAAAATTTCTCCGAGAGACCACAAGGCGCGTTACCTAGCAATACCGAAACCAACCCAAAAGCACAAGTACATCTCATCACATTGAGAAATCGAACCGTGGGTCCCGAGGAGGCTCCATTACCGCCAGAGGAAAGAAGCCAGTCTAGCCAAACCACGACTCCACCCGCACCCCAACCAGAAAAGGCTTCTTTACCAAATCAAGAGCCCACCAAGACTCCTCCAATTCCGTACCCCGGTAGGTTAAATCGTCAAAAGACCGATGAGCAACTCGCAAAGTTCGAAAATTTACTAAAACAATTGCATGTTAATATTCCTTTTATTGAGGTCTTAACCCAAATGCCTAAATATGCAAAATTCATGAGGGATTTCCTCACTCACAAAAGGAAAATTGAATCAATGCAATTAGTTAACTTAGGCGAAGAATGCTCCGCCTTAGTACTCAACAAACTCCCACAAAAGAAAATTGATCCCGGAAGCTTCACAATTCCTTGCTCGATCGGGGAATCCCCCGTTCGTAATGCATTAGCCGATCTTGGGGCTAGCATTAACCTCATGCCCACATCAATGTTCAAACGACTCGGCCTAGGAACAACAAGCCCTACAAAGATGAGCATATTAAACTCGCCGACAGATCCGTCAAATTTCCACAAGGTGTCGCTGAAAATTTATTGGTCAAGGTTGAAAACTTCGTTTTCCCAACCGACTTTGTCATCCTAGACATGGAGGAAGACACCGATGTCCCTCTCATCCTCGGGAGGCCATTTCTAGCCACCGCCCAAGCAGTGGTGGATATGAATGACGGGACGTTAACATTGAAGTTTGGGGACAAGGAAGTGAAGTTTGAATGTGGAAAGAGAGTAGAGGACGAAGACCCGGTCAACTACATGAAGGTCATAGACTCAAGCTTGGATGACGCTCTCCGACGGTGTAACATGGGATGCAATACATCCCACTTGGGTAACATATGACCAGGCTTTGGGTCTAGCCAAGGACCCTTATAAACGTGGCGCACCACGGAGGCATTCCGCGGAACTATCCATAGTTTAGTTTAGATTAATTTTCATGTTTTCTAGTTAGTTTTAATTTTCAGGAATAAAACACACTTGATGGCAAAGGATACAAGGGAAGCTTGAACCAGTACCCCATGCAGGAAAACAGGACCATCCGACAAAATTCTTCGTTAACAGTAAGCTCGGCACGGGCCGTGTCCGCCCAACACGGCCCCGTGCTGCACAGTCTGCAGAAAAGACCCAGTTCAGGTAACTGGACACGGGCCGTGTTCACCCAACACGCCCCCGTGTCCAGGCTTCTGTTTCTCTTGATTTAATTCTGTTACTGGCACTTGAGCACGGGGCTGTGCCCGGACAACACGGGGCCGTGTCCAGTACCCAATAACACAAAAATTTTTGCTTTTTACATTTTTTTACACATTCAATCAACCTAAAAATTTATTTTTGGGACACATAGAGGACAATGTGTAATTTAAGTGTGGGGGGATGCTAAAACCTTGAAGCTTGCAAGTCCTAAATACAAGCCTTACACAAAACTCTATTGGAACCGCTAATCACCCCAAATTTTTTCAAAAATTTTCATTTTTTTTTTTTACTTGTCTAGGTTTAACTTGGGAATTTCAAGTTCTAAAAAGGTTATATTTTTACGAATTTACAACCGATATCGTCGTGATAAAAAGAACCAACATAAGAAAATTATGAAAATGCATGACAAGCTTAGTTAAAATTTGATTATATATACTTGATCACATAAAAACCCATTCCCACAAAAGTGAGTTTTGAGCCTTTATTGAGCATACAATTACATATCATTAGACTAAATGCTCATTTTTCGTTTCTTGTGTGAATAGCCGCTTGGTTCTTACGACTCTAGAACTTGCCATGACGATACATTCCCGGTCCTTACCAACTTAAACCCGAGTAAGTAAATGATGGAGGCATTAGGACTAACAATTTTTATTTCTACACCATTATTTTTTCTTTTTTTTTACCACCTACCCAAAATCCCCCTAGTTAGCCCCTTTGAGCCTAAACCTTTTCATTTCATAACCCAAACCAAACACCCTTTTTACCCACCAAAACCTTTTTCATTTTAACCCTTTGTTTTAGTAACTAGCTCGGTTTTTCGTATGACTTTTCAAAAAAATAAAATAAATAAATAAATAAATAAATTTTGTGTTGATGATGAAGCAAAAGAAAATAAACAAACAAGTTCATCAAAAATAACTTTGTTTGAATAATAGCTTCATCAAAATAAAAATTACAAAAATAAAAAGTCTTACGAAAACCGACGCTTGTTACGCTTTTCGCCCTTTTTATACTAACCACTAACCCAACCACCTACCTTTAACCCAAGCCTAACCCTTCACCCAAAAGTCCTCTTGATATTTACAAAGGTATATAAGTTAAAAAGGAGGAGGATTGATTGCTTGGCAAGCCTATGGTAGGAGTAAGTTCCATGCCGCTCTCGAGAGATCCACAAAAATACATTTTCGGCCGAGTGTTGAGTGATCCCCGTGAGGTATGTGAACTTGTATATAAATAGAATTTTAAAGAGGCATGTTATGCCCTAATAAGTAATTTCTCTTATGAAAAGTTTTAAATAAATCATGACGAATAGGATTGTAAATAAATAAAAAATAAAACTAAATAAAGAATCTTGGAAATCCTGACACTCTATGACAAGCCCAAAAACCTTCTTCTCTACCCATTCCATTTGGGAGTGTAAAGCCACATTATAAAGAGTTTTGCTTGGGGACAAGCAAAGATTCAAGTGTGGGGGTATTTGATGTGTGCAAAATACAACATATAAATTTCATCAATTGTGGCATAAAACTAACCTTTTTTAGTACTAATGTTAGAAAAAGTGTGCTTTTGTCTTCCTTTTGTATTTTCAGGATTAAATGAGCTCAAATTAACAAAAGAAGCAAAAAGACATCAAAATCTAACATAAATACAAGAAAAGGAACAAACGTGACATGCTCGACCCCACGACAGTATCTTCCCAAGCAAAACAAGAAGACAGAAGACTGAACACGCCCCGTGCTCAGCCAGCACGGGGGCGTGCCCAAGTGTCAGCAGAAAAGACAAAGTTGTAGAAGCTTCTATTGCCCACCACGGGGCCGTGCTCAGCGAACACGGGCCGTGGTCAACTATAAGATTCGCACAATCCAGGCAAATCTTCATAGTACAAAGATTCTTCTGCACACGGGGTCGTGCTCAGCGGACACGGGGGCGTGGTCAGCTAATAAGACAAGCTGCATTAAATGAAGAAAGAGAAGGATGTGGACACGGGGCCGTGCCCATTGGACACGGGGCCGTGCCCGAGCTTCTGTTCAGCCTATAAATGAGTGCTTGGCTCAAGCTCAAACCATCCCTTGGCACACCACCTCTCTCACACTTCACCCACCACCCACCACCACCATAACACCATCATCCACCACCATCATCCATTGTCCATCATAGAGTGTGTGAGTCGTCTCGGGATCCAAGATTGATCGTAAGAGTTCTTGACAATCAAGGCCATGTTTGCCTAAGTCTCTTACATCACTTGGTGAAGACAAGTGTCTAGTGTAATACTTTTTATTTCTAATCTTTTCGCACCTTTTATTTGGTTTTGTATTAATGACTTTAATAACTAGTTTCTTATGTTGAAGGTGATTCTTCCTTATCGTTTGTCCGTGGTGTCTTGACATTATTTTACTTTCTATATAAAATAAAAGATTTTCACCATTCATATCTCCACGGTCTATATGGAGGTATGTTGGCTACCTGGTCGGGGGTTAAGGGAACGGTTTGGTAAGAGTCTTGCTATTGTTCAGCGTTTAGAGGTCCTGCAATGGACCTGGGTCAAATTTAGTAGGATCTCCTTCAATACTTAACGGTATTGGATGGCGGGGGTCCAAACTCTTTGATCCCCTCATAAGTTAACTACTATTAATACTATAACCCGGCTATTTAGGACTGTATCCCTGCTGACTCAGACTACTTAGTCGAAGGTAACGTCACCTCCAAAAGAGGGGCCTACCATAATTTGCATTAATAACTTAATTAATTATCTTTCAATAATCCGACCCTTTAGGATTGTATCCTTGCTGACTCAAACTACTGGGTTGAGTGTAACGTCACCTTCAAAAGAGGGGCCTACTACAATAACTAAGATAATCTCTTAAAATAGTGCAAAAGTGCGGAAATAATCAAAGGTTACACTATACACGAGTCGGAACCAAGTGATTCATCTTGTCTATCTGTTTTTCTTTTATTTTTATTTTTCAGCATTTTAGTTAGTTTTTATTTTTCTTAGCTTAAAACATTTTTCTAAACTTTTTGATTTGATTAGACGTTGAGGATAAACCGGTACTAAAAGCTCTTGTGTCCTTGGACGACCTCGGTATCTTACCAACACTATACTACGCTCACGATGGGTGCACTTGCCCATATGTGTGTTTAGTGTTAGTAAATATCGTGTTTTATAAATTTAAAACTTGACTAAAAAAGTGTTAAAGGGGCTTAAAATATACACCTATTATATATAACACTTCACACGCATCAACAGTAAGAGGCTTACCAAAACAAGTAGAAACCTGATTAACATACGGGTAGGTTAGCCTCTCCATCTGTTCAACGGAACCCTTGAAGACCTCAGAAGCTTCAGGACGATATAAGAGAGACTTTTCTAAAGAATGGCCAGACTCATGAAGCTTGTAACCGGTAATGAGACCTTGATGTTTCCCCAAGTTGAGCAATTTAGTATAAACTTCACCAAGAGCGGAATTGAACTCCTTGGAGTGAAGAAGGTAAGTAACAACTTGCTGAAAACCTTGCTCAATTAACCATTGGTTATCACTGGTGGTTTGAGCAACCAAAGCCTTCAGGCCTTCCTTCTCTTCATCAAAGGCTCTCTGTTGAACAGACAAAGCCTCCCTATCAGCCTTGAGCTTCAACCGATCGGCTTCGAAGCTTTTCTTAAGGTAACTTATCTCAATTTCATGCCTTCTAGTCAATTCACCAACCTTTTTGACCCAGGCCTCTTCCTTATCAGCAAACCCACCAATCTCTTTCTTCATTGCAACTATTGAAGATTTCATTTTCTCCTTCTTTTTAGAAAATTCCTCATACTCATGCATCCTCTTACGAAAACGTGCAACTCCTTGAGGAAGCATGGCAGCAAGGTTGCAAGTACTTAAAATCATGCGAGACAACATCATGTCATCATCCATCTCAGCAATGGTACTATGAACCGAAGGAGGAGCAATATGGCTCAACACATCCTCGCAAACAGCAGCATCCTTAAAACTATAATCTAGCTTCACAGACCTACCAGGCACATGGACCTCATCATTCAACCCTTCAACGTCCCTGCTCGAGGAACCATGAACAGGAGTAGCCATAACCTTCTTGGCTGGAGTCTTCTTCTTGCCATGAACAACCAATTTCTTTTCCTTCTCAACATCCGCATCAACACCTTGATCTTCAGAAACCTCAATATCATCACTCAATTCCACTGGTTCAGAAGAAGTGGATTGAGGAGCACCCTTCAACAAACGGCGAGTAGATCGACTGGTTGAAGCCTTGGGAGCAGCAGGCTTAGAAAAACCCTTAACATTGGAGACACTAACATACCCAGCATCCTCAAACCTCTGTTCTATACCCCTAGCAACAGCATCATCCCTTTCAGCGGCTTGGGCATCCGTAAAAACAACGTCAGATGTATCGTCACTCTTGATAAAGTCCAAAGCAGACATAACTGCAAAATGTTACAAAAAAAATAAGTCACCAAACAAAGACATTTCAAAAAGGCAAAAACAAGGAAAAAGCATACCCTGGCAATTCCTCATAAGAACCGGGTCCCGATTGGCCTTTTCCCACAATTTACTAACCCCTAACAGAACTAGCAAATGTTCATGGAAGGGACGAACCCTTGAAGGGCACTCTCGGATGGCTTTGAGAAAAGCATCATTCAAATCGGAGTCGGAAGGCTCCGGTTCATTGAGAACAGCATCCGGGTGCCTCCACACCATTTTGAAGGGGATAATAGAATCAGAGACCCAGAAAAAACGATCCTTCCAAGTACCAAGTGTGGTAACCATGGAAGAGATGAGACAAGTATCAACCTTGGATGTTTCAAAGGTGAACCAATCACCGTTTTTTGCCAAACGAAAAAACCAACGAAAAAGCAACAATGAAGGATCATAACCAAGGGCACGGCATAAAACCTCGAAGTGTAAAACCCTAGCCATACCCTTCGGATGGATTTGGCCAAAGGAAACATGGTAATACTCCAAAACATTCAATACAAATAGCGAAAAAGGATGACAAAGGTTGGAAAACTCAAAATGTCGGCAATACAGAGCAATCGAACCAGGGGGACACTGATCAACAGATTTATCACAAGCCGGTGCAACCGGATTGAACTTAAGGCCAATACCCCAATCAATACAAAAGTTCTCCACTTCTTCTTGAGTGAGGCGTGAAAAACTAACGGAGAGATCCTTCCGTGCACCCATGATCAAAATAAAGAACAAAGTAAAGCAAACAAAGGAAACCGGAACTAACCTGAAAGATGGAAAGGAAATGTGGAGAAAACTTGAAGAGAAAATGAAAAATTGTTGTTTGCCTTGAATAATAAATGAAAATAAAGCCCAAATAGAAGTTATGATTGCACAACAGTCATTAACCTACTCTCTGTAAAAACCGCCGACCTATAAACTGCCACACATCAATCAAATCAGTTGTCAGTTTTTAAAATTCAAAAATTCTCAACTGACTCCAAGCTTTCAAGCCTTTAAGCAATAAAAGCAAATGTGTAAAAGTCAGAAGTCTTTGAGCTCACTCCCAAAAACCTCTGACTTGGGGGGCTGATGACGGGGGTAGCCCAAGACCAAATAAAATGACTTAGACACATTAAAGATTAAAAGGTTCAAAGGTTGAAAATCCAGGAGTTTAGATAAAACAATACGTGAACAGTAGCAAGTCACATCTCTGATTGCTTCACCAAACTCCCCAGCCGCAAAAGTAACACGAGTCCATAGAGCACAGCCTTTTATCCGCAGGTCAAAAGGCTTCAACCCCCAAAAGGGCAAAACCCCCACTGCAAGCATGTTCACTAGTCAAACAGCTTCCTCTTTGAGCAATGGCTTTCCCTATAAATGTGACACTTCATTAAGTGTGAGGGACATTCTAAGATCAGCTCTGATTTCTGGCGAATCCCTGGTCATTGTTCTTGAGTACTTGCTTCATGCAAGTCACTTTCTTTCACATTCAACACACACATTACCTTTGCTCCTACATCCGAAACTGAACACATTTCAGTGGAGGATCTCGAGCAAACAACAAAATCAAACTAGTGAACCTCTCTCCACGTCTTGCAAACGTGGGGGGACCCCACGACCTGCGTTAGGCAAAGTTGAACCCTTCAACCCTTTTGCCTAACCAGCCCAGCTACTATCCTTGGTCTATTATTTGTTGCATCAACAATCATCATCAATCTCAAGTTATTTATCAGCCTTAACTTTATTCGTCGATAGCAAGTATCAACACTAGCAATCAACATAGTTATCTGATCATGTTATACTCATCGAAGCTTTTGCCACATTAACTTCCTCATTTAGCACACCGATTTCCATATCATGTGTAAAGATTGATTTCATTCCTTTCCATTCCATTCGATATTGCAGGCTTCATGTATTTAATTTATAGAAATATCATAATCATCCAGTTTAATTTCTTTATTGTATGTTTATTGGTTCATAAAAATTACAGTTTTAAAATATTTGATATGTAATTCAAGGCACAACTTTGTCATTCCGAAGTTTATAATCAGTCCAAATCAATCTACAACTGTGGCTACAACAAATACAAGACGAAGGATAGTGACTGGGCTGGTTAGGCAAAAGGGTTCAAGGGTTTCGATTAGCCTAATGCGTAGGGTTGGATCACTTCACTATTGATTGCTTTGAATTCTGGATTGAAGGATATTCAATCCAGAATGTTTGTATGCAATTTGATAGTGTTGGAGTGAGTGAAGAATAGAACATTTAAAGAACAAGTTCTAGAGAGAAGGAGTGAGCTTTCTGGAAGTTGGTAACTGAATGACAAGGTGTTGTCATTTATAGGGAAGGAGCCAACTATAAGGAGAAATCATTGACCAGTGATCCAAGGCAGTAGTGAAGGGCTTGCCATTTTTGGTAGGTTGAAGGCTTCAGACCTGCGGATAAAAGGATGTCTCTTCCCACATGCACCTTTTGCGGTTGAGTGGGAGAAATCACACATAAAGTATGATGTGACCTATCACTGTTTTGTGTTTTTTACTGTTCACCACAGCTGGTCGTTTTCGAACCCTTTTACCTTTCAACCATTTAAGCTATATTGCACTTTATGCAGTTTATTAAGCTTGAGTTACCGACGTCATCAACAACAATCCTTTCTTGTGATTTAATTGGTCTTGAACAACATGTACGAACTATTGTCTAAAAGTCACCACAAATGACTAAGTCGTTTGTTAACAATGGTGACCAACTCGCAGTCCAATATCAATTATGTACCTTGTAGAATGATGACACGACAATGAGTCATCATCAATCCATGTTTCGATATTCTAACCCAAATCTTGTTATGTATGACAACCTGTGATCCTAAAAGGACTGTGTAACTTGATTGTTAACAGATTACATCACGGAATTCTCATTTAACCTTATATGTCAAACCTGGCTTACTGACGCAATTTAAATACATCTATACTTGTATTATGAGATATACACACAACGCGTCTAGTTGGCAATTGTTGAATTCTAAGCACCCAAGAGGCATATTACAGGGTTTGTCCTAGTTTTACATAATTTTTGGCACCCGCGAAGCTCTTTATTGGGGCCGGGCCACCAATTTTTCATTCGTAGTGTTAATTTTACTAAAAATTTCTGATCTTTTTTGTAGTGTAAGAGTCGGGCCACCACCGATTTGGATTTTGAGAGTCCGGCCTCCACTGAGTTTTCATTCACTCCGCCACTGATTTTTTGTCCGAACCTTAACTACGGTTTTTAAAGAAACATCGAATAGTGAAATTCATTTTATTAAAATGAAAGCCAAACCGTATTACATATAGCTCGGTCATGAATGATTTAACCATTTTGGATGATTCTGTCGGTTTCAGCTGTTATTTATCGTCAGCCATACATTCTTAAGCCATTAGAAGGAATTCAAAGATTTACACCTTCGTTTTATACTAAGGCGACATGTGGACTTAAGAGCCTCTGAACTAAATATTTGGATTTTTCTAGACGGTTATACTTTACAAAAAACAAAAAAGTAAAAACATTAGTTTAATATATTTAATTTAAATATAATAATAAAAAAGTCCAAAATGAGTAATCGACCCTACTCGTGACACCCACTTGATTGGGTGGATAGTATTGATTAACTAATTATAAAACTATTACAGAATAACATCCATTAAATTGTAAGCTCCGTTAAAATATAATGAACTAGTGTTTAACCCTCTGTGTTGTGGGGCATGAGTTGTAAAACCGTGTAAAGTTGCAAGCAAACGACGACTAAAATCGACAAAAATGTAAAGCAACAACGTTAATTTATACCATCACGTAAACTTAGACTGCGACCTGGCGCAAAATGTAAACAAACTAAATCTATACCGACACGATTGATTATACCACTGGATCATAGATATAGTTTTAAAAGTGATAAATATTAATTATTTAATTAACTAATATTAACTTTTATAAATATAAAAATTATTTGATATTTAAAAGCGATATATACCCATAAAGCCCCACTATCCTTCTGTCCAGTAAAAATAAGGAAAGAAATAACACATTATACTATAACTTAAAAGACAAAGTCGGTGGAAACCCCACCGGCTTTGCCTCCCTCCCCCCTCATACTTTTACGATGTTGTAATTTTTGCCCCTTGACTTTAGTACCTTCAAAGTTTTATAAAATGACAAATTTAGTCCCTAAACTACTACTCCATTTTACAAATAGTTTACTTTTGACACCCCAACTTTGTCTTAGTTTCCTTTTCAGCCCCAACTTTGTTATAGTTTACTTCTTACCCCAAAACTTTATCAAATTTTATCTTTACCCTTTCTTAGCCCTTAAGTTTAGGTATGTAAAGCGATTTCTTCCTAACCCTAATTCTCTCTCTAGCCAGGCGATTTCTTCCTCATGCAACTTTAGCTTTTTCTTCGTGATCTTTTGTATAACAGTCTGTTATTAGAGCTTTGATTCATCAAACATCTAATACGAACTTGTTAGCAATAGTGATCGATTTAAAACTAGGGTTTAATCGCCGCCTGATCCTGTGTTATCGACTGGTTGTATAGTTATATTGGTTTGTCGGTCCTTCTGGTTGGGCAGAAACCTAGATTTACCGGTATACCTATACGATTTTGCTAGAAGCATGGGCTAGGGTTTATGCTAGTTTAGGGTTTATAGTTATTTTGGTTGTCGCTATAGTTCTTCTGGTTTTCTTTTGCTTGGTCTGCTGTTATTTAGTCTTTGAAGAGAGTTGAAATATTCATCATGGATGAACGTAAAAAAGCTCAAGGTAATGTGCATGATAGCCGATTTAAGCCTTCAATATCTTTTCAGGGTACCGCGAGCCGTGTGGTTGATGTTGAAAGAAATACCTTTATGCCGCTTAGAGGTATTGTCCAGCCGTCCCAACCTCAATCAGATCCTCGTATGTTTAACGTTATTGATGAGCTTACAAAAATCACAGTTCCTGTTGACTTGGGAACTAAATCTGATCAAATTTATGAACCCGTGAACATAAAGATCATACTGAGGGAATTCCCAAATTGACAGTTTAGAAGGGGAAACGTAGCAATGGGATGTCATATGCTGAGAAATTATCTACCATCAAACCGACGCAAAATGTAAATTTTCGGTTCTTGGAAAGTTCTAAAGACATGGAAGATGTAGATGTTACAATACCTGTTGCTTCGGTTAAACAGGTTAAGGATAGATTTGCTAATGTCCTGTTTGGGTATTTTTTAGGCAAAAGATTAGCTTTTCCAGTTGTTGAATACTATGTTAGCAATAGGTGGGATGTCACACCCCCATATTTCCACGTGTTACCGGTGGGCCCGGTGGGGAGTATCGTGACGTAGTTGATATCATCATAGTCAAACAACACAATATATAAATGCACAGCGGAAACAAAAGATAAATATATTACAATCCGAATATAAAGTAATATCAAAGTATTACAACGGAAAGTAAAGGATCCACAGGCGGATCTTAAAACATAAACATTGTTCAACAGACTTTAGACGCCTAGAACTTGCAAGATTCCTTATTAACGCCCTGAGCTTCCAGCCAATTACGTTCAGTACCTGTCACTTAACCTTTTTGGAAAATACGTCAGTTTACACTGGTAAATATAAATTCAATCCCAGCCGTATATCAATTCAGCAAGTATAGATAGCTTTTACTGGGCTCCTAATCTGGAACGAAGGTTTTTAATAACCTATTAGAATCCTAACGGGTCTTTAATTAAGCCTTGACTTAGACCGGTTAGTTTTCAAAAGAAAAAATACGGTTCAAACGCATGATAAAGCGAATACCGGATTAGAATGTGGTTTTGACCCGAAAAGCTTGTATGCTTGTTTAATATGGGTAACTTAAACACATTCTGGATTTTGAGACAAAAATGATATGGTTTAACCCTTTTCGGCTAATATATGCAAACTAGTTACATAAGCCGAACGCGAAAAGTGCGTGACGAGTAACCAAATGAATCATATACAGGTTTCCTAAGTTAATATGCCTTAAATATGTTGTGATATCAGTAGGATACCTTCCATTATGCCCAAAACGAGTTTAATCTCAAAATAAGCCCCGTATGGGTATTTTGGTCATTTTAAAGATTATAACAGAGGTTAATTAAAATTCTGAGATTCGGGTCCGAATACATCAGTAGAATAACTTATTTTATTAGGTCATATCAGTTGGTAATAGGCCTTATATGGCAAAATGGTTTTAAACCCAAACTATGCGTCTAATAAGCGTAAAAAGCTATTTTAAGCGATTTCCGGGTTATACAGGAAATCTGAGTTTTCTAAACAGGTTATAAAGTTCAAAATACTTCATTTATTAAATAAAATCAGTAGCAATTGGATTGGTGTCAAAATACTATGTAAAACTCATTTTATACACAAAAAGGGTATAATCGGTATTTACCGAATCAAGGTCATAACCGTAGGTTATGAGCAGGTTAAAAATAATTGAAAATCTTTAAAAATCCCAAAATATTATATTACATCAGTGGGTAAAAGGTTTGGTGTCAAAAATTTGGTTTAGATATGCTTTATGCTAATGACGCCGTTTAATTACTAAAAGGCGTTCTAATTACGCTAATGAGCATAACTCCTAATCTAGACCTCCAACTGATGTGAAAATTTAGGGACATGTTTATAAATCAGTAACAAAGATTATTGTCTTTTCACATATCCAAAATTCTCGTTTTATGGTCAAAAGGGCATATTGGTTAACATTAGGCAATTAACGGAAACGTGTAAACGAATGGGGCAAACAACGAACCAATCACAGAGGGTTATACCAACATGTAACCTGGTCCTAAGGAAGCCCTAAGGCAATTCTAAACCCATCTAAATCAGGTCAGAACTGAAGTCAAAGCAAAAGTCAAAGTTTTGCGACTTTCGGTTCCGAACCGGGTCTAAACAGAAAATTGTCGGATCAGACAAGCTTAGACCAGTTCTTATACTTATTACCAAGTTATATGAGTGATAAAATAGGTTATATGCCTTCTACATTGTTAATTATGCGTTAATTCGAAGATTAGCATTCTGTTGACTTTTTATAATCAACTTTGACCCGACAAATGGTCTAGTTAGAGCGGGAATCAGAGGGTGCCCTTTTAAGGGTTTAATGCCCACATAATTGCCAACTTATAACTACCTTCAATTCGACTAATCACTGGACCATTAATGATTAATCGCTAAGTCAAACGGTAATTACGACGGTTTAACTTTTAAGCTAAAACTAAGTAAAAACTCAATTAAGGAAGGTCAAGGGTACTTACCAAAGTCTAATGCACTATTAGGGATGACTTGGGTCTGCTCTTATGCTCCAGGAAGCTCCACAGATGCAGATGGAAGGAATGATCACATAGTTGCAACATGAATGGCCTTTTATAGTGAGTTTGATCCATTATGATCATGACAAATCATGCTACCCTTGTTCCCTGATCATCAACATGTGTCCCTAAGGCCTAGGAACTATTAGGGGTCGCCCATGGATGTGAAAATATCTTCTTAAGTCGGTTACAAGCTCAAACAGCCAACTGTCCCGTTTTTCTGTTACTGGGCATCCTTTATGGACCGTAAGGGTCGACCTTTACGGTCCATAAGCCATTCATCAGGGCCAAAAATCTCTTGTCCTTTCAAGTTTCGAACGGGTAACTAGTGTAATACGATTTTAGGCCATTATTTTCAGTATGGGGCCTCTTGTTTGGGTCATGAACATTATACACCACCTTAGTATGATATAAAGTTTTCCTTGGATCCTTTTGAAAGTGCCGTAAATGAAGGTTGTCGTGCATATCCTCGTAGGATCCCATTCTTGCGAACATGACTCAATCATTGCTAGCATTTACCGGATTTGAGTATATCAGATGTTTACAATATAGTTTAGGGTCTTGGGATTTTTAATTAGGTTGTTCAGAGGTATTTAATTAACATGTCGACGCTTTAAATCCTACCATACATCTTTGACTAGATCCGGTTTCTAACACTTTTGTCTTGTATGACACGTGTCGTTATTTTATTGAACACGAATTTTCGAGGTGTTACATCCTCACCCCCTTAAAAGAAATCTCGACCTCGAGATTTGTTAAAATGCTGGAAGTACTTTTTGTCGCATAATGGACTTAACTTCTATAACATATCTGGAGTCTTTCCAAGCTCCCAAAGTGACTCCTATATTAGGTACATGTATCCTTTTGGAGCTTCTTAACCTGTCGATCCTCAGTCGATACAGGA
The DNA here is from genome assembly GCA_030545235.1 of Helianthus tuberosus. Lineage (NCBI taxonomy): Eukaryota > Viridiplantae > Streptophyta > Magnoliopsida > Asterales > Asteraceae > Helianthus > Helianthus tuberosus. The sequence goes on from CM060419.1 coordinate 5,758,937, forward strand.
GGCTCATCACATCATAAATCTGCATATCATTATGTGATAGTGTTTCTTGACTTATTGGCGAAACACATCCTTCAGTCACTAGTGTGCAATGTATTGCGAGCTCCGCTAAGCTCCTTAAATAGGTTTTAGCTTATAAGTTACTTGATCTTGATACATTCGATTTCCTTTGAATGATTCTATATATTCAGAGCTTAACTAGCCTGATAATTTAACAAATTTGGCACACCCTTCCTGGGTGATATCTTTTGTTGAACCTTATTCCTTAACAAGAATTTAGGAGGTTTGCTATTTTCATTAATCCTTGATTTTCTGCCGAATACTGGCATCTTACAGATGATTATGAATTTGCGTGATCTTATTTGTTGTTTCCAATGCAACTTTCAGATCCTGATAATTGGACTTACCAATCTATTGTCCTAACAATAGATGTTTAACATTCCATCTATACAAAGTCTCCAAAGGAGCAGCCATGATGCTTATATATCAACTATTATAGAAAAGCTCATCTTAAGGTGAGATGGTTATTCCAACCACTGCTTAACTAATTTTAAGGAATAGCTAATCCTTGCCGTTAGTCGAACAGATCGACGATCCTGGCAGCTGATGGTAATTCTTAATCGTTGCCTAATTAGGGTTGCGGTAATAATGCATAAGCAAAATGAACCGTCTTTCATAATTAACTATACCGAATTCTCAGGATATTGAGTTAGGCTATATGAACCCTCTATTTTAAAACTTAGTTAATCAGGGTTTCGATTCTTCCAATGATGGTACTAGCCGTCTTGGAGATTTCATAATAATACAACTTTAAATGGGATATAAACCTTAACTCTACCTGTCTCTCAGGGGTAACAGGGAAATCTTAGGAGAATATATTCAAGATTCGAGGAGGTTACAGAGATTTTTACAAATCTCAGGCTCCAATTCATCCATCATTGCTTGTGTCAAATAAGTGACACATTTATGTTACAAGTCCACGAATTCCTTGATCTGGAACATTTACTTGGACAATTCCATCCTGGATATCTCCTTTGAATACCATTAGCTGACTTTAGTACTCTATGACCATCGGAATATCTTTGTGGTCCCATGCATTAAACCTCCATTCTGATCAGGCATGGAAGCAATCTATGGAACATATTAAGATATACCAATCCTCATATGGCGCTTTTTATCCTACTGTTTGGTATTCGCAATCGTTAGAGGTCAAAGAGATATCATCTCTAAATGCTGACGCATTACACCTAGAGAGAGGATACTTCTAAAATTTTACGCCTAAAGGTTTCTAACAGGAACAGAAGAAATGGTTCTTATGATTTGCCTGTGAGTTGTACCTTATACTTAATATCTGGGTTTCTTAGGGGAAAAATTTCTAAAAGTTTGCTAAGCTTATGGTTTATGAGAGACTTAGTAGCACCTGAACCCAAACGTAACTCTTAGTAAATAAATCACAATAAGGGATTTATCTAGTGTCATTATTAAGGTGAACTGCCTCTATTCATACAACAGGAGGGTTAAGCGCCTCCATTCTTAATCCTTTTAAACTTAGCTGCAAAATCTATGACAAATTCAGGGCAGTCTCAGCTTTGACTGGTCGTTTCTTAATCTATATAACGTGAGTAGCTGAGGTAGATCCATAATGGATTTATAACAAGCAGGCTTTGAAACCTTAATGTGCCTTCTTATTGCCGATGCTAACCACCAATAATTATTTGCATTAAGCTTAGATTTTTGGGTAGACTGATTTGGGCACTATCTCAGCCAATGCATTAAGATTTGTAACATACTGTCAACAGCCTAGAACTCTTATGGCGAGAGTCAGAAAATTCTTATCTCATCTTTTCCATTTCGTGAAACGGACATTAGGTTTTTCTAATAAGGTCCTTAAAACTTGGACCATCCCACAATGTATAAGAGGATCCTTCTTGAGGATTTCATTAATGTCCTCACTAATTAAGGGTATTGCCATCGAATGACTGTGATGTATACCTTACCATGTGCTTTCCAGCATAACCGCTGATATACGTAATGGTTTCTACTTCATCTAACAATTTCTTGCAATCGATGGCCCCTTTTTATTATTGAAGTCTCTTGACTTCCAAGAGACGAAGTACTTTTAAGTACATCCTAAAAAGAATGGGCTCCTTGCCATATATGATTTTGTTTGGTTTATCCTTCGCAATTGAAGTATGAATATAGCTCTTCTCATGAGCAGTGACATGTGTTTTAAGGCGAGCAGCATTTGGCTTCTTGAACCTTTTCAGTAATTTTTCTTATAGCCTTTCTAATAGTTGCGTTAATTACAGTTTTGGAGGTTAACTCTATTAACATTGGGGTTCACCTTGGACGCACTATTAACATTTGTCGCATTTCTTGCATCGCGACTGTTGTTTGTCTCTTCTGAGTTTTCCATACTCGAAGCTTTGATATTAAATACCAAATTTAGCAAGTGCTTAGGCACTCCATATTCAGTATCTCCTGGAACGGTCAACGGCTTTGTTTACGGCTGTATCTATCATAGCCTGTAACTCGGTGCCCGTTAAGTTCAGTCTTGCATTATCATTCTGATCAACTGGATGATTGTGAGCTTCAGAGGAGTCAGCCATGGTGAAGCTTTGAAGGTTACAAACCAAGTGGTAATATTTTGTTTAATTATATCGTGAATTGTCAAATTTGATGATTAAATAGCCATGGTGCAAATAAACCATATAGGCCAATAGATAGTATTTAATTATTTGATTATGTTTTGCCTAGGTTTTTAAATAAACCGTCTTGGCTTTTAAACGGAATATAATCCTTCATATTTATTAGACATGGGACATAAGTCACGACTGTCAATGTCGTACTGACATTTTATATAGCATAAGGGCTTGTCCCAAGGACTTTTTGATGGCACAGAGGCCTTGTCACTAGGGAAATTTTAAAACATAATCAATGATTTCTTTGGATCGGAAAATTTCATAGTTCATTGTCTTGACAAGAAGTTATGAAATAAAACTATCTTTTTCATGTATACATCTTTGCCCGTAGGTATACATCCCAGGTGGATGTTTAGATGTGTACATCATGTTCGACGTTTATTAGCTATGATTCCTACGGATCATTTAGGCTATATAAGGGGTTTGAAAATTCCTAATATAAAGATGACAAGTGTGATTTATCGCATCACTGTTGCCGGGAGTGTTAACATGTTTGCAGATGTTAACAAGGATCTGAATCTCTTTTTAAACAGGTTTTACCATCTTAGCTAGGTCTTTAATGACGTTCAAGCTAGGTTATACCTTTTAAGATTCTCTTTTAATATTTATACTGGCAGAAAAGGAATGATATTTATTTTATTCAGGATTTTCATTATAATCATCCTAAATTTAATTAAAATATAATTATGGCATAAAAATCCAAGTCACAATGGGCAACTTTAAATTATAAACCATGATTTTGTAGAATCAGGTATTTAGGCTTTGAACGTTGTTCATTGCCTTTTCTTGACAGGGAGTTGTAGGCTACAACTGTCTTTTGTCTTATATGACAATGAATATGGCCCTTAAGTATTACATCCTTAATGGATGCTTAATTCACCAAATAAGGAAGGATTTCGGGAGAATCTAGTATAAGGATGAATTATGTGATTAAATCACATCTGCCAGGAATGTTAACATGTTCACAGATGTAAACAAGGATTTGAATCTTTAGAATAGATTTATGTGAAATCACTAAAATTTATAACCCATGGTTTTTAATAACCATTTTAGTTAATTTGATAAATATATAATTGTTCAGGATCCTTATCATAAATCCTAAATTATATGTTAATAATAGCACAAAAGGCCTAGTCACGTAGACAAGTTTAATTTATAAGCCCAAATTTTATGGAATCGAGGCATTAAGGTTTGAATCAAAGTTCATTACCTTTTCTCGACAGGGAGTTGTAGGCTACCACTGTCTTTCGTCTCAGCGGACGTTAATTATAGCCCGTAGGCACTTCATCCTTAAGGAATGATTATTTAAATAAGGGAATTTAGAATAACCCTTTTTAAGAATGACTTATGTGATTTTATCGAATCACATTTTTGTCAAGCATGTTAATTATGCTTTCAAATGTTAACAAGGTTTTGAATCTTTTAGATAGGTTTTACCATCTTGGCCATGTCTGCAATTGACATTTAGGCTAGGTTTTACCTTTAAGATTCTTTTAATATTTAACGCAGAACAATCCTAAATTGAGATGTAAACAAGGACCTGAATCTAATTGTGGAACTACCATCTTGGCCCTGTCTTAGAACGACACATGAGCTAGGTCTTGTCCTTTTTAAATTTTGTCATCTTATTATAATGGTAGATCTTATAATAGGAACGTTATTTTAAATCTAACCGTTCCATTAAAATTTAAACAGGTACATGGTTGCCGTAAACGGGACTTCTAACAGAAAATGACTTGCCCATGCAAGGGCTAATCCGAAAAATAACAAAGGAACCAAATAATGACAAAATAAAATGAATTAGGATTAGTCCTATGTTCTTGTCTAGACTTAAGAATGTGCAACTGTGTAACTGAGATTATACAAAAAAGGCTAGCGTTTAATTCACTCAGTGTTGGCTCTGATACCAACCTGTCACACCCCCCATATTTCCACGTGTTACCGGTGGGCCCGGTGGGGAGTATCGTGACGTAGTTGATATCATCACAGTCAAACAACACAATATATAAATGCACAGCGGAAGCAAAAGATAAATATATTACAAGCCGAATATAAAGTAATATCAAAGTATTACAACGGAAAATAAAGGATCCACAGGCGGATCTTAAAACATAAACATTGTTCAACAGACTTTAGACGCCTAGAACTTGCAAGATTCCTTATTAACGCCCTGAGCTTCCAGCCAATTACGTTCAGTACCTGTCACTTAACCTTTTTGGAAAATACGTCAGTTTACACTGGTAAATATAAATTCAATCCCAGCCGTATATCAATTCAGCAAGTACAGATAGCTTTTACTGGGATCCTAATCTGGAACGAAGGTTTTTAATAACCTATTAGAATCCTAACGGGTCTTTAATTAAGCCTTGACTTAGACCGGTTAGTTTTCAAAAGGAAAAATACGGTTCAAACACATGATAAAGCGAAGACCGGATTAGAATGTGGTTTTGACCCGACAAGCTTGTATGCTTGTTTAATATGGGTAACTTAAACACATTCTGGATTTTGAGACAAAAATGATATGGTTTGACCCGTTTCGGCTAATATATGCAAACTAGTTACATAAGCCGATCCGAACGTGAAAAGTGCGTGACGAGTAACCAAATGAATCATATACAGGTTTCCTAAGTTAATATGCCTTAAATATGTTGTGATATCAGTAGGATACCTTCCATTATGCCCAAAACGAGTTTAATCTCAAAATAAGCCTCGTAGGGGTATTTTGGTCATTTTAAAGATTATAACAGAGGTTAATTAAAATTCTGAGATTCGGGTCCGAATACATCAGTAGAATAACTTATTTTATTAGGTCATATCAGTTGGTAATAGGCCTTATATGGCAAAATGGTTTTAAACCCAAACTATGCGTCTAATACGCGTAAAAAGCTATTTTAAGCAATTTCCGGGTTATACAGGAAATATGAGTTTTCTGAACAGGTTATAAAGTTCAAAATACTTCATTTATTAAATAAAATCAGTAGCAATTGGATTGGTGTCAAAATACTATGTAAAATTCATTTTATACACAAAAAGGGTATAATCGGTATTTACCGAATCAAGGTCATAACCGTAGGTTATGAGCAGGTTAAAAATAATTGAAAATCTTTAAAAATCCCAAAATATTATATTACATCAGTGGGTAAAAGGTTTGGTGTCAAAAATTTGGTTTAGATATGCTTTATGCTAATGACGCCGTTTAATTACTAAAAGGCGTTCTAATTACGCTAATGAGCATAACTCCTAATCTAGACCTCCAACTGATGTGAAAATTTAGGGACATGTTTATAAATCAGTAACAAAGATTATTGTCTTTTCACATATCCAAAATTCTCGTTTTATGGTCAAAAGGGCATATTGGTCAACATTAGGCAATTAACGGAAACGTGTAAACGAATGGGGCAAACAACGAACCAATCACAGAGGGTTATACCAACATGTAACCTGGTCCTAAGGAATCCCTAAGGCAATTCTAAACCCATCTAAATCAGGTCAGAACTGAAGTCAAAGAAAAAGTCAAAGTTTTGCGACTTTCGGTTCCGAACCGGGTCTAAACAGAAAATTGTCGGATCAAACAAGCTTAGACCAGTTCTTATACTTATTACCAAGTTATATGAGTGATAAAATAGGTTATATGCCTTCTACATTGTTAATTATGCGTTAATTCGAAGATTAGCATTCTGTTGACTTTTTCTAATCAACTTTGACCCGACAAATGGTCTAGTTAGAGCGGGAATCAGAGGGTGCCCTTTTGAGGGTTTAATGCCCACATAATTACCAACTTATAACTACCTTCAATTCGACTAATCACTGGACCATTAATGATTAATCTCTAAGTCAAACGGTAATTACGACGGTTTGACTTTTAAGCTAAAACAAAGTAAAAACTCAATTAAGGAAGGTCAAGGGTACTTACCAAAGTCTAATGCACTATTAGGGATGACTTGGGTCTGCTCTTATGCTCCAGGAAGCTCCACAGATGCAGATGGAAGGAATGATCACATAGTTGCAACATGAATGGCCTTTTATAGTGAGTTTGATCCATTATGATCATGACAAATCATGCTACCCTTGTTCCTTGATCATCAACATGTCTCCCTAAGGCCTAGGAACTATTAGGGGTCGCCCATGGATGTGAAAATATCTTCTTAAGTCGGTTACAAGCTCAAACAGCCAACTGTCCCGTTTTTCTGTTACTGGGCATCCCTTACGAACCGTAAGGGTCGACCTTTACGGTCCGTAAGCCATTCATCAGGGCCAAAAATCTCTTGTCCTTTCAAGTTTCGAACGGGTAACTAGTGTAATACGATTTTAGGCCATTATTTTCAGTATGGGGCCTCTTGTTTGGGTCATGAACATTTTACACCACCTTAGTATGATATAAAGTTTTCCTTGGATCCTTTTGAAAGTGTCGTAAATGAAGGTTGTCGTGCATATCCTCGTAGGATCCCATTCTTGCGAACATGACTCAATCATTGCTAGCATTTACCGGATTTGAGTATATCAGATGTTTACAATATAGTTTCGGGTCTTGGGATTTATAATTAGGTCGTTCAGAGGTATTTAATTAAGATGTCGACGCTTTAAATCCTACCATACATCTTTGACTAGATCCGGTTTCTAACACTTTTGTCTTGTATGACACGTGTCGTTATTTTATTGAACACGAATTTTCGAGGTGTTACATGGGACAAGTATGGTTTATAGAAGGGCAGCCATGATTCAAAGAAAACAGGTACAAGCACACCTGCTGAAGAGGTTGCCCATGGATAGTATAGCTTCATGGAATGTGAGGGGTCTAAAGCATCCCCTGAAACAAAAGGAGGTTCAAAAGCTTGTAAAAGAGAATGGTTTGCAGGTTTTGGCTATTTTGGAATCGCACGTTAAGGTTGATAATCTTAACAAAGTTTGCAAGAATGTGTTTAAAAACTGGGAGTGGACATCAAATGGTAATGTATGCAATAAAGGTACCATAATAATAGTGGGCCGGAATGTTGATTGTATTGATGTTATGGTGTTGCATGTGACAGACCAAGTTGTTCATACTCAAATTGTGATTTAAAAAGATAGAACCATGTTATTTGTGTCGTTTGTGTATGCTAGTAACAGTGACCAAGAGCGAAAACAACTCTGGGACTCTTTAAGAATGCACAAGGGGATTGCAAAAAATGGTCCTTGGGCTATCATGGGAGATTTCAATGTGGCTCTTAACCTAGAGGATAAGTGCTTGGGATCGTCTACGGTTAGTGCTTCTATGAAGGATTTTAATGAGTGTGCTAATTATATTGAAGTGTTCGATGTTAAGGCTCATGGGATGCACTATACATGGAATCAACGTCCGAAGAAGGGTGTGGGGATTAGAAAAAAGCTGGATCGAATAATGGCTAATGTCAAGTTTATGGATACGCTTATGGATGCATATGCGAGCTTTCTTTCGAATGGTGTCTCGGATCATTGCCCGTGTGATTTAAAGATTCAACATGCTAGCCGTAACAAGCCTAGGCTGTTTAAGTTCACTAACTTGTTAGTGCTTAAAAGGGAGTTCATGGATGTGGTTAAGAGTGGCTGGGAGTTGGCTGTAGATGGTGTCCCGATGTTTAAAGTGGTAAAAAAAACTTAGAGGATTGAAGCATCCGTTCAGATTTTAATGTATAAACAAGGAAACCTACATACAAAATTGCTGGACCTGAAGAATGAGCTGGATAAACTTCAAGCTGCCTTGGACTTGGATCCGTTTAATATGAGCATTAAGGAAGCTGAATCAGTTTGTGTGAAGAAATACCAAGATGCTATTCTTGATGAAGAGAGGTTATTGAAACAAAAAGCTAAGCAAAAATGGCTGGAGGTGGGAGACTCGAATACGGCGTTTTTTCATAATGTGGTTAAATGCAGAAATTATATCAATAAGATTCATGTTATTAAAGACATAGAAGGCAACCTGTATGAAGGGGAAGGGGTAGCGACGACATTGGTGATTCACATCCGGGGCTTTCTAGGTTCGAATGGAGGTATGGTTAAGAGGGTGAGTCAAGATGTTTTCTCGGCTAAACTCAGCTCCCAGGTAGCGGAAGGTATGTGTAGACCGGTGACTCAGGAGGAGGTAAAACTTGCTATCTTTTCTATAAACGAGAACAAGGCGCCGGGGCCTGATTGTTATACGTCCGAGTTCTTTAAAAAGGCTTGGTCAGTTGTTGGTAGTGACGTTACTAGTGCGGTGATTGATTTTTTTGAAACGGTTAAAATGCTTCAGGAAATAAATCACACGTTCATTGCTTTAATCCCTAAGGTTACCACTCCGGGTGTAGTAACAGATTACAGGCCCATCTCGTGTTGTAATGTTATATACAAAGGGATAAGCAAAATCATAACTAACAGGATTCTTGAAGGTTTAAAGGAGATCATAAGTGATAACCAGTCAGCTTTTGTTCCGGGAAGGAGGATCTCGGATAACATAATGTTAACTCAAGAGCTTATGCATAACTATCACCGTCAGGTGGGTCCTCCTAGATGTGCAATGAAAGTGGATATTCAAAAGGCTTACGACACAGTGGATTGGAGGTTTTTGTGTGACATTTTGCATGGTTTTGGTTTTCAACAACGGTTTATAACTTGGATCATGGAGTGTGTTACGTCTACCTCGTTTTCTTTAAGTATAAATGGTAATATACATGGTTACTTTAGAGGTAAGCGAGGGTTACGTCAAGGCGATCCGATGTCTCCGTACTTGTTTACAACGGTTATGGAAGTTCTAACATTGCTTCTTAGCAAAGCGGCTGATCTAGATGCCTCATTCAGGTTTCATAACAAATGTGAGAAACAGATGATAATTAATCTATGCTTTGCTGATGACCTGTTCATGTTCGCGAGAGGGAATGTTAAGTCGGTCAAAGTCATTATGAGGTCCTTGAAGGAGTTTGGAGATGTTTCGGGATTGATCCCTAGTAACTCTAAAAGCACTATTTTCTTTTGTAATGCGCCGAACAAAACTAAGGAGAAGATTATGGAGCTGATTTCTTTTGAGGAAGGTAAACTTCCTATCAAGTATCTAGGAGTTCCTTTGCTGGTGTCTAGACTCTTAGTCAAAGATTGTAAAATTCTAGTGGAGCGTATGAATAAAAGAATTTCAGATTGGAAGAACGGATTCCTCTCATTTGCTGGTAGACTCCAATTAGTTATTTTTGTGCTTTCTTCCATTCATGTGTACTGGGCTTCAGTGTTTATCTTGCCAACGAGTATTATAAAGGAACTTGAAAGTAAAATGAAGTAGTTTCTTTGGGGTTATGGCACTGCTTCTAAAGGGAGAGCTAAGGTAGCTTGGAAGGAGGTCTGCCTTCCAAAGACTGAGGGCAGCTTGGGTATTAGGAGGATTGCTGATGTCAACAAATCGCTAATGGCTTATCATATCTATAGTCTTCTCTCAGCCTCTCAGGTCGAAGATCTTTGTGGACTACTTGGGTCGGCTTATATAGGCTCAAGAATCACAGTCTTTGGGACATTCCTGTTCAGCTTAACTCTCCATGGGGGTGTAAAAAACTTCTAAAATGCAGGTCTTTGTTTCGGGATTCTTTTTGGAGTAAAGCGGGCAATGGCCGAAGTACGTTTGTTTGGTTTGATAAATGGTGTAGTGATTGCCCCATTGATAATGTTATTACTCCGAGATAAATGGCGAGGTATGGCTACATTGTGACGTCTAAAGTAGCCGATGTGATAGAGAATGTTTTGTGGCATTGGCCAGAGGCCTGGAGGAGTGTTTACCCGGTTCTTTTTCAGCTTCGTTCAATTAATTTAACCAATGCTCAGGACCAGCTCTTTTGGAGGAACGCAGAAGGCAAAATGGTACCGTTTGCTTCTAATGAGGTGTAGAATACAATCAGAATTCGTGAGCAACCGAAGGAGTGGTCTAACATTGTTTGGTCCGCTTTTAATATTCCTAAGCATGCCTTTATATGTTGGCTAATTTTTAAGAAAAAGCTTTGGACGCAAGACCGCATTCTGCAGTGGAATCGCACGATTCATGGCTCAATGAATCAGATGTATTGTATTTGTTTATTGTAATCTACTGATATGGTTCAAGTACTACTGAAGACACAAAGCACTGCTGGAGTTATAATAGTGGAATAAAGAAGCAGTAGTTTAGTCTTGTATTGTATTTGTTTATTGTAATCAGTGGTTTATGATCAGTGTTTGTATAGAACAGTTGTTAGAGGTTGTTAGGAGGTTAGATATCACTTTCATGGTGACGTCAGCCAAAAGATGCTCAGTGGTTGTTCTGTCCTATAAATAGAACAGTACCCTGTACTGTTTTATTAGCTCTCTTTATCACCAAGTCATTCTGTACGAACAATCATAGTGAGCTCTGGCTGAGGGGGAGATTAGTGCATGCATACATTGTGATTGATTATTGTAATAAATACAATCATTCGATTTCAAGTTAAACATGTTTGCTAAAACTTATTCTCTCATTGATTGTGTGTTGAAAGTTTGTTTCATTTAATTCTGCTGCATTTAACTCTGTTTCATCTTCATTCTAATCAAACGAACACAATCAAAAGAAACTCATATCCTAACACTTACCCTTGGGTAAAACTACGGGTTTTGGTTCGCAAAAGCTCACATTCTTTTAACCAACATTTTCAACTTTTTCAGTTGAACCACTTAGTTTCTCATCATCAGAATCTTCTTTCATTTTAACCAGCCATATTTGACTTTTTGAAAAAAAAAATCTTTATATAAAATTTTGAATCTTTTTGTTCTTTCTTTTTCGAAGATTCACCAGTTTGTTTTGTAGAAACATTTGTTTTTACTGGATAATTTTTGTTGTTTGATTCATTTGGTCTTTTTGAGATCTGTTTTGATACAAACATCGGTGATTTTTGCTTGAGATCTTTTGATTTCTTCTTCTCAACATAAACAGGTTTAGAATTCTGTTGTGGACACCATTGAGCGATGTGACCAACTTGGCTACATCTGAAGCACGTTCTGATTGTAGATTCTTTAACCTGTTCACGTTGTTTCTTTTGTGCAAAGACTTCCTCATTAGTTTGTCTACTAAACTGAGATTCTTTGTCAATTTCAGAACTTGTTCCATTAACAAAGTTTATCTTTTTCACAAATTTTGATTTCTAAACTTCTTGTTATGATTTTTCTTACTATATCCCAACCCAACTCTCTCATTGCTATAATTTCTCTTTTGAAAGTAAGAGTTCTTTGGTTTGGAATAGTAAGATTTATCTTTCTTAAAGTTCAAATATCTTGTAGTTGTTGCAAGATTCTCAATTTCAGAAACTTCAATTTCCCCCAATTTAAAAACTTTTTTGACTTTTTTTTCAAATTCACATTTTGGATCGGAAATTCATCATCTGAATATAATTTGTCAAATCCAATCATTTTGTACAACATCATATTAGGATCATCATTCAAACTAGAATCAGATTTTGGAATGTAATTTTTGTGAAAGCTTTCTTCATCTTCAAAATGTGATTTTGAACTTTCAAACTTGGTGAAATCACTTTCATTTTCATTTTCAACCACATTTTTAACTAACTCTTACTCACAATCTTCGTCAGATTTAGTATCGGTCATGTCTATATCATCTGGCAGCTGATCAGATGGTTTGTTTGAATGGATTTTAGCTTAAGATTCAACGCCTTTACCACCCCCTCTGGTTTTTTCCGACAGTAACCTTCCCTCATGGGAGGTGGAACACGATGATAACCTAACCCTTTGTTCCTGTTCCCGTCAACTTCCTCCCTGGATTCATCCTTTTCCGTCTGTTTCGGGAAGATGTGATCTAGCACATATAAACAAGTTTAATAACTAATCAATTTCTTGTTAACCCGTTTTGTTTCAATTCTTGCTTTTTCTAATTCTTGCTTAAGCTCTGCGATTTTGTCAAGGTGAATGTTAATAGCTTTTTGTTTATCCATCACAGTAGCTTTAAGCAATCTAATTGTAGCATCATTTACACGACTCAGATCAACAAATTGGTAAGTTGATTTACTCATCTTGTCATATGCTTCTTTTATTTGTTTAAAATCAAATTCCAAATGATCATTATGTTTTTTCAATTCTTGGCATTGTTTATCTTTTTCAAAACAAGTTGTGCACTTTTCCATGCATTTTTGTTTAAAAACGTTCATCTTGTTCAGCTAGTTCTGTGCATTTTTGTTTTAAAAATTCATCTTTTTCAGCACAAGACTTGCATGGTTCTGTGCACTTCTTGCATTTAAGTTCAGTTTTCTCAATTTTTTACTCTCATTTTCAATTTTCTCACTCTTATTTTGTTCTCCGACTGACTCATCTTTCTTCTCTGGCTCAGATCTTCTCTCTTCCTCTTCAAACCGAGGCATCATAGCTATATCTGCTATGTTAGACGAATTCTCTTCATCCATCACTATCGATGCTTCGATGAGTTCTTCTACAATTTCTATCTTTTCTTCTTCTCTTTGCATCCCACTAGATCCTGAGCTACTGCTGCTGTTGCTAAAGAAACCTGCAAAAGCATTAAACATTTCAGGAGTCATTATTGATCTAAAACTTTCTCGCAACATTTATTTAGGAGACAAATAATCATCATAATTTTCTGGAGTTTCATCGAAACAAATTTCTCCTTCATCTTCAACTTCTTCTTCAATTAGTTGTTCAGGCTCTTCAATTATTTCAGCAAGCATCGTAACACCTTCACTCTTTGGAATATATTTATCCCAGTTAAATCCTTCATCTTCCTGAGTTACTAACAAAGCCTTTTTCTTTTCTTTAGACGAACCATCTTCGATCTGAGGCATTGTCATGTTCGGCTGTGGTGATGTCTTGTGATATATTGTCTTTTTATAGTAATCACTATGAAAAGGATTGCCATTGCCCTGAACTTCCTGATTTGGGCATTCGCTTTTAAAATTTTCTCGTTCTTTAAATTTAAAACAAGTAACTTTCGACTTGTCGAATCCCAATTTCGAATCAGAATCAGTCAAACAACTGCTTCCAGTGATTTCCATGAATATCTGAGCCCTTGTAAGAATATTCGCCATGTTCCATTTTATATCTATCAGCTCTAACTCCTCTTGATCTATCTAGTCATAGTCTTCTCTTGTCATATTAGGATTACCGATTTTTCCGCAACTAGACTGTCGTATGACTCAAGAACTGATGCAAGAAACACCATATACTGTTTCGCTGTGGATTCACTGAAATCTTGAGTATTTTGCAGATTAACAGCTAAATTGCAGTGTAGCACATGAGGACTTAATTTGCTTTGATTCGAGTAAGTGTTAGAGCCTTGTGATGATTGTGGACTTGAAGTTGAAGATTTCGGTTCGAAGCTTGAAAATGTCGAGAACCCACTGTTGTTGCTTAAGTTGTTAGGAGAGAATCCAGACGAGTTATCTGCATTATATGCTGTTTGGATCTTTGGACTTTGTATATTCGATAAGCTGCTACCTTTGTAGTATAGATTCACCTCTTGTTGTACATTAGCACTTTGTGTCTTAGCTATCTTACGCAATTCTAACTCGTGGTTCTCCAACTTCTTGATAAACATGCTCAGAGTGAAATCGGCATATTCTCTGCTATTTTTCAGAATCATGAGATATGTTGACCAATCACCACCCTGCGGCAATGCTTCGGCCAATTTATCCACTAATTCTTCTTTGTCTTTTTCAATTCCTAACCTCTTCATTTCAGCCACTAGGAAACAGTATCGTTTGATTATCTGTTTTAATGATTCACCCTTTAAGCTCGTAAAGATATCAAACTCCTTTTTGATCAACGCTTTTTATTCTTCAACATCTGTTTCTGCCTTCATATTTTTATTTCAATGCGTTCCAAATTGAGTATGTTGTTCCTTTATGCTGTAAGAGTGTGAGAATATCATCTTTTATTGATTGTTGAAAAAAAATTATCATTTTTTTCTCATTGATAAAATTATTCTTTTTAAGCTGCTCAAATTGTATTAATGTTTTCTTTTGACCATCTTCCGCCACTGGTTCTGAATACTCATCTATAATTGAGTACCAACATTCAGTATGATTTGCTTGGATCTAATTTGTAAACCTTTCATGCCAATCATTGAATTCGTCAATACTCATATACTTAGGCAGTTTAGTTGTTGTTCCAAGTTCATTTTCTAAATTCAAACTCTGAGCTACCCAACTAGGAGTTGTTGCAAAAGCGTAATAAAATTCGTTTTCCATTTTGTCAAATTCTCGAACTTCGTACAAAAGAACCTGAAAATCAGTCAAACAAGTCAACAAGTTACTTCATGCGAATGAACAACAAACTGTATGGACAGATCTCACTCGTACGAAGAGAATTTTGAACGACTGAGAAATTCCTCTTCATGCGAATAGGAATTTCAAGCGATTGAAAATTCCTTTGTGCGAGTGGGTGTCTTTTGCGTGAATGGGTTCAGTTGTACGAGTTTTAAGTTACATGTTTTTTTTTGCATATTTTCACAAATTTTTAATGATTCTGATTGCGTTTTGAGCCAATATTTTCATGGGTTTATCAAAAACAGGTTTTACACAATCTGTGAAAAATTTAGGTCATTTCATCCGTAGATTCAATCATAAAAGGACAAAAAAAAGTAGAAGGAGTAGAAGTGAGAAGTGTAGAAAGTCTTCATGGGTTTATCAAAAACAGGTTTTACACAATCTGTGAAAAATTTAGGTCATTTCATCCGTAGATTCAATCAGAAAAGGATAAAAAAAAGTAGAAGGAGTAAAAGTGAGAAGTGTAGAAAGTCTTCAAATTGTTGAAATCTTGTGTCTTGAGTATCTGAAGTCGGCCTCCAAGCTCTGATACTACTTGTGAGGACCATTTTGATCTCGTTTATGCTCCGGCCAACTCAATAAAGCTTTCCATATTGTGCAAAATCCAATTGGAAGTAGACAAACACAAAATATCATTAATTGACACTGATTTCTTTGATAAACTTCAATTACGGACCCTTAAATCAAACGGACAGCGCTCCGCTGTCTGAGGGCCAAAAGTTCTCTAATGTTCACACCCACTCACCTATTTATAGACAATATGGCTCATGCAAGTGGACCTTGGAATGGATGGATTAGACCATTTGTGCGAAAGAACTGACTCCCTTTGTGCAAAGGGTTCCTTCGTACGAAGGGGTATTTACATTGCAAGACCGACTTTTTTGTTGTGCAATCGTATTACATTAACGACTCGACCCTAAGACTTAGGCAACAGACATCGTGTATTAACATGAGGGCTAAAGTGTAACATTTGTTGATCCTGGTATATATTGAAGAGAGAGTGAAGTTCATTAGTCTGCGTAGATATTTTCTAGGGTTTCTTCTTTTCTCTGTATTCATTCATCTTTCTTGTTGATCTCTGTGATGAGATCTCTGTTGTTTGAGAGGTCTTGTGATCTCCGTGTTTGTATCATTGTATCGTTGCTTGATTGTTCAACAGATTACACTAATCTGTTGAACCTGATTGTTGTATTTTCACAGATCTCATAATTGTTAGATCTAGGGTTTGGTTGGGAGTTCTCTGGTTTGGGTAATCAATAAAAGTTTTGTCACCATTTTGTCGCTTCTTTGTTGTTTTGTGTTGATTTTCATACCATTTTACACAAACCATAAACTAAACCGTCTAACTTGTAACCCAATCCACCCTTTTAAGATGGTTCTTCAGTTTTAGCAGTTTTTTAGGCCATATGTAGTCATAAAGCCCCATAAAGCCCTTTGGTGGGGGTTATGTGACAAGTGGTGAAAAAGTGCAAGAGAAGGCTTTATAGTAGGTTATATCACAAGAGGGTGTAGTGATAAGGAGGTTATATAACCCCTTCAATTATACATGCATATGTATGTAAATATATGTGTGTGAGTAGGGGAGGAAGGGGCATGACGTGATAATTTTCATGATAATTTGAAATTGACCACTCATATCACCGCCCGTAATAGTGTTACGGCAGGGACGGATCTAGTATCAAAAGAACGGGTTCCCAGGAACCCAGTCGATTTGGCGTTTTTAGTGAAAATGTATATATAAAATATAGAAGGAACCCATAAATAAATTCTAGGTGAACCCATAACAAAAGACATGAGGTGGTCGAGTGGTCTGGCGCGTCCTTTCCAATTAAGAGTCCCTGAGTTCGATTCTAGATTCCTATCATTTCATTATAATTTTGCTTTCGTTTTGGGAGAAAAACCCACCAATTCCTGGTACTTCTATCTTCAATCTTTGTTTAATTTTGTTGGGGGGTTTTTGTTTGTGAATGTGGAATTAATGGTTGACTGATTGAAGTTGAACCCATATGCAAATTAAGGTTTTTCGTTTCTTATATTATTTTATTTGGTCATATTTAGGGTTTGTGTTGTTTGGTTTTTAGAATTGGAGAATAATGTTTTTTATAAAAGTAAACCGTGTTGGTTTTTTTTTTTTTTTTTGCATGTTTCGTGTTAATTAAAATTTTTAAAAGGTAAAGTCCGTTGACAAGTTAACACTATGAGATTGAATCGCTATGCCAATTGAGCTTTTTGGTTGCTTATATTGTTTCATTTGTTCATATCTATTCATATTTTTTAAATTGGAGCTTATGATTTGTGATGTCTCTATGTACGAGTAAAATGTGTAGATTCTTTCCATATATCATGTCAATTAACAATCTGAAACCGAAAATGTGTTGGCCATTTGCTTATTGTAAGTTGAGAGCTCGCGATGTCTGATTGTGAATCCGAAAACAATGCTTGAAAAAGTATGAAATTGACCCGACCCAACCTGACCGACCCGAAAATTCTATGGTATGGTTGTGAAAGTTTTGACCACAAAAAAATGAACCCATAAGAAAAAAATTCATGGATCCGTTACTGTGTTACGAGGCGTTATGGGGCGCCATAACCTACTTCGGTGCCATATCCCACCCCACGGAGGGACTTATCCTGAGCCATACATTTTTTCTACCAATAGAGAGCATTCAAAGATAACCTTCGTTTTATGCTAAGGCGACACATGGAACTAACATTTAACATAGCAAGAGTCTTTGAAGTTGAACTACATATTTGGAGTTTCTAGACGATTGTTATCTATACTACTATATTAAGAGAACTAGGATTTCTATCCTTTTGGTAATTTTCCATTGTGTACACATTTTCAAGCAACATGTACAAGTGAACCAAGCTATTTTAGAGGGGGTAAACTTGCCCATTCTTCAAAAATTTAAGACACTTTAGGGGCATTTTAGAGATTTTGGCAATGTGTAACTATAATATTAATATGACATATGAAGAGTCTAGGTTAATTGATTAAATTTATTAAGAGTTGAGAACATGCTTTTTTTCAATTAATAACAGGAACTCCAAACATTTAGACATTTATATTGTTTGTAAATTAACACTTACGTGTTATTTTTATTCTCAATTTAACATTAAGCGAGTCTATAAATATTCCGAGTTCTATTTTGTTTCTCCTCTGATTAATATATTAATGTTCTATTTTAACATTAAGCGAGTCTATAAATGAAATGTGAACCAACCAAAATATTAACTTGTCATTTGCTATTACTAATCATGTTATAATGAATATTACACACAAAGTTGCTTCTGCTACCACTTAGAAACCATAGGATGTAATTTATTACTTGTAACCTACAACTTTTATGGTGGTTGAAGAGGAATTAATGGCTTTGATGAATATAAGAGTTACTGGCCATATGATTCAGTAGCCGCAAATCATTTGGTTTCCATTCCTCTCTTGCCCTCACAATTCCCCTCGTCCTTTCTATCATATTTTGAAGTCATAGCCAACAACCGCAACTCTTGTAACTCAAAAAGTAGTACAACAAGGTTTTTCTATGCCACTATACTGTCTTCAGCCGACATGATTAGAAGCGAAACAACTTCGTTTCTGTCACCTCGATCGAGAACCTTTAGAAATAATATTAAACCCAAAACAACCCAGGAGGATAGTGACCCAAAATAAGATGTATGGGTTGCTTTTGCCAGGCCTGTTTAAGCTATAAACAAAAAAAAAAACACGGCTTCAGCAGCCGAACACCACCAAGTCTATTCCATCGCAGGTACACCTCCAATTTTACTTGATCAGTAAAAGATTCTGCTGATGGGTCAATCAGAGTGTTACTGCTACAACAGCTTTGTGTTATTTTATGCTTGTGTGATATGAGATTTAGGTATTTGCATTTTTGTTTTGATTATTGTGAGTTTGAATGTGTGCTTCTTTGCTCTATGTTATCTGTTTTCGCTATTGGTTTGTATTTTTTTATTTGCTTAGTAGTCATTTTATTTACAGATTGCATTTTAGTTATTGTTCATGTAACCGATGCTCTACGTTGTTCTTTTTTTGTTTATGCCTTAATGTTGGTTGCTAAAATGGAAACAAAGTGTGAAGTTTGTTTCTGTTTCATGTGGTTTGTCCATTTACTTATACCTTTTTTTCTAAGTTGGCAGTTCCAAATTTGAACTTGTTGGTACAAGAACATTGGAAGACATGAAGAGTGGTGGATCAAAATGAAAAGATAGGAGTCAAAGCAAGGATGAGGATATACTACAAAGTAAAGGTGAATAATCTATTTGATATTATTTACATTGCATTAAGATAGGTTACTAATTTTGAATTTTTACATGTAATCCAACATGAGAAATATTGTATATATCCTTTAGGCTATGCGGTATGGTAGAGGCCCATCCTTGTAGGATGATTCACCACGTAAGCGCCACGTAGATCGGGTGTGAGGATGGAGATAAGGAAATGAGGGATGAGCCTAAAATATATATCTATATGTTGTATGTATATGTGTGTGAGAGAGGGGAGGCCCGTCGAATTCATCACACCCCCGACGATCTCGACGAAGGAGGCACGGCGACGAAGTGGGGGAAATGGAGAGGGGGCATGGCGTCGGGGCAAGACTGGGCGGGATGGGACGGTCCCCATACCGTCCAGCCTTAGAGATGCAGTCATATTTCAAGTTGTACTATGAATTCAACAACTTCCAAATTAGTTTGTATAAGTTTTAATGTACCACCAAACTTCTAGCGACTAATTCATATATCCAAATGTTTGTGATGAACCCATTGAATTCTAAGACGTTTCTTAAGTTGTTTGCTGGAGATATCACTTTCTTGATAAGACAAGTTTTGTTTTCTTATCTAATATTGCCATTGCTGGTGCTCTGATTGTTGTTAAAATTTGATTTATGATTTATTATGAGTATGAATCATGAGTGCGAATCATTAGTTATTTAACATACAAATGAGAACAAGCATGTTAATGTTAAATGACTTTGCTGAAAATTAGTATTCCTATTTAACCAAAAGAGATTAAATATATGATGTATCTTAATAGTCTGTTCTTCATAACACGTTACATGCATGAGTTGTGTTTAGAATCACGTAAAGCTAAAAAATAGACTTTTGTATAAGTACGTTTTGGTTAAATGTCTTAGCAAATTCGTATTAAAAACAAATAATGTGAAACCCGTCAAGCAACGTATGCCAAAAAAAACATAATCACCCGCGGCATCGCGTGAGCCAACCCACTAGTTCTAAATAAAAAAAGCGTTAGTTTAATAATATAATTTAATTTAAAAATATAATGATAAAAAGTCCAAAATGAGTAATCAACCCTACTCGTGACACCCACTTGATTGGGTGGATAGTATCGATTAGCAATAACTTCATTGAAAAAAAAATCAAATACAAATATCCTATTAAAAACGTACGAATAACATGAAAAGGTAAAAAAACAGAGTGATATTTTCATAATTATTTACTCGTAGAGTAATTATCAAAATCACCCTACAAATGATCTTGTAGGGTAATTTTGTAAAATGTTCTTATAAAGTAGTAATTTTGTAGAGTATCATGATTACTCTACAAATGATCTTGTATGATAATTTTGATCTTATAGGGTAATTTTGTAATTTTGTAGAATGTCATAATTACTCTACAAATGATCGTGTAGAGTAATTTTGAATTTAATTTTGTTTGATAAACTTGCAGAGTAATTTTGATACACTTGTAAATTAATTTTGATAATTACCATAAAAGATCATTTTACAAAATTACCATACAAGATCATTTGTAGAATAATTTTGATAATTATTCTACGAGCAAATAATTACGAAAATGCCACCGTGTTTTTTGGCTTTTTCATGCATTTCGTACGTTTTGTACGTGAACTTAACCCTAACTTTATTATATAAACTATAGAGTTAAGTTCACGTACAAACAACCATACCGTACGAAAGACATGAAAAAAAAAACGCGATAACATTTTCGTAATTACTTACTCGTAGGGTAATTATCAAAATTACTCTAAAAATGATCTTTTAGGATACTTTTGATCTTGTAGTGTAATCTTAAAAAATGTTCTTATAGGATAATTTTGAAACTTGCAGATGATTTTGATACACTTGTAGATTAGCTATGATAGTCTACAAAATTACCCTACAAGATCAAAATTACCATACAAGATCATTTATAGAGTAATTACGATACTCTACACAATTACTCTAAAATGTCAAAATTAACCTACAAGAACATTTTACAAAATTACCCTACAAGATCAAAATTACCTTATAAGATCATTTGTAGGGTAATTTTGATAATTACTCTACAAATAAATAATTACAAAAATACTATCGCGCTTTTTTACCTTTTCATCCTATTAATACGTTTTGTATGATAAGAGTATTTATATTTATCTTTGAGTTAATTACTGTTTTCGTCCTTGTGGTTTATCAAAAATCACCATTTCAGTCCATTAGTTTAAAAATTGCATTTTCAGTTCCTATGGTTTCACTTTCGTAACCATTTCAGTCCACCTATATTAACCCCATCCATTTATCCTGTTAATTACACGTGAATTGACCATAATGCCCTTATTAATAAAAAAACACAAAGATATCTAAATGAGTTAATTACTGTTTTCGTCCCTGTGGTTTGTCAAAAATCACTATTTCAGTCCATTAGTTTAAACATTGCGATTTCAGTCCCTCTGGTTTCACTTTCGTAACCATTTCAGTCCAGTCTCCTAACACCGTCTATTTTACCATGAAGTTTTTAATGAAATACCTAAATTACCCTTGTGTTAATTAAATACGGACTTATATGATTTAATTATTGGATTTATATGATTTTATTGTTGTATGACATATGGACTTAAATTGGATTGTAGGGTTCGACCCACCATGGCTTTAATAGAAGTAGAAGTCTGGCACTATTTTTACATATATGGTTCCAAAATTTTAATTTTGGATTTTAGAATTAGAAAATGTCCAAGTAAGCATTATTTTCCAATGTTATTATGTTAATTGATGCTTCTAGAAAGATATTAATTGGGGTGGGGTAATGGGTTGCCGGACATTAAGAGGGTGGGGTTGTGATGCCAGAGAAGATGACCGAAAACTTTTGCCGGAAATGAGAGCAGGGATGGAGTGGGGTGCGGTTGTGTTTTAACAAGTGGGTCCTAGAATACAATCTTTTAAATTTCCATGGTTTTCTTATTTAATTAACACAAGGGTAATTTATGTATTTCATTAAAAACTTAACGGTAAAATAGACGGTGTTAGGAGACTGGACTGAAATGGTTACGAAAGTGAAACCACAGGGACTGAAATAGTGATTTTTGACAAACCATAGGGATGAAAACAGTAATTAACTCATTTAGATATCTTTTTGTTTTTTTATTAATAAGGGCATTATGGTCAATTCACGTGTACTTAACAGAATAAATGGATGGGGTTAACAGAGGTGGACTGAAATGGTTACGAAAGTGAAACCACAGGGGCTGAAATCGTAATTTTTAAACTAATGGACTGAAATAGTGATTTTTGACAAACCACAGGGACGAAAATAGTAATTAACTCTTTATCTTTTCTCATAAACTATATTACACGTAGCTTCCACTAAATTGTACGCCATCGTTAAAATACAAATAAATACTGAATGGAAATATCAGCGCTTTTAATTTAGAAAATAGACAATTATATTATACATATATTAATAAACCAACGTAATGAACAGTAATTAGATTAATATATTAATCTAACATCAATACAGGCATACACAACATCATCCCTTAAACCCTCACATCAATGATCAACACACCGTCACACTTCCACCATCCATCTTAGGCACCACTAAATCCGTTACTATTAATATATACATGTTATACATATACAAAATTATACATATATTAATAAACCAACGTAATGAACAGTAATTTTATTAATATATTAATCTAACATCAATACAGGCATACACAACATCATCCCTTAAACCCTCACATCAATGATCAACACACCGTCACCCTTCCACCATCCATCTCAGGCACCACTAAATCCGTTACTATTAATATATACATGTTATACATTTCCTACATATACAAAAGGAAGTTAGGGGAATAGTGTCACACAGCTGTGTGGCACTTCCCTATTTGACCAACCGTTTTATTATTTTATATTCGTTTTAAAATTACAGTTTCGTCCTTAATTTAAATTTAAACTAAATTAATAAACCAACGTAATGAACAGTAATTTTGTTAATATATTAATCTAACATCAACACAGGTTAATAAATTATCATAATTTCAATATCTATATTACATTACAACCTAAATAATACACATCAATGATCAACACACCGTCACCCTTCCACCATCCATCTCAGGCACCACTAAATCCGTTACTATTAATATATACATGTTATACATTTCCTACATATACAAAAGGAAGTTAGGGGAATAATGCCACACAGCTGTGTGCAACTTCCCTATTTGACCAACCGTTTTATTATTTGTTATTCGTTTTAAACTTACAGTTTCGTCCTTAATTTAAATTTAAATTTAAAATAAATTAATAAACCAACGTAATGAACAGTGATTTTATTAATATATTAATCTAACATCAATACAGGTTAATAAATTATCATAATTTCAATATCTATATTACATTACAACCTAAATAATAATTAAAAAAAAGATAGAAATAATTGAAGGGGGGCAATAAAAATATAAAAAAAATATCACCATCAGCTTATATATATATCCAATGATATTAATACACCCCGACAAGTCGACGAACAAACACAATTTACAATGTTCTCAGGGCCGGCTCAACCATTTTAGAGGCTGATATGCGTGAGTGTTATTAATTTTTAATGTATATGTTAAGCCCTTTTTACACGTTAGTCAAGTTTTAAATTTATAAAACACGATATTTTACTAACACCAAACACACATATGGGCAAGTGCACCCATCGTGAGCGTAGTATAGTGTTGGCAAGATACCGAGGTCGTCCAAGGACACAGGAGCTTTTAGTACCGGTTTATCCTCAACGTCTAATCAAATCAAAAGTTTAGAAAAAGGTTTTAAACTAGAAAAATAAAAACTAACTAAAATGCTGAAAAATAAAATAAAAGTAAAAACAGATAGACAAGATGAATCACTTGGCTCCGACTCGTGTTTAGTGTAACCTTTGATTATTTCCGCACTTTTGCACTTTTTAAGAGATTATCTTAGTTATTGTAGTAGGCCCCTCTTTTGAAGGTGACGTTACCCTCAACCCAGTAGTTTGAGTCAGCAAGGATACAATCCTAAAGGGTCGGATTATTGAAAGATAATTAATTAAGTTATTAATGCATATTCTGGTAGGCCCCTCTTTTGAAGGTGACGTTGCCCTCGGCTAAGTAGTCTGAGTCAGCAGGGATACAGTCCTAAGTAGCCGGGTTAAAGTATTAATAGTAGCTTACATATGAGGGGATCAAAGAGTTTGGACCCCCGCCATCCAATACCGGTAGGTATTGAAGGAGGTCCTACTAAATTTGACCCAGGTCCTTGCAGGATCTATACACTGAACAAGGCAAGACTCTTACCAAACCGTTCCCTTAACCCCCGACCATGTAACATATGTGCTTGTAATCATTGTGAACAGTTCAATTATCAATAAAACAATGTTATTTGATCCCAATGTTTGTTTTTTTATGTTTTACATTTTTCATGTTTTGACTTTTGTTCATTTTCAAACTCTATATCGCTTTCCGGAGAGTTATACGCAAACTGGTGCATAAACGTAATCAGTTTAATGCGACAAACACTCTGGAATATCAACATATACTTAACATACCTTAAATAACCTTTACATAACTTAGAAATAAGTTTGGAAGGCTTTGGTATGGCAAAAACAAGTTAATTCGCCTACAGGGACTAAATTCGACAAACTGCGAAAGTATGATGATTCGTACTAAAACAGACATTCCAGAACATGACCATAAGTTAAACATACCATAAATATCCTTTACATAGTTTAGAAATAGGCTTTAAGGGGTTCAGTGTGCTAAAATAAACTTTTGGGTCATTCAGGGACTAAAAGCGTCAAAAAGTGCATAAGTTTGCACTTTCGCGCATAACTTACGTTCTGAATACATCCGGACATCCAAAAATTTATGTAAGCACTAAAATATTTTATTTTAGTGTTTGGCATGAGAAAAATCCATTCGTCGCGCAATTTGGATCGTTTTTCGCGCTTATGCGCATTCCGTCGTAATTAAGCGAACATAGCAATCGTACGACCAAGCGAACCAACATCCGGAATATTTTTGAGCATGTTTCATGCCCACAATGTTTAGGCATCATTTTAGGGCCTTAAAGTTGGCTTAACGGGCCTTAGAAGTGTCAGAAATGAGCTTAAACACCAACAGGGACTGAAACTGTCAATATGGAAAAGTTGTTTTCTGATCAGAAGAGCCAGGCGGCCCGCGTAAGCCTTGTGTGATCCTTACCCGGCCCGTGTCAGCTTCCTAGATCAGATAAACATATTTTAACAGCTGTTAACCACTCAAAACTCACCCACACTTGCCCTTTCCTGGTCATGAGGGGCCATTTTGAGTTACCACAAGGTTGCAACAAGTGTAGGGACAAGATCAAAGCACGTTATTCGATAAACGATCCTAACGGTTCCAAGAATCCTATAAATACCCCTTTGATTCACTTGCAAAACCCACTTGAATTCTTGAGAGTTCTCTAAGTTGAAGTGAAACCACTTCATACCTGAGAATACTTGAGAAATCAAAGCTTTCGGGGACCCTTTGTAAGTGTTCCTTCGTTCTTTTTATTCTTTTAGCGTTAAAAGTCAAACTTTGTTTGACTTTCTGCGTTGACCAGTTTATGGTCAATGCGATGTTCGTTTGAACTTCATAACGTGAGCGTAATCACGATGGTTATAGTCCTTAGTGACTATACCTACTTATTACCACGTTATCTAGGCTCAGTGACGAGTCGTAGTTTCGGCCAAAATGCGCATTCTTGCGTATTTTGTAACCAAACTACTCTTAGGTATCAAAACCGTTTGTTTTGATACCAAACCTGTTTTCTAAACTTAGTTAAGAATGTTTTAACATGCTTAGCTCGTCACTTTTAGTTTAGTGCTTATATAGGGTCGTAAGGTAAGCGATCTAAACAATTGCTTATACTTTCGAACCCGACCCGTTTGGTCGATCATTAGGATCCGATCAAACACATTAGGTGACCATAGTTGTATAGGGAATAACCTTCCGAGGTTATACCTTATGGTCACATCGTTTGAGTAGTTGTATGATAGGTAGTATATATGCCTTAGGTAAATTACCAAAATGCCCTTTGAACGCCAAAATTCATTTTAAGCATATGTAACATAACTTTTGGTATCTAAGCTGATTTGGTAACAATATTAGACATGTTAAGGCATATTTTACATATCATAGGACTAGTTAGGCGTTCCGAACGCGTTACACGCGAACGACGCGTTAAAGTAGCATAAGCTACCTAAACGGGTCGTAATGGGTCGTAAGCACTTAGGTTAGGTTTCATTTTAGAATGTAGGCTTTGTTAAACCACATTACATGAGTTCCCATACTCATTTGGTTTACAAGCCCTTATTCTATCCAATCCTCCGATTTAGGTCCGGTATATTAACATAGTTACCTATATTAGGTGCCGTTTGATATCCGTGATCTCTAGAATTGTTTGGTTGTTACTCAAGGACTACTAAGCAATCTCACGTGAGTACATAGGCCCCTCTTTTACTGTTTTCCAAACATTTTGGGGTGAAACACATGTGCCTACTTGTTACTTTCATGCTTTCCATGTTTTCACATCATATACTTGTTATGTTCATTAGTACATTTATAGTACTTGATTTACATTACATTGTTTTGCTATGTAAGTCCATTGTGTGCATACTTAGTACATCATTTTACATTACATTTCATGCTATGTATGTCCATTGTGTGCATACTTAGTACATCGTTTTACATTACATTTCATGTTATGTATGTCCATTGTGTGCATACTTAGTACATTGTTTTACATTACATTTCACGCTATGTATGTTCATTTGATTACATACTTAGTGCATTGTTTTCACATGCTTACATTTTGGTATGACATTTGGTTTGTTTAAATGGGACAAAAATACATTCATTAACATTAGCTACGCCATTCGGTAGTAGGTAGTGGTACCATAGGAGTTGACAACTCCCGTTCCTGACATCCTAGGTATGTTTGGATGGAAGGAATAACCGAATTCGATAAACATAACACAGATAAACCTTTAATTTGTTTAAAGGTCTATCACCACAGTCACAAGGCTTGGATGTATGCATTTTCACAATACCGCATAGATGTTTGTATCAGTATAGCATGCATTTGTTCCACAAAACATAACTTTGACTTAAACTATGTTTAATTTAATACCCTGTTTTTGTGCATTTTACCAATGGTTTAGTTGATATATTTCACATGCCATACATGATATTTATGGATACACATTATATGATTTACATTAAACATAAACATTTTGACATTTATATACACATTTGGTGATTTACATTAGGCATGGACATTTTGATATGGTTTACACAATAACACTTGACAATTGATTTATACATGAACAATTTACATTGGTGGTTGGTTTGGGTAAATGATTTGAGTAACGAGGCGTGTGTAATATGATACAAACATGGTGGATACGCCGCTGGTATTTCTTATATATAAGTGTTTGTATAATATTACATATCGTAGCGTTATTTAAATCATTTCAGTATAGACATATTACATTTTACACAAATAACATATTCTTCACAAGACATTGTTTTATACAACTCATTTTACTGGGTTATTTCATTAACCATACACCTTTCTTTTATATAATCGGATTTCTTATCGAGTTTTCATATGATTTATAAAAGAAAACACTTAACAAGATTCATGACTAATTTTTATTAAACCTTTCTTCTAAAAACCCAAGTCATGAATCCTATTTTCACAAAACCTATGTATCTCACATGCATTTTTATGCTGACGTACCTATTTTCACATGTGTTTTCAGGAGCTGTCGCTTAGGATGATGATCGTGACACTAGGGCGGACCTGTGCCTTAGAGACTTAAAATAAAGATAGAACTAGTTTAATTATGTTCTGAACTCTTTAATTCCTATTTTGAGACAATGTAACACTTTTATTTGATAAATAAAATATAACTTTGTATGCCATGGTTGTGAAACAATAATTCTGTTACAACACTCCCCGACGTTTCCGCCACGATTTGATGTTCTACGTGGTCGGGGTGTGACAGAAGAGTTGGTATCAGAGCCAATGGTTATAGGGAATTAGGTTATTAGTAATGCTTTGACCTAGACTATAACTTTCTAGGACCCCAACGCAAGTTGGCTTGTGTTTAGATTTTAAAACATGCACATCACCTATCCTTAGGTGATTATCAAAACAAGAACCCAATTTTCTGAAATGATTTTTGAAAATCAATCATCTGTTTTTAAATGATTTATTACAAGGTTTTGAACCCTCTGTTGTAAGGTTTTGAACCCCTTTGAATTTTCAAAATCTCGTCAAAGTTTTGGGTCCTAAATATTGTGAACACGTGCGAACTGGAAGGGTGAATGCCTGTACCCTGGGTTTTCTATCTAAGGCTAGAGTGTTCGTACAAATCCACATAATCGGACCAGTCACTCTTACCTGGGAACTCTTGGGGTGAGTGTTCACTTATAGGCGAGCATGTCTTCGCGATACATTATTTTTGACCCATTTACTTTGATTAGTCACTGTGTGTCATTTGTTTGCTTTGTGATGCGGACAAATGACCACCATCTTTGCTTTTGTTGATTTTGTTTCATCTCATTCTTTTCATCTAATCATCTCACTCGTTTCCTTTCATGTTTTCCTCTTTTAGAATGCCTCCTCGACGCGAAAACCAGATAGCGACTACCGAACTGGCAGAAATCATTACGCAGCAAATGGCTGCTGCATTCCCAAACCCTTTGCTCAATGGAACCAAGCCAACAACAACAACAATGCTCCATGCAATTTCAAGAATTTTAACTCGGCTAAACCACTCAAGTTTAGTGGTTCTGAGGGAGCGACTGGGCTTCTTCAATGGTTCGAGAGCATTGAGAATACTTTCCGTCACGTGCAGTGTCCTGATAATCGCAAGGTTGAGTTTTCTTCGAGTGTGTTTTAGAAGAGGGTTCTTACGTGGTGGAACGGGGTTATGAGAGATCGTGGTGCAGAAGTTGCTCTAGCACAGACATGGGCTGAACTTAGGGCCCTTATGATGAGGGAGTTCTGTCCTCGTCATGAACTGCGAGCTTTGGAGAGAGAGTTTGATGATTTGAAGCAAGATAGTGGTGAGCATCGGGCGTATACTGATAGGTTTGAGGAGTTGAGTCTGCTTTGCCTAACAATGGTTACCCCACTCGACAAGGCTATCGAAAGGTACATCGATGGTCTACCTGACTCAGTACATGACATCATTACTGGTAGTAACCCTACCACACTCCGTCAGGCGATCGAGTTAGCAGCGACATTGACTGAGTCGCAGGTTCGAAAGGGAAAGCTGCACAAAAAGGGTGACAAGGGTAAGAAGCAGGCGTCTGACAAAGAAGATAGCAAGAAAGGTCAAAACAAGAAGGGAAAGGATTCTGGTTCCTCAAGGGGGTCAAGGAAGCATAAGGCTTCCCAAAATTTTGCTGTCACTGCCCAAGTTAACCAGGCAGCTCCCAACCAACCCGCACAGCCTCCAGCGAAGAAACCTTATGCAGGAAATGCACCTTTGTGCAATAGATGCAACAGTCACCATCAGCCGCAATTTCCGTGCCGTTTCTGTACTAACTGTGGGAAGTCAGGTCATCTTGCTGGTGTTTGTCGTTTTGCTCAGAATCAGGCAGTTCAGAACCCGGCTCAACGAGTTGCTCAACCTTCTGCTCAGCAACAGGGTCAAGCTGCACGACCACACTACCCCCCAGGTTCTTGTTACAATTGTGGGGATCTGACCCACTACCGTAATCAGTGTCCAAGATTGGTGAATGCTAATCCAAATCAGAATCAGGCTCAGGCTCGAGGTCGAGTCTTCAACATGAATGCGCAAGAGGCACAAGCAGACAATGAAGTGGTAAACGGTACGTTCTTAATTAATAATCAGCCTGCATCTGTTCTTTTTGATTCGGGTGACGATAAGAGTTTTGTGTCATTATCTTTTGAGCCATTGCTTCGCGTGTCTAGAACGAAACTAGGTAAACCTTTGACAGTAGAAGTTGCTAGTGGTGAACCCATTGTTTTTGATTCTGTTCTTCGCAACTGCCAGTTGAACCTTAACGACCATCTTTTTCCTATTGACCTCACGCCTATGCAACTTGGAAGCTTCGACGTTATAGTGGGTATGGATTGGTTAGCCAAGCATCACGCAGAGGTAGTTTGTTTTGAGAAGATCGTTCGTGTGCCACTTTTGACAGGTGAGATCCTACAGGTTCGTGGTGAGAAACCTGCTGGTGGTCTCAAACTCATGTCTTGTTTTAAAGCTCGGAAGTATCTGCGAAAGAACTATGTGGCCTTTTTGGCACATGTTGTAGCAGATAAGGGCAAAGGTAAGTCTATTCAAGATATTCCTGTTGTTCGGGATTATTCTGAAGTATTCCCTGAAGAGTTACCTGGTCTACCTCCAGCACGCCAAGTCGAGTTCCGTATTGATCTCGTACCTGGTGCAAACCCCATTGCCAGAGCTCCATATCGTCTTGCACCGTCTGAGATGCAAGAGTTGTCTAAGCAGCTTCAGGAGCTCTCTGACAAAGGTTTTATCCGTCCTAGCTTTTCACCTTGGGGTGCTCCTGTTCTTTTTGTCAAGAAGAAGGATGGATCTTTTAGGATGTGTATCGATTATCGTGAGCTTAACAAGCTTACCATCAAGAATCGATATCCCCTACCTCGCATCGATGATCTCTTTGATCAGTTACAGGGCGCTTCTTATTTTTCAAAGATTGATCTGCGATCTGGATATCACCAACTTCGTGTGCATGAAGAAGACATTCCCAAGACAGTGTTCCGCACTCGTTATGGGCATTATGAGTTCACAGTCATGCCATTCGGTTTGACTAATGCTCCTGCTGTTTTCATGGACTTAATGAATAGGGTCTGCAAGCCTTATTTGGATCAGTTCGTCATTGTTTTTATTGACAACATCTTGATTTATTCTAAGACGCGAGCTGATCACGAGCAACATCTTCGTCTTACTTTGGAACTCCTAAAGAAAGAGCAACTTTTCGCTAAATTCTCCAAGTGTGAATTCTGGCTTAAAGAAGTTCAATTTTTAGGACATATTGTCAACGAACAAGGTATTCATGTAGATCCGTCCAAGATCAGTGCGATTAAGGATTGGGATACACCTTCTACTCCTACTGAAGTTCGTTCCTTTCTTGGTCTAGCGGGTTATTATCGCCGCTTCATAGAAAACTTCTCGAAGATTGCAGTTCCTCTAACTGCTCTAACTCAGAAGAACAAACCCTTTGATTGGGGATTCAAACAAGAGGAAGCTTTTCAAAACTTGAAGCAAAAGCTTTGTGACGCGCCTGTTCTGACTTTGCCTGAGGGCAATGATGATTTCGTCGTTTATTGCGATGCATCTAAATTGGGTCTCGGCTGTGTTCTGATGCAAAGGAACAAAGTCATAGCATATGCATCGAGGCAGTTGAAGATACATGAGAAAAACTACACCACTCATGATCTTGAGTTAGGTGCTGTTGTCTTCGCTCTTAAGATCTGGAGACACTATTTGTACGGTACAAAATGTGTGGTTTTCACGTACCACAAAAGTCTTCAGCATATCTTCAATCAGAAAGAACTCAACATGAGGCAACGACGTTGGGTTGAGCTTCTAAACGACTATGACTGCGAAATTCGCTACCATCCTGGTAAGGCGAATGTCATAGCCGATGCATTGAGTCGTAAGGAACGTACTAAGCTTCTTTGTGTTCGTGTTCAATCTGATATTCAAGCTCGATCCGATATCCAAGCCCGCATTTCTCAGGCTCAACACATTTGTGTTTCACAAGGTTTGATGGATAAGGAATTTCCCTATCACATAACACCTGATCTTGAACTGAAGGACAATGGATCGTATTACTTCATGGACCGTTTGTGGGTCCCAAGCCAAGATGATCTTCGTACCTTGCTTATGGATGAAGCCCATAAGTCTCGTTATTCTGTTCATCCTGGCTCAGATAAGATGTATAAGGATCTTCGTATTCAGTATTGGTGGCCTGGTATGAAGAAAGACAATGCCTTATATGTATCGAAATGCCTTACTTGTCTTAAGGTTAAGGCTGAACATCAACGTCCTTCTGGTTTATTGGTGCAACCAGAGATCCCAGTTTGGAAATGGGAAAACATTACTATGGATCTTATTACCAAACTTCCGCGCACAAAGAAAGGTCATGATGCCATCTGGGTAGTCGTTGATCGTCTTACTAAGTCAGCGCATTTCTTGCCAATCCGTGAGGATTTTTCTGCTGACAAACTTGCTAAAATCTATGTGGATGAAATTGTAGCTCGACATGGTGTTCCTTTGAACATCATTTCTGACAGAGATGCTCGCTTCACTTCTCATTTTTGGAGAACCATGCAATCTGCTATGGGGACCCAACTTAATCTGAGTACAGCTTATCATCCGCAAACGGATGGTCAATCTGAAAGAACAATCCAGACTCTGGAGGATATGCTTAGAACTTGTGTGATCGATTTTGGTGGTAGTTGGGATTCACATCTTCCGTTGATTGAATTCTCCTACAACAACAGTTATCACTCCAGCATCAACATGGCTCCTTTCGAGGCTCTCTATGGTCGAAAATGTCGTTCACCAGTCTGCTGGAATGAGATCGGTGAGGCTCAGCTTACTGGACCTCCCCTTGTTTTAGAGACAACTGATAAGGTTAAGAAAGTTCGTGATAACCTTCAGACAGCTAGAAGCCGTCAAAAGAGTTATGCGGGCCAAGGACGCAAGCCCATGGAATTTCAAGTCGGTGATCGAGTATTACTTAAGGTCTCACCTTGGAAAGGTGTGATCAGATTTGGAAAGAAAGGAAAACTTGCACCTAGATACGTTGGACCATTCAAGATCGTCGAAAGAATCGGTAAGGTAGCCTACAGACTTGAGTTACCTCCTGAACTTGGAAATGTTCATCCAACCTTTCACGTGTCCAATCTCAAGAAGTGTTTAGCTGATGAGAACCTCCACATACCACTTGACGAAATTCGTGTTGATAAAACACTGAAATTTGTTGAGAAGCCAGTGGAAATCATGGAACGTGAAGTCAAGTGGCTCAAACGCAAGCGCATTCCTTTGGTCAAGGTTCGCTGGGAATCTAAATGTGGACCCGAGTTTACTTGGGAACGCGAAGATTAAATGAAGGCAAAATATCCGCATCTTTTCCCACGAGTTTCCTCTAAATAAATTTCGGGACGAAATTTCCACAAGTAGGGGAGACTGTAACATCTGTGCTTGTAATCATTGTGAACAGTTCAATTATCAATAAAACAATGTTATTTGATCCCAATGTTTGTTTGTTTATGTTTTACATTTTTCATGTTTTGACTTTTGTTCATTTTCAAACTCTATATCGCTTTCTAGAGAGTTATACGCAAACTGGTGCATAAACGTAATCAGTTTAATGAGACAAACACTCTGGAACATCAACATATACTTAAAATACCTTAAATAACCTTTACATAACTTAGAAATAAGTTTTGAAGGCTTTGGTATGGCAAAAACAAGTTAATTCGCCTACAGGGACTAAATTCGACAAACTACGAAAGTATGACGATTCGTACTAAAACAGACATTCCGGAACATGACCATAAGTTAAACATACCATAAATATCCTTTACATAGCTTAGAAATAGGCTTTAAGGGGTTCGGTGTGCTAAAATAAACTTTTGGGTCATTCAGGGACTAAAAGCGTCAAAAAGTGCATAAGTTTGCACTTTCGCGCATAACTTACGTTCTGAATACATCCGGACATCCAAAAATTTATGTAAGCACTAAAATATTTTATTTTAGTGTTTGGCATGAGAAAAATCCATTCGTCGCGCAATTTGGATCGTTTTTCGCGCTTATGCGCATTCCGTCGTAATTAAGCGAACATCGCAATCGTACGACCAAACGAACCAACATCCGGAATATTTTTGAGCATGTTTCATGCCCACAATGTTTAGGGACTGAAACTGTCAATATGGCAAAGTTGTTTTCTGATCAGAAGAGTCAGGCGGCCCGCGTAAGCCTTGTGTGATCCTTACGCGGCCCGTGTCAGCTTCCCAGATCAGATAAACATGTTTTAACAGCTGTTAACCACTCAAAACTCACCCACACTTGCCCTTTCCTGGTCATGAGGGGCCATTTTGAGTTACCACAAGGTTGCAACAAGTGTAGGGACAAGATCAAAGCACGTTATTCGATAAACGATCCTAACGGTTCCAAGAATCCTATAAATACCCCTTTTATTTACTTGCAAAACCCACTTGAATTCTTGAGAGTTCTCTAAGTTGAAGTGAAACCACTTCATACCTGAGAATACTTGAGAAATCAAAGCTTTCGGGGACCCTTTGTAAGTGTTCCTTTGTTCTTTTTATTCTTTTAGCGTTAAAAGTCAAGTTTTGTTTGACTTTCTGCGTTGACCAGTTTATGGTCAATGCGAAGTTCGTTTGAACTTCATAACGTGAGCGTAATCACGATGGTTATAGTCCTTAGTGACTATACCTACTGATTACCACGTTATCTAGGCTCAGTGACGAGTCGTAGTTTCGGCCAAAATGCGCATTCTTGCGTATTTTGTAACCAAACTACTCTTAGGTATCAAAACCGTTTGTTTTGATACCAAACCTGTTTTCTAAACTTAGTTAAGCATGTTTTAACATGCTTAGCTCGTCACTTTTAGTTTAGTGCTTATATAGGGTCGTAAGGTAAGCGATCTAAACAATCGCTTATACTTTCGAACCCGACCCGTTTGGTCGATCATTAGGATCCGATCAAACACATTAGGTGACCATAGTTGTATAGGGAATAACCTTCCGAGGTTATACCTTATGGTCACATCGTTTGAGTAGTTGTATGATAGGTAGCATATATGCCTTAGGTAAATTACCAAAATGCCCTTTGAATGCCAAAATTCATTTTAAGCATATGTAACATAACTTTTGGTATCTAAACTGATTTGGTAACAATATTAGACATGTTAAGGCATATTTTACTTATCATAGGACTAGTTAGGCGTTCCGAACGCGTTACACTCGAACGACGCGTTAAAGTAGCATAAGCTACCTAAACAGGTCGTAATGGGTCATAAGCACTTAGGTTAGGTTTCATTTTAGAATGTAGGCTTTGTTAAACCACATTACATGAGTTCCCATACTCATTTGGTTTACAAGCCCTCATTCTATCCAATCCTCCGATTTAGGTCCGGTATATTAACATAGTTACCTATATTAGGTGCCGTTTGATATCCGTGATCTCTAGCATTGTTTGGTTGTTACTCAAGGACTACTAAGCAATCTCAAGTGAGTACATAGACCCCTCTTTTACTGTTTTCCAAACATTTTGGGGTGAAACACATGTGCCTACTTGTTACTTTCATGCTTTCCATGTTTTCACATCATATACTTGTTATGTTCATTAGTACATTTATAGTACTTGATTTACATTACATTGTTTTGCTATGTATGTCCATTGTGTGCATACTTAGTACATCGTTTTACATTACATTTCATGCTATGTATGTCCATTGTGTGCATACTTAGTACATCGTTTTACATTACATTTCATGCTATGTATGTCCATTGTGTGCATACTTAGTACATTGTTTTACATTACATTTCACGCTAAGTATGTTCATTTGATTACATACATAGTGCACTGTTTTCACATGCTTACATTTTAGTATGACATTTGTTTTGTTTAAATGGGACAAAAATACACTCATTAACATTAGCTACGCCATTTGTTAGTAGGTAGTGGTACCATAGGAATTGACAACTCCCGTTCCTGACATCCTAGGTATGTTTGGATGGAAGGAATGACCGAATTCGATAAACATAACACAGATAAACCTTTAATTTGTTTAAAGGTCTATCACCACAGTCACAAGGCTTGGATGTATGCATTTTCACAATACCGCATAGATGTTTGTATCAGTATAGCATGCATTTGTTCCACAAAACATAACTTTGACTTAAACTATGTTTAATTTAATACCCTGTTTTTGTGCATTTTACCTATGGTTTAGTTGATATATTTCAAATGCCATACATGATATTTATGGATACACATTATATGATTTACATTAAACATAAACATTTTGAAATTTATATACACATTTGGTGATTTACATTAGACATGGACATTTTGATATGGTTTACACAATAACACTTGACAATTGATTTGTACATGAACAATTTACTTTGGTGGTTGGTTTGGGTAAATGATTTGAGTAACGAGGCGTGTGTAATATGATACAAACATGGTGGATACGCCGCTGGTATTTCCTATATATAAGTGTTTGTATAATATTACATATCGTAGCGTTATTTAAATCATTTCAGTATAGACATATTACATTTTACACAAATAACATATTCTTCACAAGACATTGTTTTATACAACTCATTTTACTGGGTTATTTCATTAACCATACACCTTTCTTTTATATAATCCGATTTCTTATCGAGTTTTCATATGATTTATAAAAGAAAACACTTAACAAGATTCATGACTAATTTTTATTAAACCTTTCTTCTAAAAACCCAAGTCATGAATCCTATTTTCACAAAACCTATGTATCTCACAGGCATTTTTATGCTGACGTACATATTTTCACATGTGTTTTCAGGAGCTGTCGCTTAGGATGATGATCGTGACACTAGGGCGGACCTGTGCCTTAGAGACTTAAAATAAAGATAGAACTAGTTTAATTATGTTCTGAACTCTTTAATTCCTGTTTTGAGACAATGTAACACTTTTGTTTGATAAATAAAATATAACTTTGTATGCCATGGTTGTGAAACAATAATTCTG
This sequence comes from Helianthus tuberosus, assembly GCA_030545235.1. Lineage (NCBI taxonomy): Eukaryota > Viridiplantae > Streptophyta > Magnoliopsida > Asterales > Asteraceae > Helianthus > Helianthus tuberosus. Next base: position 5,795,988 of record CM060419.1, read on the forward strand.
TCACAACACTCCCTGACGTTTCCGCCACGATTTGATGTTCTACGTGGTCGGGGTGTGACAGACCAGGTAGCCAACATACCTCCATATAGACCGTGGAGATATGAATGGTGAAAATCTTTTATTTTATATAGACAGTAAAATAATGCCAAGACACCACGGACAAACGATAAGGAAGAATCACCTTCAACATAAGAAACTAGTTATTAAAGTCATTAATACATAACCAAGTAAAAAGTGCGAAAAGATTAAAAATAAAAAGTATTACACTAGACACTTGTCTTCACCAAGTGATGTAAGAGACTTAGGCAAACATGGCCTTTAATTGTCAAGAACTCATACGATCAATCTTGGATCCTGAGATGATTCACACACTCTATGATGGACAATGGATGATGGTGTTGTGATGGTGGTGGGTGAAGTGTGAGAGAGGTGGTGTGCCAAGGGATGGTTTGCAAATGAGCCAAGCACCCCTATTTATAGGCTGAACAGTAGCTCGGGCACGGCCCCGTGTCCAACATCCTTCTCTGTCTTCATTAATTGCTCTTGTCTGCATTAGTTGACCACGGCCCCGTGTCCGCTGGGCACGACCCCGTGTGCAGAAGCGTATCTGTACTATCAAGATTTGCCTGGATTCTGCGAATCTTATAGTTGACCACGGCCCCGTGTCCGCTGAGCACGGCCCCGTGGTGGGCGATAGAAGCTTATACAGCTTTTTCTTTTATGCTGACACTTGGGCACGCCCCCGTGTTCACTGAGCACGGGGCGTGTTCACCCTTCTTTTCTCTTGTTTTGCTTGGGAAGATGCTGTCGAGGAGGTCGGGCATGCCACGTTTATTCCTTTTCTTGTATTTATGTTAGATTTATCTGCATTTTTGCTTCTTTTGTTAATTTGAGCTCATTTAATCCTGAAAATACAAAAGGAAGACAGAAACACACTTTTTCCAACATTAGTACTAAAAAATGGTTGGTTTTATGCTACAATTGATGTAATTTATATGTTGCATTTTGTGCACATCAAATACCCCCACACTTGAATCTTTGTTTGTCCTCAAGCAAAACTCTTTATAATGTGGCTTTACACTCCCAAATGGAATAGGTAGAAGAGAAGGTTTTTGGGCTTGTCATAGAGTGTCGGGATTTCCAAGATTCTTTATAAAGTTTTATTTTTATTTATTTACAATCTTATTCGTCATGATTTATTTAAAACTTTTCATAAGATAAATTACTTATTAGGGTATAACATGCGTTTTTTTTAAATTCTATTTATATACAAGTTTACATACCTCTCGGAGGATCACTCAACACTCGGCCAAAGATGTATTTTAGTGAATCACTCGAGAGCGGCATGAAACTTACTCCTACCATAGGCTTGCCAAGCAATCAATCCTCCTCCTTTTTAACTATATACCTTTGTAAATATCAAGAGGATTTTTTTTTGGGTAAAGGGTTAGGCTTGGGTTAAAGGTAGGTGGTTGGGTTAGTGGTTAGTAAAAAGGGAGAAAGGCGTAAAAAGCTTCGGTTTTCGAAAGACTTTTTATTTTTGCAATTTTTATTTTGATGAAGCCATTTTTCAAACAAGGTTATTTTTTTTTTTGATGAACTTGTTTGTTTATTTTTCTTTTGCTTCATCATCAACATTTTTTTTTTTTGAAAAGTCATACGAAAATCCGAGCTTATTACTAAAACAAAGGGTTTAAAAATAAAAAAGGTTTTGGTGGGTGAAAGGGTGTTTGGTTTGGGTTAAGAAATGAAAAGTTTTAGGCTCAAAGGGGTTAACTAGGGGGATTTTGGGTAGGTGGTAAAAAAAAAAGAAAAATAATGGTGTAGAAATAAAAAGGGTTAGTCCTAATGCCTCGATCATTTACTTACTCGGGTTTAAGTTGATAAGGACCGGGAATGTATCGTCGTGGCAAGTTCTAGAGTCGTAAGAACCAAGCGGCTATTCACACAAGAAACGAAAAATGAGCATTTAGTTTAAAGATGTGTATTTGTATGCTCAATAAAGGCTCAAAACTCACTTTTGTGGGAATGGGTTTTTATGTGATCAAGTATATATAATCAAATTTTAACTAAGCTTGTCATGTCGTTTCATAATTTTCTTATGTTGGTTCTTTTTATCACGACGCTATCGGTTGTAAATTTGTAAAAATATAACCTTTTTAGAACTTGAAACTCCCAAGTTAAACTTAGACAAGTAAAAAAATGAAAAAATTTTGAAAAAAATTTGGGGTGATTAGCGGTTCCAATAGAGTTTTGTGTAAGGCTTGTGATTAGGACTTGCAATATTCAAAGTTTTAGCATCCCCCCCCCCCCCCCCACTTAAATTACACATTGTCCTCAATGTGTCCCAAAAATAAGTTTTAGGTTGATTTAATGTGTAAAAATGTGTTAAAAAGCAAAATTTTATGTTACTGGGCGTCTGGACACGGCCCCGTGGTGTTCGGGCACGGCCCCATGTTCAGTCGCCAGTAACAAAAAGTTGTAAAAGGAAACAGAAGCCTGGACACGGGGGCGTGTTAGGTGAACACGGCCCGTGTCCAGTTTACCTGAACTGGGCGTTTTCTGCAGACTGTGCAGCACGGGGCCGTGTTGGGCGGACACGGCCCGTGCTGAACTTGCTGTAATGAAGAAAATTTTGTCGGATGGCCCTGTTTTCGTGTATGGGGTGCTGGTTTAAGTTTCCCTTGTTATCCTTTGCCATCCCAAGTGTGTTTTACTTATTACAACATCATTCAAACACCAAATTAACTAAAACCATCATTCATTAAGTCATAGAGAGAATTACATAATAATCCTAATAATTTAATATTCTAGAAAAGTAGGTCAAAGAAGCACAAGAAATCTAAATCAAGAAGTTCTAGCCTAAAATTTATTCTAGTAGCAAAATTTCCAAAGAGATAATTTCCTTGGTTAGATGCGGCATGAAGAACTTCCTTCCCTGGGCATGGGTCCCTTACACGTCGGCGAGCCATTCCTCTATCTCCCTTGGGAGAAGAAAGGCGGGCTCATTGGCATTGGTTTGAGGGGGTGCAACCTCCACCGAGACTTCTTGTAGATCTTCAAGAGGAGGCTCTGCTAGAAGGTCATCCCATCCAGTAGGATTGTGGATTCCAAGTGCTAGGTTCCAATCCTCTTGAGGGAGGATTGGTTCCATGGGAGGTGTTTTGGTCAAAAATCCGGCTAAGATAATGTAACCAAATCTTTGTTGTGAGGAATGATGCTTGAATCAATGAACAATGTTAAGGATAACTCAGAAATATAATGAACAAATGACACAAGGATTTATACGAGGAAAAAGCCCTTGATCAAGAGTTGATCTCCGGCACAAAAAACCTCGGGTGAAGGAAACTACCGATCACCAACTAAGATTAATCAAAAGAAGTTTACAACTCGGGATGATAACAAGCTTATTACAAGGATCACTAGTGTGCAATGTGCAAAAAAATGTATGAAATCGCTAAGTAGTGTTCGAGAGCTGATTGAGAGCTGTTGCGAGAGTGTGTGAATGCCAAAAATAAGCTAAGTGTTCTAACTCAAGCTTGTTATCCCCATTTTAAATTAGAAATAACTAAACTAACTAACTATCCACAAATTGTGTAAGCTCCCCACGATCTCCATAACGTCCACAAGAGACAAGCACGTGCGGAATATTGAGGGAATATGCTCCAGGAATTTCGTTGAGAGTTGGTCCATGCCTTTGCTCCTGCAAAACAAGCTTACGTACAAGGTAGACAATTGTTAGTATAAGGATAACAATAAGGATCCTGAATCCTGATCCTGCAACGCCTACTGAGGATCCTTAATTCAAACAGAATTGAGGATCCATGATCCTGGCAGCATTTGAGGATCCGTGATCCTTAGGATTGGAAAATCCTCCCCTAACAAGAGGTGTTACAAGAATGTTTAACCTCTGGTGCAAGAGGTTAATTTCTTGAAAACTGTTTTCCAACTCCACCGTAAGATAATTTATACGGTCTATTAGGACCTCCTCTACTGAAGTCATCTCGTCAAGAGCTTCACGTAATGCCATTACATATCGTACGAGAGTTGCTTCGATTGATGACCTTCTTTCCCTTCGACTGTTTCTGGAGTGCGCAGAAGAGGTTCCACTGTTTTGACTAGACATTCTACGAAAATAAACCAAAAATAGTTTATTTTAATGAAACAGTACATCGGACACGGCCCCGTGCTCAATGAGCACGGCCCCGTGTTCAACTTTCTGCAGATCTTTTGAACAAGGAATCTTGAAGTTTTAAATTATTTTTCCAACTTATGAAGCATTCTTGAGCAGAAATAACTTAAAACAATATTGTACAACTTATTTTTAACAAGATTCCTTGAACAAAAACTCAATAAACACCACAATAAAGCTTGGAATCATGGTGATCTCAAGCTTCAATGGAGGTGTTGATGCAAGAAAGATGAAGAAGAAGGTAATGGATAAAAGAGGAAAGGACAAGATGTTTGTTAGAACCTTCTTTTAGAAAATACCTAGGATGGTAGGTGAGAAGATCCTTTCAAATCTCTGTCCCTGGATGGTCCAAATGTGCAGGATTCTTGGCTGCATTTATAGAAAACGACAGCGTACTGGACACGGCCCCGTGTCGGCTGGACACGGCCCCGTGTGCAGGTAAGATCCTGACACATTTTGTCCGTATTCTGACAAAAAGTCAGAAAGGAATCTTTTGGTGGACACGGGGGCGTGTTGACCTGGGCACGGCCCCGTGTCGAAAGGCTGTTTATGAAGTTTGTCTATTTCTAAGGAACTTATCCGGATCGGGCGGTTGCTTACTGGATGGAACAACCCCAAAGTGCCTAAGATACCTTAATTGCTCTAGATTAAGACGAGAACGCAAGAGGTTATCGGTGAGGGTGATTCCTATGCTATATGTAGGTGGACAAGTCCAACCCTTTCCCGGGCTCTCGTTAAAGAAGGTGTATGCCGAATCGCTCAGGTCTATGTATGCATCAAACGAAGTCGATGGGGAGTCCTTCACGGCACAATCGACACAGGGACGACTATCGCTTAAGTCCTTGCTAGAGTTAGAAGTATCGTCGGGAACAACGAAGTTGTTTGAATGCGACCTCAACACTTCTTCTTGGTTATCGTCTTGAGATAAATTATTGAAATCTATCCTAAGTTCTTTTAACCAATTAAGAATTAGATCTTCCATTTGAAATAGTTCATCAAGAAGCATTTCTCCTAGAAGATCCGGTTGAGAGCATTCGAGGGAGAGATAGGGATTATTTTTACTTTCGCCCCTCTTAATGATACAGGAAAACGATGGGTCTATATAATGGGGCTTATAATTTAGAAAATAACATTCTAATTCTTTATGGGAGCCACCACATATTTGACACCACGTACTATAAGAGTGCCGAAAGTAAAAATCATCAGTATCACTCATGTTTGTGTCAGAAATTACCAACCGTCGGGATCTTACAGTTCTGTTTTTAGTAACTGAATCTTGGGCACGGGGCGTGTTGAGTGGGCACGGCCCCGTGTTCAGCTTACTGTCTGACTTAAAACAGGATTGCCAGTTCCAATGATTGGGCACGGGGCGTGCTCAGCGGACACGGCGCGTGCTGAGTTCTGCAGAAGCTGAAAAATTTAAGAAAATCCTAAAAAAAACAGAAAAATAAGAAAAGACGATTAGGCCGTTGATTCCAAACTTTCTTAAAATCCTTGTGTCCTCCGGCAGCGGCGCCAAAAACTTGATGTGCGTGAGTGTTATTAGTTTTTAATGTATATGTTAAGCCCTTTTTACACGTTAGTCAAGTTTTAAATTTATAAAACATGATATTTTACTAACACCAAACACACATATGGGCAAGTGCACCCATCGTGAGCGTAGTATAGTGTTGGCAAGATACTGAGGTCGTCCAAGGACACAAGAGCTTTTAGTACCGGTTTATCCTCAACGTCTAATCAAATCAAAAGGTTAGAAAAAGGTTTTAAACTAGAAAAATAAAAACTAACTAAAATGCTGAAAAATAAAATAAAAGTAAAAACAGATAGACAAGATGAATCACTTGGCTCCGACTCGTGTTTAGTGTAACCTTTGATTATTTCCGCACTTTTGCACTTTTTAAGAGATTATCTTAGTTATTGTAGTTGGCCCCTCTTTTGAAGGTGACGTTACCCTCAGCCCAGTAGTTTGAGTCAGCAAGGATACAATCCTAAAGGGTCGGATTATTGAAAGATAATTAATTAAGTTATTAATGCATATTATGGTAGGCCCCTCTTTTGAAGGTGACGTTACCCTCGGCTAAGTAGTCTGAGTCAGCAGGGATACAGTCCTAAGTAGCCGGGTTAAAGTATTAATAGTAGCTTACATATGAGGGGATTAAAGAGTTTGGACCCCCGCCATCCAATACCGGTAGGTATTGAAGGAGGTCCTACTAAATTTGACCCAGGTCCTTGCAGGATCTATACACTGAACAAGGCAAGACTCTTACCAAACCGTTTCCTTAACCCCCGACCAGGTAGCCAACATACCTCCATATAGACCGTGGAGATATGAATGGTGAAAATCTTTTATTTTATATAGGCAGTAAAATAATGCCAAGACACCACGGACAAACGATAAGGAAGAATCACCTTCAAAATAAGAAACTAGTTATTAAAGTCAGTAATACATAACCAAGTAAAAAGTGCGAAAAGATTAAAAATAAAAAGTATTACACTAGACACTTGTCTTCACCAAGTGATGTAAGAGACTTAGGCAAACATGGCCTTTGATGGTCAAGAACTCTTACGATCAATCTTGGATCCCGAGACGACTCACACACTCTATGATGGACAATGGATGATGGTGGTGGATGATGGTGTTGTGATGGTGGTGGGTGGTGGGTGAAGTGTGAGAGAGGTGGTGTGCCAAGGGATGGTTTGCAAATGAGCCAAGCACCCCTATTTATAGGCTGAACAGTAGCTCGGGCACGGCCCCGTGTCCATTAGGCACGGCCCCGTGTCCAACATCCTTCTCTGTCTTCATTAATTGCTCTTGTCTGCCTTAGTTGACCACGGCCCCGTGTCCGCTGGGCACGACCCCGTGTGCAGAAGCGTATCTGTACTATCAAGATTTGCCTGGATTCTGCGAATCTTATAGTTGACCACGGCCCCGTGTCCGCTGAGCACGGCCCCGTGGTGGGCGATAGAAGCTTCTACAGCTTTGTCTTTTATGCTGACACTTGGGCACGCCCCCGTGTTCACTGAGCACGGGGCGTGTTCAGCCTTCTGTTCTCTTATTTTGCTTGGGAAGATGCTGTCGAGGAGGTCGGGCATGCCACGTTTATTCCTTTTCTTGTATTTATGTTAGATTTAGCTGCCTTTTTGCTTCTTTTGTTAATTTGAGCTTATTTAATCCTGAAAATACAAAAGGAAGACAAAAACACACTTTTTCCAACATTAGTACTAAAAAAAGGGTTGGTTTTATGCCACAATTGATGTAATTTATATGTTGCATTTTGTGCACATCAGAGGACCAAAACGTTACCAAAAAGTCGGGGCCTTTTTCATTTTTATATATTTGGAACTTATATAACATCTACTCAAAGCTTTTAATTAACTTATAAAAACTATTACATAGTTTTAGTTGATGGGATTTGAAGAAAAGGGTTTTTAAGAACTTGGGCCACCTTAAATGCTAATTAATGAATTCAATTTAAAAAAATACGGCTGGGAAGTGGGATTCGAACCGGAATCTATTTGGGAAAACAAAAGAATTATACCGCATGGCTGGAATCATATTTACTAGCAAGCTGATATCGAAAATTTTAATATACGCATTTTAGTTTTTTTTTTTTTTAAATGAGGCCCTAAAAGTTTGGAGGCCCAAAGCCCTTGCTTGTTTTTACTTATGCTTGGGCCGACCCTGAATGTTCTCCCCCGTATCTAATCCCAACTCCCTCCGCCTCCGACCACCGCCGCTACAACACACCTTCCATGCGGCTCTGCCGTCGCCAACGTCACCCAACATCCGTAATTCACCTCGTACATCACCAATCTCGACCGCTGCTTACTCCACCACGTGCTATGCTCCCTCACCCATGGTGGTCATGTCTCCACCGTCATCTTTATACGGAATTCTTGGAATTTCGATGGAGGCTACCGGAAGTGAGATCAAAACGGCGTACCGGCGGCTCGCCCGGACGTCACACCCGGATGTGAATGACTCATCCGAAGAGGAGTTTATGAAAATCCACGCCGCGTATTCCACCCTATCGGATCCCGATAAGCGGGCGGATTACGACCGGAGGATCTTCCGGACGAGCCGGTCTCGAACGTATTCGAGTGGAGGACCGACCCCGTTGTAAAACGGGTTTAACGGTTATAGTGGCCGAAACTGGGAGACAGATCAGTGCTGGTGACCCTACTCCTTGGAGATTGAAGGATCGTGTATAAAATTAGAATGCACTAATTATTTGATTAATAAAGTGATCATTAGGATATATCGAATGTGAAGCTCATATTAGTAATTACAATCTTAATCTTCCACCGGTAGAAAATCAAACTTAAATAGAAATTTTAATTACATAGATTGACTCTGTGGTTTATAGTTAGTTTCGTCTTTGTATACTAATTTTTTTTTAACACAGGTGTTATGGTTTCAATTTTGTAACACCTTTATTAACACTAAAAAACTGAAATAGAGTACCCCAAATTTGATCAACTAATATCACAACGATCAAAGGTGTTGTATCCAGTGGCGGATCTAAGAACTTTTTTTTACTGGGTTACTTTTGGTAGATTTTCACTAATTCTCATTATTTTTTTTCAAATCATACGAGTTTTTCACTAATTTTTCCCATTTTTTCTAAACTGAATAGATTCTTGAGAACCCACAAAAATGGCATAGATCCACCTCGTTGTATCAAAATGATTATACGAACTGCCACAAAACCACTGCTAAGAAGCTTCTCCACATACTTGCCCAATATATCTACTTCCAAATTCACCTTCTGCCCAACTTTCTTCAATGGAATCACAAACTTTTTGCTGCGTATACTCAACCAACATGAAATTGAAACACTCCTCTTCACCTGAATAAACCCTTTCGGCACTATAAACTTCAAAATCTCCGGCGACGTTTTCACCTTAATCCATAACGAATCCCCCTCCGGTTCCATCGATTTGGGTAAAATCAAAATATTATTGTTTTGTACTCGTTATACACCTACAAAATCATAATGGTTCATATTTCTTTTAAATAGAGTAATGAAACAAATGGTCCTTGTAATTAAAATTAAAGTAATGACATAAATGGTCTTTTCGAAATGAAAGGGTATTTTAGTCATTTTATTGAAATTTAACATAAAATTTAACTAAGTTTGGTGTTAGTACCTAAAAGTGTTACAAAATTGAAACCATGAAACCTGAACATGTTAAAAAAATTAGTACTCGAAGGCGAAACTGGCTATAAACCATAGGGTCCATCAATGTAATTAACTCATCTAATTACAATAAGTTAAAACCAAGACAGGGCCGACCCGTAGGGGGAGCGGGGTGGGCGACGGCACAAGGCACAAATCTTCCGAGGGCCCAAATCTTTTTAATTTTGTATAGAATTTACGTTGTATAAGATAGAATATATGTGCAATGAATCGAGAAATAACATAAATGAACCCTTGTACTAGTGGTTATTACCTTGCTTAAATAACAAGGAGACGCGGGTTCTAATCTTAGAGTCTCCAAATTCTTTATTTAAGTTTATTTTTTGGTTTTTTTTATTAGTGACATTTAATGCTTAATTTTGTCAACTGCATCTTTCGCTTTAATTAATAAATTATTTCCTAAACTTAGCTAAAAATAACTATTTAAATTACATCCACACAAATTTTAGTGATTGATGAGTTTATACTCGATGGAGATTTTCGAATAGGGCACAACTTTTTAATCTCGCACAGGGCCAAAAAAAATTTGTGATTTTCGGAGACGGCCACCAAGATAAAGGATGGATGACACCCATAAGAGTCTAGGGACACCTTCTGGTACTCCAATCGGATACGTTTGGTAATTTAGAACGTCGCAATTGGTTCAGGTAGTGCAATCGGAAAATTCCTTTGGGTTCGTGAACCCGAAGAGATAAACGGTACTTTGGGTAAAAATATATTCTCGAGTAGTTTGGGAACACTGTAGCAATGATTTGGTTACTTTGAGTTCAATTTAGATAAAAATAAGGCGACACTCCTTCATTTGTCGGTTCAATATAGAAACTTTAGGTAGTTTTAGAAATGAAACCTACGTGCTATATAAAAAAAACTTTTATCAACTTAAATCATTGATGAAGATAGTGGATTATCTATAGTTGGTATCTTAATTAAACTTTGTCAGTAACAATCATCTTATGTATAGTGAGATTAGGATAAATTTAAATCAAAATAAAGGATAATAATGTCATGAATAAAAGGATAACATAAAGAAATATCGATTTGTATATGATTTAAGTAACTGCCCTATCGATGGTAACCAATCTTCAAAGGTGTTCACTTTTTCACAAGCACGCATTTTGACTTCAACATTAACATACCATCAGTGGTAAGTTATTCAACACAACATCATCAAATTCATGAGTTCAATCCACATGTATTAACGTACTCTTATTAACAATCATCATCATCATCACTCTCAAGTTCTTATCAGCATTAACTTTATTCATCGATAGTAAGTATCAACCGTATCAAACTTAGTTTTTTAATATAAGTTTTATGATCATGTTACCCCAAAATATACACCCGTCGGGAGATATCATCAGGGGAGGCTTAGATGGCGTGCGGGGAGGACTTCCGCACAGGGCCTGTGATTTCGCAGAGCATATGGTTTTAAAAAGAAATCCGATATATATATGTAATTTTTTAAAATAGTAAACCCATACCAATTTCAAGTAAGACTCATTTACAAATCATTTTTTTTATGGTTTAGACTTTAGAAGCACTAGGTTAATTGAAAACGAAGTCTTAGATAATATAAATTGTGAAGAGTTGATCCGCCAATTTGATATGAAGAATGCAAGGAGAGCTGCACGAATCATTGGTTAGCTATTAGTTATTACGGTATGTATGTAACTCATTTGAATACTATAATTTTCTCATTTTTCGTAATTGCATTGTTTATCGAATACTACGATTTTGTCATTTTCGTAATTGCATTGTTTATCGTTAAGGCATAAGAGCACATTTTTCGAGTTCGAACAAGGTACACGAATTCTCAGATACACCACTGGATATCATAATCATGTGGCTTAATTTCTTCTTTGTATGTTTATTGGTGCAAAATAATTCTAGTTTTAAGATATTGGATTTTTCACTTAGACATAACTTTGTCTTTCCAAAGTCTTTTGTTACTTTTTAAGCATTCAAGTTATTAACATAGACGGCAAACAGAATGTATAATTAGTCCAAATCTGTATACGACAAAATATTTAATGTACATGATTTTTGTTATTGGAATCCATTATGCATTCTGACGACGAGGGCCGTTTAGTGTTATGTTGTCTCGTCTTGGGCTCCCCGTTTACCTGGGCTCCTTAGCAGGCCCAAAGGTGGCTTTTGTCTCTTCTAAAAGATAACTAAAGAAATGGCGGGAAAAAGGACGTCTTATCCCTTGCATGCAACATTAATTGCTCTAATGCAAGGAGAAGTTATCGCCGGAAAAGTACAATGAAGTAGCTGGCTTCATTTAATGACCAAGGCATCAAGCCGATGGGGATCAGACACGTATCTGAGTCTCCCAAGGACCCAACAAAGCCGTTAGATGGCATTGATGCTCTCACAGGGAAGATAAGTGATCTCCATTATATAAGAGAGGTATACGGTCGTTTAAGGTAATCATTCAATTCCAACTTCATTGATTACACATTCACTACACATTTACTCCAAACATTCTTTGAATCACATTTAAGGCTCCACGCCTAGGGTTCACACCAACAAGGAGATTCCGGCGATTACACACTCGTCAGAACAAGCTCCTTTTTCTTCGGCAAGTTTTCTTATTCTCACGCCGGAGCTTGGTCATGGATCCCTCTTCTGGGGCCCTCCGTGGCGAGGCTAACGATGTTCTTTTTTGTAGGAAGACAAGACCGATCCATTGCTACGTTGACGAGCGTCGTTGACTTTTCATCGGAATTCAGGGACTCGACATTGGCGCCATCCGTAGGACCCTGTTCACACAGCAGTCTCCTCAAGAACCTAGACGTTGTAAAGGATTTCTTCTTTAAGAAACGATGTGGCTGCACCACCACTTCCTAACTCCTAAATTACGAAGGTGATCCGGGACACCGACGAGCTGGTGACCTTCGAAGACAACACCAACGAGGTTGAAGCTAGTGATAGGACTGGACTGTCGATGAAGAAAGGTGTCATCACACCAGATTTTGTGTCCATGCACAGAGATGAGCTACGAAAGCAGTTGGAAGACTTGGAGTAACGGGAAAGGCTTGAGAGTCTACGGTCCAGGCTCTCCTTTGACATACCACCCGACAAAAACAACACCAGTCCTCATGAAGGTAACACCGATTCGGACTCTTTAGCAGCCTTCATGATTGTCTTGAGGCAGATAACACCCAAAGGAAGAGAGGCGTTGGTGAAGGGAAAAAGTGACACAGAGAAAGAAGGTAAGAGCAAAGGCGACCAGGATGATAGCATGTTAAACAAACCTTATTTACCCAAGGACCTGCTGAAGTTTCAAAGTTCACCAAGAGGATCACTGAGGCTCCCTTTCCCCCCAAACTCAAGCCTCATCTCAACTTGGAAAGGTACGACGGAACTAAGGATCCAGAGGATCATCTCCATGCTTTTAGAGGCGTCGGGCAGGTGGGAATGTGGTCCATGCCCACATGGTGCCACATGTTTGTACAAACACTCACTGAGGGAGCCCCACTTTGGTTCGATAGCCTTCCGGCTGGGAGCATCGATATCTACGAAGAGTTGAGCGAAAAGTTTCTCAAGAACTTCAGTCAGCAGAGGAAAGTGATAAAGAACCCCAATGAGATCATGCACATCCGTCAGAAGGACAACGAGTGGGTAGATCAGTATATGGAGAGGTTTATCAAGGAAAGCATGAATATCAAGGGTGTCCCGGAGGTAATGAAAATAAACAGCTTCATTAATGGATTGAAACACACCCAGTTGTGTGAGAAGTTGGGGGAGGAGTTTCCTGAGACCATCGACGGCCTCATGGACAAGGTTAGAGTTTTTTTCAGGGGAAAAGACACTAGTATCAAGGCTAAGGAACTAGACGCCGCCCCTAGAAGAACCACTCCTGCCCCCAAGCCTCAAGAAAAAGGTACTCTCTATCAAAGGAGGCCACTAAATGATAAAATGTAATTGACAGGTCAAGGCCCACTTATTCTCCCTACAAGTCCCGGGGGAGAGGGCCAGCCCCTTATTATAACAGCTTTACCCCCTTGACCAAGACCCCAAGCGAAACACTGGCTACGGAAAGAATTAAAAACTCCTTTCCTAAACCCCCTCTTATTAAGCCAGGGCTGAAGGCTTAGCCAAATGAATATTGGGAGTTTCACAAAGGCTTCAACCACAAGAACGATGAGTGTATGTTTCTGAAAAGGAAATTGAATCAGCAGTGAAAACATGAAAGTTGTCTCACTTGATAAAGGAAATAAAGGAAGACAGGGAAGGAAAGGATGCCAGGGGGGGAGAACTTGACAGGGGATATGTAAATATGATCAGAAGACAGGAATAATATGATCCAACCAGGAGCGTCAAGGCACGAGTATTGGGACCTTCGAGCCGCATGAGGGCTCTAATACTGATGCCACATCTAGAAGAGCACGAGGTACAAAGGCTCCCCTTAACATTTCTTCTATAATAGCAGGGAACATGGTCGCCCGAATACATGTGGATAGGGGGAGTGGGGTAGAAGTGATTTACGAGCACTGTTTCTTTAGATTCGACAGAGACGCACAGGATAGGCAGGAGGAGGACTCCATACCTTTGGTAGGCTTTAACAACAGCATTTCGCATCCCCTTGGAAAGATTAGACTCCCATTCACAGTAGGGGTAGGTGAGATAGGGTACGAACCATAGAGCTAACATTCACCGTGGTCAGAGCCCCATCTAAATATAATGAAATTCTGGGAAGACTTGGGATTGGAGATCTCTAAGCACAAGTTTCTACCCCTCACGGGACCTTAGTGTTTCAGACTCCCCAAGGGTTGGCCTGGGTAAAGTCTTTGTATGAAGTGGTGTCATCGATCCCAAAGGAAGAAACCAGGAGGGAGCCCCGGGAAGAGGGAATAGAAGACGATAAAGAAAGGGAGACACTTGAGCGACAAATGCAAGAGTGCACTCAAAGAGCTACTACTTTTTAACATAGACGTCTTTGCATTCCAACACGGGGACATGTGTGGAATCCCCGAAGCTTGACAGAACACAGGCTTAATACCCACAGCTGGGTAAAGCATGTTAAACAGAAGAAGCAGAGTATGGGTCCTAACAAAAGGAGGGTCTCTTGCGAGGAAACAAGAAAGCTCCTCAAGGCCAGAATAGTTCGGGAGGTCAGGTACCCTTCGTGGATTGCCAACCCAGTCATGGTCAGTAAGAAAGACGGAGGGTGGAGGATGTGTATAGATTATAAGGACTTAAACAAAGCTTGTCCTAAAGACTACTACCCCCTCCCTGAGATAGACGTCCAAGTTGACTCCCTGGCCCAATACCCTCTAAAGTGTTTTTCAGACGCGTACAAGGGCTATCACCAAATATAAATGTCTTTAGAGGACGAGGAGAAGACGACATTCGTAACAGACGAAAGGACCTTCTGCTACACCAAGATGCCCTTTGGACTTAAGAATGCAGGGGCTACCTATAAGAGGTTTATGAACACTTCTTTCAAATATCAACGGGGAAGGAACCTTGAGGTATATGTAGACGACTGTCACAACCCCCGATCCCTGATCCCCGGGAACGGGCGGACGTGATCACAGAGTTTGGTGGTATCAGTTTTATTTAGTCTTGCAGCGGAATTTACATCAGGATCGTAGTTAGGAAATGTTTATCAGAGTAAAACCACCTCATTTCATATTAATAATCACATGGGTAAAACCCAAGTTTCTTATTACAATATATTATTAGGGACAAACCCTAATTTTTATTGAATTTAAAACATCGTTTATTTGGTAACTTTTATAGCCACATTTTTCCCAAGCCTTCAGTGCTCTCCAGCTGGCTTTTTACTAATTGGCTGTCACATTGGGTTACCTGAAACATGTTTTAAAAATATTTGTCAGCGGGAAATACTGGTGAGTGAATCCCAATTTAATCAAGTTTAAAGTCACAGTGAACAGTATTGAGAGTGATCACTTTGTTTATGTCTACACAATTACTCCATTTGGTACTATCAATCCTGACTTGTGGGTCATATTACCCATTGGCTAACTCATTGTCCAATGGTAACGCTTTGTCATCCCGACTTACTACTCGCAAGTAGTACAAATTTTGTATACAAAACCCCAACATACCGGCAGTAATTGAAGAACTACAAAGACTCAATCACGGCTAATTTTCATAGTAAAACATTTAAGGTTTAGTAAAACATTACCAAAAACATTAACAAAAAGAGGATAAACTCACATTGCTGTCTTAGGCTTTTCGTAAGGGTTTCCTGGCTATAATCTATAATTTATACAAATGTACATTGATTAGTACCATAACCCTTTTAAATTATTAATGATACCCTCCCCGAGACGGCATTCCAACAACTACGTCGGGCAGAACCACGACAGTTGTTACGGAACCCTAAATCAATCGGGCAGCGTAACTGTTATGAAACCGGGGTTATAATACTTACAATGGAGCAGAAGCTCGCTAATTAGGGGTATAATACTCAAAATATTACTTTCAATATCAGAGATTTCGAGATTGAGAATGAAATGTGAGCGACGGAATTCGTAAACTGATGCCTTCTATTTATACTTGTGTAATTAGGTTCTGTCGCGGCCCGCGTGAAAGACAAGCAGGGCTTACGCGGCCCGCGTCAAAGCGAGTCAACGGACAAGCTTAGCTGAGTCGTTGAGTAGGTCCGCCACGATGTCGACACGTGTCGGCCTCTGGTGCAATCGCGTGTACAGGTCTCTCGCGGCCCGCATGAACTAAACATAAACCTTACGCGGCCCGCTTCAACTAAAGTTTTCAGCGGAGTCAGGTCAACACTCTCATACGGCCCGCGTGAGATTGAGGTGGGATCCTACGCGGCCCGCCTCAGCTCTAAATTCAGATTTTTATTTTATTTTTATAAACTATAACATAATTTGGGCTCGGTTTTCACATACGGGGTGTAATTAAAGACATATTGGGACATTCTAAAATATAATAGGGTGTCAGACATATTATGAGGGTGTTGGTTTTACCGAGGGTTGTTACATTCTCCCCACCTTGTTTAGAGCTCGTCCTCGAGATCTACTGAAACAAGTGTGGATATTTTCTTTTTATTTCTGATTCGAGTTCCCAAGTGTACTCAGGTCCTCTTTTAGAATCCCACTTCACTTTGACTAGAACTAGTCTTTTATGCTTGAGATTCTTGATTTTCCTGTCTTCAATTTGTAGAGGTCTTTCTACAAACTTGAGTTGTTCATTTACCTCTATATCCTTAAGAGGCACTATCAATGATTCATCAGCTAAACACTTTTTAAGATTTGATACATGAAACACATTATGTATTCCTGCCATTTCCTCTGGCAATTGTAGCTGATAGGCTACAGGTCCTATTCTTCTAATAATCTTAAAAGGTCCAACATACCTGGGACTTAGCTTTCCCCGTTTGATGAATCTTACCACTCCTTTCCAAGGAGAGACTTTTAACAATACTCTATCTCCTACTTGAAATTCCAATGGCTTGCATCGGTTATCAGCATAACTCTTTTGTCGATCACGTGCTGCTTTCAGTCGTTCTTTGACTTTAATAATCTTGTCAGTTGTTTCCTGCACTATCTCAGGTCCAGATAATTGCTTTTCCCCAATTTCTGCCCAACAGACTGGGGTTCGACACTTTCGTCCATAAAGTGCTTTAAATGGTGCAGCATTTATACTTGTGTGATAGCTATTATTATATGAAAATTCTATTAAAGGTAAGTGATCGTCCTAATTACCTTCAAAGTCAATTACACAAGCTCTAAGCATATCTTCCATTGTCTGAATTGTTCTTTCACTTTGTCCATCCGTTTGTGGATGATACGCCGTGCTTAGTTTTAACTTGGTTCCCATTGCTTTTTGGAAACTTGACCAAAAATGAGATGTAAATCGACTATCTCTGTCAGAAACAATTGATAAAGGAATACCATGTAAAGAAACAATTTCATTTACATATAATTTAGATAATTGTTCCATACTAATTGTTTCTTTCATTGGTAGAAAATGAGCTGACTTGGTTAATCTATCTACAATCACCCAGATTGTATCATTTCTTTTCTTAGTTTTGGGTAATTTAGTAACAAAATCCATTGTTATTAATTCCCATTTCCACACCGGCATTTCTAATTGCTCTAACAAACCTGAGGGTTTCTGATGTTCAGCTTTAACTTGTGAACAAGTCAAACATTTAGAAACATAGACTGCTATGTTTTTTTTTCATTCCTATCCACCAGAAATTTTTCCTTAAATCCTGGTACATTTTATCACTTCCTGGATGCATCGTATATTTAGACTTATGAGCTTCTTCTAATATACGATTACGCAGGTTTCCTAATTTAGGTACCCACATTCTCTTTTTATGGAACCTCCAAATTCCATCTGTTCCTTGTTCCAATTCCTTTATCATACCTTTTAATTTTTCAGAATCATCCTTAATTACTGATTCTTGTGCTTCTCTTATCTGGTCATTTAAATCTACTTGCAGATTTAATTTAAGAGAACGTACCCTTCTTGGCGTTTCATGATATTTTCTACTTAAAGCATCTGCCACTACATTTGCTTTTCCTTCATGATACTGGATATCACAGTTATAGTCACTAAGAAATTCCATCTAGCATCTTTGTCTCATATTCAACTCCTTCTGTCTGAAAACATACTTTAAACTCTTATGATCAGTGAATATGATAAACTTACTATCATAAAGGTAATGTCTCCAAATCTTAAGAGCAAAAATTATGGCTCCTAATTCTAAATCATGGGTTGAATAATTCTCTTCATGATTCTTAAGTTGTCTAGATGCGTAAGCTATAACCTTTTGTCGTTGCATCAACACACATCCATAACCTAATCTAGAAGCATCACAATAGACTACAAAGTCTTCAGTTCCTTCTGGTAATGCTAATATAGGTGTATGGATTAATCTTTGCTTAAGAATTCTAAAAGCTTCTTCTTGTTTTATTCCCCATTCAAACTTAACAGATTTACAAGTTAGCTTAGTTAAGGGAATAGCTATTCTAGAAAAATCTTTAATAAATCTTCTATAATAACCAGCCAATCCTAAGAAACTTCTAACCTCAGTTGGTGATTCAGGGGTTTTCCATTTTGTAATTGCTTCAATCTTTGTTGAATCTACATGAATTCCTTCATGATTGACTAGGTGTCCAAGAAATTGTACCTGTTCTAACCAAAATTCACACTTAGAAAACTTAGCATAAAGTTTTTCCTTTCTTAACAGACTTAAAAGTGCGTGCAAATGTCTTGCATGATCCTCTTTACTCTTAGAGTAAATTAGAATATCATCTATGAATACAATTATGAATTTATCCAAATATGGCTTACATATTCGGTTCATCATGTCCATAAATGCAGCTGGGGCATTGGTTAAACCAAATGGCATGACAGTAAATTCATAATGACCATACCTTGTTCTAAATGCGGTTTTAGGAATATCCTCTTCCTGTACTTTTAATTGATGATATCCTGACCTTAAATCGATTTTAGAGAAAAATCGAGCTCCTTACAGTTGATCAAACAAATCATCAATTCTCGGTAATGGATACCGATTTTTAATCGTGACTTTGTTTAATTCACGGTAATCAATGCACATACGCATTGAGCCGTCCTTTTTAACAAACAATATTGGTGCTCCCCACGGTGACGAACTTGGCTGTATGAATCCTTTTTCCAACAATTCATCTAATTGTTTCTTTAATTCTTGCATTTCTGCAGGTGCCAAACGGTAAGGTGCTTTGGCAATCGGTGATGTTCCTGGTATTAAATGGATTCTGAATTCAACTTCTCTATCCGGAGGTAGTCCTGGTAATTCTTCTGGAAAGACATCTGAAAACTGAGATACTACTGGAATATCTTTTAGTTCTTTTCCTTTAGTGTTAGTGATTATAGAAATCAAATACACTACAGAACCTTTTCTTATACAACTTGCAGTTTTCATCACAGATATGAATTTTGTGGATCTAAAGAACTTATCTCCTTTAATTGTGATCTTTTTACCTTTTGGTGAATTTATTTGGATTAACTTTTGATCACATAAAATGCTAGCTTTATTGGCTATTAACCAATCCATTCCTAAAACAACATCAAATCCTGCCAGATTCATGGGATATAGGTTTGCAATAAACTTCTGATTTAAAATTTCTATGCTTGCACCCTGCAAGATTTCAGAAATCCTAATGGTTTCTCCATTGGCTGTTTCTACTACGCATTCATGTGGTAGTTTAGTTAATGACTGATTTAAAATTTTGCAAAATGATGTATTAATAAAACTTTGGTTTGCACCAGAGTCAAATAATACTTTAGCAAATGTATCATTAACTAAAAACGTACCAGCTATAACGTCTGGGATCATCTTGGCTTCTTCTGCAGTCAAAACAAATGCTCTAGCATTTTTAGTATTCTTGTTGTCTGTGGCTGGAGCTAATTTTGGACAATTTGGCCTGATATGACCTTTTTCTCCACAGTTGTAACATAATCCATTACTGGTTTTCTTCCTGCAATTTTCTTCCTTGTGTCCTGGCATCTTACAATGATTGCAGAGAATGGAGCATTTTCCCGAATGCTTTTTCTTGCAAACCTTGCAGTATGTTGCAGAGGTAGAACCCATATTCTTACGATTATAATTTCCGGAACGAAATTCTTGTGTAAGCCTTTGAGTTAAGTTCCTCCTCTGATCCTCTTCTCTAGTACGGACTAACTCATCAGTCAAGGTATTTGTTAATTCTACAGCTTCTTCTATGGTTTGAGGTCTAGCTGCCTTGACTATGTGTCTAATCTCCCCAATTAATCCCCAAATATAACGAGAGATTAACACTGGTTCTGGTGATGCAAGGGTTGGCACTATCCTAGCATATTCGAAAAATAACTTAGTGTACCCTTTGCTATCTACACCAGTCATCCTAAGGTTTAGGAATTTGTTTGCTATCTGTTCCTTCTCATTGGGTGGGCAGAATTTCCTTTCTACCTTATCCTTAAATTCTTCCCATTCCATATTATAGATTCTATCACTTCCTTTTGTTTGGAGGATAGTGTTCCACCATTCTAGTGCTGCATTCTTAAACAGATTAGAAGCAAACAGTATTCTATCTTCTTCAGCACACTTACTTATCCTTAAGACTGCCTCAGTCTTCTCTATCCAACGTAAGGTTGCAATGGCCCCTTCATTGCCCGAGAATTCCATTGGTTTACAAGACCAAAATTCTTTATAAGAACAACCATAAGGCATGGTTCTTCTTCTTTTGGGAATAGGCATTTGAAGTACCGGTCCATTGTTCACACTGTTTTCTGGTTCAAGTGGTCGCTTACTGCTATGCTTACTTTTATTATCAGCATCCTTAACAGTTTGGAGTATAAATGGCATAGCATCTATAATTCCTTATGCCACTATGTGTTGGATAGCACTATTGTCCACTTGGTTTCCATTGTTATTGTTGTTTGGGTTCTCATTATTCAGATTATCATCATTCTGAATATTATCATTCTGGATTTCCGGGTTATTATCCAAATTGACTTGATTTCCTTCGTCTGACATCTGAATTTTAAACATTTATACCATAATAATATCACAATTAATATCTTAATATAATTAATTACACGACACGCAATTTTGCCAAAAGCGTAGATCATTGCTACTTTACTCTTTCCATATACTTATGCATCTATTACACACTAGTACAGAAATAAAGATTACAATACCAACGGAAATAAAATAGTAGTATGCATCCGTACACACATATTTTATTTTATTTTTTATTATATTATTATTATTACTACCGTTTCCTTCATCTTAACATTCACGGATATGGATTTATCCAAAAATCCATATTGCGCTCATCGTATTTCCATACGAGACGCTCTCCCACCTGACGCATCCTCTCACTGCTTTCTAAAATTTCCTCCCCGAAAGTCCTAAGTTCTTGAACGTTTTCTGCACTCATTGGGGGTGCAGGTTCTCGGACTGGGTTTGGAATCTGGGGTTCTGGTTCCTGATATGGGGGTGACAATTCCTGAAATTGGTAAGGATCCTCTAATATTTCCCTAATGTAGTTATCTTGGTAATAGGGATCTAAAGGGTCCATACCTGGGTAAACTTCTATGTTCTGTATGGGTGGATAATCCTGAACAGGGTAACGTTGCACAAAGTCCCTATTATCGTCCCACCAGGGGTCGTAATTCGGGTCTAGTGGGTTTGGTGCAGGTACCCGAGGAATTTCTTCTGGGTTAAAGTCGTGCATTTCCACCTGGTTTTCTTGGTTTTCTATCTCCATAGGGTGTTCTGGGTTTTGTGGTTGTGGGGCTACTAGTTGTTCCAGACCTGGGTCAGCAGCAGTCGTAGCTAAGATATGAAAATTAGCTAGGCTTCTATTTAACATATCTTGAGTATGGGCATCTGTCTCTCTCTTAATAGCTGCTAAGGCCCTTTGCTGTTGCAATTTCCTCATTCTTTTCCTACGAGCAAAAGCTTCTTTACTAAACCATCCTCGTTTCTTAGTAGGGAATGGTTCTTCAGATTTAGCTCTAAAGGCAAATATTCCATCTTCCTGATCAGCAGTATACCCTGAAAGGGCAGGCTGGGATGATGTACCTTCACTCCTAGGTGAATCAAATAACTGACGATTCACGTCTGATGGTCCTTGATCACTCATACTGAAAACTACCAGATAGTCAAATAACACATAACAAATAAATACAGTTATGCATGTATTTCGTAATTTATTTCCTAACACAAATTTTATAATTTAAGTGTCAGCAGAACACTTCTTTGGCTCAGACCAGTGGCTAGGCTCTGATACCACCTTCTGTCACAACCCCCAATCCCTGATCCCCGGGAACGGGCGGACGTGATCACAGAGTTTGGTGGTATCAGTTTTATTTAGTCTTGCAGCGGAATTTACATCAGGATCGTAGTTAGGAAATGTTTATCAGAGTAAAACCACCTCATTTCATATTAATAATCACATGGGTAAAACCCAAGTTTCTTATTACAATATATTATTAGGGACAAACCCTAATTTTTATTGAATTTAAAACATCGTTTATTTGGTAACTTTTATAGCCACATTTTTCCCAAGCCTTTAGTGCTCTCCAGCTGGCTTTTTACTAATTGGCTGTCACATTGGGTTACCTGAAACATGTTTTAAAAATATTTGTCAGCGGGAAATACTGGTGAGTGAATCCCAATTTAATCAAGTTTAAAGTCACAGTGAACAGTATTGAGAGTGATCACTTTGTTTATGTCTACACAATTACTCCATTTGGTACTATCAATCCTGACTTGTGGGTCATATTACCCATTGGCTAACTCATTGTCCAATGGTAACGCTTTGTCATCCCGACTTACTACTCGCAAGTAGTACAAATTTTGTATACAAAACCCCAACATACCGACAGTAATTGAAGAACTACAAAGACTCAATCACTGCTAATTTTCATAGTAAAACATTTAAGGTTTGGTAAAACATTACCAAAAACATTAACAAAAAGAGGATAAACTCACATTGCTGTCTTAGGCTTTTCGTAAGGGTTTCCTGGCTATAATCTATAATTTATACAAATGTACATTGATTAGTACGATAACCCTTTTAAATTATTAATGATACCCTCCCCGAGACGGCATTCCAACAACTACGTCGGGCATAACCACGACAGTTGTTACGGAACCCTAAATCAATCGGGCAGCGTAACTGTTATGAAACCGGGGTTATAATACTTACAATGGAGCAGAACCTCACTAATTAGGGGTATAATACTCAAAATATTACTTTCAATATCAGAGATTTCGAGATTGAGAATGAAATGTGAGCGACGGAATTCGTAAACTGATGCCTTCTATTTATACTTGTGTAATTAGGTTCTGTCGCGGCCCGCGTGAAAGACAAGCAGGGCTTACGCAGCCCGCGTCAAAGCGAGTCAACGGACTAGCTTAGCTGAGTCGTTGAGTAGGTCCGCCACGATGTCGACACGTGTCGGCCTCTGGTGCAATCGCGTGTACAGGTCTCTCGCGGCCCGCATGAACTAAACATAAACCTTACGCGACCCGCTTCAACTAAAGTTTTCAGCGGAGTCCGGTCAACACTCTCATACGGCCCGTGTGAGATTGAGGTGGGATCCTACGCGGCCCGCCTCAGCTCTAAATTCAGATTTTTATTTTATTTTTATAAACTATAACCTAATTTGGGCTCGGTTTTCACATACGGGGTGTAATTAAAGACATATTGGGACATTCTAAAATATAATAGGGTGTCAGACATATTATGAGGGTGTTGGTTTTACCGAGGGTTGTTACAACGACATTGTCATAAAGAGCCTGAACGAGATGGCCATGTTAGAGGACGTTACGGAAACAGTCAGGACCATGTAGGAGGTTAACATGAAGTTAAACCCTGGAAAATGTTACTTTAGGGTTGAGGAAGGAAAGTTGCTGGGAGTGGTAGTCACGAAAGGGGGATCAAGGCAAATCCTGAGAAAACGCAGGCAGTGGCTGAAATGCGATCCCCTAGGTCCTTGAAGGACGTCCAACAGTTAAACAGCAGGTTAATACTACTCAACCGTTTTTTGTTAAAAGTTACAGACCGGACTTTGCCCTTCATGAAAGTCTTGAAGGACTGCCTCCAAAAGAACAAATTCAGATGGACTTCCGAGGCCGAAGCCGCCTTCCAGGAGATAAAAGAGCTTATGTGCAAGCTTCCAACCCTGGACACCCCCATACCCGAGGAGGATCTATTTATGTATTTGTCAGCATCCAAGACTACAATCAGCACTGTGATATTGGTAGAAGGAGAGGGAAAGCAGATTCCCATATACTTCATCAGTCGGGCACTAAAGGGGCCGAAAGAGCGGCAGCTGCCCATGGAAAAGCTGACATTATCACTGGATTTTGCTTCAAGAAGGCTTGGGAGGTACTTCCAAGCACACAAGGTCGTCCTGCTCATAGACCAGCCCCTTCAGAAAGTATTAAGTAGGCCGGAACTCTCCGGTCGCCTCGCCAAATGGTCGGTCGAATTGGGGGAGCATGCTTTAGAGTACAGGGTGAGAACTTCAGTGAAAGGGCAGGTCCTGGCAGATTTCCTGGCGGAAGTCCCAGAGGAGGAGGAAAGAGAACTCCTCAAGTGGAAGGAGATGCAGGAACAAGAGAAAAAGAAGGACGAGAAGGCAGTGTGGAAGTTACACACCGACGGAGGCTCCAGTGAAGAGGGAAACATAGCGGGGATCACTCTCGTGAGTCCCGAAGGAATCGAGCTGACCTATGCCATCCGATTGGATTTCGACAACACCAACAACAAAGCCAGTATGAAGCGCTCCTTGCAGGGCTGAGGATGGCTAGAAAAATGAAAGCGAGGCACATGGAAGCTAACACAGATTCACAACTGGTAGTAAAGCAGTATAGTGGAGAGTATGATGCGAAGGATAGCACCATGGTTCAGTATGTGGCCAAGGTGAAGGAGCTAGCCAAAACCTTCAAAAGCTTCCAACTGGAGTACGTCCCCCGTGGGAGGAACAGAAAAGCTGATGCCCTAAGCAAGCTAGCTTCAGTGGCATTTGACCATCTGGCCAGGGAAGTGAAGGTGGTGGTCCTAACTTCCCCTTCCATTGCATACAAGGAAGTTGTGGCTGTTGACAAGACTGGGGAATCTTGGATGACCCCATAATAAAATTCCTAAGGGACGGGATCCTCCCGGAGGATGAAACGCCAGCTCGAAAGCTAAGAGTAATTGCTCTCCAATATGAGATTATCGACGGAGAACTCTATCGAAGGTCATATCTGGGACCCTCCTTGAAGTGTGTAGACGAGGAGAAGGCAAAGTATGTGATACAAGAGATACACGAAGGGATTTGTGGAATGAACTCAGGGCCCAAGACGGTCGTAGCCAAGGCCATGAATGCTGGGTTTTACTGGCATCGCATGTACGAGACTGCCATGGAAGAAATCAAGAAGTGTGACAACTGTCAAATTCATGCTCCCATGACCCATCGCCAAAAGCACCCCATGGTCCCGGTTTCAACATCATGGCCATTTTAGAAGTGGGCCATAGACATCATCGGGCCATTCCCGGAAGGTCCGGGAGGGGTAAAGTTCGTCGTAGTGGCTATTGATTACTTCAACAAATAGGTCGAGGCCAAACCTTTGGCGAAGATCACGGGAGAACAAATGAAAAGATTCTTCCTGGATAACATCGTCTGTCAGTTCGGGATACCCTTGAAACTGGTCGGCGACAATGGTGTTCATTTTGCAGGAAAGCCTTTCAAACCTTGGTGTGAGCAGATGCACATACGGCAGATCATCACATCGGTCACCCATGCATAGAGTAACGGGTTAGTAGAAAGGGCAAATCAGAGTGTGATCAGGGAATGAAATGAAGGTTGGGACAAAAGCAGAGGGGCTGGTTGGAAGAGCTACCATCTATCCTCTTGGCTTACAGGACAACCCCCAAGGTCGCCAATGGGGAAACGACTTTTAGCCTGACATATGGAACGGAGACAGTCATCCACGTTGAAATAGGTTCACCCATCGGAAGGATGAGGCTACGGGATGCAGAAAAAAGAATAGGACCTTTGAACGAACCTCAACCTCTTGGAAGAGAGACGGGAAATCGATGTGGTTAGGGAGAGCAGGTACAAAGAGCAAATCGAGAAATACTACAATGCAAGAATAAAGAAGCTCAACCTGGTCCCTGGAGACCTGGTCCTAAGAGCCAATGAAGCCAATCTGTAGGAGAACACTGGAAAGTTAGGGCCCAAGTGGGAAGGACCATACAGGGCCGTGTGGGCCAACGGTAAAGGAACGTGCAAGTTAGAGATGCTCCAAGGGAAAGAGATCCTGAGGACCTAGAACTTGATGCAACTCAGGGAAATACTATTTGTCAGGATCAACCCTCAAGGTAGAAGGACATGAGAGAAGGCCTAAGTGCCACTTTTGTAGTATAACTTATGATCAAGTTCTCTCTTTCAAATAACAATATGTACTAGGGGACCCCCCAACACTTTGGTAATAAATGATTTATTTTGCAAAAATAGTTCAAACACCCAAGGACTGTTAAAACATGGTCGAATAACGGGGTAACGTACTAAGGCAGACATGCCTAATGACTGCGAACCCCAAAAGATAAAAAAAACATAAATAACATACACACGTGTACATGAGCATAGCAGACATGCTAATTTATAGGCCCGGCCTTGGGGTAGGACGGGGTCGACTAGTCCGAAAAGAGACAAATAACAGTTTATTGCTACAAATAGCAACCACAGACTAGTTCAAACTGTCTTTTTACAAACAATAAAAAAATTTGTAAACAAGCTACAAATAAAGTGTACACAAACAGACACTATAAGCAGAATTTTGTAAACAAGCTACAAGTAAACAACTTCTTATCCTTTGCGACTCGTAAGCAAAGTGCAATCTAGGGAGCAAAAGGCCTAAGGAAACAACTACACTTAACTCCCCCTGAGGC
This sequence comes from Helianthus tuberosus, assembly GCA_030545235.1. Classification (NCBI taxonomy): domain Eukaryota; kingdom Viridiplantae; phylum Streptophyta; class Magnoliopsida; order Asterales; family Asteraceae; genus Helianthus; species Helianthus tuberosus. Next base: position 5,822,810 of record CM060419.1, read on the forward strand.
ATATGAATTGGGCCGAAGCTGCAAACAACCCTTGCAAAAAGAAAGAGCAAACAACAAACAAAGAGGGTATACAAACACCCCCGAAACCCAAATAGAAACAACAAACAGTGATCATAAGCATCAGATTGGTCAAACAAAACATGGGGAGGCCCCTACACAAAGGACCCCCGATACGAGAGTCAAGGATCCAAAGTTCAGCAAGTTAAGTGTTAGTTACACCCATATCAAAGTTATTGTTTTGAAATGACTACAGAGAATCATCTCCAGGCGGAGACTTGGCGGAAGAAGGACCAGCAGAATCAAGCAATGACTTAAGTTCGTCCAGGGACATCAATGAGTTATCGGCGATTTTAGCAATGAGAGCATGGGTTTTACCTCTAAATTCTTCATCTAATTTGGCCAGATGCTTCTTGGCCTTAGAATTATAGTTGGGGTCTCTTTCCTCTTTAAACCTTGAGAGGAATAAGAGTACCCATCTTTTAGACCCGCTTGATAGTCCACGTCCCTATAGGCCTTGTAAATCCTCTCAAGGCTGCCTTTGAACTCCTCAGACTAAGAAAAGGCAAAGAGGAAAAGCCCAACCCCCTGAGATAACAACCAATGGTGTTCAGCGGCTAGCTTATGACTGTCCTCCTGAGCGATTCCCAAGTCAGCATATAAAACATCAACATATGCGGCAGAAATGGAGGTAACCTCTTTGTAATGCTTCACGTCCGTGAGCAAACATTCCTTCTCAGCTAGCCATGCACCCTGCTCCCGCTCTCAAGATCCCTCCCTTTGAACCAACAGTGCCCCAACATTCTGAAAAAAGAAAATAGGTTTACAAAAAAAATAAAAAAACAAAAGAGAAGGGAAGGGGGAAGAGGGAGGAAAAGGGACACACCTCCCTCTCCAAAAGTTTCTTTTCGGCATCAACAACCCTGCACCTAAGCTCGACAGAAACGGTCTGGGAAGTCTTCAGCTCGCTCAACAGCCCTTCGTTCTCATCCCTCAAGGTGTTAACCCGCTGCAACATGCCAACACCCCTAAAGAACCCTTCGCAGATTGACAGGATATATTGGTCATCGAAAATTTCTGGGTCCAAAGCAAAGTCCATAAACCTGTGCAAAGAAGGGAGGGCATGAGCCATGAAGTTCCAAGCAACCTCGGGGGTATTAACAATGATGGAAGGGGTTATCTTCCATCGAGGGATGTACACAGCAGGGAGCCCTTCAGCAAACAAGGGTGCCAGAGGGGAACGAGCTTGGAAACACTCCGGCAGCTTGAATTACTTTGGCCAGTAGCCTGGATAGGAGAAGCCTCAACAACTGGATCAGCAGGGGCCGCACTCACTTCTGGACCTTTTCCCTTCACCTGAGATGATGCAGGTGTAACACCCGGATATTTTGTACTTTCTATATTTGGAAATCCTTGCTTGTAATTCTATTTTTGGAAACTTTGTATTCTTGTAAACGTCGTTTCATTCTAATCGTTATAAATCCGAGACTTGAATCATAATGAAATTCGTGTTTTCGTTACATTTATGCTATATAAGTCTTATACATGCTCATACGTTCAAAAACATTATTCGTATGACACTTTATTCATATTTCGTGCTAAAAACGTCAAACTTGCAAACTATTGATCTATATGCTAAATTACGCGAATTTGATACTATTTCTTGACAAATAAACATAATTATACATGTTTTATGTCTAGTTTATGCTTCATTTACATAACACACCCTTAACTATGGTTATTGTGCTTAAAACACATTGAAAATGACTTAAAAAATCAAAACATAGAAGTTAGGGGGCCAAATTGTAAATAAATCAAACTTCAGCCCACATGGGGGAGAGTAGCGGCTCGCGAGCCACATGGGCTCAGCCTTTTGCGGCCCGCGAGAGTGGCCCAGTCTGCAGCAGCTTGATCAGATTCGTTTTTGGGCGCGACTTTGAGTTTATTTTGAGTTTTAAACTTGATTTTAACATTAATTACACACCAACCAGCTAACCTAATGACTCCCTATAAAAACCAAGCATTCTCCCCCACTTCATTCACTTTACAAACTCTCAAAAACACTCTCAAATCTCCCTCTAAACTGCTGTTAATTAGAAGTGAAGATAGATTCATCACAAGTTCTTCAAAAGGACAAGTTGCTCCAAACTAATCCTTCAACCAACATCACTCGCGAGATTTCAAGTAGGGAAGCTTGCAAAATCGTGAGTATACTCGATCCCGTTTTCCTTTTATCACTTTTGGGTGCAACATGTACATTATACAAAATTATACTTCACATGAAACTATTTCAAACTCTATCCATGCTTAACATGAAACTATATGATGCTTGTTTAGACTTGTATGCTAATGTAAACTATTTGTGTCAATTATATGCTTCATTAACTTTGCAAGCCTACCTTAACAATTATAGCGCTATAGGATTAACGCACCGCCCACGAAACTTGGGGTATTGTTAAGTTTAACATGTTAACCTCCCATTATTCTATTTGGGATAGGTTATTTTAACGCGTTGGAATCTTGGGTTTGAACATATAAGTACACCGTTTCGGCATGCTAGTAAACTTGCTTAATATGATTCATGTTGGATATGAGCACTTAAACTATTTTATTCTATATTATGCTATGTAACCAAAAACTTGTATACTCGCCTTTGCTTTTGCATTGAACTCTATTTTAATACATGTTGCAGGTTGATTGATGAGATGATGATACAATAGGAAATGCTATTTAGGTGGACTTAGATACACACCTAGACTTATTTATCTATTTCGATGTTATGTTTGTTTTGAAACAATTGTTGTCTTTTATTTGGATTTTATATGACAATTTAGTATTGAAATGAAATTTGAATTTAATCATTATTGTCACATAGTGTTATGAAGTCTCTTGTAATCTCGTTTTTGTCTCATCCCGATGTTTCTGCCATTGGTTGGGGTGTGACAGATTGGTATCAGAGCCATAACTATAGGGACTTAGGAAAAAGTAGGAATGCTTTGCCTAGTCTATAATTTTAGGAACTTTGATTCTTATTTGTCGTTTAAAATTTACACGCTTTCTACCTTACTTGCTTCTTATCTATTCTTTTGTCTATTAAACTTACATGCCTTTCCTAAGGCTAACACTAATACACTTTTGAAAACTTGAAGACACTCGAAACAAAAACGAGACGAATTTACCAAAATAGGCGTGAAACCCACAATTTGGTAAACGAATCTCATTCCGTCCAATTCTATTTTTGCATGAAATTCACCATTAAGTTAAGAGTGAAATCCACATCTTAATGGTAATTTCCATTTCAAACTCTAGTGGACCCTCGTCAAAGTGTCGAAATTATATTTGACCCGACGAGTACCAACCACATTAGGGTACGAAATCTTCAAGTTAGGGGTGAAACCCGCATCTTGTCGATTAAGTTACATTCCATGATTTTCAATCTCACCAAAGTCCCGATTGTTTCAATCGATTAAAGACGTGTAGTAACTGGAAGGGTAAGATACCGTTAATCGCTTCTCGACGAGAGTATTTTACCTATAGGCCAAAGCACGTTTTCTCTAATTCGAAAGGACTTTCGACCCACTTTGGAATAGTCGACGTTTCACTACCCGAAACAATCCAATGTTTTATGAGCCACTCTTTTATGTATCTCAATTTATATGTGATTTTATATTTGAACCTTCCTTCATTTCAAAACCGTTACACATTTCGCACGTTATCACAATAAAAAACAATAATAATCTCTCGTGAACAAACTAAATTTATGATGCCTTCATTATTCATTATTATGCTATGTGAAATTTATGTTATGTTATGTGGAAACCATGATTATGCTATGTGATACAATTTGAACATTTTATGCTATGTGAAACAATTGAAACCATTTTATGCTATGTGACACTTATGCTATGTGATTCATTTCATGAAAAACGATTTTTCTCAAACAAACATTATGATCAAGTCTCACCTATTCATTCCTTTTGAACCTCTAGATGTCTTCACCAAACTCTGGATCCTCCAGGAAAGCCAAGAAATTAGGCTCAAAGAAGAACTCCAACAACTCCGACTCCATCTCCAAACAAGAGTTAGTGGGTCTAATTACTCAACAAATGTCCGACCAAATGGCCTGAGTTATTCCCGACATCGTGAGTAAGGTTCAACCCTCCGCTGATCAGGGTTTTGTCGAATCCAAGGTCGAACAACCTAAAGCACCATTCCTCTTCAAGCAATTTATGGCTTGTAAACCCCTGTAGTTTTCAGGCAAGGATGGTGCCACAGCGTTGCTCACTTGGTTTGATGCCATGGAAATTGCCTTCCGTTAGAGTGGTTGTCCTGACGAATTACGCACCCAAAACGCTACTAGGGTGTTTCGCTCAAGGGCCCTGGACTGGTGGACCTTTGAGCGAGGCATAAGAGGAAAAGATGCCACCCACGCTATGCCATGGGCTGAACTAAAGACGATCATGAGGGAAGAATTCTGCCCTCCGCATGAGCTCAGGAAGTTGGAGTATGAGTTTTGGTTCCTGAAACAAGTCGGCGACGATAACGATGGCTTAACCACCCGTTTCAAGCAACTTAGCATTCTCTGTCCTAGCCAGGTCGATACACCTGAAAAGCAAATCAACAAATACATCCATTGCTACCCTGATTCCTTCATGAACCTTATGGAGCTGCTCTTCCAGCAACCATTGAATAAACCTACCGTTTGGCTGTTCGCCTTAATAGCAACATCGTCCTTCGTAGGAACTCTGAAAAGGCTTCCCGGAAGAACGTGAACCAAGCCACTGTTGAATCCTCCTCATCAACCAAAAAGAACCAGAACAAGAAGCGGAAGGCTTCTAGTCAAAATTATGCGGTTGTTACTCCGCCAAACCCTCACGCCTTACATCCTAGCCCCGCTTCACCTGCCAACGAATGAAAGCCATACACTGGGATTCATCCCAAGTGTACTACTTGCAATTTTCACCACCCGACCAATGTCAATTGTCGCCACTGTACCCATTGAATTTTTTTTTGCCATAACACCGCTTATTGCAAGGATTACCCCACACCGCAATGACAGCAAGCTCACCAAGTTCAAGCCGTTCAACAAAATGCCAAATCTGCGTGATCCTGCTACAAATGTGGTGACACGACTCACCTTAATCCTCAATGTCCTCAACTCAACCAGGATCAACAACAACCACCTCGAGGACGAGCTTTCAATCTTAACGCAAGCCAAACGCGCAACGACAATGACATCGTTAATGGTACGTTTCTTGTTAACAACCTTTATGCTTTGATACTATTTGATATTGGTGCGGATAAAAGCTTTGTGTCCTTAGAATTTGAATCTTTGTTAAGTTGTACACGCTCTACGCTACCTAAGTCGTTTTCTGTCGAAGTCTCCAATGGCAAGTCTATCCTAGTCGATTTCATTCTTCGCAATTGCCTTCTTACCCTCAATGATCATACCTTCTCTATCGAACTTATACCCATGCAATTGGGTAGTTTCGACATCATAGTAGGCATGGATTGGCTTCGTGAAAACCATGCTGAAATTGCTTGCTACGAGAAGTATGTTCCTTTACCTCTTCCGTCTGGCTATACTCTACGCATATATGGAGACCGACCTTCAAAAGAACTAAGGTTAATGTCCTGCACACAAGCGAACAAATATTTACGTAAACCGTACCTTGCCTTTTTAGCCCACATCGTGGAAGAAAAAGGGCAAGGGAAAGAGCATAAATGATGTTCCAGTGGTGCGCGACTTCCCTGACGTCTTTCCTGAAGATCTGCCTGGTCCTCCTCCACCTCGATCTGTTGATTTTTGTATTGACCTCATACCTGGTGCGACCCCTATTGCTAAATCTCTGTATCGTCTTGCACCCTCTTAAATGCAAGAGTTATCTAGTCAACTCCAAGAGCTCCTCAAAAAGGGCTTCATTCGACCAAGTACCTCAACTTGGGGTGCTCCCGTACTCTTCGTTAAATAGAAGGATGGCTCGTTCCGCATGTGCATCAACTATCGTGAGCTTTACAAACTCACCGTCAAGAATCGTTATCCTCTCCTGCGCATCGATGATCTCTTTGAGCAACTTCAAGGCATTACTTTCTTCTCCAAGATTGATCTTCGATCTGGTTATCACCAGCTTCGTGCTCTCGAAGAGGACATTCCCAAAACCGCATTTCGCACTCGCTATGGACACTACGAGTTCAGGGTTATGCCTTTTGGTTTGACCAACGTGCCCGCTGTGTTCATGGTCTCATGAATCGCGTTTGTAAACCTTATCTGGATCGTTTTGTAATCGTCTTTAATGATGATATCCTCATTTGTTCTAAATCTCAAGCCGATCACGAACGTCATCTACGTCTTATCCTCGAGCTTTTACGTACCGAACATCTATACGTAAAGTTTTCCAAATGCGAGTTATGGATCAAAGAAGTCCAATTCCTTGGACACGTTGTTAGTTAAAAAGGAATCCATGTTGATCCTTCCAAAATTGAAGCAGTGAAGAACTGGACCGCGCCTAAAACTCACTCTGAGATCCGTTCTTTCTTAGGATTGGCTGTCTATTACCGCCAATTCATCTTGAACTTTTCAAAGATCGCCGTTCCTCTTACTTCATTGACTCAAAAAAAAAAAACCTTTTGCTTGGGGTCCTAAGCAAGAGGAATTTTTTCAAACTCTTAAGAACTTGCTTTGTAACGCTCCTATCCTTGCTCTTCTCGATGGGAATGATGACTTCGTGGTATATTGCGATGCCTCGAACCGTGATCATGGTTGTGTTCTCATGCAACGAGACAAGGTCATCGCTTATGCTTCTTGTCAACTCAAAATACATGAGAAAAATTATACTACCCATGATCTCGAGCTTGGAGCAATTCTTTTTGCGTTAAAGATTTGGCGACACTACCTATATGGTACAAAGTGTGTGGTTTTCACTGACAACAAAAGCCTACAACATATCTTTAACCAAAAAGAGCTTAATATGCGATAGCGTCGCTGGGTGGAATTTCTTAACGACTACGACTGCGAGATTCGCTATCATCCTAGTAAAGCGAATGTCATGGCCGATGCTCTTAGTCGTAAGTCTCATGTTAGTAGTATTCGTTGTTTTCATGTTTCAAGCGATCTTCACACTTGCATTCGTGAAGCTCAATACTCATCCGCCAATGAAGAAAGCTTACTCGTAGAAATACGTGTTGCCACTGAAGATAAACTTGTGACCAAATATGATGGACTTCGATACTGTCGTGATCGCATTTGGGTACCAGATCATGACAACCTTCGCGAACTTATCATGAACGAGGCACACAAATCCAAGTACTCGATTCATCCTGGTGCTGATAAGATGTACCATGACCTTCGTACATCCTATTGGTGGCCTGGTATAAAGAGAGACATTGCCACGTATGTTTCTAAGTGCCTTACCTGTTCAAAAGTCAAAGTCGAGCATCAACGACCTTCTGGTCTACTCGAACAACCTGAAAGACCTATTTGGAAATGGGATAGCATCGCTATGGACTTCATAACCAAACTTCCTCGTACACCTTCTGGTCACGATAACATTTGGGTGATTATCGATCGTTTGACCAAAACCGCTCATTTCCTTCCTATTCGTGAAGATTTCAAGGTTGAACGACTTGCTCAACTCTACACTGACGAAATCATATGCCGTCATGGTATTCCTCTTGACATCATTTCTGATCGTGATGGTCGTTTCACTTCGCGTCTTTGGCAAACCTTTCAGTCCGCTATGGGTTTTCATTTGAATCTTAGTACAACCTTTCATCCTCGAACGAATGGACAGACTAAACGTACTATCTAAACACTAGAGGACCTGCTCCATTCTTGTATCATCGACTTTGGTGGTAGTTGGGATGTGCACTTACCTTTGATCGAGTTCTCATACAACAATAGCTACCACTCCAGTATTCAAATGACTCCTTTCGAGGCATTGTATGGTCGCAAATGCCAATCTCCTCTTAGCTGGCATGAGATTGGTGACAAAAAATTTACTGGTCCTGAGATCATACAAGAAACAAAGGATAAGATCCTTCAAATCCGTGACAATCTACTCAAGGCTCGAAGTCGACAAAAGAGCTATTATGACAAAAGACACAAACCATTGGAGTTTAACATTGGTGATCATGTTCTACTCAAAGTATCTCCTTGGAAAGGAGTAGTTCATTTTGGTAAAAAGGGAAAACTTTCCCCTTGCTATGTTGGTCCTTTCAAGATACACGAGAGGATAGGCAATGTGGCTTATCGACTCGATTTACCACAAGAACTCAATAACGTTCATCCAATGTTTCATGTCTCGAATCTAAATAAGTGTCTCGCTGAAGAAGGACTTCAAGTTCCTCTCGAAGAACTCCAAATCAATGGCACTTTGCATTTTGTGGAGAAACGCGTCGAAATCATGGACCGAGGTGTCAAGAAACTGAGGCGCAGTCAAATTCCTATCGTCAAGGTTCGATGGGAAGGAAAACATGTCGCTGAATTTACTTAGGATCTCGAGAGTGATATGAAGACCAAGTATCCGCATCTTGTAAACGTGTCGCTTGTAATTCTATTTTTGGGAAGGAAAACGTGTCGCTTGTAATTCTATTTTTGGAAACTTTGTATTCTTGTAAACGTCGTTTCGTTGTAAATTCGAGACTTGGATCATAATGAAATTTGTGTTTTCGTTAGATTTATGCTATATAAATCTTATACATGCTCATACGTTCAAAAACATTATTCGTGTGACACTTTATTCATATTTAGTGCTAAAAACGTCAAACTTGCAAACTATTGATCTATATGCTAAATTACACGAATTTGATACTATTTCTCGACAAATAAACTTAATTATACTTGTTTTATGTTTAGTTTATGCTTCATTTACATAACATACCCTTAACTATGGTTATTGTGCTTAAAACACAATGAAAATAACTTAAAACATCAAAACATAGAAGTTTGGGGGCCAAATTGTAAATAAGTCAAACTTCACCCCACATGGGGGAGAGTGGCAGCCCGAGAGCCACATAGGCTCAACCTTTCGCGGCCCACGAGAGTGGCCCAGTCCGCAGCAGCTTGATCAGGTTTGTTTTTGGGCGCGACTTTGAGTTTATTTTGAGTTTTAAACTGATTTTAACATTAATTACACACCAACCAGCTAACCTAACGACTCCCTATAAAAACCAAGCATTCTCCCCACTTCATTCACTTTACAAACTCTCAAAAACACTCTCAAATCTCCCTTTAAACTGCTATTAATCAAAAGTGAAGACAGATTCATCAAAAGTTCTTCAAAAGGACAAGGTGCTCCAAACTAATCCATCAACCAACATCACTCGCGGGATTTTAAGTAGGAAAGCTTGCAAAATCGTGAGTATACTCGATCCCGCTTTCCTTTTATCACTTTTGGGTGCAACATGTACATTATACAAAATTACACTTCACATGAAACTATTTTAAACTCTATCCACGCTTAACATGAAACTATATGATGCTTGTTTAGACTTGTATGCTAATGTAAACTATTTGTGTCAATTATATGCTTTATTAACTTTGCTAGCCTACCTTAAAAATTATAGTGCTATAGGATTAACGCACCGCCCAAAGAACTTGGGGTATTGTTAAGTTAAACATGTTAATCTCCCGTTATTCTATTTGGGATATGCTATTTTAACGCGTTGGAATCTTGGGTTTGAACATATAAGTACACCGTTTCGGCATGCTAGTAAACTTGCTTTGTAACACCTCGTAGAATCGCGACCAATATAATGAAGACACGTGTCATAGACTTTAAACGTGTAAGGAATTAATTCCGAGGGACTAAAATTGTCAAACAATGTAGCTATGTATGTAAAGGGATCCAGAGTGTCAACATGCCATTCTTGTGCCTCTGATTGACCTCATACGACGTTCGTATTCTTTGACGAATAAATTGTCGAACATTGAAAGTCGTTTGTGCTTAAAATAAGGATGTTATGAAACATAGGAATTAAAAGTGTCAACATGTTGAAAGTAACCTCTGAGTGACCTTTTAACGAACCCAAAAACATTGTAACAATTATATAATTTGATATCAAAGATAACGGATATTAATCTTGTGGAGTTTCGATGTATACAAGACTCCAAGGCAACACAAATGCATGGAGTACATTCTGAATGATGTAGACCTGAACTTGAGGGCCCTTACTACTGATAATGACCAGAGATTCAAGGTATTATAGGTTGCATGGTCAAATGTCAAAAGTTCTCAAAATTTTTGTCTTCTGACCAAGTCTTACAGACCGCAAAGAGACCACCTTACGGACCGTACGGTGGCTGATCTGGGTGATAAAAATTAAAAAGCGGATACGGACCGTAAGGCCCTAAACTTACGGTCCGTAAGACCTGTAACTGGGCAGAAAAATGGACAGTTGCCTATCCAGCCAATTCCACCTTTCAAATTCAGGGACTGAGCCAATAGTATTACATGCATAGGGGACACTTGGGATCAGCAGAAATCAGTTATAGGCTTGTGTGGAATGATCTTGTGAATTTTGAAACCCTATATAAGACCCCATGTTGCAAAACTTGAAATTGCTCACTATGAAATCATTTTAAAACCCATCCTCTGGAGCTCTCTGGACATCAAGAAGTTTTCTTCAGTTCTATTTTTGTGCTAAGAGCTCTAGTAAGCATTCTTAGCCTCTCTAGTTCATGTTTTATTAGTCTAATGACCGAAAGTCAAAGCCGTCGTAATTAAGCTTTGACTTAGTGATTAATCACTAATGGTCCAGCCATTATTCGAATTGAAAGTGGCTATTAGTTGGTAATTATATGGGTAATAAGTCCTTAAAAGGGCACCATCTGATTATCACTCTAACTTGGTCAATTGTCGGGTCAAACTTCATATTAAAAAGTCAACAGAAAGCTATTTTGCAAATAAATTCATAACGAGCAATGTAGAGGTTATGGAACATGTTTTAACATTAAAATAACTTGGTAAATAATGTAAGAACGTGTCTAAGCATGTTCAACCCGACAATTCCGAGTTTAGGGTCGGTTCGGAACCAAAAGTCGCAAAAGAAGACTTTTGCTTTGACTTTCAGTTCTGACCCGATTTAACTTGTTTTAGATATGCCTTAAGGTTTCTTTAGGACCATATTATAAGTTAGTAAAACCCTCTGAGGTTATACTACATGGTTCCTTATTTATCCAATTCATTTGCATGTTTCCGTTAATTGCTTAAATGTTGACCATAATACCCTTTTGATATTAAAACGAGATTTTTGAAAATGTGAGAGGACAAAAACCTTTATTAATGATTTATAAGCATGTCCAAAAAAATTGACATCAGTTTGAGGTCTAAATTAGGAGTTATACTCAATATCGTAATTTGAAAGCTTTTTATTTATTTAAACGGCATTTTAGCATAAAGCCTATTTAAACCCAAATTTCGACACCAAAATTTTTACCCACAGATGTAATATAATATTTTGGGATTTTTGAAGATTTTTATTTATTTTTAAATTGATCATAATGTAGGGTTCTTGCTTTGATTCGATAATTGACGGTTATACCTTTTTTTACTAATAAAATGAGTTTTACATAACATTTTGATACCAAATATTTTTCTACTGATCTCATATGTTAAATAAAATATTTTAAGCCTTCTGGACTGATAAAAATCTCAGCTTGTCTTATATAATCCGAAAGTCGCCTAAAATCGACTTTTTATGCGTTTTAAACACATAGTGTGGGTTAAAACTATGTTTAACATTTAAGACCCATTACCTACTGATGTAAGTAAATTTTGATATATTAACAGTAAGTAAAAGTTTTGAACTCAGATTTCCAAATTTGACCCTTAAAGCTTATGTGAAATGACCAAAATACCCCTACAGGGTTTAAATTGATTTTAAATTCGTTTTGGGCATAATGGAAGGTATCCTAATGATATCATAACACATTTTAAGCATATTTAACTTAGGGAACCTGTTCATGACTCTTTTGGTTACCCATTATGCATTTTACGTGTTCGGTGCGGTTTATGTGACTAGTTTGCATAAATTGACCGAAACGGGTCAAACCTTATCATTTTTACCTCAAAATCCAGAATGTGTTTAGTTTACCCATATTATACAAGTCTTCATACTTGTCAGATCTTAACCACATTCTAATCCGGTCTTCGCTTGATCTTGCGTTTTGAACCGTAAACTTTTCTTTAAAACTAACCGGTCTAAGTTTAAACTTAAGTAAGACCCGTTAGGAATCTAATAGGTTATTAAAACCTTCGTTCCAGATTTAGGAGCCCAGTAAAAGATATTTGCACTTGCTGATTGTTATACGGCTGAGATAAATTTATATATTTTGCTCAGGTAAATACTTTTAACTTATTTTCCCTTATACGGGCTTGGGGTACGGTATATAAAATACCGCTTGGTCGGGTATTGAATCTTTAATCGTATGAAGGTTAAATCATTGAGATAACCCATTTAATCTGTTTTGTTTGTTAAAGCCTTTGGGGGGGGGGTTAATGACCATGTCCTGGATATCCTCGGCTCATTCATTGAAATGGCCACGACTTAAGCACGGGGTGTAGGCATACACCTGCCGGTGCGTATGTAAATTAATAGACCTGCTTGTTCGAGAATAACTCGCCGTAGGTTATATTATGTGGTGTGTCTATTAATCTTTAACCCGGTATTCAGCCTGAGCTACTGAACGTATAATAAACATATAATTCTTTTACAAGATTATTTTTAAATAATTATCCCAAGTTATAAAAGAATATTTGTGCCTTGTGCATTTAAATCAATTTTAATAAACATTTTCAAAGTGTCGGTTAATTGTATTTACCAGTGTAAACTGACGTATTTTCCAAAAGGTTAAGTGCAGGTACTATGCGAACTTGGTTGGCTACTCCTGAGTGAATAAATAATGAAGTCTTGCAAGCTTTGTCTCTTAAAAATCTGTTGAACAATATTTCCCATATTTTGATCCGCCTGTGGATCCTTTACATTCCGTTTGTAATACTTATGATACTTTCATTCGGTTTGTAATACTTTACTTTAGACTTCTGCTGTGCATTAAACTGTGATTATTTGACCATGATGATATCAACAACGTCACGATACTCCCCACCGGTAATACGTGGAAATATCGGGGTGTGACAGGTTGGTATCAGAGCCAACATTGAGTGAATTAAATACTAGTCTTTTGTGTTTAATCTCATTGACACAGTTGCACATTCCTCGACTTCCGAGTTTAGGCAAAGGACTTAGGACTGATCCAAATCTTTATTTTTATTCTTTAATTTTTTCCTTTGTTGTTTCCTTTGTTTGTTTTGACAGGATCAAGAAAATGCCGCCAAGATTCAGACGAGGAGGAGGACGAGGCAAGGTGCCATTCACTGCTCCTAACGATCATGAGGCCGGACCTTCCCACCAGCGAACTCCGTCAGTTACAATGAGCACAAGTCCTCAAGAAGACTGGAGGACCTACTTAGAGCCTGCGAGGCGTTCTGTCTCGCTTAGCTCCTCACCTTCCTACCATGACTCGTTTGGGATCCATCAAGGCAACGAGTCCGACCATTCACGCCATTCCTACTTGCCATTGCAGCGGCCGGGTTCTCACCACGCCTTTCAGGACCCGACCCTGTTCTTTCAGAGTCGGTTTAATCCGGCAAACGTGAGTGAAGAACCAATGGGTTATAACCCATTGGGCCCTGAAGACCATTTCCCTGAAGCTTAGGGTATGGATATGGATGATGACCCCGATCCTGCCGAACCACCATCTGGGACGCCCACGCATCCCATAGAGACATCTGATGGGTCATCTTTTCATGGATCACCTTATCGAGGTCCAGACAGCTATGAGGCGAGGTTTACCTCATACCCCTGGGAGTTTACTCCTTCATTCAACCAACAACAACAACAGCAGCAGGATCCCTCTGAGGATTCGCGTTTTGTAGCAGTCACGCCACCGCCACCACCGCCGCTTGAGCAGCAACTGCCTTCGGAGCCACTACCCGCCACTATATGAAGACCCGCAGCAGGGTGGGCCTTCAAACCCAGTTTCTGAGGTGGATTCTGTGCCAGTCGCACCACCACCACCACACATGGGTTACGATAACCCAATTCCTTCATACGCCGATACAGCGGCGTATAACCCTTTTGAGCAGCCAGCTTACCCTGGCTACAACTACTATAATGCCTCTGCCGTCGACCCATACCTCGAGGCGGCCAACTACAATGCTCTTCACCCTGAAGGACCTTATGCAGCTTCGTACCAGTCTGGGTACCAAGCATATGGGTATCAATACCCACCACCTCCTCAACCTCCGCAGCAGCAGCCGCCACAGCCGCCATTGATTCAGCCTCAACAGCAGCAAGATATTTTTCAAAGGTTGAGCCAGGTGGAATGAGAGGTTCAAGAGGAGCGTAGAAACCACCGGGGATTCCTCAAGGGTTTGGCGAATCTGATCAAGGGGAAGAAGAAGTGGGATTTTTGAAGATTCCTTATTTATTTAATTGTATTGTTGTTTATTTTCAATTAAGTCCCTGTGTGGGCATCTATTTATGTATTCAGTCCCTGTGAGGACTTGTATTTTCATTTTAGCCCTTGCATGGGCAAGTTAGTTATTTAAAAGTCCCGTTTAGGGCATCTATGTACTCCTTTTAAATTTTATTGGAATGGTTTAATTAAATTTCATTTGTCATCATATGTATGAATATAATATATGAAATAAATCAAAATATCATTCCTTTTTGTAATTAATCTGCCTTTATATAATAAAAAGAATCTTAAAAGGTATAACCTAGCCTTTATGTCGCTATAGAACTGGCCATGATGGTAAAACCTAATTAAAAAGATTCAAATCCTTGTTGACATCTGAAAACATGTTAGCATTCCTGGCAGATGTGATTCGGTAAAATCACACATGTCATCCTTGTATTGGATTCTTCCAACCTAGTGATTTAGAAATCATAAGTTTAAACCATCAATTAAGATAATCATATAATAAACATCCATTAGTGATGTAATGCCTGCGTGCCATGTTCATTGTCATATAAGACAAAAGACAGTTGTAGTCTACGACTCCTTGTCAGTAAAAGGTGATGAACTATGTTCAAACCTTAATGCCTCAATTCTCTAAATCATGGCTTATAATCTTAAAACTGTCTTTGTGACTAGGCCTTTTGTGCCACTTTAATATCATTAATGACCTATAATAAAAGGATAAATTATAATGAAAATCCTAAATAAATATGTTTAACAAATTAACCAAATAGGGTTTATATTTGCCATGGTTAATGAATCATCAAAAAGGGATGATTCCATAAATAACCTCTGAATAAAATATTGTCAATTGTTTTGTAGCAATCAAGCTACATGGCTGAATCGGAGGAAGTAAACAGTCACCCGAGAGAAAATCATGATACCACCAGGATTAATGTAGTTGGTGCAGACCTACAGGCATTGATAGACAATGTTGTTACTAGGGCACTTGACAGACAATTCAAAGAATCAAGTGGTACACATTCTAAGACTTTATCTGTGGCTCGTAGTAAGCCCCCATCTAAAGAAAATGAGTCAAAGATGGACGATGCTCGTCACTCGTCGAATCAAAGAAGTATTCCATCTAAACAGAATGTGTTCAACCAAGAGCCTCGTGTTAAGGGTTGTTCTTATAAGTATTTCGTCTCCTGTAAGCCAAGAGATTTCACAGGAGAGAAGGGAGCCATCGATTGTATGACCTGGCTCGATGAGATGGATACAGTGGTTGACATTAGTGGTTGTGCAGAGCAGGACATTGTGAAGTTTGTATCACAATCGTTTAAGGGAGAAGCTCTAGTTTGGTGGAGGTCACTGATTCAAGCCACAGGAAAGATCCACTTATATAGCATGTCTTGGGAGCGGTTTGTTGCTCTAATCAAAGAGAATTTATGCCCTCAACATGAAGTTGAGAAGATTGAGACAGATTTCTTAACCTTAGTTATGAAGAACTTAGACTGCCAGACTTATCTCACGAGCTTCAACACTATGTCACGTTTGGTTCCATACTTAGTTACACCGGAACTAAAACGTATAGCTCGATTCATTGGAGCCAGCTCCGGAGATTAAGGCGAGTGTGAAAGCATCAAGACCTACTACCTTTAGGTCAGTGGCGGATTTATCATTGTCTCTTACCCTCGACGCGGTCAGGCAGAGATCGCTTAGGAATTCGGATGAGGGGAAAAGGAAGCGTGAGGATGAGAACTCACGACGTTCTGATAAGAAGCACAAAGGGAACTCTGATCACAAAAAGAGTTCCGGGTTTAAAAAGGATGATCAACAGTCGGGTGAAAAACCCAAGTGTAAAACTTGCAAGAAACGTCATCTGGGGAAATGCAGGTACGAATCGAAATCCCAGTTTTCGCAGCCCAGGGCTTGTGGGATTTGTAAGTCAAATGAGCATAAGACGTTAGACTGCAAGAAGATAAAGGATGCGACGTGCTATAACTGTAACGAGAAGGGGCACATCAAGTCCAACTGCCCAAAGTATGTCAAGAAACCTGAAGAAGGTAAAAGACCAATGCTAGGGTCTTTCAAATGAATGCACGGGAAGCAGTTCAGGATGACAACGTGATAACAGGTACCTTCCTTATAAATGATGTTTATGCAAGGGTATTGTTTGATTCGGGTGCGGAAAAGTCATTTGTGGATGATAAATTTTGTAAGTTATTAAATCTGCCCTTTAGAACCTTAAGTATAAAATATGAAGTAGAATTGGCCGATGGTACCATAGAAACTGCTTCAACCGTGTTAGATAGATGTTTTATATCCATTAGGAACCACTCCTTTCCATTGTCTTTGCTTCCTTTGAAACTAGCTGGATTCGACATAGTAATAGGCATGGATTGGTTATCCCATAAACAAGCTCAGATCATTTGTGATAAGAAGCAAGTGGTTATTAAGAATCCTCATGGTGAGTCACTCACAATACAAGGAGATACTCAGTATGGGTTGCCTAAGCAAGTGTCTATGCTTAAGGCATCAAGGTGTATGTAGAAAGGTTGTGTCATCTATATGGCACAGGTGACCATTGATGAACCAAAGCCCAAGATCGAAGACATTCCCACTATCTCTGAATACCCTGATGTATTCCCCGAAGAACTACCTGGTTTACCCCCAGATAGGCAAGTGGAGTTCAGAATCGACATTATCCCTGGAGCAGCACCGGTTGCAAGAGCACCTTACCGGTTGGCACCGACTGAGATGAAAGAGTTAAAGACTCAACTGGATGATTTGTTGGCGAAAGGTTTTATTAGGCCTAGCTCATCTCCTTGGGGAGCGCCGATTCTGTTTGTAAAGAAAAAGGATGGATTGATGCGTTTATGCATCGATTATCGCGAGCTAAACAAAGTTACAATCAAGAACAAATATCCATTGCCCAGGATCGACGATCTGTTTGATCAACTGCAAGGGGCAAGTTACTTCTCCAAGATTGATTTAAGATCGGGTTACCATCAGCTGAAGGTCAGAGATGAAGATGTGCATAAAACTGCATTCAGGACTCGTTATGGTCACTACGAGTTCTTAGTGATGCCTTTCGGGCTCACTAATGCACCAGCAGCATTCATGGATCTCATGAATCGCGTTTGCAAACCCTACTTGGACAAGTTTGTCATTGTCTTCATTGATGACATTCTTATTTATTCGAAGAATCAGGCTGATCATGACAAACATCTTAGGTGTATTCTTAAACTCCTTCAGCAAGAAAAGCTCTACGCCAAGTTTTCAAAGTGTGAATTTTGGCTTCGTGAAGTCCAATTTATTGGACACGTGGTGAGTGAGCATGGTATCCAGGTGGATCCTGCTAAGATTGAAGCCATCATGAATTGGCAAGAACCGAAGACTCCTACAGAGATACACAGCTTCTTGGGTCTAGCAGGATACTACAGGCGTTTTATTGAAAATTTCTCAAGAATTTCTGCACCCCTAACTTCATTAACTCGCAAGAATATTAAGTTTGATTGGGGTCCTAAGCAAAAAGAATCCTTCGATATTCTTAAGCAGAAGTTAAGCAATGCACCTGTGTTGACATTGCCTGAAGGAATTGAAGAATTTGTGGTTTACTGCGACGCATCACACACTGGCATGGGATGTGTGCTAATGCAGAAGGGCAAAGTTATTGCCTATGCTTCTCGACAATTAAAAGTGCATGAAAAGAATTACACCACCCACGATTTAGAATTGGGTGTTGTTGTATTTTCACTAAAACTTTGGAGGCATTATTTATATGGTACCAAGTGCGTGATCTATTCTGATCATAAGAGCCTTCAACACTTGTTCAACCAGAAGGATCTGAACATGAGACATTGCCGATGGATGGAGACACTGAATGATTATGATTGTGAAATTCGGTACCATCCAGGCAAGGTGAATGTAGTCGCCGATGCTTTGAGCAGGAAGGAACATGTTAAACCCATTAGAATCAATGCCAAGAGCATTGAATTAAAGAACAGCTTGAATGAAAAATTGTTAGCCGCTCAAAAGGAAGCTGTATTAGAAGCTAACTATCGGAATGAAAAGTTGGGCATAACTGCTGAACAGTTATCGTATGGCAAGGATAGGATCCTAAGACTAAATGGACGAATATGGGTTCCAATTTATGGAGGACTTAGGGATGTGATTCTTCAAGAAGCCCATAGCTCCAAGTATTCTGTTCATCCTGGCTGTGATAAGATGTACCAGGATTTAAAGACAAATTACTGGTGGGTAGGTTTGAAGAAATCTATAGCCACTTATGTGGCTAAATGGCTGACATGTGCTCAAGTTAAAGCAGAACACCAGAAGCCGTCAGGTTTGCTACAACAGCCTGAACTTCCCACCTGGAAGTGGGAAATGGTAACTATGGATTTTATCACCAAGTTACCGAAAACAAAGCGAGGAAATGATACTATTTGAGTAATAGTAGATAGATTGACCAAGTCAGCCCACTTCTTACCTATTAAGGAAACACACAGCTCAGATAAGTTAGCTCAGTTGTACGTGCACAAGATTGTATCTCTCCACGGAGTGCCAGTGTCTATCATCTCTGATAGGGATACGACGTATACGTCGCATTAAGTAGGACCCGTTAGGAATCTAATAGGTTATTAAAACCTTCGTTCCAGATTTAGGAGCCCAGTAAAAGATATTTGCACTTGCTGATTGTTGTACGGCTGAGATAAATTTGTATATTTTGCTCAGGTAAATACTTTTAACTTATTTTCCCTTATACGGGCTTGGGGTACGGTATATAAAATACCGCATGGTCGGGTATTGAATCTTTAATCGTATGAAGGTTAAATCATTGAGATAACCCGTTTAATCTGTTTTGTTTGTTAAAGCCTTTGGGGGGGGGGGTTAATGATCATGTCCTGGATATTCTCGGCTCATTCATTGAAATGGCCACGACTTAAGCACGGGGTGTAGGCATACACCTGCTGGTGCGTATGTAAATTAGTATACATGCTTGTTCGAGAATAACTCATCGTAGGTTATATTATGTGGTGTGTCTATTAATCTTTAACTCGGTATTCAGCCCGGGCTACTGAACATATAATAAACATATAATTCTTTACAAGATTATTTTTAAATAATTATCCCAAGTTATAAAAGAATATTTGTTCCTTGTGCATTTAAATCAATTTTAATAAACATTTTCAAAAGTGTCGGTTAATTGTATTTACCAGTGTAAACTGACGTATTTTCCAAAAGGTTAAGTGCAGGTACTATGCGAACTAGGTTGGCTACTCCTGAGTGAATAAATAATGAAGTCTTGCAAGCTTTGTCACTTAAAAATCTGTTGAACAATATTTCCCATATTTTGATCCGCATGTGGATCCTTTACATTCCCGTTTGTAATACTTATGATACTTTCATTCGGTTTGTAATACTTTACTTTAGACTTCCGCTGTGCATTAAACTGTGATTATTTGACCATGATGATATCAACTACGTCACGATACTCTCCACCGGGCCCACCAGTAATACGTGGAAATATCAGGGTGTGACATGCTTAATATGATTCATGTTGGATATGAGCACTTAAACTATTTTATTCTATATTATGCTATGTAACCAAAAACTTGTATACTCGCCTTTGCTTTTGCATTGAACTCTATTTTAATACATGTTGCAGGTTGATTGATGAGATGATGTTACAAGAAGAAATGCAATTTAGGTGGACTTAGATACACACCTTGACTTAACTTATCTATTTCGATGTTATGTTTATTTTGAAACAATTGTTGTGTTTTATTTGGATTTTGTATGACAATTTAGTATTGAAATGAAATTTGAATTTAATCATTATTGTCACATAGTGTTATGAAGTCTCTTGCAATCTCGTTTTCGTCTCATCCCAATGTTTCCGCCATCGGTTGGGGTGTGACAGCAGGAGATGTCAGGATCACAATGGGAGCTTTGGAACTCCCCTGCACAACAAAAAAACAAAGGGGGGGGGGGAGTAAGAAAAGTCAGAAACTGAAATTTACCAGGAAAAGGCAAAGCAAGAAAACATGGTTAACTCACAAGAAAAGGTCCACTGACGAGGCTGGAGGATGGCCGCAAGGACTTCAAATGTTTTGACAAGGAACCTTTTGTATTGGCTGGAGGAACCTCGGACGAAGCCCTAGAAGCTAGTTGAGATTTTTGGTTGCTTGCACTATGGAGTCTTAGACGGATACTTCGAGGCTCTTGAACGGCGGCATTGGCATCAACTACTGGGTCAACTTTATGTTTCTGGGACAAACACGTGGCCAAATCCTCATCCCCTCTGCTTACGTTCTCCACTACCGGAGAGCTCTGGGAGTCTTCCAACCTCTCGGAGGAGCCTTCTTTTGCTGAGGGAGTTCCCTCTATTACCCCAGCAGCGGAACCACCAACATCTGGAGTGCCTCGCCCAAGAACACCACTCATCTCTGGGTTCACAACACCTTCAACCACAAACGATATTCCCTTGCAATCAGCTTGCAGTAGGCTCCACAAAGACATCTCTGCACGAATAAATGAAACACAAGAGATGACTGGACAAACGAAAGCAAAAGCCACAAATCCAGACATGGTCAATAACATCGTAAAAGCAAGGACTTACCTTTGTTCTCATGAAAGGCCTTGGGATGAATCGGATACAAAGGACTCAGACCCCCCATGGCAAGGATACCTTCTAGAAAGTTAAAAGCTCTTGTAGGATGCTCATACATCTTCTTCCACAGAACAGTCTCGACCGCCGAAAAGGCGGGAATGCCATCATCAATAGCTGCAATAGGGTCCCTCAGGGAAAGGGATTCAGGAATCATGGAGGTAGAGACAAAGATGAATCTATTTTTTCCATTCCTTCGGGTACGTAGATGTAGGCATGAAAGAGTAACAAGGAAGAGAAACACTATCCTTCCTCTTTTCTAATGTGAACTAATCCCCGTCCGACCGAAGTCGGTAAAACCGATGGAACAGAGATAGAGAAGGTTCACCAGCTAAAGCAGCACATGAGAGTTCAAAGTGAACAATCCTCATGAAGGCCAAAGGGTGTAATTGGGAGAAATGGATACCATAATGCTTCAGAAGGTTCATTTTAAAGGGCGAAAAAGGATAACGAACTTCGTAGAAAGAAAAGGATAAGATGTAAACAACAATCCTCTCCAGTAAACAAACGGCCGGATCATTCGGACCAGGAAGACTCGGAGAAAACTCCGGGGGGGTTCTATAAGCAGCGACAAAGGATTCCAGATCCTCTCGGGTGAGGATAGAGCGGATCAACGATCGACCTTTTCTGCTCATCGCTGGAATACCTAAAGGGTGAACAGAGAGAATAATGAGAAAAGAAAATGAGAGAATGATGGCAAGATAGAGAAGTGCTCAGGGGTTTTAAAAGAAACTCGCTGATCAAGGCAATAACCATCAAATTAGCATTTTAAATTCAACCCTTGATTAGGGGCACGTGTACCCTAACTAAAGACCCTGGCCATTGGATCAAAGAGGCCTTATCAATACAGAGAGTTGTCAGGAACTGTCATCATAAAAAAGGGGCCCCACCTCAACAGTTGAGGCGTCGCGATTACTTCAACCCAAACCCACACGTCTCGAGTTCTGTGACCTGGGGCTATAGATGACTTGACGACGAAGCCCACTTGGTGCTATGTTGTCTCGTCTTGGGCTCCCCTTTTACCGGGTTTCTTAGCAGGCCTAAAGGTGGCTTTTGTCTCTTCTAAAAGATAACAAAAGAAATGGCGGGAAAAAGGACGTCTTATCCCTTGCAAGCAACATTAATTGCCCTAATGCAAGAAGAAGTTATCACCGGAAAGGTACAATGAAGCAGCTGGCTTCATTTAATGACAAAGGCATCAAGCCGATGGGGATTAGACACGTGTCTGAGTCTCCCAAGGACCCAACAAAGCCGTTAGATGGCATTGATGATCTCACAAGGAAGATAAGTGATCTCCATCATATAAGAGAGGTCTACGGTCGTTTAAGGTAAGCATTCAATTTCAACTTCATTAATTACACATTTACTCCAAACATTCTTTGAATCACATTTAAGGCTCCACGCCTAGGGTTCACACCAAAAAGGAGATTCTGGCGATTAGACACTCGTCGGAACAAGCTCCTTTTTCTCCGGCAAGTTTTCTTATTCTCACGCTGGAGCTTGGTCATGGATCCCCCTCTCGGGGCCCTCCGTGGCGAGGCTAATGGTGTTTTTTTTTTGTAGGAAGACAAGACCGATCCATTGCAACGTTGACGAGCCTCATTGACGTCTCACCAAAATTCAGGGACTCGACAGATTCTCATGTAAATGTTATCAAGTGAGCAATATACGTAGGATATGATAACATCCATCGGGTGAAATCAATGCTCTCTTACATTATCGGACTAAAAAAAATTATTACATCCACCACCTGTCAACATGCCCTCACAATCAATTTAAGATATTTATTGTGATATGGTTGTGGGGAAGATATCAGGTTACTAAGGTGGCCTTCGGTCCCCAAGGGCAAGGGGAACACCGCCGCCCTCCATCATATTTCGGGGTAGTAGAGGGAATTTCCCAATCTCCCAAGCTTTTTTCAAATACTTGATAATGATTGGCTAGGAGGGGAAGGGGTACTCCACCCCATTTGATGGGGATGGAGAGGGAGGTGAAGGTAGTGATATGGATATTGGAGGAAGGGGAACCATACCCCTCAGCCTTATGGGGTTACCAATTAAGCCATATATTTCATTTTTTTAGAACGACGACTTTCTTGTATTAGGCTACCATACTCCTTAAATTGGAGAGCCCCGTTGCCCCACTCTGGCCAGACTATGTTATCTTAACCAAACCCATGCTGACTTTAGAGTTTCGCTTGGACGTTTCCCCGAGAAACCATACCGCCGACTTCCACTTGACAGCCGTTGTGCTAGCATAAGAGTTGAACACTCTCTGGCGTAACACATGTTGGAACGAAAACACGGGTGGGCTCAGGAAAGAACTCGGTACCTCTGCAAGGAGGCTAGACTCTATCCATTATTGCCTAATCCACCAAAGTGACACAAGTGAGGATTGAACTTGAGTTTCAATTGAAAAACCCAAGCCTTCCTACCACTAGGTCACAAGTGGTGGATCAATATCTCTTTTATTTGTTTTATGAACTTTATGTTTGTAGCGAAGTTCTCTATTGTAAATACCTTACTTGTTACATATACAGATTGAGATTTTTACTATGTTAGTGAAGGTAAGGGCGGCTCCATGTGTTTTTAATCGAAGCTAGGGTTTGGGGCCCCGATAAAAAATATTATATTATAATAAATGAAGTTTCTAAAACAAAAAAATACTATATAAGAAATGAAGTTTCTAAAAAAATACCACATGCATCAAATACACTATGAAGATTAATTTTATTATGATACCATGTTTGTGTGTTGTGATGCAGCAATTGCAATATACACCACATGACAAACCTTTGATGAGAGATATTTGGACTTTAATTCGTTGAAAAAAATCATTTTTACTAGAGAGGAAGTATGATGACTTATGAGCCTAATGTGAATTATTGTTGATGCATGAAGAATAACGTGATCCCAAAAATATGAACTTTCCTCCTTCCTTCCTTTTAAGCCACGCAACATCCGCATAGGGATAATAGGAAGTGTGAATGCATATATCTGTAGCTTTTGTCACGTATGAGTCTTATTTTTTTAGTTTTGTATTGTATAGATTAGATTGTATTTCGTATGAAATGGTCGGAAATTGATTGTAAATGACCCATTCATAAGAAAGGCACTTTTGTACGAATGGGACATATAGCCATTTCGTACGAAGTGGCCCTTTCGCCCCTACTGGTTTCGTACGAGTAGGATTGCCTATAAATAGGGGTGATGGGTTCCTCATTTGTAACTTTTGTCATTTGCAGCGAAGCTCTGCCAAAATAGTTTCACAGCATTGTAACTTGTTCAAATCAATAGAAACGATTGTTCAACGGTGTCTTTGTGTGTTTGTCAACTTTATACTCGGATTTCGCACGATATATGAAGCCGTATTAGCCGGTCGGAGCATTCGGGAGCACCAAAACGGTCCTCACAGGAAGCCATCTATATCGATCTCAAATTAGAAACCAGTTTCTCTGAGTTTTCTACATTCAAGAATAAAAAAAATGCTAACTTCTTTCCCATCTTCGAAGGTTTTCTCATAATGTAAACATCTACTTCCTTTCCCCGTTCCTCACATGTTTTTTACAAGTCCTTATTAGACAAATGGGTGGAAAAGTCATGAGGAAAATAGTTACCTATAAGTCTTAAATATTCTTGAAATTAGAGTTAAATTATTCCCTAGTTTCTTCTTCTTGTTTTCCTTTGTTTTGCGTGAAAATCATTCCTTTGACTTGTAGGCTTGTAGCAGACTTCCCGGATGGCAACCACCTGAAGGTCTATATCCGGTTGCCAATGGGTGAATTCTGGCGAAGCATGGTCTAGTTAGTGAACCTTAGTTCCAACCGGCAATGGTTTTGGAGTTTATCTTTTTTAAACTCGAGAAAGGCTGGAGTTGAATCAAAAGAGAAATAATAAGTGATGTATAAGAATTTATACATCTTTTAATGTCAAATTTATCCCAGTTTATGACAAAAATCTTTGTATCTTCATTGATTTTGGTATTCATTGGAGTTGTTTGTGAAAATATAGGTCCAGATATCGGCCCGGTGGTAGGCTTTTAGAGCAAAATGTAGTAAAAATGGATAATTCCAGCAAACTGCCAGATATGGCAAGATCATGCCAACCCCGGTTCGATCGTGCTCGGTCAACCCTGCACCAGCACCATTATGCCAGGCACTAGCACCAACCAATTTGGGCCAAATCTACAAGTGGCACGAATCATGCCATCCCGGAGCACGATCGTGCCCGGTCAAATCAACCAAAGAGCAGGCGGTTCATGGCCCTCGAAGATTACCAGTGAAAACTGACCAAGCATAATCATGCCAATGCTTGGCACGATCGTGCTCACCTCGGGAACATTTGAGCGGGAATTTGATAAAAGTGGTAGCAAACAAGAACAACAGATGAAAAGTGGAATTGACACAGACCAAGCACGATCATGCCAAAGCCTGGCACAATCATGCCATTTTTCAAGTAGCATATATACGAGTTTCAGCTCATTAGCAAAGGGAGTTGCGTCTTGGAGGTGAGTTTACTCTCAAAATTCTGCACTTGGGAAGCAATAAGGAAGCAAGGAGGAACTAAGGATGAGGCTTATACACTTCAAGACTTGATCATTCAACATTTCATCTTAGCTTTGAAGTGGTTAGCATTTCATTCTCATGTCAAACTTTTTAGTTGTAGGAGAAATTGTTCTAGTTGTGATAAGCCTTAGAGGCTAAACATTTGAGTTGTCTTAGCTATGTTGAAGCTTTTGTGATTGTGATGATATGGAAGTAATTATGATGATAAGTTTATGTTAATCTTCATGATAGTGTTCTAGTATTGTTCTCAGATCTTGTATGCATGCTTAAAGTTGAAATTCATGAATGTCTAAATGTTGTTTACTCATGATATGTTGGGAAACCTATGTGTAGATTATGTTTGTTGAATCTTGTTACTTGTTAGTTTGATTCAAGGCATGAAACTAGGAATGGTAATTGTTAACATGAAATGGATGAAGATTTGAGCATGTCTATGAAATCTTACACTTGGATTTCAAAAGATCATGATAGTGTTAATGTGGATTTTAGAGTATGTTAAAATTGTGTAAGATTGACGATTTACGCCAAAATTGATATCTGGCATGATCATGCTTATGGTTCATATCAAGAACATTAAGATGCTATCTAATTAAAATCAATTTTTGGTGATTAGTATGTTTTTCATATTAGTTTTCCTTAGATTGTCGAGTTAGGAGTTTTAATAAACGAGTAACTCGCGGTTAAAGATTAGCATTAACTTTACAATTGAGCTTAAAAAGAGTGATTTCTAGGTGATTAGAGTGTTTTGTCATTTTCATTTTCCAAAGAAAATAGAAAAGTAGGCAACCTTGATTGGGACTTAGTTACTTCAGAGTTTATGTCTTCGTTAGTGCTTCGCATAGATCATTACATAAACATTAGTGGATACTCGGTTTAGGCAACTTTGTGATAGATATTGTTAAATTTCGTAACTAAGAATTTTTATTGTTTGCATGATAATTTAGAAAACCAAAGTTCTTGATTGAAAAGGCTTTAGAGTAACGAAGGTTAAGTATCGAGAAACCGCGTCCATGGATTGATATTGTAGGGGATGGTTTAGTAGGTTTACGTTTGTCTTGTATATATTAGTAATGGGTTGGTTAGTTAAAGTGTTTGGGCTTGATTAGTCTGTTTATAGGTGTACAGTTTGGGTTTGGCCTGGTTGTAATTAGGTCGCACCTTATGTACTATAAATAGGGTGCACCTAGGTCTTAGATTGGTTGTTGATTGTGTATGCACTTGAACAACATTGTACTAGATAAACCTTTGAGTTTATGTGCAATCTTATAATAGAGTCGATTTTCTTAATCTTCTTGTTCGTCACTTTCTTAGTTTTTCGCACTTTGATTGTGGTTGTGATATCCAATTGAAAGACCTTTGGACTTACAATTGGTATCAGAGCCTAAAGAAGTCTTTCGAAGGCTTGGTTTCGTTAGATATTGCACGAAGAATAAGATTGAAGGTTTTGCAGATTCATCAACTCATAAAAGATTGAAAGGTTGAAGTCTATTTTGTTTTATTTTTGTATTAATCTTTATTATTCAACTAATCATCTTTGTTTGAGTTGTTAACAGGTCCTGTTTTTAGTCATTTCGGTTGAACTTTTGACAAAATCAAAATACTTGTTCGTAAAACAGTTTAAAAATTGATAAAACGGCCATAAAATCTAGTGTTTTGATTTGTTTTGGGACGAATTGAGTGGTGTTTGCAAGTTTTTCGTAGTTTTTGGTGGAAAAGATCTCTAAAATTTGGTTAACAATTTGTTTCCATATTTGTCGGGATTCTTTGTTAATTCATGTTGGTCCCAGTTTGGACTTTAAAAACTTCTTTTCACGTAATATGGCAAGTGATTTCAACAAATGTGAAAATAGTGTGCGGAAATAGAAATCAGACTTTCAAGAAACAAGACCTACAAAATTTTCAAGTTGATATCACTTTGAAACAAAATTGTTTACAAGGTGATTGCAAGATTATTATCTATTACGAACGAATACTTATGAATTCTGAGGTGAAAGGACAATGGAGTTTGTAGTATGTATTCAATGCTAGGCTTAACTCATTGTTCTTTGCTTGATGAGCCT
Organism: Helianthus tuberosus; assembly: GCA_030545235.1. Taxonomy (NCBI): domain Eukaryota; kingdom Viridiplantae; phylum Streptophyta; class Magnoliopsida; order Asterales; family Asteraceae; genus Helianthus; species Helianthus tuberosus. The sequence goes on from CM060419.1 coordinate 5,850,565, forward strand.
TCTATTTATAGACGGCTTTGATACATGAATAAACATTTGTTTATTCATGTATATGTCCTGCAAAAAGTAGCTTCTTGATATATTCATTGAATCCAATGATTAAGTTGCCTTTGTCATCATGATATCCAATAATGTCAACTTGCTTCGGTTATTGTGGCAGGATAGAATTTATTTTTAGACAAGTGGGGTTTTATCAGAATTTCTGATAACCACTTCATCAGAAATTCTGGTGAACAAATCATCAGAAATACTGATGATCAGAATCGTCAGAAACTGATGATATTTCATCATAAATATCATCAGATCCATCAGAAAAGCCTTCTATGATATTCTTCTCCAGTTCTTGTTGAAGTAGATATTGTTCTTTTCAGTTGCCCTATCCGGTCTTCCTTTTGTTGTTTTGATCTTCAAGACTTTTATCTTCTTCATAGATCAAGCTGAATTTGATTTTCTTCAATACTTACAAATAAAGTTTCATAACAGTTTCCCCCTAAGTATTGTAAGAAAATAAACTATCTATATCAAACATAAACAAACTTCAACCAATCCTTAAAAGGAGTTCAAACAACTAAATGCAGAAACATGAAACAAAACATAGCAACCATTTTCCAAAACAAATAGAAATAAAATATTGTTCTCAAAAACATAAATTTTAAACTCATGAATTCATCAATTGATCTTCACCCCACTTCTGTACTTGTCTCCTGGTTTCAACCTTTTCTTGTAATCAAATGCCTTTTGAGTTGTTTTGTAAAGTTCTTTGTACCAGCTTCTAGCTTCCATCCATTTTTCAATGCTATCTTTAATTGCCTTCCTTAGCTATTCATTGTTCTTCCCCTTCTTCTTGAGCTGCTCTTGTTTCTTATTCATGCAGCTCTTTATATATTTCAGAGTTTGATTTGAATACCTGTTTATTTCACTGACTCTGAACAGAGCTTTCTCATCATAGGCATCTTTGAAAACCACACTCATTTCTGGTTTGTCAAAGATAGCTCTAGTTCTTACTTTGTTGGGATTTATTTCAGCTGGGATGGTGTAGCTAGGAGGAGGTGTTAGTACCTTTTTGCTATACTCAAAGTTGATACACAAATCAAAGTCAGTCAGTGTTGCCCTTTGATATAACTTCTCTCCTGCAGTCTTGATGCTGTCAAGATCTCTTCTAATCACAACTGCACTGCTTCTGTCTTTATCAATGAGCTGCTTCAACTTTATTAAGCTCAGTGGGTGAATATCATCAGCCAGGTCTCCATCAGTAACAAGTGTATCACTATTATTTTTTCTGATCAAGGTGTATTTGTTCTGTCCATAAGTACCTAAGACACCACCTTGAGCATTGATAGTGATAATTTTTTCAATGGAAACTATTGGATTTGTTACTGGTTTGTGCAACATTTCCAAGTTTCCTTCATCTCTGAGTTCAACTATATTTGTGCTTAATGGAGAGAGTGGCCTTTCAAGTTTATCTTCTTGTTTGTTCCAGTAGTAGTGCTTCAAGTGTTCTTCAGAGTACATAATTGTATGTAGATCACCTTTCAGCACTTCGAATTCTTTGAGTTTTCCATCTGAATCTTCTCCAATCACTTTTCTTAGCCTTTTTGAGGATGTTACTTCATGTTCCATTCTTCTCTTCTCTTTTATATTCAATTGTTTGCTGAATTATGTTTCACCTGTGAGAGCTATGGAAGATGATTGAACTGGAACAGCTCCTTGCATTGGCACCTTTGATGTGTCTGGCTTTGGAATATTTGTTGGAGGACCCATGAGTAACTTTGGCATACTAGGAGGAGGACCCATGGGTTACTTCTGTTTTGTGTTGCTGAAGAATCTGATTGTCTGTTTGGGTCTTGTTGAGTGACTTTTGGTTGTTTAAATTGTTGTTGAGGAGTTTTTGACTCTCCTGCTGGTTTTTCTTGTGGAATTGGAGCTTTCAGTTCATGAAAATCAACTTTTGCCAGTCTGGCAACATTGTACTGCAACCTCTTTACTAACAGTTGAACACCAGTAAGAGTTTGAGCATTTGTTTCTTCTTGTTTCTTCATTCTCTGAAACTCCAGTTTATCTTGATTTTTCTGTGCAGACAATTCCACCATCAGTTTCTTAAAAGCCTCGGTCATGCTACTATTGTTGGCTCTGAGGAACTGAATTTCTTCAAGGATTCTTCAAGAAGTTGAGCTTTCCCCGCACTTGCAACTTCTGCCATCTTTGTCTTGATTTCTTGCAATTCTTTGAGAGCTTTCTCAAATCCTGATGAGTTTTCTAATGGCTGTTGTAATTTGTTGAGAGCTGTAGTGTTATCTTCTATTTGTTTCTGTACAGCTTTGACAATTTCTGATAATACTTTGATGTCTGACCTTTGATTTCTGATCTCTTCCAGTATCAGATCTAGCTTTTCTTCTGTTGCTGTCTTGCCAGTTCAAACAGCAGTTATGTCATCAAGTTCCTTGTGTAGTTGCTCTGTTGACATAGATTGATGTTCTTGGGTAACAGGAGGAACAACAGATGTTCCACCTATAACACCAGCATAAAACACATTCTCTGGTGTTCTAAGGTTAAGAGGACTGAAATATTCCATATTCTCTATACCCTTACCAGAAAATTGAAACTCATTCAAATTCTGGTTTTCCTCATATCCTTTAATCTTTTCAGATTCTCTATGAGTTGTTGAGAAACTCTTATTTTTCTCAACCATGTTTCCTTGATCAGTAGACTGATCTCCACCGAATCTGATTCAGAGAATGGGTCAATGGTTTTACTCACATCTTATTTTTCAGAAACAGTGCCTCTATGTGAAATTTCATAATTTCCTTGAATTGAATCATCAGAATCACTCTCAGAATCATGAACAATATTAAGTTTAGAGTGTTGTGCACCTGTTTCTCCCATATGTGAGATTTTTGCATGATGTTCTTCTGCAACAGGACTCATGTACACATCTTCATCAGCTTAATGAGGTTCTGATTCACCTTGCTGCTCTATTCTTGGTGCACTTGATTCTTGTGCATCATGCTCCATATGGGACACACTATCAAAAACTTCTTTATTCTCTGGCTTCTTGCTTAACATCTTCTGTAAGGTGAATCCTCTGGTATCAAATTCATCATACTTTCTGACAGAACACGTACATCATAATCTGACTTCCAGGACCCCACAGCAATCCATGGTCTCATGATTTCTGTACACCACATATTTTCTGATGCTGGAATTTCCATGTTCCTTTCAGAAAATGCATCAAAAATTATGACTGACAGAAATCTGGGAAAAGGTAGATGTGAATCTATCCTTCCAGTGTTGGTCAGAATTGATCTTCTGATCAGATTAAATATCTCTGTTCCAAAATCAATGTTTAACCCACTAATGAGGCTGAACATGATTGTAAGAATATTTTATTTATTTATCTAAGAATATTTTATTTATTTATCTGATCTGTACCCCCAATCGTTGATGATAAACACTTGTTCAGAATTTTCATTAACACTTGCCAGAAGGCAGGCAGCTGATTTCTCTTGAATTCACTAATCTTTGAGATATTTGTCTTGTAACCCATTACATCATCAAGTAGTGCAAACAAATCTTCCTTTTCTGGTGCTTCTTCATAATTTTGGCTTAAGGGTAGTTCCAAACATTCCCTTATTTTTCTGGTGTGATTGTAATGAAGATATCTCCCCATACATGTGCTGTAAGCTTGTTTGGATTTGAGAGATTGAGTGTCTTTACAACTTGTTGTATAAGTCTTTCTGGTACCTCTCTGGTCTTTGTGAGAGCTTGAGCTATAGGACATCTGGTCAAAAATTCGATCAAAATTTGGCACTTTGTATCATATTCTTCAATGTTGTCATTCATGGCTTCATTGTTGCTCTTCAATGGTAGGAATTCAGCTTCAGTAATGAGTTGAACAGAATGTTCAACTGGTGGTATATTGATGTTGATAGCAGCCATGGAGAATTGAGGTTTTTGTTTCGATAAAGGGTTTTTAGGGTTTTGCTTTTGAAGAGGAAGGTTGAAGATGGAAGTCTCTGTTTTTTAAGAAGGTATTTATAGTGTTTTGAGATAGAGATCTTTGTGTGTTTTTCGTGAGTTGTTTGTATTTAAGGTGGTTTATGACACCTTAAAGATGTTTTAATCCTTTTAATAAACAACCGTTTAAAAAAAACTTTTGGTTTATCTCTAATTTAATATATATCTGTTATTGAGAATTGGAGATTCCAAATATTTAGTAGATAAACACTAATGTCCAACTTGCACCTTTTCTCAATGTGGGACCCCTTTTTGTTGTAAAAAGGTCCAATAAAAACCTTTTTGAACCTGTGTATGTTCCCAAGCATTCCTTTTGATGATGTATAACAGAAAATCTTTGAATAGACATTTGAGAGTTGGATTTTCTTTATACTTCATCAGAATACATTTGATTCATATTCAGAGATTGAATCACCTTTTTTTTAGATGAGAGGGAATAAGTAGAGTTTTTCAAGATTTAACTTACATAGCATTTTTTAATTTCACATCTTTGTTCTGATCTTCAGGAAGTGTTGTTCTGCAAAAGATTTTTTTTTAATACAGTTTGTTCCATTCCTTTTGAAGACAGATTACTCAGAAAATTTTTAATTTTGACATAAACTTTTTATAAAGAATTTATGTTGTTACAAGTTTCTTTGACTCTGGTTTAAAGCAATGTTTCCTGATATTTCCTCTTATTTTCTGTTGATTTATCAGACTTCCTGGTGAGTCATCAGATTTTATGATGATTTAATGGGTTTTCTAATATATCATCAGATTTTCTGATGAGTCATCAGATTTTCTGATGTTTTATCAGAATTTCTAATGTTTCACTAGTTCTATCAGATTTCTTTTGAACTTCACCATATTTTTCTTGTTTTTATCAGATATGCTATTTTAGTTCCCCCTAGATCCATTGTGATGTTTTTTAAGAGAAAAAAAGCAAACTTATATATAAAAAAACCAGTAAACAAACAGAAAAAAACTACTGCTCATTGAGCACATTGTACATCCCCTTCACATATAACCAAAGGTAGGTTATATAACCACTGTGATTTGTTGATGGAACAAGGGTTGGATCACTTATGTTCTCTTGTAGCACCATCTGTGCCCTTGGATACCAGCTTCTTACTCCTCCGAAGTCCAGCTGTCTGGTTATCACCTTGGTCACAAAGCGAGGGTAGATCAGAAAAGGTTGACGGTTGTGCAAGTTTGCTTCCAAGTCTCTCATGAGAAACTTAGAAAAGTTGTACGGTTTCTCTTGTACAACTGCATGAACCACCTCCATCATCCTGTAAGACAGCTCGTTGTAGTGTCCAATCTTCTTAGAGAAGCAGACACTGAGCTGTGTCACCAAGTACTGGAATGGTGGTATGAAACCAGACTTGCTAATCTGCCTTGACACGTTGTGTGTTTGATAGCCCATATCCCTTAGAGTTTGTTCCAACATTTCCTTGTTGAGGAAGGTGTTTTCTTGATCATCACCCAGCTGGAGGATATCCCTAAGAGTTTCCTCTTTTAGGGTGATTTTGAACCCCATTACCTTACTTTCTATCCACATTGTGGTGCCACTGAAGATGATTTCAGCATTCCACCAGAATTCTTGAAGAAGTTCTGGGTAGATAGTGACATGTGTAGATACAGCATAGCCCAAGGGACTTTGCATAATCATCTTGTACACATACCTGCAATCTTCCCATGCAGGACCTTCCAGATTAGACCTAAGTCTAAGGTTGTGATGTTTGTGAAGAGGGAGAGGAAAGTGTACTTGTTTCATTGCTTTCGGGGAAGCCATTTTTTTTAAATGAAGTTTCTGAGAAAGGTTTTTTTTTTTTGAAGTGAAGATTGTTTTGATGAAGAAAGTATTCAAGAGTTGTTAATATTTATAGATGAAAGTGATAGTTATGCCATAAATGGTATTAACAACCCAAGATTTTCTATTTCCTTTTCTTTCTCTTCATTAAAGATGATATCTGTTGCAGTGAGTATATGGCAGTCTTCGAAGCCCCATGTTGTGAGTAAGCATTGAATGACTAGGCGGCTACTTTCATATCCCCTAATCATTTTATGCCCCCGTGTCTCTCTAATTCCTTATGAAAGATGACGTTGCATGCATTGGAAGTATAAGAAAAATTCAATTTTCTGCAAAAATTTTCCTGTGACGGTTGATTTTCTCTACTGTGACATTGAGTTTATCTTAATGCATGTAACTTTCCCCTTTTTTAATTTTTTTTTAAATTAAACAAAAGAGAAAAAAAATTCAAAAACAAACTATCTACAGTTATGAGTTTATACAAATATGAGACATGAATAAAGATGGTAACTTCATAAAATTTTCTGATGATCAGTGATGATTCTGATGTTTTAACAAAGTTTCTGATGTTTCATCAGACTTTTTGATAATTCATCAGATTTTCTGATAAACTATCAGATTCATTGATAAGTTATCAGATTCTCTGATATTCCATCAGATTGATTTATTCTTTGGTTATCAGAATTTTTATCTTGATGTTCATCAGTTTGGTTTTCAGGTTGTGAGTTTTTGTTTTCTGAAACATCCTCATCTTTTATGTTAACCATGCCAAGTTTGCTGATTAAAAAATTATGACTCTTTTCATCAAGTGGTTTTGTAAAGATGTCAGCAATTTGGTTTTTTGTTGGAACCAAGTACATTTCTATGTTACCTTTTTCAACATGATCCTCTATGAAGTGATATCTGACATATATGTGCTTGGTTCTAGAGTGATGAACTGGATTCTCTGTAATTGCAATTGCACTCTTTGAATCACATAGAATGGGTATCTTTGTCAGATTTACTCCATAATCTTTCAGCTGAGTTTGCATCCACAGCACTTGTGAACAGCAACTTTGTTCTGCTACATATTCTGATTCAGCTGTTGATGTTGCAACACAGTTTTGTTTTTTACTTGCCCAACATACCAACTTTTCTCCCAAGATTTGACATGCACCAGATGTGCTTTTTCTGTCAATCTTGCACCCTGCATAATCTGCATCTGTATATGCAATTAGTTCAAGATTTGTATCCTTAGGATACCAGAGACCAAGTTCTGATGTGCCTTTTAGATATTTAAAAACCCTTTTTACTGCTTTTGGGTGAGATTCTTTAGGATTGCATTGATATCTTGCCAGAAAACATGTAGCAAACATAATATCTGGTATGCTTGCAGTTAAGTATAACAATGATCCTATCATCCCCCTATAGATTTTAATATCTACACTTGTTCCTTCTTTATCAGAATCAAGTTTGTTCCCTGTTGCCATGGGAGTTTTTGAAATTGAGCAATTTTCAAGTGAGTATTTGTGCAAAATTGTTTTCACATACTTAGATTGACTCAAAAATATTCCATCAATTCTTTGTTTGACTTGTAAACCTAAGAAAAAGGTTAACTCACCCATCATGCTCATTTCAAAATGGTTGGTCATTAACTTTTGAAACTTTTTACAGAACTTTTCATTTGTTGATCCAAATATAATGTCATCAACATATATTTGGACTAACAAAGTGTGACCCTTGTGTGTTTTAAGAAAAAGTGTTGTATCAATAGTACCTTTTGTGAAGCCAGAATTTAGTAAGAAGTTTGAAAGTGTTTCATACCATGCTCTTGGAGCTTGCTTCAAACCATACAAGGCTTTGTTTAATTTGTAAAAATGGTTTTGAAATTTTGGATCAACAAAGCCTTCAGGTTGATGCACATAAACTTCTTCCTCAATCTTACCATTCAGGAATTCAGATTTCACATCCATTTGATATACTTTGAAGTCTTTGGATGCAGCATAAGCAAGAAAGATTCTTACAACTTCTAATCTGGCCACTAGTGCAAAGGTTTCATCATAGTCAATACCTTCTTGTTGACAATAACCTTTGACCACTAACCTTGCCTTATTCCTGGTTATTATGCCATTTTCATCTGATTTGTTTCTAAATACCCATTTTGAGCCTATGACTGATTTGTCATTTGGCTTAGGCACCAGATCCCATACCTTACTCTTTTCAAACTAATCAAGCTCTTCTTGCATAACGTGAATCCAGTCTGAGTCATTAAGAGCTTCTTTGACAGTCTTAGGTTCTATCTTGCTTAGCAACCCAGCAAATGCACATTCATGTGTTGTTGCAGATCTTGTTCTTGCACCATCTTCTGGATTTCCAATGATGTCAGAATGAACATGTCATTTAATCCATCTTAACTTGTTGAGAAAGGTTGTTGGTTCTAATGGATTTGAAGTTTCCCCTTGAACAGTTGCCTCAGTTGTAATGTTTGTATCAGAATTTTGATTGTCAGAAATATTTTCATTGTTCTGATTCAAGATTTCTGATGTATTTTCCATTTGTTCTACAGGGTTAGCACATGAATTATCTATTGATTTATTTGTAAGAAATTTATCATGTTCTAAGAAGTCTTCTGTTATCATTTAAAAAAGATGTTCATATTTTTCTTGTTTATCAGAAAAGTTTATTTCCTTCATATATTCATCAGAAACTTCTGTTTCTGATGAGTCATCAAAAGATACATATAAACTTTCTCTGATTGTCCTTGTGTTTAGAATAAAAATTCTATGAGCTTTTGAGGACAAAGAATAGCCAAGAAAAATACCCTTTTCTACTTTTCTATCAAATTTCTCAAGACTTTCAAAATCATTGAAAACAAAACATCTACAACCAAATGTGTGCAAAAATTTTACACTTGGAATTCTCCTATTGATAATGTTGTAAGGTGTTTTATTGTGTCTTTTGTTGATTATGGACCTGTTTTGGGTAAAACAAGCATTTGCTATTGCTTCTGCCCAAAAGTGAGTGGGCAATTTTGCATAAGCAAGCATTGTTCTGGCTGATTCCACTAAGGTTCTGTTCCTGCTTTCTACCACTCCATTTTGTTGGGGTGATCTTGGAGTAGAAAAATCATGAGAGATTCCTTTGCTCACAAGGAAGCTCTCAACTTTTGAATTCTTAAACTCTGTTCCATTGTCTGTTCTGAGCCTTCTGACTGTTAATTTTAACAGATTTTCAATTTTTTAATAAAATTAATGATCAGATGAGGAGTTTCACTTTTCTTTCTTAAAAACTCTACCCATGTGTATCTGGAAAAATCATCTACAATTACAAGTATAGACTTATTTCCAGTAAAGCTTTCAGTGCTTATGGGTCCACAAAGATCCATATGCAAAAGTTCCAAATTTTGTGTTATTGAAGATTCAGAAATTGCTTTGTGTGAGCTTCTTTTAGATTTACCCATTGCACAAGCTTCACATATTTTATCCTTCTTTGAGGATATGAAAGGTAATCCTTTTACCAGACCTTTGCTTGCTAATTTTTTTAAATTTTTAAAATCTAAGTGTGCTAACCTTTTGTGCCACAACCAACTACGACCCTTGTTAATTTTTGAAAATAAACACAATTTTGGTTGTTCATTTTCCTCTTTGAAATCAAAATAGTAGATTGATTGTCTTATTCCTTTTCCACTTAAATAAATCTTATTATCATCCATGTCAATTAACAAGCATTTTTCTGGTAAAAAGGTTACCTGAAAACCTTTATCACAGAATTGACCACAACTCAGCAGATTGTACTTTAAGCCTTCTACATAGGCTACTTTTTCTATGGTCAAACATCCATACTTTATGCATCCATACCCCGAAGTCCTCCCTTTTACTCCATTCCCAAAATTTACCAATTTACCCAGTTTTGAAACAAAGTTACCGAGTAAGCTCCTGTCCCCAGTCATGTGCTTGGAGCTTCCAGAATCGCAGTACCAGATCTGCTGCACATGATGGTCCTGAAATGGAAAAATTAGAGGGGTTTTGGTACCCAGACTTGCTTGGGTACTTTTTCTGATGAAATTTTAATCAGATTGTTTTCTTTTGATGGTCTTTCATCAGAATATCTGTTACATGCTGAGCCATGAACAGATTTTTCACTTTTCTTTTGGAGATGGTGTTGAACAAGCTTAAGTATGTCAACACACAAACAAGATTCTTTATCAAAATTTCCTGATTTCTTTTCTTGTGATGGAATGAGTGGATAATTTTGAAACATTGAGTGAACTGCTTCAGGAATATTTAAAGATTTTTGTTTGGATTCACTCCTTTTTGCTTTCAAGTTGGGTTTTGAGATTTCAAAAGAGTTCTCAGAACTAGTTGATTTGCATGATTCAGAATCAGATTCTGATGTAGATTTTTCATAAATCTGATGAGTTGCTTTCACAAAGAGGGTGGGTTTATTTTCACTTGTTTTTACATACCCTAAACCCTCTTCTTTGTTCTTTGGTGTAGATTCAATAAAGTTAATGAATTCCTTAGCTTGTTGAAAACCTTTTACATTTATTTCCTTATCATGAATTTTCTTGTAAAGATCTTTTCTTTCTTTTTCATAACATTCAATTTTAGCTCTATGATCTAAGCTCTTTTCTATTAGTAACTGGTTTTCAAATATAACTTTATTAATGGTTCTTTGTAACTCATCAGATTTTTTACTATCTGATCTCTGTTTATCTTGCAAATTTAGAAAATCTGACAGGAGCTTGTTTAATTTATGTTCAAGGTCAAGATTATCTAAATTTACCTTTTGTTCTGATGCTTCAGAAATTTCATCAGAAAGTGCCATAAGGCAGAAATTAGCCATCTCTTCTTCTTCTTCATCAGAAGAATCATCAGACAACCATGTATCTGTCCCTACAATCAAACTGACTTGTTGTTGCTTCTTTGCTTCTTCTAGCTTCTTCTCATAGTATGCAACATCCTTCAGTTTCGTGGTTTTGCATTCTGATGCATAGTGACCCTTTTGTTTGCATTTATAACACACAACTTCAGCCTTTCCCTTATCCTTTGATCTACATTCATCCCTAGATCTTCCTTCCATCCTCCCTCTGTTACTTTTCTGGTATCTTTGGCCTCCCCCTCTCAACCTCTGCTTATAGGTTTTAGTGAGCAGTGCAATTGCTTCAGCAAAAGCTGGAAAATCTGATGATGTACTAGAAATTTCAAGATTTTGACCATTTGAAGGTTGTGGATCATTGGTAGGTGTTCTTTGTGAGTTTGAGATTAAAGCTAAAGATCCCCCTCTTTGAACTGATTCTTCAAATACTTCTTTTTCTCTGGGGACCAGAATGCTATGTAAGTCATGAAGACTCATATTACCTAGTTCTAAGGTAGAGGACAAAGTCATGGTTAGACTTCTCCATTCTCTAGGTAAAGCATCTAGAAATTTTATGTTTCTTTCATCATTTGAATTTGTTATCCCAAATTTCTTTAGCTCATTCAAAAGTTTTGCAAATCTGTGATATGTTTCATATAGTTTTTATTTGGTAAGCTTTTGAATCTCTCATATGAGGAAACATAGTTTGTTCTTTTGTTTCTTTTCATCCTTTCTCCTCCTTCACAAAGATTTTCCAACTGATCCCATATTTCCTTGGCCGATGCACATGCATCAACTTGAGAAAATATATCATTAGGGAGAGTCATTATTAAAAGTGACTTTGCCCTTTCATCTGCAGCCACCAGATCCTTGTCTTCTGGGCTCCAAGGTGTTTCACTTTTGGGAGCCCGGGAGGCAGGGATTCTTGGTGATTGATCAGTTGCTGGAATAGCTGGTATTATGGTCATTGGTACATGTGGACCCCTTTCAATGGGTTGAAACAGAGCTCGGTCATGTCCATTAAGGAAATTGACCATCTTGATTTTCCATTGTGGGTATTCCTCTCTGACCAGAGTCGGAGGTTTAGACATTGAACCAATGTTAAAAGCATTATTCCATGTTTGAAAGTTTGCCATGTTTAGAGAAAAGAAGATGAGCGATTGATCGTTTGAAAATGATTTATTCAATCTGCTCTGATACCAATTGTTTGTCCCAGTTTGGACTTTAAAAACTTCTTTTCACGTAATATGGCAAGTGATTTCAACAAATGTGAAAATAGTGTGCGGAAATAGAAATCAGACTTTCAAGAAACAAGACCTACAGAATTTTCAAGTTTATATCACTTTGAAACAAAATGGTTTACAAGGTTATTGTAAGATTATTATCTATTAAAAACGAATACTTGTGAATTCTGAGGTGAAAGGACAATGGAGTTTGTAGTATGTATTGAATGCTAGGCTTAACACATTGTTCTTTGCTTGATGAGCCTTCTATTTATAGACGGCTTTGATACATGAATAAACATTTATTTATTCATGTATATGTCCTGCAAAAAGTAGCTTATTGACATATTTATTGAATCCAATGATCAAGTTGCCTTTGTCATCATGATATCAAATAATGTCAACTTGCTTCGGTTATTGTGGTAGGATAGAACTGATTTTTAGATAAGTGGGGTTTTATCAGAATTTCTGATAACCACTTCATCAGAAATTCTGGTGAACAAATCATCAGAAATACTGATGATCAGAATCGCCAGAAACTGATGATATTTCATCAGAAATATCATCAGATCCATCAGAAAAGCCTTCTCTGATAATCTTCTTCAGTTCTTGATCAACTTATGATTCTTTGAAGTAGATGTTCTTTTCAGTTGCCCTATCCGGTCTTCCTTTTGTTGTTTTGATCTTCAGGACTTTTATCTTCTTTATAGATCAAGTTGAATTTGATTCTCTTCAATACTTACAAATAAAGTTTCCTTACAGTATCTTCAAAATTCTGTGTACGGGATCATAGTGTACGATGTGAAAGGTGTGCGGACTGGATTATTAAATGGTGTACGAGTTGTGGTGTGCGATTGAGCTGGTGTGCGGTCTGATAATTGATTTTTGGACTGGACTTAAGTGTGTGGCCCAAGAAGAGGGTGTGCGGTTAAGTGTGCGGTCCATTAAAGGAGTATACGGTCCAAAGCTTAGTGTGCGGTTCATCATCGTTTAGTGTGAAGCCCAGTTAAGTGTGCGGCCCAATTAAGGAGTGTGTGGCCCAATTGTTGTGTTGTGTACGGTCCAATTTGGTTATGTGCGGTCCGTTTCAGAGTGTACGGGATAGTGTGCAACCTATTTAGATTTTTATTCAGAATTGTTGACTGCTGACTGTAAACTTGGACTTTGACTTAGATTTGGAGTGTTTGACTGTGCAACCTATTATTATTGGACTATTTGACTGTGTGGACTGTTGTTTTGGATTGTGCGACCTGTCTTGGACTTATAATAAAATTGAAACATATAAACTGTTAACCTTAATTATTATTCAGTTGTTACTATTAGTTTGATTTTTCAGAAATGGAACTCACTAACCAAACCTCATTGAGTGACAACGCTGCTATGAACCAGGAATCAGATAATGTTATTGGAATAAATAATAGGATCCCCAGGCTGCTGTTGGGGGGATCGTTCTCAGAATAGAAGTTTTGTTTTGTTCAGTATATGAAGATCAAAGACCCTAAAGCTTGGGAGTCCTCAGAGGACCAGTTGTGATCACTTATGTAGTAGATGAGGAAAAAGGAACCACTGCTGTCAAGCCTACATCAACTTATGAGGATTATGAAAAAACTGAGATTGATGATAAGGCTCTAGCTATGCTACACTCTACATTGGCTCCTAAGATTGATGTTGGGTTCGTGAAGCTAAATCTGCCAAGGAACTATGGGATGCTCTTTTAGCCATGTACGAATGTTGAGAGTGAAGAAGAGAACGTAGAGAATGTGTTTGAAGAAACTATGATGGCTGATGCTGAAGTTAATATAACAACCCTAAAAAAGGCCTAAAACCCTCCGTAATCGAAAAACCGAACCAGTGAATCATTATTTTTATAAAAAAATGAAAAAAAATAAAGTTTTAACGTCTGTCACGGCCCGCGACAGACTTGATTAACTCCTTCGCGGGGCACGACGGCCCCATAACTTGCCGGTCACTTCTTAGGCCACATGTCATACACGTGGTAGACCTAGACTCGTGACTGGTCAAGGCTAACCCTAGCTAGAGGGGGGTGGCGGCCCGCGACGGGCTTAGCCTATGTGTGTCGCTGGGCGCGACGGAGTTTGAGATCACCTATAAATTGAGCTTCAGTCTGCACTTTCGAAACCGTTCAATTCTTTTCTCTCTCAAAGCTTTATAGCTCGAAACTATACCCCTAAAATCACGAATCTCTGCCCCGTTGTAAATGTTTTAACCCCTGATGACTGATTCAATACCCTGTCCGATCGATCTTGAGCCCAACAACTGATGCCAAAGCGCTGCCTGATAAAGGCTATGCGTTGTAAACTAAGTTAGGGTTCTGTCTCGTGATGTATTGATAAAGTTGAATTAGGTTATTATACTAACACGCGTGCATTGTATATTTTTAATAGAAACTCAAGAAAATAATCAGAAAATATTACCAGGAAGCCTGTAGTAAAACCTAAATTTACAAAGTGAGTCATTCTCCTTTTCTCACATTATTGTGAGCCATATTTAAAATGCTTTACAAAACCTTAAATGTTTATCAGTTATATTTACAGTGATTAAGTTTTTGTATTCTGCAATTACTATTTGTATGTGGGGTTTTGTATACGTTAGACACTCGTTACTATTGGACAAAGAGTTAGCCAATGGTAGCATGACCACAAGCACGGAGGAATTGTGCCCCAGTAGTAATACTGTTTGAGAAATTGTTAAGATATAAACAAATGTAAAAACTCTTGATGCTGTAAAGTTATAACAATGTGTCTTTTTATAAAATGGAATGAACTCGCCAGTATTTCTCGCTGATAAAATATTTTTAAAACGTGTTTCAGGTAACTTGATGTGAAGCTATTAAAAGCCAGCTATGGAGCACTGAAGGCTTGAATGGAGTGGCTATAAGTTACCTAAATAAAAGAAGAAGTTTATGTTTTCAACAATTAGGGTTTATCCCTATAGATACATTATAAATGAATTATGGGTTTTAGCCCATTTGTTTAATATAAAAAGTTTGGTGTTTTGCAAACTCTTAATTTATTTCATAACTACGATCCTGATGTTTTAATTCCGCTGCAAATTTAATAAACACCGATACCACCGACTCGTGCTCGCGGCGCCCGCTCCCGGGGTGGGGTCGGGGGCTGCGATAGTTAACGAGAATGTTGGTGAAGTTGAGACTAAGATTGAAACAGAGAGCCTCACAGCAGATAGATTAAATGAAGACCAAGTGTTGAGTGTGAATCTTCCTCATACTACAACATTTGAACAAGTGTCTGCTGGATCTGATACGTTACAAGAAGACCCTATGGCTGATCTTCATCCTAGGAAACAGAGCCGAAGAGATCCTAGGATCAGTCGTGAAATAACCGGGGTACCAAGTTCAAGCCCAGAAGCAAATATACCAGTAGTTACTACTTCTCAGCCTATCAGTACTACTAGAACACCCCGTGAGTGATGTGCTTATTGAGTTTCTTTCTAACCCAAAGGATGCTATGTATATGTCTGCTGCTAAAACTGGTGGGATTGAGTAATACTCCTTCCGATGCTGAAGTGCGAAGGGCAGTGTCTTTGTTAGAGCAAGCTATGAGAGAAAGTGTTGTAGCAGAGAAACCTGTCCAAGAGGAAGCTCGAGAACCTGCTAGTAGCCCGGATAGTGAGAATTTGTTCGGGTACATTGATGTTGGAGTGTTGATGAAAAGGATCACTGCTCACGAAGAAGATAAAATCTTTAAAGATGTGTAGATTGCGAGCTTGTTAGAAGAAATTACCCACAAGAATCAGCAAATTCAAGATCTTGAGACAAACCTGGGATCACTTTCAGCTATTGTAATGGATTTAAAACAGAAGTTGGAAGAGAAGTTCGGGAAAGAGTTTGCTGAACCAATAAAAGAATATATTGCAGGTGAGAAAGAACAGATGGATAAATAACGTAAGGAAGCGCTTAATAAGTATATTCAAGATCCTCCTCGCACTGTGAGTCAGAGAATGAAACAAAAGGAGGTGGTTATGAGGAATGTGGGAGGTGAGAAGAATTATAGATTTTAGGATCTGCCTGATCGATACGTAATCAAGACTGGAAAAGATAGATATGATCGATATGGGAACTGAACTGGGATTAGAAGTTGGGCTTACACTGACAAGAAATCGTTGTTCTTAGTGACTAGAAATAATGGAAAGGTGGAATACTACGATTCTTCTAGTGCATTTGAATCTTGGACGACAATTGATTCACGTGAGTTAAGTCGGGCTCCCTATCATGATCAGTGTAAAAATCCGAACTGCAAGATTGGGTGGAACTTTTATAACAAGTTGCAAAGACAAGCGTTAGTGAACTTTAAAGATATAAATCTGCAGAAGTCTTTTGTTAAGGTGCACAAAGATGTAATTGATCCTTCTATAAACTAGCCACTAAAAAATGTCATGTGGCCTCCAACGAAACAGACCAAGACAATTCCACTGCTCAAGGATCTTCCTGATAATAGCCTGCAAGAATTCAAGTTCTGGATGTATGATCCAGTCTCAGGTCAAGCTGTTATCGTCTGTGAGAATGATGAATATAGAGTTGCTAATGTTTGTGACCTTATGCGATTTGGAGAAAATGATATCCATTTGCTTAAGGTCTCAAATCCAGAGTGATCCACAATATGAAGTTTGTGCCAAATCGTTTACTGTTGGAATTGCTCAAATCATACAGTTGAAGATGTGGTCTGAAAGGAGAGGCAGAGTAGAGACACAACTGTTTGGTCTATACATTGGGAACAAGATTCCAGACGTTCAGCAACAGAAGAAGCAAAGACGCAAGTAGTGCTTGAACTGCCAAGACAACATAAACCTATGAGGATATTGTAAGGGCATGGTTTAGTAGGTTTACAATTGTTTTGTATATATTAGTAATGGGTTGGTTAGTTAAAGTGTTTGGGCTTGACTAGTTTGTTTATGGGTGTACGGTTTGGGTTGGCCCAGTTGTAATTAGGTCGCACCCTATGTACTATAAATAAGGTGCACCTAGGTCTTAGATTGGTTGTTGATTGTGTATGCACTTGAACAACATTGTACTAGATAAACCTTTGAGTTTGTGTGCAATCTTATAATACAATCGATTTTCTTCATCTTCTTGTTCGTCACTTTCTTAGTTTTCCGCACTTTGATTGTGGTTGTGATATCCGATTGAAAGATCTTTGGACTTACAAATATCCGGTTCTTGCCCCAAAATTATATTACTATTCGACAGGTACACTTGCCTTTCGTGTGTGAGATTTAGTTACAGGGTAAAAACTATCTTAAAATTTGAATCTGCCCATGACATTATAGTCTAGTGGTATCTTGAGGGTGAGATAAGGCTTAGAGTCCATTAGGTCATGTGTTAGATTCTCACAGGGGGGGTTTTCCCTAGATTTATTGTGTTTCCTTCTGAATTGGTGTATAGACATTATTGCCTAGTGGAGATGGGTATAATCGGGTGATTCCGCTGGTGGCACAATGATATTACAATTGTCCGTCAATAATCCAAATTTATCGTTAAAAAATATTCGAATCTATATGAACGAAAATGTCCTCGTAAAAACATATATAATTCACACACATCCACAAACAACTCAAATGAAGGAGATCAAAGAAAAGATAAGAAGAAGCAATCATTAGGTCACCATCATCTTTCTGATTTGCATCAATCGAATAATGAAACCTGATTATCAAACCTGAAACGTCTTACACTCTTATTTGTAAACCAATAGAGCTAATTCAAAGATTTAAACCTTCGTTTTATGCTAAGGCGACACATGAATTTAACATTTAACAATAAAAAAGTCGAAAATGAGTAATCGACCCTACTCGTGACACCCACTTGATTGGGTGGATAGTATTCATTAACAATAACTTTATTATAAAACTATTATTACATCACTTCCATTAAATTCTAAGCCATCCATTGTTAAAATACAAATAAACTCTCAATGGATAAAAAAATCAGCGCTTTTATATTAAAAAAATAGACAATTATCATAATTATAATTATAATATTACAACAATATAATATTAAAGAAAATAGAAATTATTGGAGGGGAACAATAAATAAAATACCACCATGCTTATATATATCCAATGCTATTTCATTTCCTCACCACAACCCGCGACCACACACCGTTAACAATGTTCTCCCCCGTATCTAATCCCAACTCCCTCCGCCTCCGACCACTGTCACCTCCGCCGCTACATGCATCCCCCGCCGCTCTACCGTCACCCAACATCCGTAATTCACCTCGTACATCACCTATCTCCGCCACCAGTGACAACACGTGCTTTGCTACCTCACCGCCGTCGTCGTTATACGGAATTCTCGGAATCTCGATGGAGGCGACCGAAAGTGAGATCAAAACGGCGTACCGGAGGCTCGCCCGGACGTCACACCCGGATGTGAATGACTCATCCGGAGAGGAGTTTATGAAAATCCACGCCGCGTATTCCACCCTATCGGATCCCGATAAACGGGCGGATTACGACCGGAGGATTTTCCGGACGAGCCGGTCTCGAATACCGTATTCGAGTAGCAACGGGTTTAACGGTTATAGTGGTCGGAACTGGGAGACGGATCAATGCTGGTAACACTAATCGAAGATTCACCGTTTCAACCGATCACTGTATAATAATATGATATGATATGACATGATATATAATTAACAATTAGACCGTACTAATTATTTAGCTAATGAAGTGACTAGTAGGATATGATTACTAAATTACAAGATATCGTGTGTAAAAAGGCTCATATATTATTAATACTACTTTATCTTTTTAATTACAATCTTACTCTACCATTGCAAAAGATATAAACTATTGACAAAGATTAAACCTTAAATCTTAAAAATGTTTTAATTTATCCTCCCGTCTAGAAAATTAAAGTTAAAACCAATATAAATAATGGGTAAGTATAAGTTACTATAGAGAACCTATGTGATGCGGCAGAATACACAATAATATAGGTGATTTTAATTTGAATGACTTGGAGTTAATTTTAGTTGATCCAGTTGAACTTGGATTTTAGTTGTTTGGGGTTTGTGTTTGACCCTTAGGCGATGAGGTATGGTTTGACATCTCTTAATTTCACCTAAACGCCATGTCATCCATTTTTACCCCTTTCACTCTATATCATCTCAAGGAAATGCTTTAACTCCTTTTAACATCACCTCATCTAGTTTCCTTTTTTTTAGTATTACACATTTAATTAAAATATAAGAATAATTACTAATTTATTAATTTCTTTATTAAAAAAGCATCAATAATAAAAAAAAAACATAAAATATAAGAAAACTAAAAAATCCCATATTTGTTCGTAATCTCTCGTTTCAGTTCTTCTGCCAATTGACGGTCCAAGCCCGTGAGATGATCGATATTTTGTGCGAGAATTCTAAAGTCCTTGTGTTTTTCTTCTTTTTTCTTCATCTCCATCTTCTCCTTTTGCAAGTCCATCTTCGATTTTTTTAGATCGATTTTTTCTTGTTGGTGGGCGTTGAACTGTTTCATTTCTTCTGCCAAAAATGCCACATTTTCGGGTTTGACGGACGGTGCAGTATTAGAATTTGAATTTTGGCCTCGTTTTGCTTTATTCCGTCCAATTGGCCGTACGAGTTCTTCTTCAACCGGTGAATCATCCGCGTTTAGATCAAAAATGCACTGAGCCTCAGATGTCGGTAGACTATCGTCAACCAAGTTTATTGATGTTGTTTTCGATCTCTTTGATCGAGGCAAAGTAGGCACGGGAAACCATTTGGGACAATGTCATACAATTTGCCAAATCGCTATTGGTGGCGCACCACCTTGTTCATCTTGGTAAGTAAGTGTAGCGTTGGATATAAGGTCGACGTCACTTGTACCGCTTGGGCAGAGGCGTTTTTGTTCCGCATATACCCCGTTGAGCTTGTTCGTTTTGTGTCTAAGTTGTCTCCATTGCCCGCTAAGGCTATCATTGTTACGATGATAGTCAAGTTTGAGTTGATCATGGAATAACTCGTTGACACGGTCCCAAAAACAGGTGTTATTTTGAGAGTTTCCTACAAATACATAAACAAAGTTAATATTATAGAAAAACAAATAAACAAATAAAACAAGTTAGTTTATTTACCAATAATTGGATCATCCGATACCGTGATCCACGCTTTTACCAAAGCAACTTGTTCTTCATGAGTCCATTTCCTTGTTTCTTTTTTACCAATAGTCGAAGAGCCTTCAACCATAGCATTCTTAGTATGTTTTCTTTTGCTAGTCCCGGTCGGTGTCGATTACCGGGCTGCTTGTGATTCCAATGGTGTTTGTGGAACTTGAGTCTCGGTTGGTGTTTGTGGAAATTGAGTCCCGGTTTGTGCTTGACTAGCAAATAAGTTGGGATCAAGAAATGGTCGGTATACATCATTACCTATATAGCAAAAACTAAGTTAGACATAATGTATAAATGCAAAGGAAAACAAAAGAGTAGATAAATATTACCAATAGGGTTGTTTGGAGCATTTAAAGTGTTAAAACCAATTCGACCTCTCGCATCATACCGTTGTTGGAACCACGGGTTCACTCTCTCCACATCTTCAAGTATTCTCGAGAGTAGTGGTCGGTTCATTCGAAAACGACGCCTAAATATATCGTCTGGATACGTCGGATCAACTTCTTTAAAATAGTCGTTGACTAGCATCGTATGAGCGCGTAGCCGGTTGCGGTTAAGTGCAGGTTTTCGGGTTCGCAGCTGTGCTTGTGGTTGTTGTAGAAAAGCTTGGGTTGCGGCTACAACCGTTTGAAAAAAAACCTCGTCCTCGGCATCAGACTCGGATGTTGATGATGAAGATGTTAATGATGAAGACTTTGATGATGAAGAAGACATTGTTTAAAAATATAGAGATTGGTTTGGTGTGAAAAAAATTAAGATGTTGAGTTATATATAGTAGTGTGTATGGATTTAAAATAAAAAAATAATAAATAATAAATACACTAAAAGAGCCGTTGAGTATTTTATGCTATTTTCACTATGTTAACATGTTAACACAAGAAGGTGTTAACACACTTAACACCATGAGGGGAATGGTTTCAATAGATGTTAATGCTCCACATCAGCATTTAACATCCACAAAGTCAAAGCATACCGGGAGGCCTTATAGACCGCTTAGTTCAAATTTAAACTGATTTAGCTCAACTCGAGCTTAAAATCGAGTTATTTTGGGGCTTGAGCTCAACTCAAATTAGTTTCGAGTCAGCTCATCTCGGCTTTAGTTGACTCGATTCGGTTTTGAGCCATAACTATAATGAAAACTAAAAGTTTTGATTCGGTTCAGTTTTGAACCGACCTATTGATTATTAATAATAGGCCAATGGACTAAGAAAAAATTAAAACTAAACAGGCCAAAGGGCCTATCGGTGCAACTAGACAAAGCTGCTTAGGAATTTTGCTGAGTTACTCTTCTCTATTTATAAGGGATTGTTTTTTTCAATGTTTATTTAGGCATGCAACTAGGGACTAATGTGTTGTAGAGTTCTAAGCTTTTTCTATACTTTTTTTTGGAACGGCAAGCTGCATTTATATTCCACACCCAAAATCGTTACAATATTATCTTTGGTTAGTAAGCTACTAAGCCAACCACCCAAAGAGCCTTTATCCTCATCAAAACAGATTACAACAACATAAAGAAACTTAAAATTCAGCTTAAAACTCAATTTGAGAACTTAAATTGCACTCATTTACTCCAGTCCATGTTACTCCGTTTTGCTTGGTTTTTAATCCAAAGGAACGTCAATGCCTACATCTCTCCGAAGATCATATCTCTATTTATCCGTTTACCACTGAAAATCCTCTCGTTTCTTGCTTTCCATATGCCCCAACATGTCGCCAACACAGTTGTTTGTATATATTTTTTCTTTGTTTCCTCGGTCGCTGCACTTTTGTAGAATTCAAGCAGCTCTTTCACTGAGAATGCATAAATTTGCTTTTTTTTTTTTTTTGAAAGGTAACTATCATTAACACAACATAAATTTGTTGAATCTTACACTATCTACTAACTCTGTGCCACAATACCGCTGCCACATAACAACCCAAAAATAAGTGGTTTGCGTCTTCTTCTTTCTCCCCACATAAATTACAAATCGGTATACCTTGGAGCAGGCCTCTTTTTTTTCAGCCCCACCAAGGTTGCTAATCTATCTTGTATGCCCCGCCAACCAAATATATTCACTTTTTTTTATCCATTTTTCCCATTCGATCGGATAGAATGGGATTGCGAACCGGTTTAGCGCAGCACGGGTTGTTGAACCGAAAAATCCCCATCTTTTGCAGCTGCCCATACCCACTTATCAGTTCGATTTCCCAGGTTTATTGTTTGCACCAGCTGCTCCAATAATAATTTTCATGTAAAATGAATGTGTGTATTTACTTGAGTTCTAAGCTTTTTCTATACTAATACTAACTACTATATAATACTCATTTGCCCCTAACTTATTTTAGTCTCAAATAATGATTTTCATGTAAAATGAATTATTATATGTGTATTTACTATATGTGTGTATATACTAAATTCAAGTTCGTTTTCTATGTGTGGTTTTCCATAGCACATTATATTATATATCCATACTGAAGAAACACAGAACTAATTAGGGGGTTAATCAGTTTGGTTTATGTTCCTACCATAGTGGTTAATCTTCTAATGGCTTTCTGAGCTTCGTAATGATCGTCTAATCCTGCAAAACAAAACACCGTTACTCGTTAAGAGGGGAATGTGGGGGTTTCCCTCTTAACCGGGCTCCGGCGTGAGAATAAGCGACTGCTTTGAGGAGATAATCGAGTATTAAGAGTGAGTAAAGGGAATGGAATGTTTAACCTGTGAAGTGGAGTCTCTATTTATAGCCAGAGAGGTGTAAGAGGATGTGGGCTGATGGGCCTTGGGCCTGAAGGCGACAACATAGAGGATATGCTCCTTGTCTTACTGGTGTCGACCGTTAATGGCTTCTAGGAGCTTTTTGGAGTTGGCGCAATGTAATTGGAGCCACGTGTCACTGTTGTCGGCCTGGTTGCCCCTCTGCCATCAGCAGGTAAGTGGAGATCGTGG
This sequence comes from Helianthus tuberosus, assembly GCA_030545235.1. Lineage (NCBI taxonomy): Eukaryota > Viridiplantae > Streptophyta > Magnoliopsida > Asterales > Asteraceae > Helianthus > Helianthus tuberosus. Next base: position 5,873,502 of record CM060419.1, read on the forward strand.
GATAGTTGTCTCTGCCCTGTGATTGGTGCCACGTAGGCGTTCTTAAGTACCTTCTGTCTCCTGCGTGTCAGACGATCGTGGAGCACGATTGAGCAGGACCAGAAAGACACCGATTGGCCCTTTCATTCTGCCACTTGTACCTTGTGTACTATCTGAAACAGCCTTGCACCGTAGTCACGCGCACTGTTGCAGAAATCGGCCTAGGCGGCCGATTAATCGCCGCCTAGGCGCTAGGCGGTCACCAACTGATTAATTATAAGCTAGTCGGTCAATTAATCGGTAATCGGTCGTAGGCGGTCGTAATCGGTCAAAGTCGGTCCTAGTCGGTCAAAGTCGGTCCTAGTCGGTCAAAAATCGGTCCTAGGCGGTCTACATTAATCGGACAAAATCGGACAAAATCGTTCCTAGGCGGTCCTAGGCGGTCCTAGTCGGTCAGAATTGGTCAAAATCGGTCAAAATCGAACAATACTATCTGAAACTTGAAGTATTTATGTGAATTTTGAAGTATTATTTTTATATTATTGGGTATATATATATAATTTTGAAAAAATACATATAAAAATCCCATTCCGATTAATCCCGATTAATCCCGGTTAATCCCGATTAATCCCTAGGCTGTACCTCACCGCCCGACTAGCGCCTAGCGCCTTCTACAACCTTGGTCACGCGCGATTCTTGCTGAACACGTAACTACCCTGCGCAGGGCATGGGCCACTGGATGCTCTTTCAGAATGCTAAGTGTCGAAAGTGGAGCTTCCTCTTGCCCAGACCTCACACCTGATCAAAGGATACTGAAGTAGCCCGCGCAAGGTTGGTAATAAGGAATGTGTTGAATAAGGAGTATGGTCTTCCGCGCGACCTGAATAGGGTTTGCGCGGCTTTTTTGGGACCATACCCCTTCAAGTCCCCCCAGTCCAGTGCTGCACCATGCGCGAGGCGAGTGGTTGGAGCTCTGGACTTAGAAAAAGAGTTATAAAAAATGCTTATTTGACTTGGGTAGACGGCGCGCGTGTAAGTTCTTGTTGGTTACTACGGCGCGGCTACCAGGTTTGGCTGAAAATGGTTTCACTGCCTTTTTGTGCAGGCGTGCGGGGTTATTCAATCAGTGGTGATGCTGCGCTGCCTTAGTAGTTTCTGCATGAAGTTTGTAGTAATCTTGGGCGGGAAAATCCTCGAAATTTGAAATCTGACAAAGTTGGTGAGAAACGTCGTTGATGGTGACGTTTGAGTTGACCATTTACACGGCTGTCATCAAGTTGTTTCTGAGGGTTTGGCTTTTTGTCAGGAGAGTGAGGTCCACGCGCGCGTGGTAACCGTCACTCCGGGTTTCACGTCTTACGTGGCGTCTTCTCGTTGGTCACGCGCGCGGCGATTTCGGCACGTTTACCCATCGTATTAAATGCGATGGGTATATATATTCGATGGAAAGGATGAAGTCCTCACTTTCTTCTACTATTTCTTCCTTTTTCTCTCTATTCGTCTTCCTCCAATCTTCAAATCTTCAAGTTCTGCAGCAGATCTTCAAGATCTTTCTTCATATCTTCGAGTTCCTCTTCCGGAATATTCAAAGTTTCATTGTCGAGCATCCATGGCTGAAGAACATCATGAAGACACTCCCGGTGAAGAAGGTCCTGTGCCGGTTCTCCGGTGGGATTTGGGTCATTTTGAGCAGATAGTACGGGGTTTCCGGTTTCCACCGGAATGGGATGCCAAGTACCCCGGTCAAAATCAGACGACCGCCAACGCACCACCGGGGTATATCACATTATTTGAGGATTTCTTCCATCAGGGCAACTTCCGGTTGCCGGCGACGACTTTCATGGCCCATATTTTGCAGTTCTATGGGTTTCATATCTCGCAAATGAGTCCCTCTGGGATGGTTAGGGTTCGACACTTCGAATTTCTTTGTCGATCTCATGACATAGAGCCGACCGTTGAAAGATTCAGAGTTTTTTACCAGTTGATCCGAAACATGGGATTCTACTCGTTTGCCAGTCGAGGGGCCGCGAAGAAAATACTCCTTAACCATCCCAAGAGTTTCCATGATTGGAAACCAAAGTTCTTTTATATTCGCGCGGAGGTGATCCCGATTTCCATGACTTTCCGCGCTTGGTCTGAGCCGATTTTGAAGGAAGATTTGGCGATTCCCAAAAAGGAGGATTGGTATTTGAAGCTCACTGCAACCCCTAACCGAGTTTTTGGAGAGAATGTCCTTGTTGCGGCGCGAATGAGTGATCAATGGCCGCCTGAGAGCGAGGAAGTTCCCGTCTTGAAGTTCCAAGATAAGGGTTAGTTATCTCGTTGATTGTTTGTATTTCTGTTTTGTATTGCTCAACTTGTTTCATTTTCAATGTAGAGGCGCGCCTTTATCAGGCGGCTTTCCCCACCTTTGGTGGGTCCATGGGCGTGCGCCCGCTCAAGGCTGGAGAAGAGTACTGGTATGAGCAGATTAAGGGTCAATTTATGTACCCAGTTGCTAATGCGTTCGCCGATCCACCCACTGAAACTGAAGGTGCGCATATACCTAACCCTCGTCCCTTGCACTCTATGACTTCTGCTGGGAAAGAGATTGTCTATCTTTCCAGCGAGAAGTCTGTGGGATCATCAAATGGAGAGCTAAGTTCGTGGTCTAACATCTTTGCAGGTGTGTTGCGCGACTTGGGGATTGACCCTGAGGATAAGAAGAAAAAACCTGTGAAAAGGAAGAAGGTTATCACCTTGGATCCTGAGGTGACCAGCAAGGGGGCTGGGAGTAGTCGCGCAACCGCTAGTGCTGCTGACAAAGGTATCCTCTGCCTTCGTCAAAGCAACTTGGAAGATTACGTTATTATCAGTGATTCACTTGAAGGTTTATCACGTATAGGCGGGAAGAAAGCTGGAGCAGCTGGTTCGAAGAGCTCAGGAAGCGGGGGTTCTTGCAACCCGGATGGTGGGGCTACTCCCTCCTCCATTGCACATGACGAAGAGGAGGAGGAAGAAGATAAAGAAGACGAGGAGCCTGCTGCAAAGTTAATCAGCAGGAAAAGAAGTAGGAGCGAGACCACAGCTGGTGTGTCTACTGCGCCGAAAGCTGGTGCGGTTCCCCTGATTGGGAAGCAGAGTAATTTGCGCTCTCTTTATAAGTTCTCTCCTGGTAAGTTCTTAGTTTCTCTTCCTTTTGTTGCTTTTCTTTTCTTAACCACTTAGCTTCTGCAGAGACCAAGAAGAAGACCCCTGAGAAGAAGGGTGTTGTGCTTACAGACCCCACAGAGCCGGCGCAGAAAAGGCCTAAGGTTACCATCAAACCTTTCAAAACTGTGGTGGAGTCTGATAAGGACAAACAGGCTGTCGAGGTCGAGAAGGAGAAAGCTGCTGAGACAGAGAAAAGAAAGGCTGAGGAAGAGGCTGAGGAAGACAGGAAGAAGAAGGCTGATGAGGAGCATAGGAAGAAGGCTGATAAAGACAAAAGGAAGAAAGCTGAGGAGGAGAAGAAGAAAAGAGCCGATGAGGAGAAGAAGAAACGAGCTGAGCAGGAAGGCGAGAAAAGGGCTGCTGAAAGGGAGAAAAGGCCTGTAGTTGATAAACCTACCCACCCAGCGCAACCTCATTCCCCTCAACATTCTGCTAAAGTGACTTCTGCTGGGGGGTCGGGTCCTTATGCCTCTGGTGGCGCGAGTTCTGGTGGTGCTGGCGGATATAACCCTCAAATAATTGGTCCAAAGGATACCCTCGGCGATATTTGCTATAAGACTTATACCGAGGAAGAGCGTGGGAATGCTCCCCACCGAGCTCCCTGGAACTTAAAGCAGAAGGATACTTTTCAGGAGTTTGCCCCTTGTCGCGATTGGTTCTTGAATTCTATCCCTCCTGGTGAGGTGAACCGCCAGAGAGCGCTGACTCACGACGCGTTATATGAAGCGTATGTGGTTGGGGAGGCCAATACTCTCTCTGCCGGCCACCAGATTGTGCGTGAGTGGCGCACCATGATTAGGGAGAGGTCAGATTGGGAGAACTATCGCCAGCGCCTTGTGAGGCAGGTAAAGGAGTTTGAAAAAGCTAATGCCAAGTTTGACGCAGAGAATGCCAAGTTTGAGACAGATAAGAAAGCAGAGGAATGGGGGTGCGAGGGCCTGAAGGGCAAGCTTCGAGCTGCCGAAGATCTGTTGGCGAAGGAGAAGGCTGAATGGAAGAAAATATGTGAGAAGGACAACCAGCGCGCTTATGCTGCTCGAAATAAGATTACCGAGCTCGAAGGCAAGGTTGCTGAGCTGACGGCCAAGGTTGAGGATGCGCAGGCTGCGCAAGCTGCTAAGGAGCAGGCTGAGGTTCGAGAAACTTTTCTTTCAGTTTATGCTTTTGTTAGCAGAATTGACTGAGTCCTTTATCCCTTGCAGGTTGAGCTGGCTGAGGTGAAGGTGCAGCTGTCAAGTAGGGGCAAGGATTTGATTGCCAAGGACGTCGAGATTGCTGAGTTGAAACGCCACTTGCAAGAGCATGTTGACAGAAGCGAGTCCTTGGAAATCGACCTTGAAGCTGAGAAGGTTAAGGCTGCCACCGCTGAAGAGGCCAAACAAAAAGCCGAGGAGGTGCGAGACATTAGCACAACTGCTCTCAATGTGGCGCAAAACAATTACTCCGAAGCTCAAGGCATCGTTGATACTTTGGTCTCTGAAGCTGAGTGGCTGCGCGGCCGAGGAATAGTTCTGGTATGATTTCTCTTAACTTTGGCTTAATTCATCAAAACCTGTTGTCTTATGTATTGCGTTTGTTGTAGATGGCCAACTCCATCTTGAATGCTGGAGAACTAGATAAGGTTGTTGCTGCTCTTATAGATGCTTCTCGCGCGGTTGGTCATCGTGGAGGTTATCTGGAGTGTGCGCAGCATGTTAAAGAGGTGTTTGGGCAAGAATTTGACACTAGTCATTGCTCGGTGACCGATGAAGCTGATGCCGAGCTGGCTCGTACTGATAGTGCTTATGATCACCTATCATTGCCCATCATGGACTTGGTTGCCAAGGCTTTAGAGCATGATGACTGGTGCCACCGTCTAAAGGCCATACTTGACCCCCCCAGAAACTGTTGAGTTATCTGATGAGGAGGAAGCGGCGGGCAATGATGGTGATGGCGACAAGCACTATGATGATGATGATGATGATGATGATGGGGGTGATGGTTTTGAGTAGGTAGTATTGACAGGCTTTGTGCCTTGTAATTTCTGTCATTAAATGTAACCAGTTGCGCGATAGCGCTTGAATGAAAGATACTTGGTCTTTATGTAATTGTTGTGTAATTGTGCTTATTAGATATGATGTTTATGTCTATTCTGTCTCGTTACAATTATTGCACTGTTGTTAGAAACTTTGGTTAAGTTAGCGCGAATAAATGTAAGTGTGGCTCTTGGGCGAGTGTAGCTGCTCGGTCTCGCGCTATGTTCGCGGAGGACCTTGAAGGCATAACTCAAGAGCTCGTAATTCACTGAAGTGTTTTCGTGCTGATCAAAAGTTTAACATGCATTTGTAACTCAAGAAGCATTATGATAAAAGAAAACATGTCGTATGCTTTCAATAATTGAGAAACGGGCGCTTAGGCCAATCATACATCGCAGATAAGTAACATAAGGGGCGTTTAGCCAACATAGGAAATTAAAAAGGCCCGTGGCTAGCATGAAAGTAATGGCGCATGGCCTAGAGTAGTTACATATAGCACTTGCGCAGTTGTTGCGCATTCCATGTGCGCGGGATGATGTGTCCATCCAGTGTGCGCAATTTGTATGCCCCCTTTCCTAGCACTTCGTGAACCAAGTATGGGCCTTCCCATTTGGGTGCTAGTTTCCCGGGGCGTTCAGCGTTTGAAGCTTTGTTGTCTCGGAAGACGTATTCTCCTGGAGAGAAGGTATAAATGCGCACTCTTGCATTATAATACCTTTCCACTTTTGTGTCTTATACTTGGCTTCTTTGATTCGTGCGATTTCACGTCTTTCTTCCAGTAAGTCCAAGTCGAGACGGCGCTCTGCCTCATTATCAACCTTGTTGACTGCTGTCAAGTGCGGCGAGGGGAGTCCAGCTTCAGCTGGGATAACTGCCTCCGAGCCGTAGACTAGGCTAAAGGGAGTTTCGCCAGTACTTGTTTTCGGCATGGTCCGATGAGCCTACAGGATGCTTGGGAGCTCATCCACCCAGCCTCTTCTCTTTGTGCCCAGTCGGGCTTTTATCCCCTCTACGATACTTTTGTTCACACTTTCAACCTGTCCGTTGCCTTGAGGATGCGCAACGGAAGAAAAGGTATGTTCGATTTTCATCTCTTTCATCCACTTTTGGAGGTCTTCAGAAGCAAAATTAGTACCGTTGTCTGTAACAATTTTGAGTGGAAGACCAAATCTGCAAATGATGTGCTCCCAAATAAACTTGCGCACCATCATTGTAGTGGTTGAAGCGAGAGCCTTGGCCTCCACCCACTTAGTGAAATAATCAATGGCCACGATTATGAACTTCACGGCTCCCGGAGCATCAGGGAAAGGTCCCACCATATCAACCCACTGTTGGAAAGGCCAAGCAGTGGATACCGGAATGAGATCGTTTTTCGGGCGCAGGGTTTTCGGGGAGTGTCTTTGGCATGAGTCACACTTGCGCAACTCCTTTAGAGCATCGACATGCATCCCTGGCCAGTAATAACCAGTGTTCATAATCTTCGCGACAACCATGCGCGGACCTGCATGGATGCCACAGATACCTTCATGAATCTCTCTGATCAGGTAGTTCGCGTCCTGGGGGTCCACACAGCGCAATAAGGGCCCCAAGAAGGACTTTCGGTATAGAATACCACCGTTCATCTCATAGTGCAGGGCCTTGTTTTGAATCTTCCTTGCCTCTGCTTTGCTTTCCGGGAGTACCCCTTCTTGCAGATACTGAATTATAGGGGTCATCCAAGATGGCTGCCCTATTTCGATCACATTTACCTGGCGCAGCAGGACTGATGGATTTTTGAGTACTTCAATCCTTACATCTTTTGCGAAATGTTGAAAAGAAGTTGAAGCAAGCTTGCTCAAGGCGTCTGCTGGTTTGTTTTCAGAACGATTGATGTGTACTACCTTGTATGACTTGAATTTCTGAAGCAGTTCTTTCGCCCGATCCAAATATAAGGCCATAACTTCGCCTTTTGCATCATAGATTCCGTTGATTTGACTGGCGATCAAAAGTGAATCAACATGCGCTTGCAGATTTTTAGCTCCCATTTTTATGGCGAGGCGTAAGCCTGCCAGAAATGCCTCGTACTCTGCCTCGTTGTTGGTATTCTTAAAATCCAACTTGATGGCGTACGTAAATTCATGTTTTTCAGGGCTCACAAGGCGCAATCCGGATCCTGCGCCGTCTTCGTTTGAGGCCCCATCGGTGTACAGCAACCACAACTCATTAGATGTATCTTTCACGGGAGTTTCGACAATCTCGCAATCCTTGATTTTTTCCGATGGGACTTCTGTGATAAAGTCTGCAAGGACCTGACCCTTGATGGCTGGGCGCGGCCTGTACAAAATGTTGTGGCCCCCCAGCTCGATCGCCCACTTTGCTAATCGCCCAGATGTTTCTGGTTTTTGCAATATCGTCCCAATGTGGAAATTGGTAAGTACTGTGATGACGTGGCCTGTGAAGTATCTGCGCAGCCTTCTGGAGGCATGTAGTAACGCCAGTACCAATTTTTCCATCGTTGAATATCTCGTTTCTGGATCTGTGAGCACTCTACTGACGTAGTAGATTGGAGACTGAACTCCATTTCTTTCTATAAGTAATACCGACCCTACTGCCTTATCCGAAGAAGATAAGTACAGTATTAGTGGTTCCTTTTCTAGCGGCGCGGTCAGGGTGGGAAGCTCAATTAAACACTCTTTCATTTGCTGAAAAGCGACTTCTGCTTCAGGCGTCCATTTGAATTCTTGCTTCTTCACGCAATTGCGTAGAGTGCTGATAAACGGATATGCCTTCGCGACATGATTTGACAGAAAACAATTGAGCGCAGCTAGACTGCCGGCCAATCGCTGCATCTCTTTGATTGTTTGAGGTGACGGCATCCGCTCTATGGCTTGAACTTTTTCTGGATTCACCTTAAAGCCGCTATTTGTGACTATGAAGCCCAAGAATTTCCCTTCTTCCATACCAAAAGAACATTTGGCTGGATTCAATTTCATATTCACACTTCGCAACGAGTTGAATGTTTTTTCAATGTCTTTCAACATTTGGTCCTCTTCGGGACTTTTGATCACCAGATCGTCGATGTAAACCTCGATATGCTTCCCAATATCTCCAGGAAAGGTCTTATCCATCAGGCGTTGATATGTCGCGCCAGCATTTTTGAGGCCGAAAGGCATCTTTGTGTAGCAGAAGATCCCTAGATTGGTCCGAAAAGCTGTCTTGTCTTCGTCTTCGAGCTTCATTTGAACCTGATGGTACCCTTTGTAGCAATCTAAGAAGCATTTCCATCTGTATGGCGTGAGAGAGTCTATCTTTTTGTCGATTTCGGGCAAAGAGTAGCAATCTTTAGGGCATGCCTTGTTGAGATCTGTGTAATCAACGCACATTCTCCATCCCCCATTAGACTTCTCTACCATCACGGGGTTCGCAACCCAACTTTGATAACGCACCTCCCGCAGGATCCCTGCCTTTAGCAGCTCACATACCTGCTCATTCATCGCTTTAGTTTTATCCGCCCCTAAGCTGCGTCTTCTTTGCACTTTGGGTTCAACGGAGGGATAAGTATTTAGACAGTGCTCGGTAATGTCGCGCGGGACGCCGGTCATGTCGGACGGAGTCCAGGCGAAGATATCCATATTCCTGAATAGGAGTTGCTTGAGATGCGTTCTGATGTTTGGTGAGATTGCGTGGCCTATCGTCACCGTTTGCTCTGGGTACTTTCGGTTTAAAACCCACTTTTCTGGTTCGCTTGTTGAAACCTTCGCCGCTTTTGTTGGGCGCATCTCCTCCGTCGACATTACTTCTTTCTTGGCATAGATAATTGCAACCCCCGTCTTGGTTGGAAACCCTATCGCTGAGTGGGGTGTGGAAGTTACCATGTTCAGCTCACCTTGGGTTTCTCTCCCAATCAACACATCATGCCTCGATTTGACAGGCATCACCATGAATGTTTCCCATCAGAGAGCGTGACGGGGAAACTGATTTGGCCTAGAGGGAAGACCATTTCGTTGCAAAATCCTGACAGAGGGTAATCAACCGGCTCGAGTCTCGCTTTGTCTTCATCGTCAAACTGATTAAAGCATTGCTCATAGATGATATCGGTTGTACTTCCCGGGTCAATGAAGACGTACTCAGTTTCATAATGGCCGATAATACTGGTGATGACGATGGGTCTTGTGGCGCGAGGACCCCCGCGCACCACCGGGAAAATGACCTGCTGCTCTTGCCATGAAGGTTCATAGGGGCGCTTGCCTTTTTCTCTTGCGATGTATCTTGGTCCATTGACCATATGAGTTTCTAGGCGTCGGACTTTCTTGTGATTCCCCTCATCATGGCGTTGAATCTGTCGAGTTTCTTTGCGCACGTTTTTCACCAGGTGGCTTAGCTTCCCGCTTTTTAGCGCTCTCTCAATCTCTTGACGTAAACTGATACAGTCATCCATCAGGTGCCCTGTATCTTTATGGAAGTCGCAGTACAGGTTGGGCTCTTGCCCCTTTTTGTTTGTCATAGGCCTTGGAGCCTTGAAATCATGATTCTCCGTCATCAGCACCTCTTTTGGTGTTTTTATGAGCGGAGTCCAGTGCTTTTCTCGGTTATCATCCCTGACTGCTTTTCGATAGCCGATTCTATCAATTGTTTCATGCGCATCTTCTCTATAGCGCGGCCTCTCTTCATGGCCCCTTGATCTTCAGGATTTCCAATCGTTACTTTTGTACTTGTTGCGCTTGTTGTGATCGCGCGAGTTTCCCTTGGAAAATCGATCTTCAGTATAATAGTTCCTATTTCCGGCCAGTGACTCTTCAGTTTGCGCGACTATTTTCACGGCTTCCATGAGCTTATCCCATTCTTTGGGCATTCCATCTTTCCCAGTGATAGTTCTGATGAGACTATCACAGCGAATGGCTTTCTTGAAGTGGCAACGCATGAGTTGTTCACTTACGCCACCGATTTCCAAGCACTCCTTGTTGAAGCGAGTGATGAAATCCTCTAGACCCTCGTTGTCTTTGCGCCAGATGTCCTCTACCTCGGCTGTGTCGCGCTGGTAACGTCTCTGTTGACTGAAGTGGTTCAAAACCTGTGTCTTGAAATCCACCCATGACTTGATCTTTCCCGGAGGGAGGCTGTCGAACCAGGCGCGAGCAGCCCCTGTAAGAGTTTGAATAAACAGATGGCACCACATGGGCATATTCCATCCTCCCATGCAACCAACGCTTGTGAAAACTCTGACGTGATCATCAGGATCAGTCAACCCATTAAACTTTCCAACTGTCGGAGGTAATTTCTCTCTTGATAGCGGCGCCAGCGCGATCTTTGGAATGAACTTTGAATGTTCTGCAGCTTCAGCTGGTCGGTAGGCGTGGCGAAAGTCTCGCTCTGCCTCTTCAGTGTACCCGACGTGTTGCCTTGGTTTGTATTATTCATGGTTCCTCTGCAAGCGATTGAAGACTGACGAACCCTCATCATCCTGCCAAGTTGGATCATTCGGGTCAGTATCCTCCCATTCATTGTTCATGTTGCGCGGCGTGAGCCGGCTATGAACTGGACCTCTTTGGAGGTGTGATGGATAGTCATAGTAGATTTCTGTCTCTCCCCGTGTGTCGCGCGTGTCGTGCACGCTTAGCCTTCTCGTAGGGGGAGGTCTGTTAGTTCTTCCTTGGATGTTTTGCTGTGGGGGTATCTGGCGCGCCCCCTGACTCTGTCCCTGGGGTGTAACCAAGGACGGTTCTGCCGTTAAGACTGTTTGTTGTGCAATCAGAGATTGATACGCCGCATTAATGGTGGCAATATTTTTGGCGTACCACGAGGCTGGAGTTTCGCCCTCTGGTAGCCCTAATAGCGCCAAAATGTTCTGAGGTGGAGCTGGGTTTGAAGGTCCAGCGCCATTGTTTCCTGGGGTTACCATCTGAGTGATGCGAGTGATGCTCCCGCGGGGTCCCCCAGTGTTGGTTACGTCGATTTCACCGATTTCTTCTATAGGTTGGGCTTGGACGTTTTGGATGTCCTCCCCCAACACTGCGTTAGAGTTTGCTCCAAAACCAAACTCAGGGATGATTCCTTGACCAGCCATGATTGAAGGACAAAACAATGAAAGCTCAGAAAAAAGAAGATGAAAGTGATTTGTTAAAAACTGGTGGGCGCCAATGAAGAAACACATAACTAATTAGGGGGTTAATCAGTTTGGTTTATGTTCCTACCATAGTGGTTAATCTTCTAATGGCTTTCTGAGCTTCGTAATGATCGTCTAATCCTGCAAAACAGAACACCGTTACTCGTTAAGAGGGGAATGTGGGGGTTTCCCTCTTAACCGGGCTCCGGCGTGAGAATAAGCGACTGGTTTGAGGAGATAATCGAGTATTAAGAGTGAGTAAAGGGAATGGAATGTTTAACCTGTGAAGTGGAGTCTCTATTTATAGCCAAAGAGATGTAAGAGGATGTGGGCTGATGGGCCTTGGGCCTGAAGGCGACAACATAGAGGATATGCTCCTTGTCTTACTGGTTGATGTGCAGAATGTGGTCTATAAAAAAAAACTAAACCTAATCTAGACACCCTAGTTTTAAATTTATAAACTAAAACTCTCTAATGCTAGACCACTGACAGGCAAGTGTACCTATCGTACGTAGTAAAGCCTAATGAAGTCCGAGTATCGAACCCACGAGACACTAGCGACGCTAAACTAGACTCTGACTCAACTAATTACTTAATTGGTTTTAATTTGGATTTTGAGGTTTTAACTAATTAAACTAATAATCTAATTAAATAAGAAAATGTGGCAAACAAGACAAGCAACGTAAAACAAACACGAACTCGGGAGCTAGGTGTAAATCAAATATGATGAGAAAAGACTACCTAGGTGTCGAATCCCTAGAATCATGCAACGCTATCTTGACTATGGAAATGGTTAAATATCCTACTCCCTCGATTAACCCCCCGCTAGAGATGTATCAAACGAAAGATAAGGACGAAATACGAAGTGCTAGAACGAACCGGCTCGACCTATCGATACCAAATCCCACGAAAATAGAATCCTTTTGACCTCAGAGACAATTATGTTAAGAGAAGATCCCAAAAACGCAAAGCAAACCAAACCATGAAGATTGAAATCCTAGGAAACCTTAACCACGATGTAATAAACGAGCCCGAGCTATCGGTCACCCAATCTACCCACCAATGATTAGCTAATAACCTAGCTCACCTTAATCGTCTTTCGAGTCACAAGATGAGGATGCAGGTTTTAGTATTTTTATTTTAATTATTAGTCAACTTGGTCAATTTCTCAACACAATACCTAACCCGAAAATCCTAAGATAAAAGAATCAAATTAAATTCCAAGTCTAGGGAGAATTTCTTCGTGCCTAAACCGCTGAATTCATCAACCAATAATCAATCAAAACACACCAACATGCAATATCAAGATCAATCACAAGGCAAAGTTATGTAAATCGCATAAAATAACCAAAACCAAGTCAAAACAACGCAACAATCAACTAGTTCATCTCAACCTAAGTAGTATGAAAAGTTTAGCCAATAATCATAGTCATGAAAAAGAAACAAGTTTGAACCAATAAATAATTCATAGTATCAAATCTGAAAACACAAAGTCTTAACAAAATTGAATACTAATAAATATCAAACCCGGACTAGAATCTTGATAGTGGCTTGAACCCTCGAACCAATTTAATTCTTTCTCTTGATCGCAGCCTCCCACCTATACCTCCTGTCTTTTTTTCCTTTCTGTTCGTGCGTTTTGCTGCAGTAAAAAAAAACTCTCCTTTTTTTTTTCCTGATCGCGTCTGATGTTGATGATGTATATCCTCTCTTTCTTGCGGCTCAAGTAGTTGTCCAAAAATAAAATAATCCTCTTCTTTCAATTGTTGTCTGCCGTCCAAAAGCATCCCTACGTCCAACTATTTGCGTTTCTTTTTATACTTTCCCACATGTTGGTCTCTTTTGGTGGGCTCATGGCTTGCTTCTTTAGTTTACTCTAATTCCCAGCCCACATTATACCCAAATAAGTTTAGTGTGAGACACCCAAATTGCAATTGTGTTTCTTAATGTTGACTTTGTGCGTCTGCTACTCCACCAACATGATCCATCCATATATAAAAACCAATAGTGCACATGAACAATTAATTAATCCAAGCTTATTCATGCTAAGTACCCTGGTGGTCTACTCTACTCAACTGGCTGGTTATTTAATTATTACTCGTTTTCGCTCCATTTCCACCAGGACCTGGCCCAACACAAAATAATATAATAAAGCACTAAAACTAAATAAAAATAAATAAATACAAGTGTCAGACGATCGTGGAGCACGATTGAGCAGGCCCAGAAAGACGCCGATTGGCCCTTTCATTCTGCCACTTGTACCTTGTGTACTATCTGAAACAGCCTTGCACCGTAGTCACGCGCGATTCTTGCTGAACACGTAACTACCCTGCGCAGGGCATGGGTCACTGAATGCTCTTTCAGAATGCTAAGTGTCGAAAGTGGAGCTTTCTCTTGCCCAGACCTCGCGCCTGATCAAAGGATACTGAAGTAGCCCGCGCAAGGTTGGTAATAAGGAATGTGTTGAATAAGGAGTATGGTCTTCCGCGCGACCTGAATAGGGTTTGCGCGGCTTTTTTGGGACCATACCCCTTCACATACATTTTCTAAGAGGATGCATAGTACCTTCTCTTATCTTATTGGCTTTGATTTTCTATCTTTCTTTTATATTTTGATTAATAAAATACAATTTTTTAGCACAAATTTACAAATTATTAAAGTATTGAACTGTGTGGCTTTTAAGTTTTATTTTATTATTTTATCAATACAATTTATTCTGTTTTTAATAATATAATTTTTTTATAAAAATTCGAATATGTCATTACGACGTACTTAGTTTTATTTACGATTTGATAAAAACTTTATACTAACGTGTCAAATATAATTGAATTTAACCGCTGATCGGAGAGCCACGGATCCAGCCGGAAAAAGATGATGCTCCCATTTCCCACAGACCCTCTAAAAAAATTCCGGATCGGGACGTTGTTAATAATCGGCTTGTTGACTACCGAGACAATATAACACCAAACCCCTCCAAGAGACTTTTTAGTAGGAAGAAAATCCCAATCCGACCCACCCGAATGAAGAGCCGAGATGACCTTTGTCCACAAGTTATCCTTCTCAGTCTTGAGCCTCCAAACCCACTTAGACAACAAGGCCGTATTAATATCCCGCAGCTTATTAAGACCCAGCCCCCCGAACACTTTCGGAGAAGCCACGCTATCCCAAGCGACCCAATGAGTCTTTTTAACCCCTCCCACACCTCCCCGCAGAAATCTTCTAATCATCCTTTCTAGATCCTCAACAACTTTAACCGGGGCCCGATAAAACGAAAAGAAGTAGTTACGAAGGCTTTCGAGAACAGAACGAGCAAGAGTCACTCTATATAACTTTGTCCTTCCAAAGTGTGTTGAGATAACAATGAGTTTAGTTTTAATTATATGAGTAAGTGTGGTTTACTATGAGACAAATATTCCTAGTTTTGATATGATTAAAATTAATGTCTTGTGTTTGTAAGTTGTTGATTAAGGATGCACATATATCACATACATACATACATGCCCCTACACATTTAATGTTAGCACAAATAAATGGTGATGAAGCTACAAAAATGAGTCAGAGAATTGAAGATTGGGAACTACATCTCATCAGTGGATTGAAAATAATGAAGTACAAGATTCCTTCTCAATCAATTGAATGAAGATCAATGATCATATACATCAAAGATGATTCGAAAACTTACAAAGATCAATATCTGAAAACTGACAAAGTCAAGTGAAGATCAAAGTTAAATCGTCAACCAAATCATTTGGGAATTAAGAAATGTTTTTTAGAAAGGTTTTCATATAACCTAATGAATTTTTAAAAATATTATTTCTAGAAAAAAACTGATAATTTCCAAAAGGATTTTTATAAAACATCAAATTAATTCTTTCAAAACTCACAAATCTCATAAGTTTATAAGGATTTTTTTTCAATTAATTTGAAGGTTGGTGGATGGAGCTTGCGAAACTTCTAAAGATTCAAAATGCATCATCCTTGAAGACATAAAGCTTCTTAAAAGGGTTAAAAGACAAAACACTTTAGGAAAATATCATTACTCTCTATAGATCACAAAAGTAAACTTACCATTTTTGTAATTAATCATTTTCAAAGTCTCCAAACCATATGTAATCTCTCTGAGACTCAAAATCTAAAGAAAATGTGTCAAAATGAGTTTGCAAAAGTGGACAGGAAAATTCACAACGTTCACAATACAAAACAACAAGCAAAACCAAATATTTTGCAGGGTGATCACGCTTGGATCAATCGATTTTGGATCTAAGGTAAACGATTGAGCGGAAATCACATGTGAACCTCTTGTTTGCGTGTGTGAATGTGAAACGAATCAATAAACAAACAATCAAACACTTTCAACTCTTTGGATCATGACGTTTAATCAAATTACCTTAGAGTCAAATGTCACAAGTTTGAAAGGTTAAAACTCCCTAAGTCGACAACATTTGTTTATTTAAAGATACTAACATGATAATTTTATTGAAATATAAAAAAAACTAAAAATACCATAAGGAACGTAAGCATTTATTTAAAAACTAAATTTTGATTGATTATATGTAATGTTAACCTGATTATGTCAAAATAAAAAATGCAGTTATATTGTAGTGGTTAAACTATTTTAACATGTCGACCATCTGATAATGACTTTTCGAACATGTAAGAAAAGTTTAGAACGGTTAACCTATTAAAATATTAATAGTTGATCCATTTAAAATTAACTCATTATAAAAAAAAAAAAGGAAATGTGTGACTACTGATATGTTGTTTTTTACAAATAAATAAAAACTGATACAATCTCTTTAATGCTAAAAAACATATGTAGAGTAAATTACTGTTTTGGCCCCTGTGGTTTAGTCAGTTTAACTATTTCAGTTTAAAAAGAAATCTTTTAACATATCAGACCTCGAGGTTTTATTTATTAACGGTTTTGGTCTCTGACACTAACTTTGTTACTTTTTTGCAGTTAAGTGCAAGGGTAATTAGGTCATCATATACCTTAGGGGCTGTTTTTTATTACAAAGTTCTTTTAATATTTAAGGGATTATTAATACAATTACTCAAGTTTTTTTAATTATTTCGTTATTTAACGACTATTATTTAACAAAATACGTTTTAAACATACAAATAAATATGTATTTTCGTTAACCGTTTATTTAACATGTATATAAAATTAAATATTTTTGGTATTTTCTTTTTAATAGCCCCTTATTCATTATATGTATTACTCCCTCCGTCCCATTAAAAGTGTCATATTTTGAATTTTCAAAGTCTTTATTTGTAAATTTTGACCTTAAATAATTTTGTTTGTGTTAGATAATACTTGATGAAAGTTATATCATTTGAGTGTGTTTTACAAGTGTTTTTATTGGGTTAATTTTCATCAAGTTTTATATAACACAAAAAAATATATAATTAAAGTCAAAGTTTATAAATAATGACTTTGAAAATTCAAAATAAAACACATTTAATGGGACGGAGGTAGTAATTCACAACTTGCCGGTGCAATAGTATAGTATCAAAGTGTTCGAGATTGCCACAAGTTCTTCTCCACCTTTAAACTTTGGTCCCTCAACAGAAAGCACGGGTATTGGTATAGACAATCAATGCAAACCAGCAGCGGTAATGGTTGTCTTCGGCAATGGCGGCGCCTGTGGTGCTCTTCGGTGGCGATGGCGGTTTGCGGTGGTGTCGATTGCTCAGACCTGATTGGAGATAGAGGGTGAGATATCGGTAAGTTTGGGATTTTTTTTTAGAGAGAAAAGATAGACAGAATAGAGTAAGAGAAGAGAAAGTTTTGTGGTGGTGTGGAGTCAGTAATGGTGGTGGGGTGGTGGGAGATAAACAGGCTTTTGTAGAGAGAGAAAACAAAATGGTTTTGAGTGGAAGGACTGAAGGAGATAGATTTCTTGAGAGTGTTGTTTAATGGTTTCTATTTTTTTAACTAATGAAGATTATTAATGAACTAAATTTATTAAACACGTTTATTTTTTAGATCATCAATTGTCAATTTGTGCTTTGTTTTATGTTTATTTTTTTAATTGAAGGTAAATTACTTGTACACACCTAATTTTAAAAGGTCCATTTAAAATAACATCAAGTGAGTCGTTTAATCCAATAATAATTTGAAAATGGTTTCAAGATCTATTTATTAATCAGTCTAATAACTTGAGTTTGCTCATTTAATATTTTTATCGATATTTTGGTATAATTTTGTTCAAAACAAAGCATCAACTACCATAGGGAGTATGAACTGGTATCGAAGGAATTCCCGGCGCAAAGTGTGGGAGAGTTCCACTAGTTACAATTAAAAAAAAAACTTTAATTTTCCATCCTCACATCATGGAGGAGTGGCATGCCACCATACAATTGGCCCTTGCATCGCTTTATGGTCGGATAAGCTTTTATCGTTTGACCTATTCGTTACGGTTCATTTCTGTTCAAATAAATTTAAACTTGATTAATAAAAAATATCAACCAATAGGTGTAGTGTAGCTTAATACCATGTGTGTGGTAATGGTTCCTTTCAAATTGAGGTTTATTATTGGCTGATCAATAGAGACTATACTCATCCATTATTTAGACATGCGTAGGGGCGTTTTTTTTTTTTTAAATTCAAAAAAACGCCGGATAACGCCCCAAACCATTACACCTGGCGTTATTGGGCATTATTTGCGAAAAAAGCCCCTTTGGCGTGGTTTGAAAAACGCTGAAGAGGGTAAATGTTGACCAATCAGATTAGAGATTCCATTTGCTTGGCCAATAAGATTTTTAGGTGTTTTTTCTTTATTTTATTTACTACAAAACATATTGCCCAATAATGCCCCATCCCCACTACACCCATTTTAGAAAACGCCCAATAATGCCCCTTTGCTGACTGGACCGCCACATGGCGTAAAATGCTCTAGGGTGGGGCATTATCTTCCCCTTCCACTACACATGGTCTTATGGCCTAATGGTAGAAGACTTGGGTTTTTCAATGGAGACTCAAGTTAAATTCCTACTTGTGTCATATGGGGGTGGATATTGGGCAATGATGGTGACAAACCCATCGAGGGGGGTTCGATCCTGAGCCGCACCCCGGTTTTCATACGGCTGTTACTTCAGCGAGGCAACTCGTGTGGAGGCAATACGGTTTCCGGAGGAACACCGTAATCAAATCTGGCCAACCCAGCGCGTGCCCGGTTAAGACAATGTAAGTCTGGGCAGACTTGGTTAGGGCCGCTGATTAGACGGTGTAACATTGGGTCACTCAAAAATAAAGTCACCGTTCAAAAAAAATAATAATAATGACTATACTCTACACAGAGAACTTTGCATCGCCTGTTACCACACTCACAAAGGTATTTTTGATGCCCTTCTTTGATGCACCGGTGTTTAACACCCCTGATGTGGTTGGTGGCGTGGCGTCCTCTACACTTGGTCTAAAGCATTAAAGAGTGTGTAAACATGTTTTTTAATTGATAGGAGTGTTCAAGTCTTAGACCAAGCGTAGTCGTAGGAAAAGGGGGTTTTTTTTGCCCGAAAACGTCAAACAACGCCCGAGTCTCGCCCCCCCCCCCCCCCGGCCGTTTTTCTTGGATTTTTTTAATGGCGTTTTAAAAACAATGCTCTTGCCCCATTTTGAAGATGTTGGCCCAATCATATGTAACCCTCTTCTTTTTTAGCCAATCAATTTTTTTCATGGTTTTTTTATTTATTTGGTTTTTTACACCCCTTTTAACTTAATGCCCACATTCTCACTACACCCATTTTAGAAAAATGTCTCTTTGCTGAATAGGACGACACGTGACGGACAATGCAGAAGGATAAGGCATTATTGGACTTGGGGTTTGCTTTTTTGTTTTAAAAAGTTATTTACAATCATTTGGTAAAAGTAAACGTTGTGTGGTTTAAGATGGAGTAAAATAAAACAAGAGTTTTAGGTTCTATTTCACTAAGGTTCTCAAATTCTTAAGAAAAATACATGGATATTTTGGACTTGGGTTATGATATATCTACGCACACACACATGATAAAGGATTATAGGATCGAAATGCTTTATGAAAGAGGTCCCAATTCAATCACCCGCTTTGAGCCTTCAAAAAGCATGAACCAACTCTAAAATTAATTATTTTGTTTTAGTTTTGAATACATTGATTAGAGTCAAATCGAATTATGGAAATCAAATTGTCACAACAAATAAACAAACATGACCCGCCTCCATCAATGATACCATGCGATGTCACACAACGACATCTTATTCATGTTAAATATTCGGGTGCTACTAAATGTACCGCTTCCTCTCACAAAATTACGGGTGAGCCCGTCACTTTTTCTCTCAAAGGAGGGGGATGGGTACCCCTAAATATTACATATGGTTTCACATCTAATCGTATTTTATAATAAACTTCGTGCCGTAGTAATCGTCACAATGAAGTACACACCATCACTTAGATATTGGTGTGAACCACCTTTAAATGCTTCGTCACGCTCCACCTAAAGTTCTTCATGTGTCGGAGCATACTAGCAAGTATGGACCAAGCCCGTTATCTATAATTCCCTATCCATATTTGATACTTTCTTGTATACATTATTAAGTGAGAGGTTAGTTTATTTAATAAACGAACGAGTATGAACATAGTTTTTTGTTCATTTAATTAAACAATTGACATGATCATACGTTTCATTTGTGAATATTCCTTTATTACCATTTGGTTACATTCATTCGTATTTACTAATACTAATAACTTTTAATCATCCAATGGTTTTAGACTTTAATTTTGATAATCTTGTTTACTTTAAAAATGTTGGATTTATACATCAAAATTGTTGCAATCCGTTTGTCTTCATGTATGTTTGTTTATATTAGGATATAACAAACAACAATCATTTTCGTGCAAAACAGAAAAAATAACTTCATTTATGTATTCATGTTTCTTTGTCTTAGTATGTTAAGATTAAACAACCAAACAGGATCGTTGAGTATTAGAGGTGTTAAAAAAATCCAAATCTGAAACCAAATCCAAATTATCTGAAATTCTAGATAATTCGAATTTTTTGATTAGGATTCAAATGTGGATTTTATATAAAAAAAATCAGATAACTCAAATATCCAAAATTTAATATATATATAAGTGTATCGTACAAAATACCTTAACGTACGAACTGTACGCGATATCAATTTCGCATGTTATGTTAAAAAAAAAAGAATTCGCATGTTCCAAGAAATTGTAAATCGCATGTGTGCACAAAAACCAAATTTCGGATTTTATTTAAAAAACAAAAATCGCATGGTGTAATAAATTACCAAATTCGCATGTTTATAAACCAATTTCGCATGTTGATTCTGAATCGCGTACAGTTCGTACGTTAAGGGAGTTTATACGTTAACATGCCTCTATATATATGTATAATGAAAAAAAAACTCATTTATAAAAGAAACCCAAAAAAACTAACTAAGAAAAGCATAAAAATCATACGAATTTTTTTCCAATTTTTTTAATAATTTTTCGCTACTTTATATATATATAAAAATTCAAAAAAAAAAATTGTACGGCATATGTGCAATAATATGGAAAAGCCTACCCCCCCCCCCCCCCCCACACACACACACACCCAAAAACTTGAATTTTGCAAGTCCTAGTTACAAGCCTTACACAAAACTCTATTGGAACCGCTAAACACCCCAAATTTTTTCAAAAACTTTTCATTTTTTTTACTTGTCTTGGTTTAATTTGAGAATTGCAAGTTCTAAAAATGTTATATTTTTACAACCGATAGCGTCGTGATAAAAAGAACCAACATAAGAAAATTATGAAACGACATGACAAATCTAGTTAAAATTTGATTATATATACTTGATCACATAAAAACCTATTCCCACATAGTGAGTTTTGAGCCTTTATTGAGCATATAAATACACATCTTTAAACTAAATGCTCATTTTTCGTTTCTTGTGTGAATAGCCGCTTGGTTCTTACAACTCTAGAACTTGCCATGACGATACATTCCCGGTCCTTACCAACTTAAACCCAAGTAAGTAAATGATGGAGGCATTAGGACTAACCCTTTTTCTTTCAACACCATTATTTTTTTTACCACCTACCCAAAATCCTCCTAGTTAACCCCTTTGAGCCAAAACATTTTCATTTCTTAACACAAATCAAACACCCTTTTTACCCACCAAAACTTTTTTTTTTCATTTTAAACCCTTTATTTTAGTAAAAAGCTCAATTTTCTTGTGACTTCCTTATAAAAAAATAAATAAATAAAAATAAATAAAATTTCATAGAGAAGAAAAGAAAAATGAAGTTAGCAATAAACAAACAAAGCTCATCAAAAGAAGGCTTGTTTGAATAATGCTTCATTGGAATAAAAAGCACAAAAACAAAATGTTTTACGAAAACCGACGCTTTTTACGCCTTTCGCCCTTTTCTACTAACCACTAACCCAACCACCTACCTTTAACCCAAGCCTAACCCTTCCCCCAAAAGTCCTCTTGATATTTACAAAGGTTTATAGTTAAAAAGGAGGAGGATTGATTGCTTGGCAAGCTTATGGTAGGAGTAAGTTCCATGCCGCTCTCGAGTGCTTCACAAAAATACACCTTCGGCCGAGTGTTGAGTGATCCCCCGTGAGGTATGTGAACTTGTATATAAATGGAATTTTAAAGAGGCATGTTATGCCCTAATAAGTAATTTATCTTATGTAATGTTCTAAATAAATCATGACGAATAGGATTGTAAATAAAATAAAAATAAAACCTAATAAAGAATCTTGGAATCCCGACACTCTATGACAAGCCCAAAAACCTTCTCTTCTACCCATTCCATTTGGGAATGTAAGCCACATTGTAAAGAGTTTTGCTTGAGGACAAGCAAAGATTCTAGTGTGGGGGTATTTGATGTGTACAAAATGCAACTTATAAATTACATCAAATGTGACATAAAACTAACCCCTTTTTAGTACTAATGTTGGAAAAAGAGTGTTTTTGTCTTCCTTTTGTATTTTCAGGGTTAAAAGAGCTTAAATGGACAAAAGAAGCAAAAATGCAGCTAAATCTAACAATAATACAAGAAAAGGGATAAACGTAGCAGGCCTGACCCCCCGACAGCATCTTCCCAAGTAAAAACAAGAGAACAGAAGGCTGAACACGCCCCGTGCTCACTAAGCACGGGGGCGTGCCCAAGTGTCTGCAGAAAAGACAAAGTTGTAGAAGCTTCTATCACCCACCACGGGGCGTGCCCAGCGGACACGGGGCCTTGGTCAACGCTAAGATTCGCAGAATCTAGGCAAATCTTGATAGTACAGATACGCTTCTGCACACGGGGTCGTGCCCAGCGGACACGGGGGCGTGGTCAACTAGTGCAGACAAACTGCATTTAATGAAGAAAGAGAAGATGAGTGGACACGGGGCCGTGTCCGGGCTTCTGTGCATGCTATAAATAGGGGTGCTTGGCTCATTTGCAAACTATCCCTTGGCAAACCACCTCTCTCACACTTCACCCACCCACCACCACCATCACAACCCACATCCACCACCATCATCCATCATCCATCATAGAGTGTGTGAGTAGTCTCGGGATCCAAGATTGATCGTAAGAGTTCTTGACAATCAAAGGCCATGTTTGCCTAAGTCTCTTACATCACTTGGTGAAGACAAGTGTTTAGTGTAATACTTTTTATTTTTAATCTTTTCGAACTTTTTATTTGGTTATCTATTAATGACTTTAATAACTAGTTTCTTATGTTGAAGGTGAATCTTCCTTATCATTTGTCTGTGGTGTCTTGGCGTTATTTTATTGTCTATATAAAATAAAAGATTTTCACCATTCATATCTCCACGGTCTATATGGAGATATGTTGGCTACCTGGTCGGGGGTTAAGGAAATGGTTTGGTAAGAGTCTTGCCTTGTTCAGTGTATAGATCCTGCAAGGACCTGGGTCAAGTTTAGTAGGACCTCCTTCAATACCCACTGGTATTGGATGGTGGGGGTTCGAACTCCTTGACCCCCTCATATGTAAACTAGTATTAGAACTCTAACCCGGCTATTTAAGATTGTATCCCTGCTGACTCAAACTACTTAGCCGAGGGTAACGTCACCTTCAAAAGAGGGGCCTACCACATTATGCATTAATAACTTAATTAATTATCTTTCAATAATCCAACCCTTTAGGATTGTATCCTTGCTGATTCAAACTACTGGGTTGAGGGTAACGTCACCTTCAAAAGAGGGGCCTACTACTATAACTAAGATAATCTCTTAAAAAGTGCAAAAGTGCGGAAATAATCAAATGTTACACTAAAGGCGAGTCGGATCCAAGTGATTCATCTTGTCTATCTGTTTTTCTTTTTATTTTTATTTTTTCAGCATTTTTAGTTTTTATTTTCTAGTTTAAAACCTTTTTCTAAATTTTTGATTTGATTAGACGTTGAGGATAAACCGGTACTAAAAGCTCTTGTGTCCTTGGACGACCTCGGTATCTTACCAACACTATACTACGCTCACGATGGGTACACTTGCCCATATGTGTGTTTGGTGTTAGTAAAATATCGTGTTTTATAAATTTAAAACTTGACTAAAGTGAGGGCTAAAAATATACATAAAATATATAACCACCACACACGCATCAAGTTTTTGGCGCCGTTGCCGGGGACACAAGGATTTTAAGAAAGTTAGGAATCAACGGCCTAATCGTTTTTTCTTATTTTTCTGTTTTTTTAGGATTCTTCTTAGATTTTCAGCTTCTGCAGAACTCAGCACGGGCCGTGCCCGCTGAACACGTCCCGTGCCCAATCTTTGGTACTGGCAATCATGTTTTAAGTCAGACAGTAGCTGAACACGGGGCTGTGCCCACTCAACACGCCCCGTGCCCAAGTATCAGTTACTGAAAACAGAACCGTAAGATCCCGACGGTTGGTAATTTCTGACACAAATATGAGTGATACTGATTTTTTTACTATCGACCCTCTTATGGTACGTGGTGTCAAATATGTGGTGGCAATCATAAAGATTTAGAATGTTATGTTCTAAATTATAAGCCCCACTATATAGACCCATTGTTTTCCTGTAGCCTTAAGAGGGGCGAAAGTAAAAATAATCCCTATCTCTCCCTCGAATGCTCTCAATCGACTCTTCTAGGAGAAATGCTTCTTGATGAATTATTTCAAATGGAAGATCTAATTCTTAGTTGGGTAAAAGAACTTGAGATGGATATCATTAATTTGGCTCAAGACGATACCCAAGAAGAATTGTTGAGAACGCATTCGAATAAAAATAACTTCGTTGCTCCCGATATCACCTCTAACTTTGGCGAAGACTTGAGCGATAGTCGTCCCTGTTTCGATTGTGCCGTGAAGGACTCCCCATCGACTTCGTTCGATGCATACATAGACCTGAGCGATTCGGCATACACCTTCTTTAACGAGAGCCCGGGAAAGGGTTGGACTTGTCCACCTACATTTAGCATAGGAGTCACCCTTACCAACAACCTCTTGCGTTCTCGTCTAAATCTAGAGCAATTAAGGTATCTCAGGCACTTCAGGGTTGTTCCGTCCAGTAAGGAACCACCCGATCTGGATAAATTCCTTAGAAATAGACGAAACTTCATAAACAGCCTCTATACACGGGGCCGTGTCCAGGTCAGCATGCCCCCGTTTCCATCAAAAGATTCCCGTCTGACTTTTTGTCAGAATACGGACAAAATGTGTCAGGATCTTGTATGCACACGGGCCGTGTCCAGCCGACACGGGGCCGTGTGCAGTATGCTGTCGTTTTCTATAAATGCAGCCAAGATTCCTGCACATTTGGACCACTCCAAAAGACAGAGATTTTGTGGATCTTCACACATACCATCCTAGGTATATTCTAAAGAAGGTTCCCAACAACCATCTTGTCTTTTCTACTTTTGTCTATTACCTTCTTCTTTATTTTCACCTCAAAGCACCTCCATTAAAGCTTGAAATCAACATGGTTCTAAGCTTTATTGTGATGTTTGTTAGGTTTTTTATTCAAGGAATCTTGTTAAAAAATAAGTTCTACAACATTGTTTTAAGTTATTTCTGCTTAAAAATGCTTTAACAAATAGAAAAATAATTTAAAACTCCAAGATTCCTTGTTTCGAAAATCTGCAGACAGGTGAACACGGGGCCGTGCTCATTGAGCACGGGGCCGTGTCCGAGGCTACTGTTTCATTAAAATGAACTATCTTTAGTTTGTTTTTATAGAATGTCGAGCCAAAACAGTGGAACTTCGTCAGCACATTCCAGAAACAGTCGAAGAGAACGGAGGTCCTCAATCGAAGCAACTCTCGTACGCTACGTGATGGCATTACATGAAGCTCTTGATGAGATGACATCGGTAGAGGAGGTCCTAATAGACCGTATAAATTATCCTACGGTGGGGTTGGAAAACATTTTTCAAGAAATTAACCTCTTGTACCAGAGGTTGAACATTCTTGTGACACCTCCCATGGAACCAATCCTCCCTCAAGAGGATTGGAACCTAGCACTTGGAGTCAATAATCCCACCGGGTGGGATGACATCCCCGCGGAACCTCCTCTTGACAATTTGCAAGAAGTCCCGGTGGAGGTTACACCCCCTCAAAATGATGCTAATGAGCCCGCCTTTCTTCTCCCTAGGGAAATAGAAGAATGGCTCGCCGACGTGTGAGGGACCCATATCCGGAGGAAGAAGTTCTTCAAGCCGCATCTAACCGAGAGAATTATCTTTTTGGAAATTTTGCTAAGAGAATAAACTTTAGGCTAGAACTTCTTGGTTTAGACTTCCTGTGTTTTCTGACCTATTTATCTAGAATTTTAATTTATTAGGAATATTATGTAACTTTCTCTATAAATTATTTGGTGTTTGGATGATGTTATAATGGGTAAAACACACTCAGGATGGTGAAGGATACCAAGGGAAACTTGAACCAGCACCCCATGCACGAAAACAGAGCCCCCCGCAAAATTTTCTTCATTACAGCAAGTTCGGCACGGGCCGTGTCCAGCCAACACGGCCCCGTGCTAAACCATCTGCAGAAAATCACCCAGTTAAGGTAACTGGACACGGGGCGTGTTCGCTGGACACGGGGCATGTTCGCTGAACACGCCCCCATACCCAGGCTTCTGTTACTTTTTACTAATTTTTGTTATTGGCAACCTGAACATGGGGCCATGCCCGGACACCACGGGCCCGTGTCCAGATGCCCAGTAACATAAAAATTTGTTTTTAAACACACTTTTACACATTCAATCAACCTAAAAACTTGTTTTTGGGACACATTTAGGATAATGTGTAATTTAAGTGTGGGGGGGATGCTAAAACCTTGAATTTTGCAAGTCCTAGTTACAAGCCTTACACAAAACTCTATTGAAACCGCTAAACACCCCAATTTTTTTCAAAAACTTTTCATTTTTTTACTTGTCTTGGTTTAATTTGGGAATTACAAGCTCTAAAAAGGTTATATTTTTACAAATTTACAACCGATAGCATCGTGATAAAAAGAACCAACATAAGAAAATTATGAAACGACATGACAAATCTAGTTAAAATTTGATTATATATACTTGATCACATAAAAACCCATTCCCAAAAAAATGAGTTTTGAGCCTTTATTGCGCATATAAATACACATCTTTAAACTAAATGCTCATTTTTCGTTTCTTGTGTGAATAGCCGCTTGGTTCTTACAACTCTAGAACTTGCCATGACGATACATTCCCGGTCCTTACCAATTTAAACACAACTAAGTAAATGATGGAGGCATTAGGACTAACCCTTTTTTCTTTCAACACCATTATTTTTCTTTTTTTTACCACCTACCCAAAATCCCCCTAGTTAACCCATTTGAGCCTAAACCTTTTCATTTCTTAACCCAAATCAAACACCCATTTTACCCACCAAAACTTTTTTTTCATTTTAAACCCTTTATTTTAGTAACAAAGCTTGGTTTTCTTGTGACTTCCTTATCAAAAAAAAAATAATAAAAAAAAAAGATTCATAGAGAAGAAAAGAAAAATGAAGTTAGCAATAAACAAATAAAGCTCATCAAAAGAAGGTTGAGAAAGAAGCAGTTACTGAAAAGATGCCTGAAAAGTGTGAAAACTGTGATACTGTGAAAAGGCACAACAACAAATTGATTCATAACATGAACCGACTGAAAGAATATTATGATGTTTTAAACAAAGCTATGAATCAATATAACAAGTCAAGCAATGAACAAGCGATTGCTATGAAGACACTCAATGGAGCGTTCATGACGAAGCAGAAAATCATCAATCAGTACATTGAGAAATGTGCTGAACTTGAACAAAAATTGGAAACTCAGAGGATAGAAACTGAGAGGGTAAACAGGTTATTGAAAAGTTATTCATGTGCTTCTTATGTGATTGACAGGATTTATCCTACAGTAGAAGGCATGAAAGCGTTTGAAGAGGAGAAGAAACCTGAAATAAAGAAGAATACTGGTAAGAAACATAGTACCAATTATACAAAGTGTCCACCGCGCTTGAAGAAGGATATTCTCCACGAAATCCTAATTCAGAAAGAGTCACAAAGGCAACCAATTTAAAGTGGGAATCTGAACCTTCAGATGGATTGCCAGATAATATTGATGTCACATTCACATCGTCTGACACTAATCATGAGTCTGAGTTAATAAAGAAGGTGGTCGATTAGGTGTTGGATAAGGATGAGGAATCAGAGTCAAAGTCTGAATCTAAGAGTTCAAAGTCAAAGTCAAAGTCTGAAACTTCAAGTCCAACAGTTGAAAAGGACAAAAGGGTTTACAATAAAGATTTTCTGATGTCACAAAATAATTTGAATGATGAAACATTCAAAGTAGCATATACTTTGAATGATTCTGACAAGTTATATTCTGATGAAGAATTTCCAATAAGAGGTGTTAAAACTGAAATGATCAACAAGGTTTTCAAATTAACAGAAATTAAGATTTCTGAAATAAAAGATGTAAATCTTACTGAAAAACCTAAAAAATACACTTCAAGAGTTCAACAAAGATTGAACAAAAAAAAGGTTACAGTTCTGGTTCGGGTTATCGAAAGAAACCAAACCATAACAGTAATTTCAAAAAGAAAGGATTATGTTTTATTCCACCTGAAAATCATAAAAATGAAAATATGTTAAAGATTTTAAATCGAAAGTTGTTTTTGTATCAGGAACATCTTCTGAAGAAGAAAAAGAGAATTCGTTCTGGAAGCAATCGAACAAAGAATTCCTTGCTAAGAAGCAAGAGGAAATGAAGAATGATGTTGCTCAGAAAAAGAAGACAAGAACCTGTTACCAATGTAAAAAAGTTGGTCATATCGCCTTGAACTGTCCAAAGGCAACCAACATACAACAGGGAGTGTCTTCTAAACTCAAAGAAAAAATTGTTGATAAAACTGAACCACCAACTGAAAAATTCAAAGTGTTTAAAAATTCTACATTTGAAGTTGGTGAATGTTCTAAAAGGTTTTACAAACGAAGAGTGAATCTTAACAACCAAATGTGGGTTGCTAAGAAATCAGATGTTAAATCTGGCGATGAGTTTGTTTCTTCGGAAGCAAAGGAGCCACTTTCTAGCGATGAATCTGACTCGTCAAAGTCAGAGGAGCCACAAGTTGAGCTAAAAATGAGAATTCCGTTCCAACAATGGATGATGCAAATTTTCCACCATTGTCAAATGGAAATTTAAAGCAAACAATTGGCAAAGTTGAGATTTCAAATCAATTCTTTTCTGAAAAGAAAGAATTTGATGTTGAAAAAGCCTTTAATCCTAAAGTTCTAAATATTTTTGGAAAAATGGTTGACGGAAAGGTCAAAGGGGTAAAGGAATTTTATGAAAAGAAGAAGAAAGTAAAGAAACCGAGTGATGATGACTCGGAATCACCCAAGGACCGTCAGGCTTGGGTGAATCTCTTTAACTGAAAATCCTGACTTGCCGGAGCTCCCAAGTTGGTAATCGTGGAGCATGAATCGGCATCTTTCTTGAAAAATGTATTGTGAAAAACCTACAAGTGTTAAAATTTTACAGGTGGTTGATAGAACAAAGTGATGAATTAAACCCCGATCTTACAAGTGGTATCAACAAAACTATTTTTTCGGAAAAACCATTTGATTAAAACAAACTTAAGTGTTTTGAAATCATAATGGGAAAATAGTTTGTTGTCAGGGGGAGTTCTGATTGTTTATGCCAAGTGGATGGCGAATTGAAGCAATTCACATCAGTTTGTCATTTTACTTTGTATAGTTTATTGTTTTCATTTTCAAATTTTCCTGGAAAATCAAAAATTGAAACATATTTTTGATTTTAGGGGGAGTAAAAAATTTAGAAATTTTGATAATTTGAAACATCCAAAAACATGATAAAATCTAAAAATAAAAAACATCAAGAAAAATAAAAAATGAGTTTTGTTGTGAAAAAGAGGAAATAATAGTACATCAGTAGACAATCACAGTACGCTAAAGAATTGGAAAGTCAAATGTGATAAACGGTCTCACTGATGATATGCCAGTAGGTTTTTACACGCTTAGTAGATTGTTTTCGAGATATAAACCTAATATCAAATACTTACTTATTTCGTGGGGAACATCTCTCGGATATATAGGTAACCCCTGAAATCTTGTTTGAAGGGCTTTCTATTTCTAACATACTAGGTCTTTGTGCATGATGATATCTGGGGTATTATACCAGAACTTCTGATTTTCCGGGAGCAATAGCCTAGTCCTCGTATAATACTCTGCACTGCTTTAATCTTAAAGCTCACCCTCAGAAAAAAAATGATGAAACATTGAAAAATGCTAATCATGTGCTGTTGAAGAAAAGATTCTCCAAAGGGAACACACCTAAAGTCGAGCCATCATCTCTCTGATTTTGCGGAAGCAATAGCCTGAGCTCTCATGGCCTCGCATTTACCCCTTACAGATATCATTAGTGTACATTCACCTGTAAGATTGAATATAGGAGTCTGGATACGGGAGTATATTCTGAGGTGGGACACGCGAATAAGTTTAAGTTCTTTAAAACACTAATCTCGTATCTCGAAACAATTGAACTTTGTGTGAAAATTTAAGTGGATCAGTATACTGACAATCTAAGTGAATCGTTTAGATCTTAAAGTGTTTAAAGCTCAACGGTGCTAGTGATTTGTCAAAAACTGATATGATCCTCTTACACAAACTCACAAAAATTTGTATGTAAATATTTCTTTACTGCTTTTCATTAGTGTGTTTTAGCATAAAATTTTGAAAACTCAAAAAGATTTTATTTCATCTTATTTTCGACAACTGATGTTGGAAAGCTGATTTTCAAAATTCCGAGTGCTAGTCATGATGAACAATGGTTTGGGAGAGTTTGTTTGAAAAGAGAAATGATTTTGAAATGATTAAATGGTTTCAAATTAATGAAATGAAAATTTGAGTGTTACAAATACAAGTGGTTTATTTGAGAATGTTTCAAGAAGTTTTTAACATTGTTATAAATAAAGAATTTACTTTTGGGTAGAGTATGTGCAGGTTTAAAGCTTTGAAAGAGCCAAGTTTCGACTCCTGAGGATATGCAGATTAAAGCCAGGTTTTTGATCCTGTTGCTATGGAAAGCCATGAGAAGTTACTGAACCTGTGAAAGCTGCAAAGCGAGATCCCCGTGTCTAAGCCTGAGCATAGTTTGAGCCAGGATACGATACCGGAACAACTTAAGGGGGAGTCTGCTAGCAAAGGGGAGTTTGAAGTTTAAAAGTGCCAGATTCAGATCTTGGAACAAAGCTCGAGATAGAAGCTGCTGATGTTGTTAAACTTAAGGAACCAAGAGATCTGATCAAGAGAATTAGAAAGAGGGAAGATAGAGATTGAGGATGCTTACAGAGAAAGACATTTTGGAGAGAACAAGAAGACTAATCAAGACTGAAGAATTGACATACTGAAGACTCGTACCGAAGACTCATCAACATCCAAGGGGGAGTTTGTTGGTGCATATGTCTGTCGACTTCGTCTTGTATCGAGTCATGTAATAGATTAGTTAGAACAAGACACGTAGTACGAAAGAAACGGGAAACAGGGACGAACAAGCAGGTTCACACGAAGTGGCCAGTTCGTGCGAACTGGCATGTTGCTGGTTCGTATAAAGTGGATTCCCTATAAATAAGTGTCTTGAGATTTCATTTCTAGAACTTCTGATTCCGGTAGCGAAGCTCTGCCGAAGTGTCGCCAAGCTTGTAAAACGTTCTGAAATCAATACAATCGACAGTTAATCTACTTCTAAGTGTGAATCAAGCTGCTACAACATCAATACGTCTGTTTCCGCCTTTCGTATTGATCAAGAACTCTTCTGAACGTCTCGTTTGATCGATTCAACGATCCTACAGTGTGTGTCGGGTGTAATATGTTTTTATTAACATTTTAAGCCCATTTTACACATTAGTCAAGTTTTAAATTTATAAAACACGATATTCTACTAACACTAAACACACACATGGGCAAGTGCACCCATCGTGAGCGTAGTATAGCGTTGGTAAGATACCGAGGTCGTCCAAGGACACAAGAGCTTTTAATACCGGTTTATCCTCAATGTCTAATCAAGCTAAAATTTTTGAAAAGCTTTTAAACATGAAAAAAATAAAAACTAAAAATGCTGAAATAAAAATAAAAATAAAAACAGATAGACAAGATGAATCACTTGGATCCGACTAGCCTTTAATGTATTCTTTGATGATTTCCGCACTTTTGCACTTTTTAAGAGATTATCTTAGTTATCGTAGTAGGCCCCTCTTTTGAAGGTGACGTTACCCTCAACCCAGTGGTTTGATTCAGCAAGGATACAATCCCAAAGGGTCGGAATATTGAAAGATAATTAATTAAGTTATTAATGCGAAAAGTGGTAGGCCCCTCGTTTGAAGGTGACGTTACTCTCGGCTAAGTGGTTTGAGTAAGCGGGGATACAATCCCTAGTAGTCGGTTTAATGTATTAATAGTAGTTTACATATGAGGGGATCAAGCCATTCGCACCCCCGCCATCCAATACCAGTGGGTATTGAAAGAGGTCGTAGTAAGCTTGACCCAGGTCCTTGTAGAATCTATACATTGAACAAGGCAAGAACCTTACTAAACCATTCCCTTAACCCCCGACCAGGTAGCCAACATATCTCTATATAGACCGTAGATATATGAATGGTGAAAATCTTTTACTTTATATAGACAGTAAAGTAATGCTAAGACACCACGGACAAATGATAAAGAAGTTTCACCTTGAACATAAGAAACTAGTTAATAAAGTCATTAATACAAAACCAGATAAAAAGTGCGAAAAGATTAAAAATCAAAAGTAATACGTTAAATGCTTGCCTTCACCAAGTGATGTAAGAGAATTAGCCAAACATGGCGTTTGATTGACAAGAACTCTTACGATCAATCTTGGATCCCGAGACTACTACACACACTCTAAGGTGGATAATGGATGATGGTGGTGGATGTGGGTGTTGTAGTCGTGGTGGCAAAGTGGGAGAGAGGTGGTTTGTCAAGGGATGCCTTTGAAGTGAGCCAGACACCCCTATTTATAGCCGGAACAGAAACCCGGCCACGGCCCCGTATCCGCTGGACACACCCCCGGGGCCAACCCTTTTCTCTTCCTTCATTAATTGCAATTGCCTGCATTAGGCTCCACATGACCCCGTGTTTGCTGGGCACGGTCCCGTGTGCAGAAGAGTATCTGTACTACCAAGATTTGCAAGATTCTGCGAATCTTAGCGTTGACCACGCCCGGTGCTGAGCTGGGCACGCCCCTGTGGTGGGCATAGAAGCTTCTACAGCTTTGTCCATTTCTGCAGACACCTGACCACGTCCCCGTGTCCAGTGGGCACGGGCTGTGGTCAGCCTTCTGTTTCTTGTTTTTGTTTGTGGAGATGATGTCGAGGGGTCGGGCATGCCACGTTTATTCCTATTCTTTGTATTTATGTTAGTTTTTGCTGTATATTTGTTCCTTTTGTTCGTTTAAGCTCATTTGGTCCTGAAAATACAAAAGGAAGACAAAAACACATTTTTACCTCATTTTTTCCAACATTAGTACTAAAAAAGGGTTAGTTTTATGCCTCATTTGATGTAATTTATATGTTGCATTTTGCACACATCAGCGTCTCACAACACTGCTTCATTTTTTGCGTGTAAGATTTTTTGGCGTTGTATTAAATTCAATAACTACCTGGGATTTTATTGTTTTTTAGATCTGCCTCGATGGATTAATCATTCTTGTGTTACATAGTAAATATTTTGGCGTTTATGGCATTCCCAAATTCATTAAATGAATTAATAATTCTAACATCTTTACGTCCATGGCGTTCCCAAATTCATTATATACCTTTACTAATTCAAACTTTACAAATTTTTACGCGTTTTTGTAGTAATCTCATATATGTTATAAAGGTAAATTTTTTGGTGTTCATGGCGTTTTTTAATTCATTATAATTCATTAATAATTCAAAAGATTACAAATAAAACGAAATCAAACCAAACTAATAGTCTTCTGTGGATGGTATTACATCAGAGATGTACCCATCGCTTTGTTGATCACTTTCTTCAGACTCATCATCATCATCTTGTGCATTGGCGTATAACGCCATAATCTCGTCTCGTCTTTGTTGCATCCTATACTAAAATATCATCACAACCCTGGATCTTGCATCATTCGATGGTGCTAAATCACAGAGTTGTTCAAGAAGATGTATTATATTTGTGTTCAACATTTCGTCCATTGTCAATGAATAATCCACCCCTTGTTGATAAGTCACGTTTATCGTTCTTGATTGTTCATCCAAACTCCAACTGGAAACTTTTGGTAGATCGGTATCGTCATCATCATCATCTGCTGGGAATTTTCTCTTCAATCTTCTTATTACCGTTCGAGTCCTTTCACAATCGTAGGCCATTGGAATCCCAAGGGCCAGAATATCCCTCTGAACGGCTTCATCCATACTAAGTATGGCCCTGATTGTCTTGACTTTCACCATTCGCCTGTCAGAGAACTTTAGGACGAAACGTCTCTCTGACCTCTTAAACCTCCATGCAATAACCTGAGCCATTTTTTCTAAGTTGTGTGGCCTTTTAGACAATGTGTTGCTTGTTGAGAGAATGTGTGGAGTGTTAAGCTTTGTTTACCTGTTATACTTGTATAATGACCTTTTTTTGGCGCGAGGTAGATATATGTTTTTGGCGCTAAAAAACATTAGTAATTATATTTTTTATGTGTATTTTGTGTATCATTTGCCATGCCATGTAGGATGCAGAACTATAATGTGACAGGTAATTATGGCATTTTGAAAAGATAAATAAATTCAATTATGATGGCGTGGCTTTTAATATAATAAATGTTAGTAATAAAGTTTCCGTCGTTTCAGTTACTTTTTGTAGTTACTGTTTGTTCAACTTCATATGTTAAGGCTGTAACACGTCCCATATTTTTAGGGTTTGGCGTTTTGTATTTAATGGCATTTAGATAAAGATGGCACATTGTTTTATACATTGTTTTAATGGCGTTTAGTTAATGTTTGGAGTTTTTAGTAATAATTGGTTAAAGTAATTTTATTATAAGTTTTGGCATTTTGGCGTTTTATATAGCAACAACGTGTTTGGCTAGGATTCGTTCTCACAGTTTTCACACTTTTGGGCGTTTGGTGTTTGTAGCATCTTGGCATTTTTTAAGCATTTTACAGAAATAATGTATTTAATCAGTGGAGAATTAGATAACAAACCACAGAAAATGACCCCCCAAAATTAAAAATAAAAAGAAAATAAAAAAAATGTTAATCTAATTTCTCATCCAAATCTTCAATGTTATCAGTCTCTTCTTCTTGAAGTTTTTGTGCCTTGAACCTTTAAATACCTTAGATAGATGCTGATTTTCCTACATAACGTCCGGCTCTAGACGAAGCTAAATAGTCAGTAAAATATGGTATCCTGGTTTTTGGTGTGATCTGTTGTTGTTTGTTGTTGTTTATTGTTGTAGTGGTTTTATGGATTTTTGGAGGACATAGATCGATGCCCGTATGCGTGGATGCTATTTGGCCGTCATCCTCATTATCATCATGGAGTCCAAAATAGCATTTACACTAGGATCGGTCTCTTCTTCTCATCCAAACCTTCTTCAAGAACAAAGCACACAAAATGACATATCACTGTCATCAGTCTCTTTTTCTTGAAGATTTGTCCATCTCATTCAGCAAAATCTTATAGATTTACCCACCTCACCTAAGAATTCATTCAGTGAAACTTCATGCAGAACAATACTGAATATCCAAGAAACGAGGTTTGTCATCTGTGGTTTTTTTTTTAAACTTTTTTTGGTGTTTTAAAGTGAGTAGTATTTAGGAAACATGGTGTTTGTTTTTTGGGTGTGATCAATGGAAGGTGCTGAGACGTTTCTCTTTAGAGGATTTTTTGGCGCGTAGTTTAGGCAGGATTTTATTATAATAAACGCTAGTAATAAAATATCCGTCGTTTCAGTTACTGTTTGTATTTACTGTTTTGTTCAGCTTTATCTGTTAAGACTATAATACGTCCCATCTTTCAAGTTTGGCGTTTTATATTTAATGGCGTTTTGTAGACCAAGATGATAAAATACACTAACTAAAACACAGAAAAAATTACACAAAAAATAGTTTTTATTATTTGGTGTTTTGTATTTAATGGCTTTTGTGGCATTTTGGCGTTTTGTAACTAATGAGAGAAATATAGTATTTTATTATTTGAAAAAAAAAATTACACAAAAGAGAAAAAAATTTAAAAGTCCACGTCAGAAGGGACTTTGTCTTAGAAGTATCCATCACTCTCCTCGTCTTCTTGTTCGGATTCTTCTTCCAGTCTCATATAAGTCATCACTTTCACTTTCATTGGCTTTTTTTTCTTGAAGATTTTAAAGCCTCCATTTGAACATGTCCTGCATCAACGCCAATTTAATGTTCATGTCTGTGTTCAAACATGTGGCATTGTGTAACTCCTCCAGGAAACAAGACCCTGCTTGGTCATGATGTCTTCAAGCATGTAGTCTTCCTACGCTCCGTTGTCACATATAACGGTGACCATGTCTGTATCTTCATCAAAACAACATGATGTGACGACTGGGTCCACTTTTCATTTGCTTTGTTTGGTCCAATTTTTCTGATTAATCTTTTTATAACCTTCTGTGTTTCATCACATTCGTTATCAAGAGGGATGCCAAGTGATAGGATCCCCCTCTGTACCTCTTTCCATGTTCAAAATGGCTTTTATTGTTTCAACAAACACTCTTCTTCTGTTGTCAAAATGTATCACGAATCTTCTGATTCTGAGGGTGTATCTCCATGAAATGATGGTTGCCATTTTGGCGTTTTGGTTAAAGATGGCGTTTTTAGTATGATCAATGGAAGTGATGATGGAAGAGATGGTAACGTCATTTATATGATGATGTTTTGGCGCGTAGTTTAAGAGATAATTTTTTGTAATAAATGTTAATAATTGACTTTCAGTTACTGATTGTTCCAGCTACTTGCTAAGTCTGCAACACGTTTTATCATTAAGCTTTGACGTTTTGTATTAATGGTGTTTTAGTTGTTTTGAATGGCGTCTTGCTCATTAGTTTGGCATTTTAAATTTGAGCAATAAAAAGATCTTTGTACCCTTAATGAAGCACGTTCAAGTAATAAAATTGATGTTATTTACGAAAACGCCACCGTGCCAATCTAGTCCATAGATTGTTTTGATCTGACGATCCATAAGCGTTCTCACCGTTCTCACACTTTTCACCGTTTTCTCTAAATTCTGACCCTATATATATATATATATATATATATATATATATATAGGGTAGGGTTCCAGCGTGAACAACCTCCCAAGAGTGAACTGCGTGAACAGATATGGACCCTTGATTTCCTTTTTAGTTGTTAAGGGTAGGATTGTATTTATATAAAAAATTAGATTTAAATCATTATTTTAATAATTGAATTAAGTTACATCTTTCCTAATTTAAATTTATTATCCATATTATGTTTATTTATTAATAAGATTATTATCAAAACAAACAACAAATCACCGGATTTCAATTTTAATTTTTATTTCAGATTTCATCACCAGAATTCAAATTTTGATTTTTAAGATCCACGTAACCTTCAAATTTCAACGGTATACACATGTGTACTTGGATATAAATAGAACAGTACACATGTGTACTCAGCATCGTACATATGTGTACAGTAATTCACATGTGTACATCAACATTCAATACAAAAACAAATTATGAGATATCACAAAAACAGACGATATACACATGTGTACATCGCATTTAAACAAATAATATTTTAATAATTGAATTAAGTTACATCTTTCCTAATCCTTGATTTGATTTGTGGGAGATTTATGCAATCAATTTAAGAGGATAATTGATTACTTGATTTGTGAGAGATTTATGCAATCAATTTAAGATTGAAATTACACATATACCCTTTTTGTAGTTAATTAAATGAAAAAAGTTAACCAAATAATTACCATCATGCCACTCACTTTAATCTCAAGATCATAAAAATCAAGGGCTCAGATCAGTTCACGCAGTTCACTCTTGGGATTTTGTTCACGTTTGAACCTAATCCTATATATATATATATATATATATATATATATATATATAGGAGAAGGATCCGTTAGGAACCACCCTTTATTGCGAGAACCGCGAGAACCAGTGTGAACACAAACAGTAATTCCTAAAAAAAATCTAAAAAACACCCAAATTTTTTTTTTATCTTTTTACTATTTTTTTTTTGGAAAAATCGCTATATTTTGTTAATAAAAAAATTCCGAGTAACAGTTATCCATGCACATGTGCATATGTATCATTTCTTTGTCAAATTCCGTAATTCATCACAAATATTAGTCAATTGCACTTACATTTACACTACCACGTGTAATTCACTACTTTTTACGTTAACAATATTAGAAATGCACATGTACATCTATATGTATCAACATGAAATAAGGTGTTTTGGTACACTACTTTGAATACACTTTCTCTTTCATCTATCATTCCATCCATAATACACAAACATGCACATGTGCATATGTATCATTTCTTTGACAAATTTCGTAACTCATTACAAATATTAGACAATTGCACTTTCATTTACACTACCATATGTAATACACTACTTTCTACATTACCAATATTAGAAAAGCACACGTGCATCTATATGTATCAACATGAAATAAGGTGTTTTGGTACACTACTTTGAATACACTTTCCCTTTCATGTATCATACCATCCATAATACACTACCATTACCTCCTACCATCCATAATACAATATCATTACCTCCTACCATCCATAATACAATACCATTACCTATATTTTGACTTTATTACATGTATATCAACACCATTTATACCACCCAATCATCATATTACATCATAAAGTAACAACTATAGCCAAACCATCAACCACTAGATATAACTAACCAAAAAACATGTATATGGGCCTACTTCTCCATTCAAAATCACAAACTTTTTGTACCAAAACATGTTATATCATGGTTATACCTAATGATGCACATGTGCATTTTAAATATTGGTAATGTAAAAAGTAGTTTATTACAGATGGTATTGTAAATTAAAGTGCAATTGTCTATTATTGATAACGTATTACGGAATTTGTTGAAGTAATGATACATATGCACATGTGCATGGATAACTGTTACTCGAAAAAAAAAGTTTTTTTTGGTAACTAAATATAGCGAATTTTGTTAAAAAATATTAAAAAAAAAAATTTTCAGTGCTTTTTTGATTTTTTTTTAGATTTTATTTTGTGTTCACATTGGTTCTCGCAATAAGGGTGGTTCTCAAATGAACCTTACCCTATATATATATATAGTGGGGATCATGCGGAAAGTGTGTTTTTCCTAGAAAGTCTATGAAGCGATCTGGGCCATCCAATGGGTGTGTTTAATGGTTGAGATGAAGTCAATGGCAATCTTGTAATTTTTTCGTTTATTCAATTCATTGTTTTAAAAGACTAGGGGCAATTTTGTCAATGTACCGTGTTTTAAATCAATTAGATAATCGTCAATCAAACCCCAGTCCCTACTTTCACGCGATTTTCCCTATCTCTCTCTCAAAACCCACCTTCAAAACCCCAATCCCTACCAAAAATACCTACAATCATGGAAGAAGATAAGAAATTTCACTTGTTTTACAAACGTAAGAGGATCTGAAATTGTGTTATGTGTTTTATACGACACTGATCGGTGTTTGCTTTTTCTTATTGACGGTATATACTGTGTGCAGGCAAGAAATTTAAGAAGCAGAACACAGTTTGGAGGGTATGGAGCTGACCATCGGAGTTGATCGAAGCCGAACGAAGGTCCACAATGTTGGAGGTATGTGTTTTATCTGAAAAACGTAGTTAGGGTTACGATTAGATGAGTTTTTATAATGTCATTATGTTGATGTGTTATACCATCATAATGAACTTTGATTAGATGAGTTTTTATAATGTGTTTATGTTGGTGTGTTATACCTAGGAAAATATAAAGTGGATGTTTTTTTTCTTTTTATTGAACACTAGTCTTTATTTTAGTTGTGTTTTAACAAAAAGCAAAGCATATGTGGGGCAAAATTGATGGTTATGTGTTAGTTAATTTTGTGTGTGTTTTCGTTGTGTTTTAGTTAGCTTTAGGTGTGAAAACAACCATGCAGATGATCCCCTACTTGTTTGGCTATTGTGGTTGTATAAAACACAATTGCTGTTGTAATTGTGTTTTACACAATGGGGGTACAAAAAAGGAGCTTTACATGATCATGATTAATTGCAAAACAACGTAGAAAGCTTATGTGTGATTTAGTAAAATAAGGTTATTGCTAAAAAATGTTTTTCAGTAAAATCGAGGAAGAGTGAAAGATTAAAGGGAAAATGGCTTTCGAAAAAACCAGGAAACAAACCTGATCAACCAATTAGGTTGGACGAATCAGAAACTGAAGAATCATCACCTATACGAGGTGCAGTTACTTGTAGGGGTGGGGGGGTTATTTGTATAGTTACTTAACCGACCACTTGCGTTTTGTTATAAAAGCAGTTATAGCTGGGAAAAACACAACCGAAGCGGTAGACAAAGCTGGTGACTGTGCACAACCACCGCCTTTGGATCCATTATGACTGATATTGCAAATATTTTCCCAAACGTCATGGAAGGGAATGTTGAATTACAATCTGAGAACATCCAACATAGTGAATTGCCTAAATGTATGTTGGAAGTACACTCGGACATACCATAAGTTTCTTGTGGTCCGCACAATGCAAATACTAACATCACCTGTTATGTGTTTTTTGCAGCTGATGCAAAACACAAGGGTATCAAAGATGATAAGAAACGGAAGGACAATAAAGCTGCAATCAAACAGAATCAAAAGAAGGCAGCTGTTAAAACAACCGAAAAGAAAGAAATAGCACACGGTATATTGAAATTATACACTGATCACTTCTAGACTATGTTTGTCTTAATAATACGCCTTTATATGTTGGTGTATTGACAGATCCCAACATTGAGGATTCTGATGATGACTTCGACAACCCTCCATGGAAAAAGGCGAAGCCAGATCCTAGGCAACCCGTGATCGAAAAACCACAAAAACCCTCGGTTGCTAAATCAAGCAAAAGGTCAAAAACACAGAAACGGTCAACAACGGTAAAAAGTTACCTACCATTGGCGGATGGCAAACTGACATTACGAATAGCTCTTCGCCACATGGGGGAGCTGATGCAAGCATTAAATGAAAATCAATAGGCAACGGTCAAGAATATAGGGTTTGGATCAATCCTTGGTTTTGAAATGGGTCAGATTTTATCGGCTTTGGGATGGTGGTTGGTGAAAAACTATGACCCTAAAAAAGAGTGTTAAACTGCGGTAGCCACCACATACATATTACAGAGGAGTTGGTCCACGATATCTTTGGCGTACTGAGAGGGGAGATAGAGATCAAAGAGGTTTGAGAGAGCTAGGTCAGATTTCCATGAGGTTGTCGCAAAATGGAAAAGCCAATTCGAAGACGGGGAAAGCAGCCGTTTTACACCAGTTCAGTTCAAGACGTACATGCAGGGACAAAATGCGAGCGGTAGAATCTTCGTGTTAAACTTCTTGCTATTCTACAACACCCTATTGAGAGAGACAACAACCAATTCGATGATTAATATGAGGTTTCTACCATCCTTGCGTCGAGGGATTGAAATCATGAGTTTTAACTGGTGCGAATATATGATAAGGTGTCTGGATAGAACAGTGGAAGTGTGGTTACCAAACGGCTGCTTTCTTGGGCCGATGCCTTTGTTAGTGGTATGTTCCGAATATTTACATGATTTTCAGCTTGTTTTTAAATTGCAAATCAAACCTGTTGTGAAAACCACAATCTATTTTAAAACACATTATGGCAACATAAAACTGATGATCATCAAACTGTTTTAAAACACAACATGTTGATCATCAACCGGTTTTAAAACATAACCTGTTGATCATCAACCTGTTTTGAAACACAAGATGTTGAAAACATCTTAAAACACAGTAGTATGTATTGTGGCATATATAGC
The DNA here is from genome assembly GCA_030545235.1 of Helianthus tuberosus. Classification (NCBI taxonomy): domain Eukaryota; kingdom Viridiplantae; phylum Streptophyta; class Magnoliopsida; order Asterales; family Asteraceae; genus Helianthus; species Helianthus tuberosus. The sequence goes on from CM060419.1 coordinate 5,915,331, forward strand.
AACCTAAAACTATTCAATGTGTTAAATTGCAAACAGATTTGTTAGTCTCCAATCTAAAACACAACCTGATCCGAAAAGTATTAAATAAACTCCTTAAAACACAGTCAGTGTATAACCAAGTAAAACTGACTTCAGTTGTTCATCTTCTTTACAGGCGGCACTGATATGTGACCAAAAGAAATACAAGGAAGATGAGCCAAGATGAGTTCACCTCATTGAAGATATCACACAGGATGATATCGAGTCACTTAGCATCAAATTGGACATGGTAAAGTTTGAGCAAGTGTTAGAGAATGAAAAGGGTCTATATCCGGTTGAAAGATATCTGTTTGAAAAAAGGAAAAGTGATGGAGAATCAGCTAGCACAAACCCTTTGAAGATGGCTGAAAAAAAGGATCAAGCAAGTGAAGGGAAGGATGATCAGAAAGATGTATCCAAAAAAAATAAAACCCAATACAAAAACTGCAATTGTGAAAAGGAAAAAGATTGTTGTGAAGGCAGCCAATAAAACGCATGGCAAATCTACAAATTCAAGTATACCGAAAGAAAAAAAAGATTGAAAAAGTTGGGCTTAAAACTACTCCTGATGTGAATAAGAAATCTGATGCTGAAGTTGGGCAGGAAACTGCGTCTGTTGTCGATGAAATTCCGTTAATCTGGGAAAAATGCTGTGGTTGGAGAAGACATGCACGTAGAAGGTGGAACAACTGCTGCTGATTTCAATGTAGACGATATAGAGAAATACTACGTTGAAACCGGCGAGTACGGGCAAACACAGCAAAATCAGCCAGGGATTAACATAGGGTTTGATGGGGAGATTAGGATACCGATGGTATCTCAATATGGGTCGACACCACAAGCGAGCCAGAGCGACGAGGTACTGTCAGAGTGTTTTAACACATGTTAAAACACAGTCTTAATACACAACTTAGACTTATGCATATTAAAACACAATTTGTTGTAAATCACAAGGTAAAACACCTTAAACACAAAGGTAACCCTTAAAACACAATCTTATGAAATGTGACATATACCACAACTTAAAACACATCCATATTGTTTTAAAGTGAAAAGGATTTGTTAAACTCTAGACTAGAAGACAACCTGTTGTAAAACACATTATGATGTACATACGAACACCTTAAAAAGACATTCAGATGGTTTAAAACATAGCCTTAATACAAAACTTAGACTTATGTATGTTAAAACACAATCTGTTGGAAATCACAAGGTAAAAACCTTGAAAACACAAGGTAACCCTTAAAACACAAATTTATGTGATATGACATGGACAACAACTTAAAACACATTCAGATTGCTTTCAAATGAAAAGGATTTGTTAAACTCTAAACTAGAACATAACATGTTGTAAAACACATTATGATGTATATGTGAACACCTTATAACACATTCAGAATGTTTAAAAATAGTCTTAATACATAACTTAGACTTATATATGTTAAAACACAACTTGTTGTAAACCACAACGTAAAACACCTTAAAAACACAATTCAACCCTTAAAACACAAGCAGAGTGTTTTAAAATGCAAAAGGATTTGTTAAACTCTAAAATAGAACAAAATGTCATGTAATGTGACACAATTCTCATGTTGTTGCATGTTGCTAATGTGTTGTGTTTCAATGATGTAATTCAGGTGCATGCGGGAATGTTAGAAGTATTCTTAAATCAGTTTGACGAATGTGTGAAAAGGATAAACGACCATTTTACGGGAGGTTTCCAGTTGTACCCCAAAAGTGAGAAATAAAAGAGAAACAAACGATGTGGACGGAAATGCTGAAAAAGGTTGCGACCACAAGTACGACGAGTGGACAACCACATACTTCTACCGATAAAACACTAGAAAAGGAGACAAATAAGGAGAATGTGGAACTGTCACAGTTGTCGTAGTGGACACCTTCATTTGTTGAAGAGGTAATTAAGATGGCTGACAAGACAACCACACCGCCAACTCAGCTTGTTGAAGTTGTCGAGCAGCCCCCACTCTTCATCACACCGATCTCCCAAAAAACAGCCGAGGAATATGAATTTTCGATTAGACGGGAGCAGTTTATACACGAGTTGGAGCAGGGAAAGCAGAACCTAAGGCCGCAAAGACAAACAGAGTTGACCGACGCTCTAAGGTCTCCATACATGAAGCGGGCGGTAGATCTTAGGTCGAAGCTTGATACCGCTAAAACTAAGGCTCGTACATGTTTTCGGCGTGGGGTTCAATGTGGTATGTAATGTTATTTAATTTATATTACCAACGTTTAAAAAAGATGTTGAAACACAAGGGTTATAACTGATTGGTTTGAAATTATTATAACACATTGTTTAAAACATGTTTTGTATTTGTTAGGGATACTATGTTTAAAACTACCAAAGGTGTGCTGGTGATGAGGTCTCCGCTCGAATCGTTGTTGCCGGGAATGGAATTGCATATATTGGTAATAAGCGCATGGGTAGATTTGTTGAACTACGAAGAAAGGTTCAGGCAAAAGGGAACCATCACACGCCTGTTCTGTTCAGTGAATATGTTGGTAAGTATGACCATAATGACATTGTAATGAAAGTTTACTAGATTTGTAATATTATTTCACACAATCACTTTAAATGCAGAATGAAAAAGATTACAAGAAGAATGCGAAAATAAGGTCAACAACCTTCGCAGAAATATGGATTCGGTCTTATTATCTTTTGAAGTGAAGAACATACGTGACAAGTCGCTCATCTTTGTACCAGTCTTACACGACGATCATTTCTACTGCGTATGTTTCAATTTGAGGGACAACAAGGTAGAGGTTTTGGACAACAATGCTAAGGATGTGTCGATGAAAGAGAAATACAACGAACGTTCGAAAAATTGGTACGCCCCTATTTATATAAACTACAAATGTCCTTTGTTAAGAAAATGAATGATATCTGATGTCCTTGGTTATGAAACACAATCAAGAAACTGCATGAAAACTGTTACTAAGTTAGAACATGTCACACCCAGACTTTTGCGGAAATGTGATTATTGGTGTGACTTTCTTAATACCATAGCATTCAATCATAACAACGCTATATGATAAAAACCATAAGATGTTCATCCATGAAATTAAGTTTGAAAATACCACAACATACTTGTCTGAAACGTAGACTCCAAATTTAAGTTACAACCACAACATGTTTAAATGAGTTCACGAAGACTGGACCAAAGACCTTAAATAAAACAGAGTTTAGAACCATGTATCCCGTCCAGGAATAAGATACATCTCCTAAACCCTGCGACTTCGGATGACACCTTTTATTCACGACGCAGCTTGAAACATGCAAACACCCGCCAGATCCACTTAATTCCCTGAAATACATGTAGTTTAAAAATATCAACAAAAGTTGAGCGAGTTCATGCGTTTGTGTATATGTATGTATAAAACCTTTGTAAACAGTGTATGTAAATTTGTAAATCCCGGTATGAAAGCAAACAAGGAAAAGATTACCAATGGTTGCAAGGCCACTGATATGTATGACGGCGTAGGAAGGCTCAAACCTAACAAATTTGTACCGGGCTTCCGGCTGGAAGACATAGTCACCCTATGGGCCACCCTGGTCCTCATGGGTGTGGGCTCGCTACACCCAAATAGATCTATCACTCATGCCCCTCGGTCCTTATACGAGGATTAATGGTCTCAAGTATGCGCCTACCCATTCACATGATCTATGGTATTTCCTAGGCTAACCATACCAATTGTATTTGTATGTAATCCTTTTGTAACATGTATTTCACCCCCGAAGTTAATAAACAAAATAGTTTAAAGAAAAGGGGGACATGAACTCACAGTCTTGCGTCTTCAGTACTCGTAACTCAAACCCCTTCAGTAAACACGACTACCTACAATGTACTAACGTCTATTTGACGAACAGGTCGTGCCTTGTCTTAGTATTAATGTTTTTGAGTTACGTTTCTGATATCATTCCAATATAATTATTGTCAAAATAATTAATATTTTAACTTAAATTATATTTATAATTTTTGGAATAATTGTTAACCAATATTTTTGTAATAATACTTCTCAAGTATTTATACTTATATTTCCTTCCCAAGGATGGGGGTATCTCATACATGTATATTCATATGCTTGTATTTAAGTATTCTTACACTTAACTTTGCGTTAAACCTTCCGGAATATTATTGCCAATAAGGGTCCACCTATATATATTTTCAAGTCTCACTTCAGCAAATATATATAAACTTATGTTATCTAAAAACAATGTATTCCAAGAAAATATATTTTTACTTCCCGAAAATAATATATTTTCTCCTTGTCAAAAATATGATATAACTTGGTAATATTTGGAGAAATTATATTTTTACTTCTTTGTATCCAAAATATCATTCACCAAAAATATATTTATAAGCATATTTTCCGGAATATTTTGGTAAGTTACATTTCTTATTTCGGTTTCACAATGTTATGTGTGTAATTCGTGTATTTATTCCATATGATTTTTGGTAACATTTTGGATTGTAAGTTCTTGGTGTTTGTTAAGTTATATTATTTTATCCCTAAAATAACATAACTAATACATAAAGTATACAAATATTCACACACATGTCTTTAATATATATCTAGCCATTTTTATTTATAAAAACCAACCTCTAATATTTGCATTTTTTGTAACAAAAATTATGGCAAAGTTTATATTGAAAACTCATGATCAAAATACACTTGTAAATATTGGTTTGAAAATATTTTTCTAAGTGTTTATATTTTTAGAAAATTTTGCCATAGTTTCCCCTAAAAATGGAGGTGTCCATGCTATCAAAGCATATCATTTTTTTTTAAATCATCACAAACAATCAACAATCAATCTACACTTACCAAGTGCCAAAACAATGTTATTTACATAACAATCATGAACTTGAATTTTCACAAAAACTTGTAGTAACTTGGTAGTGTGTTTAGTAGGTCTAGTTATCCTTTAAAATGTGTTTACTTCTTTAAAGTTTCATTCTTGAAAGATTTAGGTGTTTACAACTTGTAAACATGTTTTACAAAAACATTTCTTTATGAAATCTTCTTGCTTCACAAGTGTTTCTACACTTGTTTTATCACCAAAAATAGTGTATGTTTAAGTAAGAACCAAATCTATGTAAATCTTGTTATTTAACTTGGTTTCTTTGTAAAACTACTTTTGAAATCGTCCAAGTTTATGTCTAGTAATCATGTTACATGCTTCATCATTCATAAAATCATTTTCATTCTTCAAGTTCATGAGAGACATAAGGTATGATGATCTTGGTCTTTCACAAGATCATCAACTTAACTTACTAGATCATGTGTTAAATCACAATCTAGTAGGTTTCATATGATGTCTAACATCACTAACACAAATCATCAATCATCAAGAAGCAAATCAACACTAATCAACATGTATTCTTATGTTATTAAGCTTATGTTAAAGTTTATCTTCTTGTTCATTAGTGTTCTTGTGATTAACATCTTCCATAACATCTTTTAACCAACTAAATATGAAGTAAATTCAAGTGACAAGAAGCTTACTACTAGCACAAGGGCTAGGGATGAACACAAGAAGATGGAGGTGACAAATGTGATGGATAATAGCAAATGGGAGAGGTCCTTCAAGATCCACAAGCTCCAAACTTCTTTAGACACCTTCTAGCACCCTTGTGAGTGTATGGAATGGATGAGGAGAAGAGTGGTGTGTTTAAGTGTGTGAAAGATGAATGAGGCCTTGATCTTCTTATAACCATATTTAGGAATTAACCAAAGGATAATGTGTCTTCATAGTACAATACATATCCCTAATCAAATCTTCACAAATCTTATAAGATTAAGAAAAATCTTGGTGGTGGGGCCACCTAGTGACCGTCCACATAAGGGGGGGGGGAGGTCTTGGTTGGTGTTTAATGGTAAGTTAAGTTAATTAGTTAGATTTCAAGTGTAGTGTTTAGGTGTTATGCATATGATGTGTTATATAGTGTGTTAGGGAGTTCGGGGATAATAACTAGCTCAAAAACATTAAAACAATGCTTCTAGTATAATTTTGATGTTTCGGGGAGTGTCCGGTTGTTCGGTTAGATACCGGTTCGTTAAAGTGTCAAACTATTCCGTTTAGTGTTCTTTATATACCCTTTTGTGACACTTTTAATTCCCGACACTTAGGAAAGCTTTTAGGACCATTTAGTCATATTTTTACATGTTACCAACTTGTTAAGATGTTGATTTTTGCTGAAAAATGCTGAACTCAGCACTTTAGGTGAGTTTTAGGCACTTTCCGGCAGTTAAACTATCACCTCGTGAAGCAGTTTTGTGGTCCTTGCTTCCCTACACACCATACTAGTGTGATACTTAGTCTCTGTCTCATACTGGCCTCAAAACACTGTCTGTCTATGTGCTGAGTTCTGTCAGCATTTTTCTGAGTTATCCACTAACTGTGCTAACTGTGCTTTGTGCATCGTTTATGTCAATATGGTTTGCATGTAATAATGAAGTGACATCATGCAATATGTGATGCACATGTAAGTATGATACAGCAATCAGAAAGTAATTAATTGTAATTCAGCACAGTCATTAAGCACTAATCAAGATTAATTAATTGTACGGATACCTGGATTTTTTTACGGTTGTCACATTCTCCCCCTGTTAAGAAAATTTCGTCTCGAAATTTTAGTTCTGCTACTAGTTGCAGGGGTCTTGGGGAACAAATGCGGGTATTTTGCTTTCATGCGATCCTCACGCTCCCATGTAAACTTTGGGTCGTGTCGCACGTTCCATCGAACCTTGATGAGTTTAACACTACTCCTACGCGTCTTGTTAACCTTCCAATCACTAACCTCAATAGGTTCTTCGGTAAAGTGGAATGTGTCGTCAATGTGAACTTCATCAGCAGGAATGACAACTGTTTCCTGAGTTGGACTCTTTTTCAGATTAGATACATGAAATGTATCATGAACTCCATTCAGTTCCGCAGGTAGATCCAACTTGTAGGCTACAAGACCAATCCTCTCCAGGATTTTAAACGGTCCAATATATCGCGGGGTCAACTTTCCACGCTTCCCAAAGCGTGCTACCCCTTTCCAAGGCGAGACTTTTAGTAAAACCATATCTCCCACTTGAAACTCCAAAGGTTTCCTTCTTTGGTCCGCATAGCTCTTTTGTCGATCACGAGCCGCCTTGATGCGCTCTCGGATCTGTATAATCTTGTCTGTCGTCTCTTGAACCAATTCAGGACCAACAAGCTGTCTATCACCCGCATCTGCCTAGCATAACGGTGATCGACACTTGCGTCCGTAGAGAGCTTCAAACGGTGCAGCTTGAATGCTTGCATGGTAACTGTTGTTATACGAGAATTCTACCAAAGGTAAGTGAGTGTCCCAACTGCCACCCAAGTCCATTACGCAGGCTCGCTGCATGTCTTCCAACGTTTGAATCATTCGTTTGCTCTGGCCATCCGTCTGCGGATGAAAAGCAGTACTCAGATTCAACTGAGAACCAAAGGCTTCTTGGAAGGATTGCCAAATCCTTGACACAAATCTTCCATCTCTATCAGAGATAATCGAGAGAGGCACTCCATGCCGTGCAACTATCTCTCTGAGGTACAGCTCAGCAAGCTTGCTAGTGTTATCCTTTTCCTTGATCGCCAAAAAGTGTGCAGACTTTGTCAGACGGTCTACGATTACCCAAATCGTATCATGACCTCTTGGTGTCTTTGGTAACTTCGTTATAAAATCCATTGAAATCTGCTCCCATTTCCACATGGGTATTTCAGGTTGTTGCAGAAGACCTGAAGGCTTCTGATATTCGGCCTTTACCTTAGCACAAGTCATACATTTGCCAACATACATTGCAACATCACCTTTCAATCTTGGACACCAATAGAAATCCTTCAAGTCCTGGTACATCTTATCTGCTCTGGGATGGATCGAGTACTTTGACTTATGAGCTTCATCAAAGATCACGTCTCTAAGACTACCAAAGAGGGGAACCCAAATTCTTCCCATGAAGCACAATGTTCCTTCTTTGTTGGGTACTAACTGTTTCTCCATCCCACGTAGATATTCATTCTCAAGATTCTTTTCCTTAAGAGCTTCTCTCTGCGCGACACGAATGCACAACGAGAGGTCTGTCCGAACAATCATTTCCAAAGCCCTCATCCTGATGGGCTTGATTCTCTCTTTTCGACTCAAGGCGTCTGCTACTACATTCGTCTTCCCTGGGTGATACTTGATCTCACAATCATAATCGTTTAACAGCTCCACCCATCGGCGCTGTCTCATATTAAGCTCCTTCTGATCGAATATGTGCTGTAAGCTCTTGTGATCAGTAAAGATCGTGCATCGGGTGCCATACAAGTAATGTCGCCAGATCTTTAATGCAAACACCACTGCGCCTAATTCCAAATCATGCGTAGTGTAGTTTTTCTCATGAACCTTCAGCTGGCGTGAAGCATAAGCTATAACCTTCTGTCGCTGCATCAGCACATATCCTAATCCTTGACGTGAGGCGTCACAATATACCACGAAGTCGTCGGTGCCTTTGGGTAGGGATAAAATCGGTGCATCGCAAAGCTTGTTCTTTAACAACTGAATTGCTTCCTCTTGTTTGTCTCCCCATTCGTACTTCTTATCCTTCTGAGTAAGGGAGGTCAAAGGTTGAGCGATTTTTGAAAAATCCTCAATGAATCTGCGATAATACCCTGCCAAACCTAGGAACTGACGGATCTCGGTTGGCGTCTTCGGAGTCTCCCAATTCTTGATCGCCTCGATCTTTATGGGATCCACATGAATTCCATTTCCCTTTACCACGTGACCAAGGAACTGAACCTCACACAACCAGAACTCGTACTTCGAGAACTTTGCGTACAATTTCTCTTTCTTGAGCAGTTCTAAGATAGCTCTTAGATGTTGCTCATGTTCTTCCTTCGTCTCTGAATAAATCAAAATATCGTCGATAAACACAATCACAAATTTATCGAGATATGGCTTGCAGACTCTATTCATCAAATCCATAAACACTGCTGGCGCGTTTGTCAAGCCAAACGGCATAACCAGGAACTCGTAGTGTCTATATCGAGTCCTAAAGGTCTTCTTTGGAATACTCTCCTCTTGAATTCTCAAATGGTGATACCCTGATCGAAGATCGATCTTGGAGTAAAAACTCAAACCTTGCAGTTGATCGAAAAGATCATCAATCCTCGGCAACGGATACCGATTTTTTATGGTTAACATGTTTAGCTCTCGGTAGTCGATACAAATGCAGAAACTACCGTCCTTCTTCTTGACAAACAGCACTGGAGCTCCCCAAGGCGAGAAGCTTGGTCTGATAAATCCCTTGTCCAATAGCTCCTGGAGTTGTGTTGACAGTTCTTGCATTTCTGAAGGCGCAAGTCGATAAGGTGACTTGGCTACAGGCGCGGCGCCTAGAACCAAGTCAATATGGAATTCAACTTGTCTTTGCGGCGGCAATCCTGTCAAGTCTTCGGGAAAGACTCCAGGATATTCCTTCACGACTGGGATGTCTTCTAGTTTTGGCTCAGCGGCTTATTTGTCCACAATGTGTGCCAAGAAGGCAACACATCCTTTCAGCAAACATCTTCGGGCTTTCAAACAACTGAAAATCCTTAGGGGCGTATCGTGCTTTTCTCCATGCACCACAATCGTTTCTCCATTCGCCATCGGAATGCGAATGATCTTCTCGTGACATACGATCTCTGCTCGGTTGCTGGACAACCAATCCATTCCAACTACCACGTCGAAGCTTCCCAACTCGACTGGCAGAAGATCAAGCGTAAACTCGTGCTCTCCCAGTTCTATCACGCAACCTTTAATGACTTCATTCGCTTCTACTAGCTTTCCATTAGCTAGTTCTACCGAGTACGGAATATCTAGCTTACTAGCTACCAACCCAAGTATATTCTTAAATTCTAGGGATACAAAGCTATAATCGGCACCAGTATCAATCAGTACAGATGCAAAGCGTTGGTTGATAGGGAACGTACCAGTGACTACGTTCGGATCTTGGCGAGCTTCCCTAGCTCCGATGTTGAAAACCCTTCCCTGAGCTTGGTTGATTTTCAGGCATTCACGCTTGAAGTGCCCAACGTCTCCACAGTTAAAGCAACCTGGGTATCCCTGAGAGGGATAGGTTTTTGGGTAAATCAAATGGGTATTCCTGAAAGGAATACGTCTTGCGGGTAAAATCTGGAATGTTGGATAATACCTTTAAGTCCCATCTTGTTTGTTACATGAGAGGTAACGGGGTATTAGTTGGTAGCGCTATCTAGGTTTGGCACCCTCACCCCGTACCTAAGAGGACGAGTGTGAACTAATGACCCAGTCATGCCCAATGCTTTGATAGGAGCATTGGGGAACGGGCAAATAAATCTGGAGCCGTCTTGTATTCGAGTTATTATCAACATTACTTTCAGAATTGTTATTAAGCTGGATTAAACACTTGGTAAACAAACGTTTTCATAAAACTGTGGACTCACCAGCGTTGTCTGATACACTTGTGTGCATGCTCGCAGGTTATAGATATATGGAAAGTGGAACTTGCTGTCTGGGATGCTGGAGTGGTCATGGGTCGAGATACATGGAATCACGAGACAAGTCTAATGGTTTTTGTACATATGGTTTATGGAACACTTAACAAATGATTTATGCTTCCGCTGAACACGATGAATTACATTTAATGTTTTGTAACACTTTATGTTAACAAATGAAAGCTTTTATTTCAAATCTTGTTATGAGTTCAATGTGATTGGTGGCTAGATCCTGGTACATCACACGCCTCGCGGGGGTTTCCGCATGTGGTATTTTGGAGGTGTGACAGTTTGTACCTGTTTAATATTGTGAATTTATGTCGATAATGTTAGTTTGTTTGGATCGACAAAAAAAAAAAAATACAATTTGTAAAAATGTATAAACAGCTTAAAACACAACTAATACACATTATGATGTAATTTGACCTGGAAACCAAAGTAGCTATTCCATGGTATCAATAAACTGTGAACCAAGTTAAAACACATTCTTAAAGTTGTAAACGTCAATTGTATACCAAATTAACTAGTACATGGGATATGTAAAATATGTAATAGACCTTAAAACACAACATGAATCCTGTAGAGTATAAGGACCAGGTTTACATGGCATCACATTTACATAAAAAGGGACCGATAATATCTTAATAAAATGTTCAACATGAATCTTAAGACACAGAGAGTAGTTTAAGAAAACAAAGTTACACCCTAAAACACAAAATAACAAAGAACAGATAATATCTTAATAAAATGTTCAACCCAAACCAGTTTTAAAATCAACAAAATGAAATCCAATCAAACATACGGGGAAATTAAAACACAAAAGGGAAAGTTCTACAAAACATGTAATTTTTTATAAGAAAAGGAACTACTCTGCCATGTCTTCGTCATCCAGATCTGCATCATTTCCCAATGTGTAAAACACATCATCAACATCGTTGGCACCAGGACCATCACCTTCAACAATTGTAGCAGCATCACCTTCAACGATTGTAGCAGCATTACCTTCAGCATTCCGCGAAGTGCCTGCCTCAGGCACGGCCACGGTGTATTTCCAACACGTTCGATTGTTATGACCATATTTTTTACATATTGAACATTGCCGCCATTTACTTCCAGACTGACTTATGGCTCGCTCCTTTTGAGATTTGAGGAGTTTATGAGAACCACAACCTTTGAACCCGGTACCAACTAGAACACGGATAGTGGTCGTGCTCACTGGAGCAACCCCCAACAGTTCAACAAATCGATTACGTCGTGTCTTTGGAGGTGCATTTATCTGATCCTCATCAGCGATTGACATAAACTGCTTGATATGTTCACTAAAAGTACACAACTGATCAATTTTGAAATTAACTTGTTCACGACATACTCAATTGCGTGACTAATCTCACGAACACAACGGTTGACCTCCTCGCTACGATCTGGATCACCGCCATCAGTAAGAATGGACCCAGGGGAACTATTTCGCACAACTTCACGCGTCCATCGCCTCAATATATATTTTTTCAGAAACTCCCTTACATCAAGAATCCTTAACACACAAAAAATGTGACTGCACAACAATCCAAACAGCTCAAACCTGTTGCAGTGACATTTAACAGTTACATCCTCCTCACGTATCATAACCTGTAACATTGCATATCCAAAAAACACAGTGTATAAGTCAAATTGCTACTTAAAAAAAAGGCAAAATTGTGTAGAAATAACATAAAACACAATATCACCTCAAAGAACGCAGAGCATGGCTGATCGAGATCCTTAATAAAAAACTTGATGAAATCACCGACGTGATCTAATCTAACACTAGTACAACGATGAATTGCATGTTAAATCTCAAGTTGGACGTCAAAAAAATATCTGAACTGCTTGCTTCTCGAGAACAAAATCACTCCACGGCTCAGGGTTGGTGTATCGAGTGTCATGATTGTTTTTTCGATGCTCATGTCTTTGCGCTTCGATAGCTGTGTTGAAGTGGCTAAGAAATTCAACCAAAGTGCACTTTGGATTGCTGATTTTGCCAAAAAAGTGATTCTCGCTTTCGGATCTAGATGATGTCCAAATAAGTCCAGACATTTCTTCTTTGTGATAATAAGCTGGAATCCATGATTCACGGAGCCCGTATATATACGTCAACCATTCAGGGTCAGTTAATCTGAACTCATTTAAAATAGCTGCCCATTTAGTCTCAAACGCTTCGGGTAATAAAGAATCAGTCCAAATAACTGCGGACAATCTTTTCCTGAAATCAGTATCTGAACATAGGGTAGCCCCGACCTAAGCAACATTTTAGCATGTAGCATTAAAAAAACTTAAAAAACATGGAAAAACACATCTAAAAAAAACAGAAACATAAAAAAAAACCAGACCTTTGTAGTAAGTTTATCCATGATGTGCCACATTCATAACCGATGCCTCGACTCAGGCCAAACATCCACTATAGCCCTTTTCATCGCAGGGTCTTGGTCAGTAACGATTACGCGAGGCGCGTACCCATATGCGTCCTTGATCACCTTAAGTAACCAACTATACGTCTCTGCTGTTTCAGACCCAAGAATTGCAGCACCAAGTGTGACGTTCCTGTTATGATTATCAATCCCAGTGAAAGGGACAAACATCATGTTAAACCTACAAAAAACTAATCAGTAAATCGCAAAAATACCATAATGTATTTATAACACAGCAGGGCTAAAACACAATGAATATAGAAAAATGAATCTCGTAGTTACTTGTTCCGTTTGTAGGTAGCATCAAATAATACAACGTCTCCAAACATATAAAAATTCCTCTTCATGTCCTCGTCAGCCCAAAAAATACACTTCGACACACCTTCGTCCGTCGTTTGATATTCGCAAGACTCTTTTTACCTCATTAGTCGCTTGACAAACATTTCAGCATCAAACTCTCCAATGAACATATTTAATTCTTTTTTGAAATTTTTGAAATCAACTTTGGTCGCACCGACTTTGTCGAACCCGCCACACACTTCCTTCATAATATTAAATGCTCGAACATGACCAATATTAAGATTTGACATCTTATTTATCATCTCTTCGTGCGCACGATTAACACCTCTGTTTTCCTTAAAAAAGATGTATATCTTCTTCGTGCACAAAATCATGATTGTGCGCCTGTGTGAAATGATATAGCTCATACTTCTTGGCATCGTTCAACTTTATTCTGATCATCGCTTGGCATCCAGTCCTTTCGGATGGTACCGTACGTACCCACCTGTCAGAAGGTTGTTCGGCTGAAGTATCGACCGGTTGAAACTCTTTATGGCCCTCTTTTGAGCAAAAAAAAAAAAATACTTATTTATTATAGTACCACGATTTTCTTGTTGTGTGCCCTTCCTAACTGTCCAACCTCCAGCATCTGCATATGCTTTGTAAAAGTTATACGCAGCGTCAACCGCGTCAAATAACATGCCCTCTGCTGGAGTCAACGAAGATGGTGAATCTGGAATATATCTTTTTGTTCCCGAGTTAGGAGAAACTTGTTCCACGCCACGTAATTGGTAGTTGGGAGCATCTACAACACATGACAAAGAATGCATACACATCATTAACGTACACTACAAGGGTTTACCACACAGATAAAAGAAAATCTACACATAAAGTGAATCTAAAAACAAATTTGAGATAAAAGATAGAAAAAACAAAACTGTTTTAAACACAAAAATATAACACAAATACAAAACTGATTTTTAAACACTAAAACACACAAGGCATACTAAAAAAAGGCAAATAAATGCATAAACATGTTGCCAAACATTATAACACATTGTGTTATCTTATAAAAATGGGGTTTAATCTAAATAAAAAAACACATACTAAAATAGAAAACCTAGGAGATTTTTTAACACTTAACACACAACTGATTTAATGAGCATAAAACACATTGTGTTGACCCACAAACACATTGTGTTGACCCACAAAACCATGTTGACCAGCATTACAAACACATTGAATTAACTTAAACAATGAGCATAAAACACAATGTCATAAAACACAACAAAAAAAGTTCTCACATGTTAAAAATTAAAACCAAACGTAGTAAAACACATACTGATCATGCTACATATTGATGACCTTGTAAAACACATCGCAACACATAATTCTAAAACTACATGCTAAAAAATGATAACTAGTGAACTTTGAATAAAAACATCAGCATGTAAGTTAAAAAAACACAACATCCAATAACAAAAACAAAGTGATATGTATATTACAAAACATCATTCATATTATGGGATCTATAAAAACATTGACTTTAACCCTCTAACTGTTAAAATACAGCACCAAGAACATGCTGATAGTTTCTAGATAAAGGTTAATAATCGACACACAAAACATAAAATAGTAAACAAAATAAGAACTGTACTTACCATCCCCACAAATCAACAACTGTGTTTGATGCCATGATGTTTCTCTCCGTATAAAAAAAATTATCAGCGATGAAGCTTGTGAGCAAGAAAACGTGCGAATGATTGATATTTACATGAGATCAGAATTCGAAAACAAAAAATTCCGAAAATCATGGAGGAAATCGGTTTCATTCTTGTACGTGGATAGTTAGTTAATGAAGATAACTTCCAAAAATAAAAATAGAATGTGAAAGTACATAATTGCCCTTATAGTTAAAATCCTTCAATGCCACATGCCGCATTCTTATTGCTTCCTAGACTTTCTAGGAAAAACACACTTTCTACCCAACTCCTCCTCCTCCTCTCTCTCTATATATATATAGAAACGGGATCGGGAGAAAACGCTCAAAAGTGTGAGAACGGTGAGAACGCATCCTGGCCCAACACGTGTCACGCGACATAGAGAAGGGCGGAGGGGCTTTTTTGTCCTTTCATATTTCTTTTTTTTAAACGCGTGTCTCATCACCTTTCCATTTTTTGGCGTTTAATAAATACGCCGTGTTTATATTGTTTTAAGATCAGGATCATAGTAAACATTTTTAGCGTTTAAGTATGTTTTGGCGTTTTACATCAGTAATTTTCTTGATGTTTATTATATCAAGTAGGATTTAGGCCTATAATGTGACAGGAAATTATGGCGTTTTGCAAAGATAAATATATTCAATTTTCCATGTAGTGGCTTTTAATATAATAAATGTTTGTCAATAATGTTACCGTCTCTTCATTTTATTGTTTAGCAATTACTGTTTCGTTCAATTTCATCTGTCAATTAGTGTTGATTTTTCCAGTAATACTTTGTTTGGCGTTTTATATAGCAACATCATGCTCTGCTGCATCCGTTCTCTCAGTTTTCACACTATCCAGGCGTTTTGGTGTTTGTAGATTTTGGCGTTTTATACTCAATTTTTTTTTTATTAATAGAAATTAGATAATAAACAACAGAGAATTAGATAACAAAAAATAGAAAATGAAAAAAAATAAAAAATTATAATCTAATTTCTCATCCAAATCTTCACTGTCATCAGCCTCTTCTACTTTAACCTTTTTGGCGTTTTGAACCTGTTTTTGAATACCTTATGTAGATTCTTATTTTCCTACATACCGCCTGTCTTTAGAAGATGGTTATTTTTTGTGGCATCCTTTATTGTGGTTTGATATATACTTGTTTGATGACATGTTGAAGACCAACGCCTGCTCTAATGTATTGATCCCTTCATGCCATCAATATATCCATCAAGAACAAAGTGACACACTGACATATCAGTGTCATCAGTCTCTTTTTCTTGAATATTTGTCCATCTCATTCAACAAAACCTTATAGAGATACCCACCTCAGAGAAGAATCCATTCAATGAAACTTCATTCAGAACAATACTCAATATAAAGGAAACGATGTTCCGCATCTGTGGATTTTTTAACTATTATTTTTTTGGCGTTTTTAAAGTTAATGGTTTCTAGGAAATATAGCGTTTTTTTTGGGTTGTGATCAGTTGATTGTGCAGAGGCGTCTCTCTTATAGGATGTTTTTGGCGCGTAGTTTATAGGCGGGATTTTATTTTATAATAAATGATATTAATAAAGTAGTCATCTTTTTAGTTACTGTGTATTTTTACTGTTTTTGTTCAGCTTTTTATGAGTGTTTAGGGTCATAGACTTTCCATCTCCCAAGCTTGGCGTTTTTTAATGGCTTTAAATAGTTTTTGGCGGTTTTTTTTCATTTTTAGCTTTTAATAATACTTCTGCAAATTACTTTTATTATAGTTTGGGAGTTTTTGGCGTTTTACTGCATTATGGCGTTTCACATGCATTATGACTGTTTGGCGTTTTATTAATATAATGTATTTTTTATTTTAAGTTGAAAAATACATAACAAACAACAGAAAAAGAAAATTAAAAAAAATAGAAACAATTCGTCTTCCAAATATTCACTGTCATCAGTCTCTTTCTTCTTTGAAACATGTTCACTGGCGGTTTGGCTTTGTCATGCTTGTGTTTTTGTGGCCGTTTGGAAAGACAAAATGACATAAGTTTTTTCTTTGAATGTGTATCTTCAAACAACTCATTAGTGTCATTCGTCTTTTCATGCCATTATAATATTCATCAATAACAAAACACAAAAAAATGACATAAGTCTGACCCCAACATTTTTTTGTTTAAGATTTGTCAATCTTAAGCAGCAAAATATTATTTGAGTCACAGTACCTCAGGGAAGAATGCATTCTCCGTAACTTGGAGTTGAACAATATTGAATATACAAGAATCTATATTTGCCATTTTTGGTGTTTTACTGAGGAAATAGTGTATCTGAAAAGAACGTCGACTTTTGGGAATCTTTTGATGTTTGGGTGTTTTGGCGTTTTCTAAAATGATTGCTATATATTAAAATATGGCGTTTTGAGTAGGTGTGTTTGATGTTTGGGGAATTTTGGCGTTGTAAGATGAATGGTATATAGTAGAAAATATGGCGTTTCAGGTTGGGGGAGGTGTGTTTTTATGTATGAGAATATTTTGTTTATATAGGGATGCGTTTTGGCCAGTAATGGCGTTTTATTCATTAGTTTGGCGTTTTTGGTATAGAAGTGTAAAGACCCTTTTACCCTTAATGAAGCGTGTCCAATCAATAGAATTCGTGTTATTTACGAAAACGCCACCGCACCAATTTAGTCCATAGATTGTTTTGATCGGACGATCCATAAGCGTTCTCACCGTTCTCACACTTTCCACTGTTTTCTCTAAATCCTGACCCGATATATATATAGGAGAAGGATCCGTTAGGAACCACCCTTTATTGCGAGAACCGCGAGAACCAATGTGAACACAAACAGTAATACCTAAAAATTCTAAAAAACACCAAAAAAAATTTTATTTATTTTTTACTATTTTTTTTGTAAAATTCGCTATATTTTGTTTACAATTAAAAAAAAAATTCAAAAAAAAAAATCGAGTCACAGTTATCCATGCACATGTGCATTTGTATCATTTCTTTGACAAATTCCGTAATTCATTACAAATATTATACAATTGCACTTTCATTTACACTACCACGTGTAATACACTACTTTTTACGTTAACAATATTAGAAATGCACATGTGCATCTATATGTATTAACATGAAATAAGGTGTGTTGGTACACTACTTTGTCTTTCATCTATCATTCCATCCATAATACACAAACATGCACATGTGCATTTTTGTCATTTCTTTGACAAATTCCGTAATTCATTGCAACTATTATACAATTGAACTTTCATTTACACTACCATGTGTAATACAATACTTTTTACATTATCTTTCCCTTTCATCTATCATACCATCCATAATACACTACCATTACCTCCTACCATCCATAATACAATACCATTACCTCCTACCATCCATAATACAATACTATTACCAATATTTTCACTTTATTACATGTATATAAACACCATTTATACCATCCAATCAACATATTACATCATAAACTGACAACTATAACCAAACCATCAACCACTAGATATAACTAACCAAAAAACATGTATATGGGCCTACTTCTCCATTCAAAATCACAAACTTTTTGTACCAAAACACGTTATATCATGGTTATACCTAATGATGCACATGTGCATTTTGAATATTGGTAATGTAAAAAAGTAGTGTATTACGAATGGTATTGTAAATTAAAGTGCAATTATCTATTCCTGGTAACGTATTACCGAATTTATCGAAGTAATGATACATATGCACATCTGCATGGATAACTGTTACTAGAAAAAAAAGTTTTTTTTTTTTTAATTTTATGGTAACGAAATATAGCGATTTTAAAAAAAATATTAAAAAAAAAAATTTTTTTTGAGTGCTTTTTTGATTTATTTTAGATTTTATTTTGTGTTCACATTGATTCTCGCGGTTTTCGCAATAAGGGTGGTTCTCGCATGAACCTTACCCTATATATATATATATAGGAATGGGTTAAAATGAGAACCACCTTGAGTTGTGAGAACCGTGAGAACTAGGTCATCCAAAATGTTTTTTCCGAATTTTTTTTTCTCAAAAGTCATAAAAAATCACTTGTTTCAGCAAAAAAAATGCCGCATACCCACATTTACGTGAGGCGTAAAAAAATATTTATCTTCGTACAAAATTTACATCAGCGCGTAAAAAATTTGCATCAGTTAAAACTACCGACTTGACAAATTTTTTTAGTTTTTTTTTACAGATGTGTTTCATATACGTTTGTGCAAAAAAAACATTTTTTGTCTAACTCGCGCGCGAAGAAAAAATTCTTACGGTTCTCACAACTCATGATGGTTCTCATTTAAACCGAGCCCTATATATATATATAGGTATATATATATAGGGTATATATGACATTTTAGTTCCAAATTTTCAGTCCTTGTTCATTCAAAAGAAAATTAGGGTTAACTTTAAACACGTGTATTCAACAGTGATGATCATTTTAATTAGAAGAACAATAGTCATATACATGTTTGAATCTGTTTTTCGGGTTTGAATTATCATTTAATTTGTTGAATGTTATTTTTTAATATTGGAAACTTAGAATATCAAATCAGGGTTAGGATATGATAGGAAGATTGTTTTGAGAGGATTAAAATATCGAATCAGGGTTGGGATGTAATAGGAAGATTGTTTTGATAGGAAAGTAGGAAGCAATACTATCTATTAGATTTAAAATAAATGGCTAAGATTAAATGGGTGGAATTTATTTAAAAAAAATGGCGCTTAGGTTATTTAGTGGTATTATAGTCCATCCAAGGCAATAGTTTCTCTCTCCTCCAATCCCCTCCCCCGTTTTTAAAATGTTAATAACTCTTTCATGCGATGTTATTTTTTTTTATGAAAATTGAACTATAAAAACGAGCGCTTTTATCTTTAAAACGAATCCTATTGTTATACTTTTGAAAAAAAAAAATCGAAAACAGAAATGCATAAAACGCAATAGACAAAAAACACACAAAAAAGAGTTTTTTTTTTTTTGGTCTAAAACGCAATGGACTAAAATACACAAAAAATGTTTTCTTTTCTAAGACGTAATGGACCAAAAACAAAAATTAAAATCTTTTTTTCTAAAACCCAATGGATTAAAAACACAAAGAAATGTCATTTTTTTTTCTAAAACGCAATAGACGAAAACACAAAGAAATGGCTTTTATTCGAGAACGCAATAGACTAAAAATACAAAAAAATGTGTTTTTGCTAAAACACCGTGGAGTAAAAACACAAAAGAATTGTTTTTTTTTTTATAAAACGCAATGGACTAAATATTCAAGAAAAATACACGTTGTCTCTAAAGCGCAATAAACTAAAAACACAAAAAGTGTATTTTTTCATTATTTTGAAAAAAAACGCAATGACTTAATTCGAAAACTTAGATCGTAAAACGCAATTCAAAATTTTTTTCACACAGATCAAGTCGATTTCTTAAGATTTCTTCAACGATTGACAATATTTGAAAGCTAGAAACACTTATCAACAATCGAATCGAACGAATCGAGTGATTCGCTTCAAAATTACAAGAAGAAAAATGAGTAATTATATAAAATTAAACTTGATTTCTTTAAAAAATTGAATAACACGTTGATTAAGTGTTTGAATCATTGATTGATGACGAAAATCGCATTATGAGATAGTGATTATAGAGATAGGAAGTGAAGAAAAAGTTGAATATGATGGGAAAGAGAAAAGGAGAAGATGAAATGAGATTGACTAAAATACTCTTCTTTTTTTTTTTTTTCAATTTTACCACAAGTCACAACTTTATTACTTTTTACCCTTCCTACTCAAATTATATACTTCATATTTGATCATCTTCCTATCGAATCAATAGTTTAAATTTAATCAATGTAGGAAAAAAAACTTTTTGTTTTTTTATGTTATAATTTCGGATATCTGTTACCCATTCGAAACTTTAGAAACAGAATCAAATTTGAAAATCCAGCATCCAAAATGTCTCGACATTCGAATTTCAGATAATTGGGTCTTGAACAAAGCTATAATTGAGTATTGGCTATTGAGTATGGCCCATTCATATTTGATTGTTTTGTTTTATTCCCTTGTCATTGCCATATGTCTGCTTTCCTATTCCACGTATTTCGGATAAACACTGATTTCGTCTAGATAGGGTACTTTTTGCAAGTGGTGTAATGTCCATAGTTTTCAAATATAATCTGAAAATGATATGATATTTATATTGTAATATAAAAATCCATTTAATCCTTGGAGAACGAAAACTAAATACTAGGGCTGTAAACGAACCAAACGTTCGGCGAACAGTTCGTGAACCGTTCGGCGGGAAGTTCGTATATGTTCGTTCGTTTATTAAACAAACGAACACGAACAAGAAATTCCGTTCGTTTAGTTAAATGAACAAACATGAATAGAGGTCGCGTTCGTTCGTTTATGTTCGTGAACGTTCGGTAACGTGTTTGCTTGTGTTCGATAGTTCATTAGTGTTTTTAGTTTTTATATTTATTTAAATATATCGAAATTCTGACAAATTAAATATCTAATAAGTGTCAGTGTATTGTATATTCTGGTCATGAACGATTGTTTGTGTTCGTTTGTTTCCATTTGTGTTCATGAACATTAGTTTGTGCTCATTTGTGTTTCTCAACGTTCGTTGCCTAAAATTAACAAACAAACACAATCGAACACGAATAAGTTCATTTCCTTAACAAACGAACACAAACATAAAATCTCGTTTGATAAGTGTTCGTGAACGGTTCACGAACACATATATTTGTTAACAAACGAACACGAACAAGGTCTTGTTCGTATTCGTTCGGTTCGTATACAACCCTACTAAATACAACTGAGTTTAAAGATTTTGTTATTGACCAAAGATCATAGTTTAAGCAAATGAGTTTAGATAATCAATATTAACATCAAAGTTTATAACTCAAAAACCTATCAGTTAGGATCAAAGTTGACAGGTTGGTCAAAACTTGGTTTAGTTTCCTAATTTTGCTATACGAAAAAATTCATATAATGGTAACCAAATTTAGTAGTGTTTAGTGTTTACAATGCTGGAATCGCCCTAATATTTGATGAGGATGCATAAACACGTCAAAGTTATATTAGATAATATTAAACAGTTATTTAATTTGAAGTTTGAACCACTAATGATAAGTCTTCAAACAGATTTTACCTTAATATTAAATAATATCATCCGGCTTTTACTTCAGCGAGGCTTCTTGTGTGGAGGCAGTACGGTTTCCGGGGGGAACGCCGTAACCAAGTCTGGCCAATCCAGCGCGGCCCGGTTAAGACAACGTAGTCTTGGCAGATCTTGGCTAGGACCGCCGTTTAGGCGGTGTGACATTGGGTCACTCAAAAAGAAAGTCACCGTTCAAAAAAAATATTAAACAGTTATTTAATCTGAGGTTTGAACTATTAATGATAAGTCTTCAAACAAATTACCTTAACAATCGATTAGTTAAACAAACAAATATAAGACTACACATTGTGGCTCAAACTAGTGACCAGATTCATCCTCTAATTTTACGACACATGGCGCTGACTAGATGCCTACTCATCACGTTGCTCACTCGCGCCCCACTCACTTGAGCCTGTTGTGTTAACTTCACCAATAGCGCCCCAAAACACCCACTCGCCCAGGCTACCACACTCACGCCTGCTCGCTCACACCACCGATAGCTTGACACCGTTGTGGTGTTCGCGAGCCACCATGGCTGTCGCATGGCTAGAGCCTGTGCTCATGGCACCCCAACTCAGTCTAATTAAACATCAAAAAGTAAAGCTAAACACACAAATTTTCTAAACAAAAACAAGTACGAAATAATCAACTAAACATAACTGGACTATAATTAGAAAAGAAATAACAAACAACTAAACAAAATAATTCAAAAGGCCAAAAAAAAAACTGATATGGACTGTATTGTCGTGCCCCTTAACTACTTCGTATACGTGTATCTATTTTCTGGGAAATAAAATGGCCGATAAGCATGGACTGGGGCTATTGGGCAGATACTTACATGGACATGGGCAAGTAACTGTGAAAACATCTTGGGCCTAAAGGCCTGGCCCTGGTGCTTCCGCGGCATCCACCCCTAAGGAATTAAATCGTCATGAAGCCCATTTAAGTTAGTATGGTTGCTTGTTTAAAAGTATCCCTTGGCCCAAATAATTAGGACTGGTCATTAATTTATTTCTATAATTTTATAATCAAACCGTTCATGCTAAATAACTCTAGATACTTATTAATCCGAAACCCGGGTGTGATTCGTGTTTACGTATCTTGTTTTAAACCATCAATTACAATTCCGTGCATTTGTTTAAGTTCTTGTTAGCTAGTAATTAACACCAAGTTGTCGGTTCATTCCGACCCATTTTCTTAACAAACAAAATTCATAAAAACAATCTAGTAAGCTTCATAATTGTGACAAACCTTTAAAATCAATCAAGTCCATTCGCAAACCACAAACTTTTCGTGGTTTGACCCCTTACTACCACTAACACATTGTTAAGGGTAATTCGGGTTTATAAATATTATCTTTGACCGGAGCGCGACACTCCGATCAAATTTTGGCGCCGTTGCCGGGGAGTTAGTGGGCTTTGTGTTTGGATTATTGTTTGAATTTTTGTGATTAACTGTTAAATTTGCCTAGTTTCTTTTTGTACTCTGTCTTTTTCCTTGTTACGCGGGTTGTGTTACTTGTGCAGATTACAGGTAGTGCATGCATACAAGGAATTCCGGGAGGACTTCACCATTAGTCTACGAACCGAAAATTGAAAGAGTCGCAAGAAGGAACCTAGCAAGCCGGTTAGAAGCAACCGTTGTTTCTAACCAAGCCACCCAAACACCACAATTCACACCATCCATTGAAACCGATTCAACGGCAAACCAAAATTCAAACCAAAACCTCAATCAAAACCAAAATCCAAACCAATTCCAATACCGAGGCAATCTCCACCCAGCCCAAAACGTCCAACATATACCTCAAAATCAACCGGTTGGTGGTAACAACTCTAGACCACCCACACCACCTTTCCGAAACCAAAATCCCAATAACAACCAAAGAACACCCCAACAACAAAACCTTCACCGACATAACTCCTTACCCACTCAACTTGATGACCGGAATGTTAATTCCGATCTTAGAGGAAACCGAGATCGTGGCAATCAAGCGAATGACGACCCGTTCTTTAAAATAGATGATTTGAGAAACGTTATCCCCGATGATGAGTTGTTTAGTTTTCCTGGTTACCAATCGCCGGAGCACGTGAGTATTCATTCAGAATTCTCGGATGATGGGGGTAACTATGATGATCGGGTCGATGATGATGGTTGGGAGTATGTGAACCGGGGGAATGTCTACATCGCTAGAGGGTTTGATGACGATGAATTTGGCTATCAAAATGCCAATTTTGTGGGGAATGACAATTATGGGTATGGGAATGTGAGAAATGAAGGTTACGGAAACAACCGAAACCCACGAAACAACAATCAAAGGAACCGGAATGA
Source organism: Helianthus tuberosus (assembly GCA_030545235.1). Lineage (NCBI taxonomy): Eukaryota > Viridiplantae > Streptophyta > Magnoliopsida > Asterales > Asteraceae > Helianthus > Helianthus tuberosus. The sequence goes on from CM060419.1 coordinate 5,939,788, forward strand.
TGGGTTCTACAACAACAATAATAATGTGAACCATAACCGGATTCCTCGTTTTGTGGGAGGAGGTAATCAAGGTGGAAACCAAGGTGGTAATAGAGGAGGTGATCGAAGGGATAATCGAAGACCGGTTGAAGTTAACGGTCCACGTCAGTATCAGCAACCTCCAAGGGGAGTAAATGTAACAACTCTCATCAAAAAGTACTAAATTATTACTTTAATGGACCAATAGGAAATTCTAATTAAGAAACCCAAGTGATTCTGCACAAACCCTAAGATTTTCAGAAAAATCAGAATCAGGATTAGGGCCCCTAAAACTCAGGGGGGGGGGGGTTAAACCCTATTAACGATTATCCACTTAAAACGTAGGCAGAAAGGAATTTTCAGAAACCGTCGACTCAGCTGAGCTAGTCCCACACGTGGCAACCCTATACATGAAAATAGTTCTTACGCGGGCCGCGTAAGGTTAGCCTAAGATCTCACGCGGGCCGCCTGAGGGTCAAAATTCACCTATAAATACAGGAGCTTGGGACTTGATTCTGGGAGTTGAAACGACATTAGAATTCCAATTCTACGCAGAGTTATGCTCTGTTTACTCCAATTAACTCACACAGGCACTAAATCGACGCCGCAATCAGGGTATTAGCACAATCGCTATTACGATTCATTGTCCGATCGATCAATGTACTCAATGGATGTTTAAGTGCTGCCCACATTAGGGTGATGCTTTGTCATTAATCGTTAATTCGATGGATGTTTAAGCATAGCACTTTGTCATTCGTTGTGATGGTTGATCTCGTGAGTTATCGTAAATGCTGGATTGATTACTAACCCCAAATTGTGTGCTTGTTATTGAATTTAGGATAAAAGGCTAAATCAGTAGGCCAAACTCTGCCCGTATAAATTTACAATGTAAGTCATTCTCTTTTTATCAACTATTTTACAATACCTCAAATTATTTTTCAAGGTTATAATTACAGGGACTAAGTCGTGGATATCTTAAATTACTGGTTAGTGGGGTATTGTGCACATTACTAATTTCTCCCAGTTAGGTTCATTGACCTACTCGGGATAATCACTGTTAGGTTCATTGACCTACAGGGATAATCATCACTATTTAGGTTCATTGATCTAAATAGTGGTATGACCATTGTCACCATTGTGACATGTCACCATTGTGACAGAATGCCAGATAAAAATAAGATAGAAGCCATTGTAATCGCTCTTATGCTGTAATTAATAACTATGCATCATTATGCAAAATAGAATGATTCACTCAGTATTTCCCGCTGACAAAACCTTTTTCAAACATGTTTCAGGTGACCTGTTATGAACCAGGAAAAGTGCCGTATAGCACTACAAGCTCAAAGAAGTGGCTCAGTATAAAATAAAGAAACATGTTTTGTAAAATAAAAGATTTCGTTGTGAAATCAAACTATTGTAAATTACCGGGTTTATCCCGAATTGATAAATAAAATAATCGGGAAATATTTACATTTTAAAAGATCCTGATAAAAACTTCCGCTGTCAAACTCAATTAATTAAATACCGCAGGATTTCTGTCCCGCGGCTCCTGAAACGGGTCAAACCGGGTCGGGGGCCGTGACAGAAAAAGGTGGTATCCGAGCCACTTATCGAGCCACTGATTTAAGTCAATTAAGTATTTAGAAAATACTTAATTTTTATTAATTGCTATTTTGTGATTATATGTTTAATTATTTGACTAATTATGAATAGTATGGGCAGATTTTTATGTTAGCTACTGTAATAGTAAATATAAATCTTTAAATATTCTGATTCAAAGTTTAGCACTTTTATTATATACAGTCTAGAAACCTTATTCAGTAAATAAATTTACAAATAAAACCTAGTATGTTTTCATATTCGGTTGTTTCATAGTTACCCTATATGAAATAATATTTAAAAGTTTTTCTATAAAGTTTTACTATGATTTTTAACTTAGTAATTGTGTGTATCTTGCATAAACAGCATGAGTGATCTGTCGGAAGCCCTTCAGAATTTAAATCTCTATCCAGTAAGAATAGAAGTTTCCAGAGATTTCAATAGGTATATTCCAGACATAGAAGAACCTATAGAATTCAACGCTAAACCTCTCGAGAAACCCAAGCCTAAGAAAATGGAAATTGGAGAAAGCTCTAGACAAATTAAGGGGTTACCATCTCAAGAAGAACTAGATTTTATAATGGCAACCGATGATACTATTGAGCCTATTAATGAAAATGATTTTATTCATTCTCTTGAAACACAACTACCAATGAGAGTAGAACCAGCTATTCCAAACCCTTCAATCCACTGGCAAATAGACGAATGGTTGAATAATGAAATACTGTTACAAAACCATCCTTATAAACTTTTTCCTAAGTTCAATCCAGAACCTTTACCAAATTCACCAATGAGTAACGAGAATATGGCTGAATTCCGTCATTCTGACAAAATGGATGCTGGGAATAGGATCCAAGAAATTTTGGGACAGATCTCTTGGAAATACGATGAGAAGGAACGCCGTTACTAGAATACCACCTGACAAAGGATAGGAGATTCTGAAACTGTGGTTGTGTAATAGTAATAGTAAAATCAGTATGTGTAAAATAAATAATAAAACGGTTGTATATAAAAGCATGATATAAGGAAATTTTAGAAAGTTACAATTTTGTTTGTATATTCGTTTACGTGATTATGTGCAATTAATTGTAACATTGGATTATTTCCTTTATACTAATTATTTATCTATAAATTAGATATCAGATGGAAAACGCTAATAATGAACCAGTTAATGAGGATAATCAATCTGAGCAACAACCGGGGGACCAATATGTGACTAGGCAAGATATAGAAAATATCATTGCTCAAGGGATAGCCAACGCTATTCCAGGAATAGTTGCTCAAGGGATAGCCAATGCTATTCCAGCAATCATTGCTGCTGTTAAAAATCCAATTGAACCGCAACAAATTGTTCCTAGTAAACGTATTTCTGAAGATAATTTCAGTAATAGCGTAAACGGAGGTAATAATCATGTTAATCATGATAATGAACCACGGCAAGCTCCGCTCCCTAAGAAAAGGAAAGTTGCAACACCTGGTTGCACTTACAAAGAATTTCTTGCTTGTAAACCCACTGAGTTTGCAGGCAATGAAGGAGCGACTGCGGCACTGCGTTGGTTAGAGAAAACCGAGGCAGTAATTGCCATAAGTAAATGTGCTCAGGATGATCAGGTCATGTATGCGTCAAACCTTTTCAAAGAAGTGGCACTAGAATGGTGGAATACGATGTTACAGGCTAAAGGAAGAAATAGGGCTTATGCCATGAAATGGGAAGAATTTAAGAGTCTTGTAGAAAGAAAATTTTGTCCTGAATATGAAAAAGATCAAATGGCAAATAAGTTTCTAACCCATCGGATGTTGGATGTAGATTGTCGAGGGTATACTACGACATTCTTCGAATATGCTCGAGTGGTACCAACCCTGGCTTCGCCAGAGCCGGTACTTATTTCTCGTTATATTTGGGGATTGATTTCTGAAATCCGTAATATCGTCAAGGCTGCGAAACCTCATACGATTGATGATGCAGTAGAATTAGCCAATACTCTGACTGACGAGCTAGTACGGACAAGAGAAGAAAATAGAAGGAAGGAAGTAGCCCAAAAGATTACCCAAGAATTCCGTTCAGGTAACCATAATAATTTTAAGAAAGGAGGGAATGGGCAATCTTCTACTAGCCCATTTTGCAATTTTTGCAAAAAGAAGCATTTTGGAAGATGCAAAGGATATTGCAATTTTTGCAAAATTCCGGGGCATCAAGAAGAAGAATGCAGGAGGAAGAAATTTTCAGTTTGCTACAACTGTGGAGAAACTGGACATCTTAGGCCAGATTGTCCAAAACTGAATAAACCATTTGACAATCAAGCTAAACCAGCAGAAGGAGCAAAAAGGAATGTAAGAGCTTTCCAACTGACTGCTAAGGAAGCAGAGATGATTCCAGATATGATAGCCGGTATGTTCTTAGTTCACAATGTTTACACAAAAGTATTATTTGACTCTGGTGCAAACCAAAGTTTTAGAAATACTTTATTCTGCCAAGCTCTTAATTTACTTTTAACTAGTATTAGGCAGATTTTTATACTAGAAACGGCAGATGGGAATTCAGTTAAAATAAATAAGGTTATGCAGAACATAGAAATAAGTTATAAATTTTCTGCAACCCTATTATCTATGAAATTAGTTGAATTCGATGTTGTGTTAAACAATCATGCTCGAATTATATGTGACCAGAATTTCTTAAAAATTCAATCAACCACCGGAGAAGTAATTATGATTATAGGAAATAAATCATGTAAAACCATAAAGTTCATAATCAATAATGGAAGTTGTTAATTATGAACGAAAGCAAGGAATAGTATACATGATTTCTATAATCATTAATACTAAAGATAAAAGAACTTAAGGAATTTCTGTAGTATTCAGAATACTCAGATGTATTCCCAGAAGAGTTACCAGGGTTATCACCATATAGGGAGATAGAATTTAGGATTCATCTAATTCCAGGAACTATACCGATAGCCAAGGTATCTTACCGGTTAGCTCCTACAGAAATATTAGAACTGAAAAAGCAATTAGATGAATTACTAAGTAAAGGTTTCATACAACCTAGTTTATCCTCAGGGGAGGCATCAGTGTTGTTTGTTAAGAAAAAAGATTGTTCAATAGAATGTGTATTGATTATAAGGAATTGAATAAAGGTTACACTTAAGAATCAATACCCATTACTTAGGATTGATGATCTATTCGATCAACTTCAAAAGAGCTAGATATTTTTACGCTTCGGTTATCATCAATTAAAAGTACAAGAGAAAGACATACCTAAAATCATTTTCAGAACTAGGTATGATCATTACGAGTTTACAATCATGCCCTTCGGATTAACGAATACATCTCCAGTATTCATGGACATGATGAATAGGATTTGTAGACTATATTTGGATAAATTTGTAATTATCTTCATCGACGGTATACTTATGTATTCCAAAAGTCAGGAAGAACATTATCAGCACTTGCATGTACTCTTAACTTTGTTAAGAAAAGAAAAGCTTTACGCCAAATTTTCGAAAAATGAATTTTGGCTGTCAGAAGTACAATTTTTAGGTCATATAGTGAATCATGAAGGTATTCACGTAAATTCTGCTAAGATAGCAGTAATTATCAAATGAAAGGTTTCGCAATCAGCAATGGAATTTAGGAGTTTTGAAAGTTTAGCCGAATATTATCGACGGGTTATTCAGGATTTTTCCAAAATAGCTATACCATTAACCTAAACTAACCTGTAAAACAGTTAAGTTTGGTTAGAAATCTAAACAAGAAGAAGCTTTTAGGATATTAAAACATAAATCCTAGCCTTACCAGAAGGAACAAAAGATTTTGAAGTATACGATAATGCTTCAAAGCTAGAATTTGGATATGTGTTAGTGCAACGCAAAAAGGTCATTGTGTATGCATCAAGATAATAGAAAAAGTACGAAGAAAATTTTATCACTCCTAAACTTAGAATTAGGAGTCATAATTTTTGCCCTTAAGATTTAGAGATATTATCTGTATGGAAGTAAGTTTACTGGTTATACGGATCATAAGAATTTAAGATATATATATTGGGGCAAAAAGAATTAAACATGAGGCAAAGAAGATGGATGAAAATCCTAAGTGATTATAACTGTGATTATTCAGTTATTTCTCGTTATATTTGGGGATTGATTTCTGAAATCCGTAATATCGTCAAGGCTGCGAAACCTCATACGATTGATGATGCAGTAGAATTAGCCAATACTCTGACTGACGAGCTAGTACGGACAAGAGAAGAAAATAGAAGGAAGGAAGTAGCCCAAAAGATTACCCAAGAATTCCGTTCAGGTAACCATAATAATTTTAAGAAAGGAGGGAATGGGCAATCTTCTATTAGCCCATTTTGCAATTTTTTCAAAAAGAAGCATTTTGGAAGATGCAAAGGATATTGCAATTTTTGCAAAATTCCGGGGCATCAAGAAGAAGAATGCAGGAGGAAGAAATTTTCAGTTTGCTACAACTGTGGAGAAACTGGACATCTTAGGCCAGATTGTCCAAAACTGAATAAACCATTTGACAATCAAGCTAAACCAGCAGAAGGAGCAAAAAGGAATGTAAGAGCTTTCCAACTGACTGCTAAGGAAGCAGAGATGATTCCAGATATGATAGCCGGTATGTTCTTAGTTCACAATGTTTACACAAAAGTATTATTTGACTCTGGTGCAAACCAAAGTTTTAGAAATACTTTATTCTGCCAAGCTCTTAATTTACTTTTAACTAGTATTAGGCAGATTTTTATACTAGAAACGGCAGATGGGAATTCAGTTAAAATAAATAAGGTTATGCAGAACATAGAAATAAGTTATAAATTTTCTGCAACCCTATTATCTATGAAATTAGTTGAATTCGATGTTGTGTTAAACAATCATGCTCGAATTATCTGTGACCAGAATTTCTTAAAAATTCAACCAACCACCGGAGAAGTAATTATGATTATAGGAAATAAATCATGTAAAACAATAAAGTTCATAATCAATAATGGAAGTTGTTAATTATGAACGAAAGCAAGGAATAGTATACATGATTTCAATAATCATTAATACTAAAGATAAAAGAACTTAAGGAATTTCTGTAGTATTCAGAATACTCAGATGTATTCCCAGAAGAGTTACCAGGGTTATCACCATATAGGGAGATAGAATTTAGGATTCATCTAATTCCAGGAACTATACCGATAGCCAAGGTATCTTACCGGTTAGCTCCTACAGAAATATTAGAACTGAAAAAGCAATTAGATGAATTACTAAGTAAAGGTTTCATACAACCTAGTTTATCCTCAGGGGAGGCATCAGTGTTGTTTGTTAAGAAAAAGGATTGTTCAATAGAATGTGTATTGATTATAAGGAATTGAATAAAGGTTACACTTAAGAATCAATACCCATTACTTAGGATTGATGATCTATTCGATCAACTTCAAAAGAGCTAGATATTTTTACGCTTCGGTTATCATCAGTTAAAAGTACAAGAGAAAGACATACCTAAAATCATTTTCAGAACTAGGTATGATCATTACGAGTTTACAATCATGCCCTTCGGATTAACGAATACATCTCCAGTATTCATGGACATGATGAATAGGATTTGTAGACTATATTTGGATAAATTTGTAATTATCTTCATCGACGATATACTTATGTATTCCAAAAGTCAGGAAGAACATTATCAGCACTTGCATGTACTCTTAACTTTGTTAAGAAAAGAAAAGCTTTACGCCAAATTTTCGAAAAATGAATTTTGGCTGTCAGAAGTACAATTTTTAGGTCATATAGTGAATCATGAAGGTATTCACGTAAATTCTGCTAAGATAGCAGTAATTATCAAATGAAAGGTTTCGCAATCAGCAATGGAATTTAGGAGTTTTGAAAGTTTAGCCGAATATTATCGACGGGTTATTCAGGATTTTTCCAAAATAGCTATACCATTAACCTAAACTAACCTGTAAAACAGTTAAGTTTGGTTAGAAATCTAAACAAGAAGAAGCTTTTAGGATATTAAAACATAAATCCTAGCCTTACCAGAAGGAACAAAAGATTTTGAAGTATACGATAATGCTTCAAAGCTAGAATTTGGATATGTGTTAGTGCAACGCAAAAAGGTCATTGTGTATGCATCAAGATAATTGAAAAAGTACGAAGAAAATTTTATCACTCCTAAACTTAGAATTAGGAGTCATAATTTTTGCCCTTAAGATTTAGAGATATTATCTGTATGGAAGTAAGTTTACTGGTTATACGGATCATAAGAATTTAAGATATATATATTGGGGCAAAAAGAATTAAACATGAGGCAAAGAAGATGGATGAAAATCCTAAGTGATTATAACTGTGATATTCAGTATCACGAAGGAAAGGCTAAAGACGACTAGAGATCGCCAAAAGAATTATACAGATAATAGATAAAATCCGTTGGAGTTCGAGTTGGAGACAAAATGTTATTGAAAATATTTCCTTGGAAAGGAGTTGGTAGATTTGGTAAGAAAGGAAAACTTAGTCCAAAGATACGTAGGACCATTTCAGTGATCCAACGTATAAGACCAGTTGCTTATCGTTTACAACTACCAGAAAAGTTAGTTACATGATGTATTTCATGTATCCAATTTCAAGAAATACTTATCAGACGAATCTTTGGTAGTACCTCTTCAAGAAATAAAGGTAAACGAAACGCTGAAATTTGTTGAGAAACCACTTCAATTTTGAGGACAGAAAGATCAAGTTTCTCAAACATAAACGACTCGTTTTAGTCAAAATTAGATAGGATTCAAAGAAAGGAGCTGAATACACTAGGGAGCTGGAATCAGAAATGAAGAGAAAGTATCCTCAATTATTCCGGTAAATCTCGAGGACGAGATTTTTCTTAAGGTGGGGAGAATGTAACAACTCTCATCAAAAAGTACTAAATTATTACTTTAATGGACCAATAGGAAATTCTAATTAAGAAACCCAAGTGATTCTGCACAAACCCTAAGATTTTCAGAAAAATCAGAATCAGGATTAGGGCCCCTAAAACTCAGGGGGGGGGTTAAACCCTATTAATGATTATCCACTTAAAACGTAGGCAGAAAGGAATTTTCAGAAACCGTCGACTCAGCTGAGCTAGTCCCACACGTGGCAACCCTATACATGAAAATAGTTCTTACGCGGGCCGCGTAAGGTTAGCCTAAGATCTCACGCGGGCCGCCTGAGGGTCAAAATTCACCTATAAATACAGGAGCTTGGGACTTGATTCTGGGAGTTGAAACGACGTTAGAATTCCAATTCTACGCAGAGTTATGCTCTGTTTACTCCAATTAACACACACAGGCACTAAATCGACGCCGCAATCAGGGTATTAGCACAATCGCTATTACGATTCATTGTCCGATCGATCAATGTACTCAATGGATGTTTAAGTGCTGCCCACATTAGGGTGATGCTTTGTCATTAATCGTTAATTCGATGGATGTTTAAGCATAGCACTTTGTCATTCGTTGTGATGGTTGATCTCGTGAGTTATCGTAAATGCTGGATTGATTACTAACCCCGAATTGTGTGCTTGTTATTGAATTTAGGATAAAAGGCTAAATCAGTAGGCCAAACTCTGCCCGTATAAATTTACAATGTGAGTCATTCTCTTTTTATCAACTATTTTACAATACCTCAAATTATTTTTCAAGGTTATAATTACAGGGACTAAGTCGTGGATATCTTAAATTACTGGTTAGTGGGGTATTGTGCACATTACTAATTTCTCCCAGTTAGGTTCATTGACCTACTCGGGATAATCACTGTTAGGTTCATTGACCTACAGGGATAATCATCACTATTTAGGTTCATTGATCTAAATAGTGGTATGACCATTGTCACCATTGTGACAGAATGCCAGATAAAAATAAGATAGAAGCCATTGTAATCGCTCTTATGCTGTAATTAATAACTATGCATCATTATGCAAAATAGAATGATTCACTCAGTATTTCCCGCTGACAAAACCTTTTTCAAACATGTTTCAGGTGACCTGTTATGAACCAGGAAAAGTGCCATATAGCACTACAAGCTCAAAGAAGTGGCTCAGTATAAAATAAAGAAACATGTTTTGTAAAATAAAAGATTTCATTGTGAAATCAAACTATTGTAAATTACCGGGTTTATCCCGAATTGATAAATAAAATAATCGGGAAATATTTACATTTTAAAAGATCCTGATAAAAACTTCCGCTGTCAAACTCAATTAATTAAATACCGCAGGATTTCTGTCCCGCGGCTCCTGAAACGGGTCAAACCGGGTCGGGGGCCGTGACAGTAAATGACCGATTTAGGCAGGTGGTCACCGACAATGACTCACCAATTGTATGCGAGAGAAGAATGTTCGATTGCAAGCCCCATTACATCAATATTCTTCCCCACTTCAATGGGAGGTCTAACGATGAACCAAATACCCATTTGGCGGAGTTTTCGGCCATTTGTAGTACTATTGGAGGGCATGATTTCGCATTGGAAGAAGTCAAGCTTCGGTTGTTTCAATTTTCGCTAAAAGATAAAGCGAAACAGTGGTTTCTCACACTTCCGGCGAGTAGTATTCGTACATGGGCTGAAATGCAACAAGTTTTTCTTGACGAGTATTATTCGATGGCAAAGACCGATGATGCTAGAGATGAAATCAGGCCTTTTCACCAACTCTCAAGTGAACCATTACATGAAGCCTTCACTCGATACAAAGAATTAATCCGGAAGTGCCCACATCATCAAATTGAAAAGTGGGAATTAGTTAAATGTTTCGTGCGAGGGTTAGATGATGAGACATGGAACCACCTCGAGTCAACGAGCAACGAACATTATTGAGTAACCATGAAGATGACGATTGGGAATTTCTTGAGCGGATGAGCAAGCGGTCAAAGTCAAAGGAGTCGGCCGATAGAGCTAAAAAACATCCCGTTTTCCGTTCACTTCCCGATCTTGACTCTAACTCTAAGGATCGGATTTCTACTCTAGAACGGGAGTTCGCTCGTATGAAGAGGAAGGAGGTGAATGCGGTGCAATTCGTGGTTTGCGAAGATTGTGGGGAGATTGGTCATCGGACCGATCAATGTCAAGTGGGACCGGGTGACTACACCGAAGAGGTAAATCAAGTGTATGGGGATCGAAAACAGTATGATATGAACTCCAACACTTACCATCCGGGTTTGAGAAATCATCCAAATTTCCGATATGGTAATGCTTTGAATCAAATGAACCCAAACTTTCAATCGGGAAATCAAGGTGGACAAGGTGGTTCTTCTTATCATAATCGACAAGGTGGTAACCAAGGGGGTTATCAAAGGAACTACAATCAAGAGGGTAGCCAAGGATACCAAAACCGTGAAAACAATTACCAACGTGGCTACAACCAAGGTGGAAATGGGGGTGGTGCTTCAAACTCTCAAACGGGCGGTGATGACTCGATAAATTCTAAGTTTGATGCACTCATGAATGCTATGAATGCCCTCACTACTTCAAATCAAGAGATCAAATCCGAAATGAAGAAAGATTTTGAAGTAAGTGATAAACCCCACAAGGCATTGGAGAAGCAAGTAGGGCAACTTGCACAAGAAATGGCTCAGATTCGTGGAAGCGGAGGAGGACTTCCAAGTGACACCACGGTGAACCCTAAGCATCAAGGGTCGAACTCGAAAAACACACGTGAGGTACCAATAAATAAAATTTCTTTACTTAGTGGTCGAGTCATAGATAGTGGAATCAAGCCACCACCACCCAAGTTTGTTGAAGGGGTGGTGGAGGATGCTAGTGATGATGAAGGTAGTGACGGTCAAACTGGTCAACATCAAAATAAGAATGAGATAAAAATTAATAAAAATACACCCGTTGTGAACGTCCCAGTCCCAAAAGCTAAGGACAATGGTGTGGAGCTTAATACCACCCCTTATCCCGAAGCTTTATTGGGACCATCTAAGAAAGTGGTAAATAAACGAGGCCCACAAAAGGAAGAGATGTGGGAAATTTTTAAACAAGTTAAAATCAATTTACCACTCTTAGATGCAATTAAACAAGTACCTTCATATGCTAAGTATTTGAAAGAATTATGCACCCAAAAGCGGACTCACAAGTTTCCTAAGAAACTTGATTTAACCGAAAATGTGAGTTCGATCCTTTCGGGTGCACTTCCACCAAAACTTCGAGATCCAGGGGCGCCCATAATTTCAATACAAGTTGGTGAATTTAAAATGACTCGGGCACTTTTGGATCTTGGGGCGCCCACTTCAAACGTCAAACACCACCGTGGTGTTAGCCGATTTGACTCCTAAACTACCACCCTATGATCGTTAGTATGGCCCAGATGACTACCAGCCGGGTGGTCCGTCAAGGAGGTCAAAGCTATGATGCGGGAGTACTTTGCAACAACCTGGGCATTCAACTAACCTGGTTGATCCTGAAGACACACTCAAGGAGGTCAAAGCTATGATGCGGGAGTACTTTGGGGATGAGGTGCCACTTCCACCCTATGATCGTCAGTATGGCCCAGATGACTACCAGCCGGGTGGTCCGTCAGGCACTCTCTCATCATACCTCCACGTTGATCAGGTTCATGTGCTAGTTCTCTTATCTTTTATTTCTGCATGGTCTGATACTATATGTGTGGTTGTGAACTATTTGTACTTTGTTTTGCTTATTTTATTTGTTTTGGTGTGTTTCATCTTTGGTGGTGTTAAAAAAAAGTGTTGGGAATGTTAATTTTTGAGTTGGTTAACGGGTGTTGGGGGTGAATCTTGGAATAGAAATGGCGCTTGAATGGTTAAAATCCTTCTTCTCACATACATTGGGGATAATGTATCCTAAGTGTGGGGATGGGGGGAAATTTTGTTGATAATTAAAAAAAATGGAAAATTTTAGAAATGCCGCCCTTAAGCAACTCAATCAAAAAAACTTGAAAACCAACGAGCACCATTAAGTGTTTACCTTCCGGAGCATAGATGTTAGTCTTTAGTCATGGTCATAAACTCTTTAAGTTCCTTGATAAAGCCTTTTTAGAGAGAGTTTTTGAGAAAAAAAATATATAATTGCCTAGCTAGGAATAACAAGTTGTAAAGTAACACATGTGTTACATCGGTAACCCAATCCTTTTTGTTTGTGAGATCTTGAGCCTTTTCTTGAATATTTATACATATTTGTTTATTTGCATTTATTGATTGTTTGAGAGTAGGCCTATACATTGCTTTGTTTGAGAACTTGACTGATTTGATGCATGTGCAAACCACGAATTGAATGTTTGCACATAGATGATAAAGGCTTTTAGGACACCTTACCACCTTACCCTCTTATGATTATCATTTTACCTGAAAAACTACCAGTAGTAGCCACTTTTCAACGACCCATCCATTCATTTGCTAAACCCACTCGTCACCATATCACCACAACCCACAATCCTTGTATGTTATCCATGTTAAAAAAAAAAACGCAACCAAATGAAAGGTTGTGAAATGCAATAAAGTTATTGGTTACATTTACCCACTTGTAGTCATTTTGTAGAAATAAATAAGGATTTGTATCCGGATTCGTGTTTCTTACCTCTAACCACCCTTATACCACCATAATTCCTCACCTTATTCAAACAAAAAAAACACCCGAAACCCCTAAGTCTGTTAGATATGTGCATTATTCGTATTCATTGGTGAAAGCATGGTTGTCAGTCAAGCATATTAAAACAGGTTTTGTATTTTGGTCTTTGAGTGTATTTATACTAGTGCACCCTTGCTAGTTTTTGATTTCAAACTGAGAGGAGAGAACCATTGTGAGGGGTGTGAATACATGTGAAACTTGACGATTAGTTAGACTTGTTTGGGCAATTTCTTTATTGAATAAATGTTGCATCATTGTACTCACTTAAATAGAGATCTATTGATAGGTTGTAAGTCTTGTGAGTTAGGGTATGACTATTGACCGCATCTGAGAACTGGTAAGGGAAAGGAAAATGTGATGTTTTTAATGGTTAGATGGTAATGAATGAGTTTGATTGGGGGCAAGCAAATGATAAGTGTGGGGATGTGATGGGTTGGTAAATTTCCAAAGCTTAACCTGTTTAATCTTACCGATTTGTGTGAAATTGAGTTTTAGAATACACTACTTTGAGATGGTTTGTATTTTGCAGGCCTTGACATGTTTAAGGTATATTTTGAAAACTTAACGGAGCTTGGGAATGAAGTTAGGAAGAACGGGAGCGAAAAACAGAGCTAAACGATGCAAACCGGACAAAGACTTCAGAGACCAGCGTCGTAGACTCCCAGACCAGCGTCCCAGCGTGAAATTGGGGAAACTCCTTCTTTTGATTAGTTTGAACCCATTTTCGATTAGACAGTTACACACACTCGATTCTGTACCTCCATAGGCGATTTTCAGAGATTTTTAAAGGTTCCATTTGATCTATTATCGTATTCCATCAAGTTTTGAATATTAATCATCAACCATGAGTGGCTAATCTCTTCAAGATCATCCCCGGGTGAAAGGTTGTGAGTTTTTAAGGGTTTGCTTTTTCATGTTTTTGTTTGATATAAACATTTTGTAATCTTTTGATTGAAATTGTGCGAATTGATTGTTAGTATTGTTTTGAACTCAAAATTGTTAAGATTTTCTTGCATCATTGACATTGAGAGATGATTACTACTATGAGTTTTGATTTGTGCTAGGGTTTGTTCATTGTTCTTGATTTATAAAACATACAATTGTCTTTAATTCATATTGTGAAGATTTTCTTGCACCATTTGCATATGTTAGATGATTGTTGATGTCTACAATTAGGTTTTCAATTTACAAACTCAAGAAATCATTGCTGTTCATAAAATAATCAAACCGTTCATGCTAAATAACTCTAGATACTTATTAATCTGAAACCCGGGTGTGATTCGTGTTTACGTATCTTGTTTTAAACCATCAATTACAATTCCGTGCATTTGTTTAAGTTCTTGTTAGCTAGTAATTAACACCAAGTTGTCGGTTCATTCCGACCCATTTTCTTAAGAAACAAAATTCATAAAAACAATCTACTAAGCTTCATAATTGTGACAAACCTTTAAGATCAATCAAGTCCATTCGCAAACCATAAACTCTTCGTGGTTCGACCCATTACTACCACTAACACATTGTTAAGGTTAATTCAGGTTTATAAATGTTATCTTTGACCGGAGCGCGACACTCCGATCACCGACCCGGATTCCCAGCCTAATATCAAGGTTCGGTACCTGCAGTTCAATCTTTCGAAAATACATTAGCTTTCACTAGAAATACAATTAACTGACTAATTTTGAAAATAATTTTTCAAAAATGATTTTATACATAGAGATAACCCGTAGGTAATCATTTAATATTTCTTGGGATTTTGTCTTGTCACCAGATTTACATATATGTCATACAATGGGAACCAGATATCAAAGCCGGTCATTTTCAGTGCTATAATGATTAAGTTACACACCAAAGTTGAATAACATGTCTTACAGTCAGTATGCCTACCTCGACACGTTATTCTGTATAGCCAAAATAGTTCATGAGTCGGGACGCCCGGACACGGTCCCTGTAACCCCCAATTGTTTCAGTTATCAAATATAACTGATTAACCCGGGTTCTTACATTTATGAGCAATCATAGGCGGCTCATTTATGTAATACCCGCTCCAAGTGGCGTATTCGTCATACCTCAAGTTTTCAAAGAAAATAAGTTAAGAGTATTTACCTTTTAGCTAGCTTCCAACCGATAACGGTTTTCAATATAGTAAAAGTTGTAAAGACAAAGTATTAAACACAAGTCCGAATATCTAGAGGGTTCTATAGTCCAGAGTAAACAGATTTAGCTATCTGTTCGAATGTATACGGGTCATAGGTTAGTTCCTTTGACACGATCCGTTACGTAAGAATAAGATTAATTCGCTAGATTAAGCGTAGATTGATTAGAATGCAGTTTATACCAATCCGAGTGTAAGGAATCATTGGATAAAGGTTAATTAAACCAACATTCTGATTTGGAAAGATTTGAAAAAGGTTTTGACTCATTACGCCTAGTTTATGCGAACTAAGTTCACATAACTAGTTATGCGCATAAAGACGGGTTCGGAAGGTCGGATGGGATTTATGACAAGTCTAAGTGAGAAAATTATATCTTTAGTTGATATATGATCTGTTAAAAAGTCAGATTATAAGTTGGTTTAGATTAAAACCATTTATTTAGTTACTTTGACCACATAAGGGTATTGTGGTCATTTTTAACAGTATATTCAAGACTTGTCATTAATCCATCAAACGGATTGACCAAGTGGTATAACTTCAGAAAGTTATACTCAACAATATTATGGTCCTAAAAAAAGTTTAAAACAGGTCTAAACATTGACCAAATGGATCAGAATCAAAAGTCAAAGCAAAAGTCAAACTGCTTGACCTTTGACATAGAATGAGACCATAAACTGAATTGGACAAGTTGAGCATGCTATTATCAGTTTATATTAGTTGCAAAACTTGTATATATGTCAAAACAACTTAGTTATAAGTTATAGAAACCATTTATACTATTTAGTCAAAAAATTCAAGTTTTACGTAATATGCTCAACTTAACAATTCAACTAGTAAATGTGATTATTAGAGGGTATGATCACAGAGGGATCATACCGATGTTATTATGATCATGTAGGAAAGTTCAGATTGAACTTTACCTTGACCAAAATGGTCAGAAGCTAAAGTCAAACAGAAAGTCAACTATTTGACTTTAAACTTCAAATATCTAAATAAAATGAAAAAGACAAAGTAGAAACACTTACTTGGAAGTGTTTGGCATAATAGAACTTGAGAATAGGAGTCCTCTTGTCCAAAGGAGAGCTACAAGAGTAATTGAGAGAGAAAAGAGTGAATGAGCAAATGAAATGGTTCATGAAGCTTGCTATTTATAGTTGAGGATGGTTCACAAGATCAAGACAAGTGTCCATGATCATTCTAGGATGTTTGCAGGTGTCATTGACGTGGCAAGGACTTTGCAAGAGTGGAAAAAATGCGAGATAGGTGGCATTGTGGCAGAAATGATTGGGCAACAAGCATAAACTGTCACTGGCAGTCCCTTACGGACCGTAAGGGATAAGCGGTTAACGGTCCGTAAGGACCTTAAGCGCGCAGATCTTTTAAAACAGGCTTACGGACCGTAAGGGGTAAGTCCTAGCGGTCCGTATGGGACCTCCAGAACTCAATCTTTGAGAATTTTGCACATTCAGCCCTTGGACTTTACATTTTTAGTCATTTGGCACTTTTAGTCCCTCTCCTTCCTCGTAGTTGGGATTAGTCGGAGATCCGGGACCCGTCTCAGTTAATGCACAGTAATAATCTTTCTCTCCTTCTTAGAATGGGGATTAGTCGGAGACTCAAAACACGTTTCAGTTAACGCTCAGTGTAGGTCCTTCCTCCTTCCACATAGTCGGGATTAGTTGGAGGTGTCTCCCTCCACGTAGTCGGGATTTGTTGGAGAATTGGACACTTGTCGTCTCATAATTGGACGAAATTTTCGAGGTGTTACATCCTCACCCCCTTAAAGGAAATCTCATCCTTGAGATTTATTCAAACAGATACGGGTATTTTCATCTTATTTCGGATTCAACCTCCCAAGTGTATTATGGGTCACGACGAGGGAAACCTTTTTCTTACAGAGCTTTTTAACTTCACGGTCCTCAATGGATAAAGGTATTTTAATAAACCTTAAGCTCCCGTCAATTTGAACGTCATGATGAGACATGACAAGTGCTTCATCAGCTAAGCACTTTTTTAGATTAGAGATATGGAATACATCTTGGATTCCACTCAGCTCTTCAGGTAGTTTAAGTCTGTAAGCTATAGACCCGACACATTCTGTTATCTCGACTGGTCTAATATATCTCGGGCTTAGCTTACCCTTTTTTCCAAATCTCATTATGCCCTTCCAAGGCGAGACCTTAAGCATTATTTTGTCTCAGATTTAGAATTTGAGAGGCTTTCGCCTTTTATCAGCATAGCTCTTCTGCCTATCACGGGCAGCCTTGAGTCTATCTCTGATTTGCACAATTTTATCAGTTATTTCAAGGATAATCTCAGGTCCAGAGAGTTGGCTTTCACCAACTTCAGCCCAACAGACGGGTGTTCTACACTTTCTCCCGTATAAAGCCTCAAAAGGTGCAACTTTTATACTAGTGTGGTAGCTGTTATTATAAGAAAATTTGATCAGGGGTAGATGTTCATCCCAGCTACCACCTAAGTCAATCATGCATGCGCGTAACATGTCTTCCAGAGTTTAAATAGGACGCTCGCTTTGCCCGTCAGTTTGGGGGTGATAAGCCGTACTAAAGTTTCCTTTATAGGCAAGAAGTGAGCCGACTTAGTCAGTCTGTCGACTATGACTCATATCGTGTCATTGCCATGACTGGTCTTAGGTAACTTGGTGATCAGATCCATTGTTACCATTTCCCACTTCCAAGTGGGAATTTCTAGTTGTTGTAGCAGACCAGATGGTCTTTGATGTTCAGCCATAACTTGCGAACATGTTAAGCATTTTGCACATGATGGACTTTTTCATACCCACCCACCAATAGTTCTTTTTCAGGTCTTGGTACATCTTGTCTCCACCGGGATGTACTAAGTATTTCGAGTTATGTGATTCCTCAAGAATCAACTCTCTGAGTCCTCCATGGGTGGGAACACAGATTCTATCATTAGTCTAAGGATTCCATCCTTTCCAAGTGTTAACTGTTCTATAGTTCCACCTAATCCCTCAGTTTGAGCATTTGCCTCTAGTAGGGCTTGCTTCTGAGCTTCTAATAGCTTTTCAATCAAGCTAGTACGTAGCTCAATTCTCTAGGCATTAACTCTAATTGGTTTGGCTCTTTCTTTGCGGCTTAGAGCGTCCGCAATGACATTTTCCTTAGAGTCTCCATCCATCGACGTTATCTCATGTTAAGATCTTCCTGATTAAAAAGATGCTGGAGTGTCACACCCCCAAAATACCACATGCAGAAACCCCCGCGAGGCGTGTGACGTACCAGGATCTAGACACTAATCACATTGAACTCATAGGTATATTTAAATAAAACTTTCATTTATTAACATTAAGTGTTACAACGTTACAAATAACAAATAATTCACCGTATACAGCAGAAGCGTAATTCATTCGTTAAGTGTTACTAAACCACATGTAAAAACCATTAGTCTTGTGTTGCGATTCCATGTGTCTCGACCCATGACCACTCCAGCCTCCCAGACAGCACGTTCCAACAATATGCACCTAAAGGTCTGCAAGGCATGTAACAACGAATCAACAACAAAGTTGAGCGAGTTCACAGTTGGTTGTCCATTTTTAAGTTGTTCCAAAAACCATAAGTTCTTTCGAAAACCATATGTTAACCAATTCCTTGTTTCCCAAACCATAACCAGTGGGAGCTTCCCCATGTAACCACTAGACCCGTTACCATATCGACAACTGACTAGAGTAAGTTGTGCCCTACGTCAATGTCTATCATCATTGACTAAGTGCCCAGATCCATTAGTCCACTCCCGTCCTCTGCGGCACGGTGTGAGGCTTGTTGTAACGCCCAGCGTCCCTGAACTTTAGGCTCTTGTCAAGAATAGTCCCTTAAGTTTAACTTTTTGCTTATTTATAGTCCTAATCTATGTTGGATTGTCTATTTTCTTGAAATGTCTAAAGACTATGCTGGAAATGCCTAATTTTGTATGATTAAATGCCTAAATCTATGATTTGAATGTCTATTTGGAATGCCTAATGTTGAAATGCCTAAATGAAGAATGTCTAAATGTGGGGTTGTCTAATTCTATATGATTAAAATGCCTATTCGGAATGTCTATACACTTGGATTGTCTAAATCACAATACTTGGAATGCCTAAATGTCTATATACTTGGAACGTCTAATTCTGTATGTCTAAACCTATATTGGAATGTCTAAATTTATGTTGGAATGCCTAAATCTATTTGGTGCCTGACTCCTGAGACTCGTAAAACTTGATTCTTGGTTGAACGAGAGACTGGAGCCTTGTCACTAGCGGAATCTATAAATCTTGAAAAACTTTCGATGGGTATGCTATAATCTAGTTATTCTATTGCCTAAGTACTACGCAACGTTTAATCTAACTCGCAAAATCGGGGAAAACGCAGAAACGCGGAAAGATTGGACTGGCCAGAGTGGCTGTCCGATCAGACAGCCGTCCGATCGGACTACCACCCGATTGGACAAAGGGGCTGACCGATCGGACCACCGACCGATCGGACTGCAGTCCGATCGAACCACCAGTCGACCCAAGCGCTGCCTCATCTCCCCTTCACCCTCACACTATAAATAGGGGTTGTCACATCAGTCCTTCACTGATGTGACAGTTCTGTTCGACTCAGACGCACAAGCAAACTATTCCTTCATTTTCTCATCAATTTCGATACGTTTCAAGCTAGATTCTTGCACTTTCTTACCCTACGCATCATTCCCTAAGTGACTGTCACTTGAAATCACACTTTTCACCGTGGAATCTCTCAGATATGAGTTCTTGAGGGTGATGTCATCATGGTGGTTTGTACAAACGACCATGTGATGTCATTCTGAACAAGATCTAGCTCAGATCTAAGGTATTTCATGCATTTTTTACATTAAAATCCAAGCTAAATCTATGCTTTCCATATAAAATTTGGGTTATTCTTCATCTTTTCTTATAAAACATGAGTATCTTCTTCTTCTTTCTTAAACTTTACCTTAATCAGTGGGAAACCGGACTTAAACCGACTGTAGACCTGATGTTTGGCCTAGCGTTGGTGGAGATCCGAGGCCTTGCTAAAAAGACGAGCAAAGCACAGATTCCTACATAAATCCTACAAAGACATACGACTGATCGGACAGGGGTGGTTCCCACCCGATCAGGACGCTTGTGTGCTGATGAGGTTTACCGTTGTCTCAATACGTGCCGTACCATCACTGTTGAATCAGAAGCTTAAAAACCAACCTTTCTAATTTCAAAATATTTCATATAGTCTGAAGACAATATTAACGCAATACATTTTCTTATCAAATGCATGATTTCGAAAAGCATCATTCATGTCTTTCAAAAACCTTATACATAATTTCAAAATTCATCTCGCATGATTTTAAAACATTTTTAAATATATCTATGTAATACACCTACTTTATGATTTCAAAAGTATTATATATAAGGTTTCAAAAACGTTAAACACATTTTTCTTAAAGGAACCCCATGCATAGTTTTCAAAAATATTTTCCTCATACATTGACTTAACCTTCAAATTCTGCTTCATATGTCGCCTTGACATATCAAGCATCTCAACTTCATAAGCATTTTACTTCATGTTTTGACTTAAGCACGTCCAGTGCAAGGTTTCAAAACATCTTCAACTTCTAAAATCCATAAGGGATCTTTTTATCTTCACATTTAGACCCTTGTGGATGATTATCATTCAAATCAGAGTCCTTAATTGGATTCCTGATGTACCTAAATTCGAACATTTTGATTCCTTACAATCGAAATCGAATTTTTTCTTTTTGAATCTTTCTATCTTTATAGTTAGATTCTTGATAATGTTTAAAGTACCAAATGAAATCCAAGGAATGGATTCCTAGTGTGCTTTAAATACATGTGCTCTGTTAGCATAACAAACTTCTAGATAAACAATTTTGTGGTTATGTGACTATGTGTTTATTCATCTTATGTTTTCTTTTATGCATTTTTGTGTTTTTAATACTCTGGATATTCGTTATCCAAATCCTCGCAGAATCTTTCATATCTTCATATGAGGAATTCGTAGCAGGATAGTCAAAAGGTACTACCTTAAATCCTTAATGGGCTTCTATGTAATAGTTAAGACCCTTGGATTATATAGTACCACTCCATGATTCATAAGAGACCCTTTAGTGGTCTAATAAAAAAAAAGATTGATTCACAATTTGGTTAAAGAACGACATCTAGTGATGTAGCTGGACAGACTCCTTGATAGTCTATTTAGATCAATTATTGATTTAATTAAAAGGACTCTATGGCGGTCTAGCCACACTCATCACAGGATTGTTCATTTGGTTTTTCCCTGCACATTATAAAATGGACTGAGCGAACTATGCAAGGAATTGTCTAATTATGGACGCGTACATAATTATGAAATTTAGTGCACAGAAACCCAGTAAGATTTATTATGTGTAAGAACCGATAGCGACAACAATAACAAAATAAGAACGATGTAATGGAGGTACGGTGGACGCACCAATGACGCTTCATATACTTGTATATAAGTGTCCCTCTTACATTGCAAACATGATGTTATTAAAGTTACTAGAAGTTCAGAACCCTAACCAATATTGTTCGATCTTTTCAACTTCATGTTTTAAACTCTCACAAGTTTCCTCTATATAAATTTCGGGACGAAATTTCCTAAAGTAGGGGAGACTGTAACACCTGTGCCTCCACGGCCATCAAACAAATACCGAACCAATGAAATATTATATTTCATACTTGGGATTTGTAAAAATATGTGTATCATTTGCACATATCAATTTTTGTTCAATTCCAAACTCTAAATCGCTTTCTGGAAGGTTATACGCGCACCGATGCGTAAATATAACCAGTTTAATGCAAAAAACCCTCTGGAATAGTGACATAGGCTTAACATACCTTAAATAACCTTTACATAACTTAGAAATAAGTTTTGAAGGCTTTGGTATGGCAAAATCAAGTTAAATCACTTACAGGGACTAAAGTTGACAAACTGCGAAAGTATGCCAATTTGAACTGTAACAGACATTCCGGAACATGACCATAAGTTAAACACACCTTAAATATCCTTTATATAGCTTAGAAATAGGCTTTGAGGGGTTCGGTGTGCTAAAATAAACTTTTGGCTCATTCAGGGACTAAAAGTGTCAAAAAGTGCACAAGTTTGCATTTTCGCGCATAACTTACGTTCTGAATACATCCGGACATCCAAAAATTTATGTAAGCACTAAAACATTTTATTTTAGTGTTTGGCATAAGAAAAATCCATTCGTCGCGTCATTTGGATCGTTTTTCGCGCTTGTGCGCATTCCGTCGTAATTAACCGAACATCGCGTTCGTACGACCACACGAACCGACATCCGACATATTTTTGAGCACATTTTAAGTTCCCTATACTTTAACTTCATTTTAGAGCTTTGAAATGGGGTTAACGGGCCTTAAACTTGTCAGAAATGCCTTATATGCACTGCAGGGACCAAAACTGTAATTCTGCCAAAATGCTAGCTTACGGACCTCAACATCAATAACCTTACGGTCCATAAGGTAACCTGCAGACCAGATTCAGTGTATTTAACAGCAGGTTCCAGCTGTTTCGTTCACAACCACACATTCTCATTCGCTTAGTCAGCTGATAAGGATCACTTTTAGCCACCATGAGTTTCCGACAAGTGTACGCCTTGGATCATGGAACGTTTTCCATCAAACGATCTTAACGGTTCGGGTATTCCTATAAATACCCCATGCCACCCATTGCTCAAATCACTAGAATTTTGATTTGAGAAACTCTAAGTTGAAACTATTGTTTCATACCTGAGATTTTCGAATCGAAATTAGCATTCGGGGACCCTTCGTAAGTATTCTTTCGTTCTTTTCCTTATTTTATTGCTTTTCGAGTCCGAAAGTCAAACTTTGTTTGACTTTCAGCGTTGACCAGTAATGGTCAATGCGAAGTTCGTTTGAACTTCGCAACGTGATTGTAATCACGATGGTTATAGTCCCTTGGGACTATGCCTACTGATTACCACGTTGTCTAGGGTCGTAGGGTAAGCGATCTAATAAATCGCTTATACCTCGAACCCGACCCAGTTTGGTCGATCATTAGGATCCGACCAAATACATTAGGTGACCCTAGTATAGGGCATAACCTTCCGAGGTTATACCTTATGGTCACATCGTTTAAGTAGTTGTATGATAGGTAGTTTATATGCCTTAGGTAAATTACCAGAATACCCTTTTCATGTATAATTGATAATTAAGCATATGTAACCTAAACTTTTGTCACATAACTGATTATGTAACATGTTTAGGCATATAACACTTGTCATAGGACTAGTTAGACGGTCCGAACGCGTTTTACGCGAACGACGCGTTAAAGTATCATAAGCTACCTAAACGGGTCGTAATGGGTCGTAAGTAGTTATGTTAGGTTTCATTTAGTATGTAGGCTTTGTTAAACCATATCACACGAGTCTCCACACTCGTTTGGTTTACAAACCCTCATGCTACCCGATCTTCCGATTTAGGTCCGGTTTATTAACATAGTTACCTATATTAGGTGCCGTTTGATTCCGAGATCTCTTGCATTGCTTGGTGGTTATCTTAGGACATCTAAGCAATCTCAAGTGAGTACATAGACCCCTCTTTTACTGTTTTCCAAACTGTTTTGGGGTGGAACACATGTGCCTACTTGTTACTTTCATGCTTTCCATGCTTTCATATCATACGCTTGTTATGTTCATTAGTACATTATAGTACATGATTTCACTGTTTTACATTACATTTTATGCTATGTATGTCCATTGCGTGCATACTTAGTACATTGTTTTACATTTACATTTTATGCTATGTATGTCCATTGCGTGCATACTTAGTACATCGTTTTCATCACATGCTTACATTTTGTTATGACATTTGGGTTGTTTACAATGGAACAATACATTCATTAACATTAGCTACGCCGTTCGTTAGTAGGTAGTGGTACCATAGGAATTGACAACTCCCGTTCCGGACATCCCAGGGAAAGGGGATGAAAGGAATGACCGAATTCGATATACATAATTTAGATAAACCTTTAAGTGGTTTAAGGGTTTATCGCCTCAGTCTCAAGGCTTGGATGTATGCATTTTAACAATACCGCATAGATGTTCGTATCAGTATAGCATGCATTTACACAAAACATAGCGTTGATTTAAACCGAGTTTTACTTCAATACTATGTTCTTGTGCATATGGTTTTGTTGATACATTTCACTAGCCATACAGATCATTTTGTTTACATATTACATGATTTACATCGATCATGCATTTCCACAAAACATAGCTTTGATTTAAACCAAGTTTTACTTCAATACTATGTTCTTGTGCATATGGTTTAGTTGATACATTTCACTAGCCATACAGATCATTTTGTTTACATATTACATGATTTACATCGATCATGCATTTCCACGAAACATAGCTTTGATTTAAACCCAGTTTTACTTCAATGCTTTGTTTTGTGCATTTCATCTATGGTTTAGTTGATGCATTTTCACTAGCCATACATATCATTTTGGTTACATATTACATGATTTACATTAGACATGAACATTTTACATTGTTGGTTTGGGTTGAGTAAGTGATTAAGTAACGATGCGTGTGTAATATGATACAAGCATGGTAGATACGCCGCTGGTACTTCCTATATATAAGTGTTTGTATGGTATTACATATCGTAGGGTTATTTGAATCATTTCAGTTTTTGACATATAACATTTTATACAAATAACATACTTTTCACAATATATTGTTTTACAAACAACTTAATTTATACAAACTCATTTTACATGGTTATTCATTTAATCATGCATTATTCTCTTATTTATACGTATCATCTGAACTTATTGTTTTTCCAATGATTTACAAAGACAAAGCAAATTACAAGGTTCATGACTAAACATTTTCTTAAACATAAGTCATGAATCTTAATTTTCACAAAACCTATGTACTCGCCGGCATTTTTATGCTGACGTACCTATTTTCACATGTGTTTCAGGAAATGAAGCATAGGATTGATCAAGATACACTTAGGCGGACATGGGCCTTAGTGACAATAAAAGATGCAAGACTAGTTATTTATGTTATGTTTCTTTGATTGTCAAGACATTGTAACACTTTGATGAATAAAACGAAACTTTAATTTCCATGGTTGTGAAACATTAATTCTGTTACAACACTCCCCGATGTTTCCGCCACGTTTTGTATGTTCTACGTGGTCGGGGTGTGACAAGGAATGCTTAGAAACGTCACCTAGTTAACTGAGAATCTTTTGAACAATATGATCAATATCTGTTTTGGTCTGTATTCGATACTTGTGTGGATTCGAGTTTGCTTTAGACAATGTCATGATGAATTTGACCTAATTTCTATTGAAATCAATAGTATTATGGAATCTCTTGAGCAATCTGAATGCTTAGTGCTCGCACCCCGATGTTTCCGCCATCGGTTGGGGTGTGACAGATTAGTATCAGAGCCATAACTATAGGGAATTAGGATAAGTAGGAAAACTTTCCCTAGTCTATAGTTCTAGGAATCTTGACTCTTATTTGTTATTTAAGACTTATGCATTCTACCGTACCTGCTTCCTAGCAGCACATGCTCCTATTGAACTTACATGCCTTTCCTAAGGCTGATACAATGTACACTTTATACTATGGAAACACTGTTATACATTGTTTATATTTTGCACGAGATTTGCCCACAGGATAGGAGTGATATTCGAACCTTGATGAGAAATCTCCATATTATTCTAGTAGGCCTTGTCTGCGGATAAGTGCCCACAACATATAGGGTACGATGTTGTCAAGTTAGAGGTGAAACTCAGACCTTGATAACTAGTCCCACTCCTTGATGATTTTATGTCTCGCTAAAGACTCGTGACTGCCAATCAATTGGGGGCATGGAAAGACCAAAAGGACGAATATTGTAGGCCAAACATCAATGACGTATTTGTCTAAGTAGGACAAGACACGCTACCTTAATTCGAGAGGGGTTCAAATCACTTTGGTTAGTCACCGTTCCTCTACCCGGAACAATCCTGTGTTTTATAAGCCTATCTTGCTTTTATGTTATCTCGATTCTCCATAAATGTGGTTTTATCTATGAGGTTTTAAACTTGATTCTTCATTTGTTTTGGTATATTTTTACATGAATCACACGTTGTCCGCAATCTAAAACATTAATCCTAATCTCATAACAAACTAAATTTCTGAAGCTTTATTCTATGTGGTAATCTTGATCGACTATTATGTTTTGAGGTGTTGGTTGTGTGTATGAAACACTAAGATGACATGGATGTACGAGACAGAAGTGGCATGTCCGAAGCATGGTGGATACGCCGCTGGTACTTCCTATATATAAGTGCTTCCGACATGTTACCAACTTTCGTACCAAGTGCCATACGAGGTTAGTGATAGCAGACCAGTGTGGATAGTCTATGTAATCTATGGACACTTTATTCGTAAAATCCACGGGGAATCTATGTAATCGAGGTAGACTCTAAAGCTATGCATGTAATCTATGTACTCTAGCAACGTTAATCTATTGTGTTGAACTATTGAGTTAATCTATGGCAATCTATTGAGTTAACCTATGTTAATCTATTAAGTAGTCATGTTAAACTATTGGGTTATTCCATAAGCTAATCTATGTAATCTATTTGAGCAATCTATGCGAAACTATCTGTCAATCTATGGTATATGATGATGATGAGTAAATTGTTATGTGTGGTAATTGCGACACGTAACATGACACCGAGTACGGGGTAAGGTGATGTGCCCGAAGCATGGTGGATACGCCACTGGTACTTCCTATATATAAGCGTTTTTGGCATGTTGACCGAGCTTCGTACAACGCGACATGCGAAGGTTTGTGAATTTGGTGATGGTTCATTCTAGATTCTTAAATCTACCGTGTGTGTAATCTATATTGTGAGATCTAGTGAACTTAGACTTATACGATCCCGTTTGTCGGATCTGTAGATGTCTGCTCGTAGAACATCTGACGCTCTTACGAGATCCAGAGAGAAGTCTCAGAGGAAGATGATGTCTTTCATGGCCGATCAGATCGCTCGAGTCATGCCAAGAATCGTCACTGAGCTTCAAGGATCAAACACTCCGCCATCCTCTGCGGACTCAAAGGCTGAGAAGTAGAAGCCTACAAGGTTCAACTACAAACATTTCATCTTTTGCAACCCTAAGCCTTTCACGGGCAGTGATGGGGTGACTGCTATGCTTGAGTGGTTCAACAGCATCGAAGTTACCTTCATTAACAGCGAGTGCCCAGATCATTTGAAAACTAGGAGTGCGTCAGGAATGTTTCAAGGCAGAGCATTGGAGTGGTGGTCAAATGAGAGAAACATCCGTTCTAATGAAGAAGCCTATGCTCTTCCATGGGCTGAGGTGCGTGAACTCATGATGCTCGATTTCTGCCCTCCTCATGAACAACTGAAGCTTGAAGAAGAGTTTTGGCACCTGAAGCAGGTTGGTGATGATAACCTGGCTTATACTACCCGTTTTAAGCAGCTGAGTCTTATCGTTCCTCACTTGGTTTCGACTCCTAAGCGAATGATAACCAAGTACATTAATGGTCTACCTCCTGCTATGCGTGATTCTATTGAAGCAGCTCAACTGGAAACTATTGAGGAAGTCTACCGTCTCACAGCTAGTCTCAACAACAATCGTGTGCATGATAAACAGTTTGCTACCCCCGCTCCTTCGAAGTCTGCAAATCAAGTCACTCAGCAGCCAAGTGGCAGCAGGAACAAGAAACAAAAAACTTATGGTTCGGGATGTAATGCTATTACCCCTGCTGCCAACCCTGCTGCTAACTCTACCACTAAGCCTGCTCCTGCCACTGTTGCTGCTAACCCTGCTGCTCCAGAAGTAAAGAAACAATACACTGGGCCTTACCCCAAGTGTGCGACTTGCAACTTTCATCATCTTGTTACTTCTGCATGCCGATTGTGCACCAACTGTAATCGTTATGGTCACACGACTCCTTACTGTCGTCAAACTAACCCGGCCCCGCAAGCTCAGCAAGCCCCAGCTCAAGCAGCTCTCACAGCACCTTCGCAGAACCCAAGGCCAATCAACGATGTTCGTGCATGCTACAAGTATGGAGATACTACCCACCTCCGTAACCAGTGTCCTCAGCTGAACCAGGATCAGCAGCCAGCCACTCGTGGACGAGCGTTCAATCTAAATGCAAATCAGGCTCGTAATAACAATGATGTTTTCAATGGTATGTTCCTTGTTAATAACCTTTATGCTTTGATTCTATTTGATATTGGTGCCGATAAAAGCTTTGTGTCCGTGGAATTTGAGTCTTTGATAAACTGTACACGCTCCAAGTTACCTGAGTCGTTCTCTGTTGAGGTCGCCAATGGTAAGTCAATTCTTGTTAATTCTATCATGCGTAATTATTCCCTGACTCTTAACGACCAAGTGTTTTCTATTGATCTCATACCCATGCGTTTGGGTAGCTTTGATGTTATCCTTGGCATGGATTGGTTGCGTAAGAATCATGCCGAGATTGTTTGTCATGAGAAACTTGTTCGTCTTCCTCTTCCCTCTGGTGATACTTTGATCGTCTATGGAGACCGACCTTCAAAAGGACTAAGGTTAATGTCATGCACACAAGCGAGCAGAAGCTTACGTAAACAGAACCCTGCCTTCTTGGCCCACGTGGTGGAACAAAAAGGCAAGGGGAGAACATAAGCGACGTTCTGGTGGTGTGTGACTTCACTGATGTCTTTCCTGAAGATCTTCCTGGTCTTCCCCCTCCCAGATCTGTTGATTTTCATATTGATCTCGTACCTGGTGCGACTCATGTCGTCAGGGCTCCTTACCGTCTTGCACCTTCTGAGATGCAAGAGTTATCTAGTCAACTTCAGGAGTTACTCGATAAGGGTTTTATTCGTTCAAGTACCTCCCCGTGGGGTGCTCCCGTTTTATTCATCAAGAAGAAGGATGGCTCCTTCCGTATGTGTATCGATTGTCGTGAACTGAATAAGCTTACCGTGAAGAATTGTTATCCGCTTCCTCGCATTGATGACCTATTTGATCAACTACAAGGCACGTCCTGTTTCTCGAAGATTGACCTACGTTCTGGATATCATCAACTACGTGTCCTCAAAGATGATATTCCAAAAACTGCATTCCATACTCGATATGGGCACTACGAGTTCGTAGTCATGCCTTTTGGCTTGACCAACGCACCTGCAGTGTTCATGGACCTTATGAACCGTGTGTGTAAACCTTATTTGGATCGTTTTGTGATAGTCTTTATTGACGATATTCTTATTTATTCTAAGTCTAAGGCTGATCATGCTCGCCACTTATGTCTTATGCTTGAACTTCTGCGTGGAGAACGTCTATATGCTAAATTTCCTAAGTGTGAGTTTTGGATTGACAAAGTGCAATTTCTTGGTCATATTGTTAGTAGACAGGGTATTCATGTTGATCCTTCGAAAATCGAGGCAGTGAAGAATTGGTGTACGCCTAAATCCGTGACTGTGATTCGTTCTTTCCTAGGATTGGCGGGTTATTACCGCCGATTCATCGCGGATTTTCAAAAATCAATGTTCCTCTTACTACGCTAACCCGAAAGGAGAAACCTTTTGTTTGGGGTTCCGAGCAAGAGAACTCCTTTCAGACCCTTAAGAATGTTTTGTGTAATGCTCCTGTTTTAACTCTACCCGATGGCAATGATGATTTTGTGGTGTATTGCGATGCCTCGAACCGTGGATTGGGCTGTGTGCTCATGCAGCGGGAACAGGTTATTGCTTACGCATCTCGACAGCTCAAAGTGCATGAGAAAAACTACACTACTCACGATCTGGAGCTTGGTGCGGTGATTTTTGCGTTAAATATTTGGCGACACTACCTATATGGTACTAAGTGTGTGGTCTTCACCGACCATAGGAGCCTTCAACACATCTTTGACCAGAAGGAGCTGAACATCCGACAGAGGCGTTGGGTGGAATTGCTAAACGACTACGACTGCGAAATTCGCTACCATCCTGTTAAGACGAACGTAGTGGCTGACGCTCTTAGTCGTAAGACTCATGTCAAGGCTATTCGTATATCTAGTGATTTGCATGCTTGTATTAGCGAAGCTCAGTATTCATCAGCAAATGAAGGAAGGCTAGAAGAAGAAATTCACGGCGTTAAGATGGACCAGCTCGAAACTAAATCTGATTGTCTGCAGTATTATCTAAATCGTATCTGGGTACCGTTAGTCTATCCATCCAGGTGCTGATAAGAAGTACTAGGATCTGCGTGCGACTTATTGGTGGCCTGGCATGAAGAGGGATATTGCTACATATGTGTCCAAGTGCCTTACCTGTTCAAAGGTAAAGGCTGAACACCAGCGTCCCTCTGGACTCTTGGAGCAACCTAGGATCCCAGTTTGGAAATGGGATAGTATTGCTATGGACTTTATTACTAAGCTGCCCCGTACCTCTAAAGGTCATGATAGTATCTGGGTGATAATAGATCGTTTGACCAAATCCGCTCACTTTCTTCCTATTCGTGAGGATTACAGAGTGGAGAAACTTGCTCGAGTCTATACCGATGATATTATAAGCCGTCATGGCGTACCTCTTGACATAATCTCGGACCGTGATGGTCGTTTTACTTCACGTCTTTGGCAAACATTTCAATCCGCTATGGGTACGCACTTGAATCTTAGCACGGCCTTCCATCCTCAGACGGATGGTTAGACCGAGCGTACTATTCAAACCCTAGAGGATATGCTCCGTTCTTGTGTCATCGACTTTGGTGGTAACAGGGATGTACATTTACCATTGATAGAATTCTCGTACAACAATAGCTACCATTCCAGTATCCAGATGGCTCCTTTCGAAGCTTTATATGGGCGAAAATGCCGATCTCCTCTCAGCTGGCATGAGGTTGGGGAAAAGCAGTTCACTGGCCCTGAGATTTTTCAAGAGACAACGGATAAGATTCTTCAGATGCGTGAAAACTTGATCAAGGCTAGGAGCAGACAAAAGAGCTATGCTGATAATAGGTGGAAGCCTCTGGAATTTGCTGTTGGTGACCGAGTTCTTCTCAAGGTATCACCCTGAAAGGGAGTAGTTCGTTTTTGGAAGAAGGGAAAGCTTGCTCCTCGCTATGTGGGTCCTTTCATGATACTTGAAAGGGTTGGCAAGGTAGCATATAAACTCGACTTGCCACAAGAACTAAACAACGTGCACCCAGTGTTCCACGTATATAACCTACCGAAATGCCTAGCCAACGAAGGACTGCAAGTTCCTCTGGAAGACTTGCAAATAAATGAGGCAGTTCAATTTGTGGAGAAACTGGTCGAAATCATGGAACAAACGGTCAAGCGTCTGAGGCGCAGCAAAATTCCCATTGTTAAGGTTCGATGGGAAGGAAAGCGTGGCGCCGAATTCACTTGATAGAATTCTCGTACAACAATAGCTACCATTCCAGTATCCAGATGGCTCCTTTCGAAGCTTTATATGGGCGAAAATGCCGATCTCCTCTCAGCTGGCATGAGGTTGGGGAAAAGCAGTTCACTGGCCCTGAGATTTTTCAAGAGACAACGGATAAGATTCTTCAGATGCGTGAAAACTTGATCAAGGCTAGGAGCAGACAAAAGAGCTATGCTGATAATAGGTGGAAGCCTCTGGAATTTGCTGTTGGTGACCGAGTTCTTCTCAAGGTATCACCCTGGAAGGGAGTAGTTTGTTTTTGGAAGAAGGGAAAGCTTGCTCCTCGCTATGTGGGTCCTTTTGTGATACTTGAAAGGGTTGGCAAGGTAGCATACAAACTCGACTTGCCACAAGAACTAAACAACGTGCACCCAGTGTTCCACGTATCTAACCTACCGAAATGCCTAGCCAACGAAGGACTGCAAGTTCCTCTGGAAGACTTGCAAATAAATGAGGCAGTTCAATTTGTGGAGAAACTGGTCGAAATCATGGAACAAACTGTCAAGCGTCTGAGGCGCAGCAAAATTCCCATTGTTAAGGTTCGATGGGAAGGAAAGCGTGGCGCCGAATTCACTTGGGAATTGAAAAGTGATATGAAGGCCAAGTACCCGCATATCTTCAAACAGACTTCTACTAAGATTTCGGGGATGAAATCTCCTAAAGGAGGGGAGACTATAATGCCCAGCGTCCCTGAACTTTAGGCTCTTGTCAAGAATAGTCCCTGAAGTTTAACTTTTTGTTTATTTATAGTCCTAATCTATGTTGGATCGTCTATTTTCTTGAAATGTCTAAAGACTATGATGGAAATGCCTAATTTTGTATGATTAAATGCCTAAATCTATGATTTGAATGTCTGTTTGGAATGCCTAATGTTGAAATGCCTAAATGAAGCATGTCTAAATGTGGGGTTGTCTAATTCTATATGATTAAAATGCCTATTCGGAATGTCTATACACTTGGATTTTCTAAATCACAATACTTGGAATGCCTAAATGTCTATATACTTGGAACGTCTAACTCTGTATGTCTAAACCTATATTGGAATGTCTAAATTTATGTTGGAATGCCTAAATCTATTTGGCGCCTGACTCCTGAGACTCATAAAACTTGATTCTTGGTTGAACGAGAGACTGGAGCCTTGTCACTAGCGGAATCTATAAATCTTGAAAAACTTTCGATGGGTATGCTATAATCTAGTTATTCTATTGCCTAAGTACTACGCAACGTTTAATCTAACTCGCAAAATCGGGGAAAAGGCATAAACGCGGAAAGATTGGACTGGCCAGAGTGGTTGTCCGATCGGACTACCACCCGATTGGACAGAGGGGCTGACCGATCGGACCGCCAACTGATCGGACTGCAATCCGATCGAACCACCAGTCGACCCAAGCGCTGCCTCATCTCCCCTTCACCCTCACACTATAAATAGGGGCTGTCACATCAGTCCTTTACTGATATGACAGTTCTGCTCGACTCAGACGCACAAGCACGCTATTCCTTCATTTTCTCATCAATTTCGGTACGTTTCAAGCTAGATTCTTGTACTTTCTTACCCTACACATCATTCCCTACGTGACTCTCACTTGAAATCATACTTTTCACCGTGGAATCTCTCAGATCTGAGTTCTTAGGGTGATGTCATCATGGTGGTTTGTACAAACGACCATGTGATGTCATTCTGAACAAGATCTAGCTCAGATCTAAGGTATTTCATGCATTTTTTACATTAAAATCTAAGCTAAATCTATGCTTTCCATATAAAATTTGGGTTATTCTTCATCTTTTCTTATAAAATGTGAGTATCTTCTTCTTCTTTCTTAAACTTTACCTTAATTAGTGGGAAACCGGACTTAAACCAACTGTAGACCTGATGTTTGGCCTAGAGTTGGTGGAGATCCGAGGCCTTGCTGAAAAGACGAGCAAAGCACGGATTCCGACATAAATCCGACAAAGAATACGACTGATTGGACAGGGGTGGTTCCCACCCGATCAGGACGCTTGTGTGCTGATGAGGTTTACCGTTGTCTCAATACGTGCCGTACCATCACTGTTGAATCAGAAGCTTAAAAACTTTTTCTGAAAATTGAAAAGCATTGGGAATCGGATGACCACCCGACCGGACAGCAGTCCGATCGGATAACTATGCGTTCCTCTTTCAATAGGTCATCCGATCGAACAGGTCGTCCGATCGGACAGCCTTTTTATGACACTAGGCCAGCCGATCGGACAGCCTTTCTTCACACTAGGCCAGCCGATCGGACAGCCGTCCGATCGAGTGACTTTTTCCGACACATTATGCGATCTCGTATTCTGCCCACGCTTATCCTATTATAATCTAATCAGACTAATCTCCAAAGAGCTCCCTTTGATCCAATAACAGTTGCGACTGTTAAGCAATCACTGTGAGTATACTCGATCCCCTTTTACTTTAAACTTTTGGGGTGTAACATGTATTCTATGAAACTTAAACTTGAATCTTGAAACTTCTACTCTATCCTATGTGAAACTTGTGATTCTTGATTCTTGACTCTTTGTGCTATGTGACGTTTAATCCAGAGTGTGTAGTTCCGCCTTAACAATAGTAGCGCTATAGGAGATGCACCTCTCCCATTATTCTTGGGGGTATTGTTAGGAGGATTATAGTTTACCTTGAGTCTTGGGTAAACATCAAAGCATCGGGATACTTGGGCTATCACTGCGTGGACTGCGACACAAGCACGGCCGAAACTATTTTATTGTTTACACTATGGATACGAGTTGTTTTAATCTATTATTCTAATATCAAACTTGTATACTTGCCAATACTTTTGTATTGATATTTTAATACATGTTGCAGGCTGATAGGATGCTTGGAAGTGCATGGAATTCAGCTAGGAATGCTTAGAAACGTCACCTAGTTAACTAAGAATCTTTTGAACAATGTGATCAATATCTGTTTTGGTCTGTATTCGATACTTGTGTGGATTCGAGTTTGCTTTAGACAATGTCATGATGAATTTGACCTAATTTCTATTGAAATAAATAGTATTATGGAATCTCTTGAGCAATCTAAACGCTTAGTGCTCGCACCCCGATGTTTCCGCCATCGGTTGGGGTGTGACACTTGTCAAACCTAATACCGCTATTTAACTAATGACCCGCTCGCCATTGGCCCGGCGATTAAGTCGATATAAAAATGAGGGACTTCATGATAGAGTTTTGTCTAGTAAGTTATATGTTGTCATCCTTCCCAACGAGGATGGAGGTACGTAATCTACCCAAAGGAGAATACGCAGATTTAATGTTGTCATCCTTCTCAACGAGGATGGAGGTACATATTCTACCCAAGGAGAATATGCAGGTTCCGTTTTAGTTTTCTTAACCCATTCCCAAACCACCGGGAATCCCATGCCTTGTAGAAAGTGTGAACTCACCTTTGGTTGCTCGGTTGGACTCTTAAAAAAATAGCTAACTGTTAGGGTTGGTCAATCATGTCCTAACATGATTACCGTTTAAGGGTTAGTGGGTGTGCTCACGCGAAAACACGAATCCTACACGTATCTAGCACGTAGCACATTATATCATACAATACTAATTATCATGACACAGCTTAGCAACAACACAAGTGTCACAAAAGGTTTAAAATACTCTTTAATAAAATTCAGCAATATAGTGCATTTTCGGACAGTTTTCGGAGTGTTATCCGGAATAGTTCGTGTATAGAAAAATTCCCAAAATTTTACAGAATATTCTAAACGGTCCACATCACATTGTGTAAAAATCTCGGGACTCAATTCATTACCAATTATTTTATAAAAATAATTTACCGGGCTGCAATCAGATTCGTCACTTTCTGACTGCAGTCCACGGAAAAATTCATTTAAAATTCATCGTATGTCCGATTGACGAAATTCCAGTTGGAGAATTACAACGACACCCGTGGCCATCTACTATAAAAGTTTCATGACCTAATTCTACACAGATTTCAAGTTATGATGAAAAACATAACATACATTTTATGCAGTAAAAAACGCAGCTTTTGCTGCTGTACAAAACAGACATTTAAAAATAGCAAACGACCTCAAAAAAATATGATTCTAGTGCCATTCGAAGCGTTTTTTTGAAATAACCCATTATAGACTAAAAAAAATCAATTTTCATAAAGTTATGACCCGGTTACAGCCAACTGAAGTCGGCTGTAACTGATGGACAGCTTCCTGTTTCGGCTATCTTAATGACATAAAACGAGTTTTCAAGTTTCTCTAACGTGTTTTTGCGATTCATGAACATAATAAATCATCCCCAGCAGGTTATAACTTATTTATCTCATAATCAACATGCCAAGTTTCAACATCATCAAGAGTCTCAAACCCTAAATGCTACTAGTAATCATATACAAACTTTTCATGAACACTAGACTATACGTTGCCATGATAACATCAATAACTACATAATTACACAGCCATAATAACTCTAAGATAACCAAGTATGAACAATTAATTTGTCAAGAATTTTTTTTGAAAGACTCAGAATAAATACTAAAATTATACAATGATACCATACCATGAATATTAAAAATGTAGCCAAGTCACAAGGAATTTATAACTGAAAATATGCATGTATTACATGCACTATCGACCAAAAGGTAAGACATGGTACCTAGCGACTTGGGAGTTGACTGAGCTTAGAAGTCAAAGACTTGGGGTTCTTGGATTCCCGATTTGCGCCAACAGTAGAGGAGAAGAAAGAGGAGTCGCAGAATGTGATTTAGGTTAAAGTTTTGTGAAGTTATGAGGGTCACATGAATTCATGTAATCGAAATAACTGAATGGGATGTTGGGGCGGTTCAACAACTTCTGGGCCAAGAGAATTAAGTGAAGTCTTGGAGGATTTTGCGCTTGGGGTTTGGGTCAGACAAGGGAAACGTAAAGAAAGAATTGGGGAATGTGAGTGCAGCTAATTTTATCTAAATATTGTTATATATATATATATATATATATATATATATATATATATATATTACTAGTAATAGTCAACTAATATAAATGTATAATATTCGCGCTACGGTCCGGGCCTCGTAAGTTCCGAGCTATGCGAGTGGGTTGAATCGACACTCGAACCTATGCTTTGGTTCGAACGGTTTGGGTCGGTACAACACGGTAAGGATTAAATATGTCACACCCTGTCTTTTGCGGAAGCGTATGATGTGTGACTAGCTTGTTATCATTGCATTCAATCGTAATAAACAACTACATAATCAAAACGATGTTCATCCATTCATGAAAATTTGAGTATTACAAACACTTGTTATTTAAGTTTTCAAAACACGACCTTTGACAAGGTTACTATTCAACAAAAGGGGATGACATCTAAACTTGTAGTCTACTTCTAGTTACGACACTTGCGCCCAAGATCCATCCTGTCACCTGAAATACATGTAATTTTGGAAAACATCAACATAAAGTTGAGCGAGTTCATGCGTTTTTTTGTATTTCACATTTTTATACTTTGTATGAAAACATAGTATGTGTCATGTATAATTCAAGTCTTTCTTGAGTACCCCACGTACTCAAGTGTAATTCCCGTTTTCTTGAGTACCCCACGTACTCAAGTATCATTCAAGTTTTCTTGTGTACCCCACGTTTTAAATGATTGTTTATACAAGGACATTAAGGCACGTGAGGACATAAGGAGCATTAGTATATTCTCCTTCAAGGCATGTGAGGACATAGGGAGCATTAGTATTTTCTCCCTCAAGGCATGTGAGGCCATAGGAAGCATTAGTATATTCTTCCTCTAACTATGTCGATTTCCCTCGACTGTGTCGATTAACCTCGACTGTGTCAATTTCCCTTGAC
Source organism: Helianthus tuberosus (assembly GCA_030545235.1). NCBI lineage: Eukaryota > Viridiplantae > Streptophyta > Magnoliopsida > Asterales > Asteraceae > Helianthus > Helianthus tuberosus. The sequence goes on from CM060419.1 coordinate 5,977,487, forward strand.
TGTGTCGATTACCCTCGACTGTGTCGATTACCCTTGACTGCGTCGATTTCCCTCGACTGGGACACCGAAGCACTCAAGTGGTCGCATAAGGACCATGAGTGGGGCTCGGCCGTACCCGTTAGATCTAACCCTCGTCCCTAATTAAGTATTAATGGCATCTCAATATCTAGTTTAAGCTCACATGATCTAGTATTTTCTAGGCTTTTCTTAAAGCTCATCATATTGCACTCACCACGAGTGCTTCTCGTATTCTCAAATCATATTGCACTCCGTTCTCGTTCTCACCAAGAGTGCTTCTTATATTTTTACCCTTTGTAAAAATTATAATATTTGTAACATGTATTTCACCCCCGAGAGTTATAAAACCAAAAACAGTTAAAGAAAAGGGGGAGCATGAACTCACAACTTTGCGTTCCTTGCGTCGTAAACTTCACCGGATTTGCTTAATTAACGTCGTAACCTATACGCGTTTTCTTAACGTTAGTCACTAGACTTGCGTCGCACAAGTACAGTCACTCTCTTTTGTATACGTATTCTTGTGTTAAAAATATTCTATATTTTTAACTACGTATCTTACTTATATTATTTTCTCAAAAAAATTAATATAAGTATTTCATGTTTTGCACTTTGCACCCGAATTATGTATCTTGTATGTCGTATGTGTATTTTTGTGTTTACTTCTCATGAGTATTTAGTGTATTTTTAAGTCTTCATACACTAGCACGTATAACACATACTATATACACTTAGCACACAAGTTGGTGATCAAATAATATATATATTTTTCTCAAAATATACATACTTAATATCCATTTTTATTCTTGAAGAAATCCTCATTTCCTATCACCAAAAATTTGGGAAACCTTGGTAATACTCTTAAATACATTTTTAGGGAATAAGTTTCTCAAAAACTTATATTTTTCTAAGTGTCAAAATTTATAAAAATTTTGACAGAGTTTCCCCTAAAAATGGAGGTTTCCCATGTTTTCAAAACATGTGTTTATTTTCTTTTAAATCGTCAACAATTATCAATAACAATTATCAGCAATAATCATCAACAATAATCACTAATTTCTCCGTTTCATGAACTTGAATATTTACAAAAATGTGTAGTAACTTACTAGCACATTTAGTAAGTCTTGTTATCTTTAAAAATAATTTTAGTTTCTTAAAAACTTTATTTTTAAAGAATATGAAGTTTCACAACTTCTAGTCGAGATTCGCAAAAATATTTCTTTGTTAAATTTTCTTGTGACACATGTGTCTACACACTTGTTTATTTACTAAAAATGCTTTTAGTTCGGATAAGATCCGGGTTTTAACAAAACTAATATTTTTGCTTGGTTCTTCCGAAAAACCACTTGTAGATCTTTAGATCTACATGTTTAGAGTCTTATTTTACAAGGAAAATTATGTTTACACAAGTTCCAAGTTCATGGTGGATGATTTCATCATCTTTTATATTTCTAACACTTAACATACTACTAGTTCATGTTCTTGAACATGATCTAGTATGCGTAGATGATGATCCATCCCACTTTTAATGACAAACAACATCAAATAATAAAAACCATACAAGATTCACATGCTTTACACACATAACTACTCTTTATCCAACTAGTTTATCTTTCTTTCAAGACTTTTAGTTTTGATCTTGTGTGTTCTTGAGTTTTAACCGTTAAATCTCTTATTAACCACTCTAAATAAGAACAAGAGGGAGTTTTTAAGCACTTACTACTAGCACAAGGCTAGGGAAGTTCAAGTGTAGAAAAGTGGTGGTTAAAAGAAGACGACAGAGGTCCTTGAGCTTCCGAGTGTTCCAAGCTTCGTTAATCACCTTCTAACACCTCTAAGTGAACTTGGAAATGTTGGATTAAGAATGAAAGGGGGTGGTGGTGATGGCACTAATCTCGGCCGAACATGGGGGCCAAGGGAGGAGTTTGATGGTGTGTAGTTGATAAATGAGGAAGGTGATCTCTTTATAATGTGTTTTAGCTTTGTCCAAAGGTTATCATGTTCCTAAAGTACTAGACATAAATCTTTAGAGGACCAAGGTGGATCAATGAAAGATTATGGAAATCTTGAGGGATCATATGGGATTATGTGGGGCCACTCATGACCGTTCATAATCAAGGGGGGGGGTTAAATGTAAATTTCATTCCCTAATTACTTAAATGAGTAAGCTTTCAAGTGTAAGGTTTAGGGTCTTAATGTGTTGTTGTGTTATGAAATATATAGTGTGTTAGGGTGTACGGGGACCCTAACTAGCTTAGAAAAATAAAAACAATGCTTCTAGCATTATTTTGGTGTTCCGGGTATTTTCCGGTTGTTCGGTTAGACACCGGTTCGTTAAAGTGCTAAATTACACTTTTTAGTGTCTTTTAAGCGTCCTTTTGTAACACTTTCAATTCCCAACACTTAGGGAAATATTCTGGATAATAAAACGACATTTCTGCAAAATATTCTTATGTTTAAATGCTGATTTATTGCTGAATTATATAAATTCTGCACTTAGAGTGCGTTTCGGGTGCTTTTTAGTGCTTATTTTTGCTTTCGCAATGTCTATAAATTAAACCCTTATATGTACTCTTGGGTTTTAATGCATTCTTGACGTTGGACCCACACCTAGGCCTCAATTCTAATGTCTGACTGCTTTCTGCAGTTCTGTTGACACGATGTGTCTTACCGGTGAGTTTACTAATATTTCTGACGCAACGCTCTCGTTTATGCATAAAGCTATATTTTGTAGCACAAAATGTACATGAATTCACTTGCATGGAATTCAGAAATTTATTTGTCTGGTAAACCAGATCATGCACAGTCATTTAAGCACAAATTACTGTTCATTTCGTGTACGGAATGTACGGAAAAGTGACGGTTGTCACAGTCTTCCCCCGTTAAAAGAATTTCGTCCCGAAATTCAAGCGATGCCATTGGTCGCAGGGGAGTTGTGAAACCAATATGGTCACTTAGATTCATGATTTGTCTTCATGTTCCCATGAAATCTCTGGGCCATGTCATGAATTCTATCATACTTAAGTAGATCAATCATGACTTTTCTGTGTCTTGTGGACTCTTGGTCTCTAACCTCAACAGGTTTCTATCGTATCACGGACTCTTGGTCCAAAACCTCAGCAGGTTTCTATATTATCATGGACTCTTGGTCCAAAACCTCAACAGGTTTCCATATTATCACGGACTCTTGGTCCAAAACCTTAACAGGTTTCTATCTTATCATGGACTCTTGGTCCAAAACCTTAACAGGTTTCTATATTGTAATTCTTGTCTTTTGTCATTGACGTGAATCTTATTTGTGGGAACAACGACTATTCCTTAAGTCAGACTCCTCTACATACTAGACACATGAATGTGTCGCGATCACTACTGATCTTTTTCTGGGAGCTTCATCTTGTGAGCAATGGTTCTGATCCCTACACCGGGGATTCAACCTCTTTCGTTTTTCAACTCACACTACGCCTTCTCTAGGCGAGGCTCTCATTCAAGCCATACTTCTTGTCTCAAATTCTTTCGACTTCTGCCGCTCATCGGCATAATCTTTCTGTATTCTACGGCTGTCCTGATATGATTACATATCTGAAGGATCTGGCCTCTAGTTTTCCTGGGCCATCTCGGGCCAGTTGATTGTTTATTTCTCGTCTCCGTTCAACATGACGGGAATTTACTCAATATGTTCCGTCTAAAGCTTTACACGAAGCGGTTTAGACGACGGTGTGATAGATACCGTTTTAGGAAAATTCCACTAAGGGCAAGTGAGTGTTCCGGCTTTTCATCAAGGTTTATCACACAAGAACGTATTGTGTTCATACAGTCTGCATTGTTCAGCAGCTCAGTTCATATTCGAGTTTTTACGATCATCGGTGTGTTGCAACCCTTGTGATCAATAAAGATCGTGCAACGTTTTCTTTCAGGTAGTGACGTCTAGTTTGCGGCGCGCAATTATAATATCTATCTCAAGATCTCTTCTCATGATTCCTTAATCAATGTGCCGCGTATGCAATGTCGTGGTCTCGTTGCAGCGACGTACAATCAAGACTTGTCGAGAGACGTCACATAATTGCAACTCTAGCTCCTTAGCTCTTGGTTGCAGGGTTGGCGTGAATTTCGTTCTTATCCACCATGTATCTTAAAGTTCTCCCTTCGCGAACTCGGAATCCGCTTTTCGTCATCATTGCACATAACTGTGCTTTCTCTAAGAGTTGCAAGGTAAACTGCAGCTGTTGCTTACGACCTTCCTTGGTCGTTGGCTATATAAGAATGTAGCCAATAAGTATGATCGTAATCCATCCGGGCATGGCTTACACGTTCGATTCATGAGGTCCATGAATATGGTCGATGCATGTGTTAAGCCAAATGATACGACAAGGATCTCGTAATGCTCGAAGCAAGTCCTAAAGGTCGTTTTAGGGATATTTCCTCTTGTATTCACAGTGGAGGACCTCTTGTCCTCAAGTTGATCCTTGGCAAAGGATTCTGATTCTCAATTTTCTGAAGTTTATGTAAAGTGGAGACTACCAACTTTCTCTTTGTCTCCTTAACTAAGGATGCTACGTCCTTAATTTCCTCTGTCTAGCAGCTCTTGCAGTTATATCAGAGGTTCATGCTTCGCTGGTGAAGCTAGTCGGTATGGCATCATTCGTCACTGGTGCTGCTCCTGGCACGCGATTTATCCTGAACTCTTCTCGTCGCTACGGAGAGGCGTTCCTGGCAAGTCTTCCGAAAAGCTACTGGGACTTCCTCCATCACGGGGTTGTTCTCAGGCTCTGCAGTCTATTCGGAGGTGTTTCTATGCCTCTTCGACCAATGAGGGATGTCGTAGATCTGCCGCCTTGTGGGGTCTGGCATCCTTGCACCTATTGCAGGAAAGTTGGGTTTCATCATCCGCATGAGGGATGCGTCTGATTTTCTCATATCGAAAAACTTCAGCTGTATACTTGGATTTCTGATCCATGCTGACTATCATATTACGGCATCGCGAGCCAATGGTAACAGAAGGTTCCGGCCTTCTGAGTCCCTAAATGCAATCCTTAATTGCTTCGACTGTTTAAACTAGCCTTCTTTATGTCCATTTCTAAGGAATACAGGACGTCTATCTCACTAGGCCAAGCGGTTTCTTAAGTTCTAAGCATGCAAGGTTGAAGTTGTTGCCAGTATTAATTAAAAGTAGATGCATTAGGTTGGTTAATAGGGAACTTACCCGTAACCGCATCTGGATCCTGGCGTGCTTCACGAGTTTCGATCGTGAAAACCCTTCCTTGCTTGTTTCTTCCTAGGGCAATCTTTCCTAAAGTGCCCTGCTTCACCACATTTGTAGCAGCCTGGTATTCTCTTATTTCTTCCATCTGGGTCCTTCGCCCAACAGGCATCCTTGTTGTGTCCTTCTTTTCCACACTTTCCGCACGTAGGCCTTAGGCATCGACCTTCATGGTGAAAAGTGCATTCCCCGCATCTCGGCTTAGTCCCCGAGTATATTTTACCACCAGCCTTATTAGTGGCTTCATCAGTTTTCCTTCCAGGCGGCGGGTTCACTCTCTTTCTTTTGCCTGTTTTAGAGCTTCCACAGTTGACTTGGGTGCTCATCTTTAGATTCGAAGACTTCCTCTTCTTATTGCCTGATGACTCCACATGAGTCTCTTTCTTGTTATCCTCAGATTCTGAAAATTTTCCCGCACGTAGAGCTTCTTCAGTAAGGGTGACACTCATATCGATAGCCTCTGCAATGGTTGAGGGCTTTGAGGTAGTAACCATGCTCCTGATCTGAGGTGCAAGTCCCTAAATGAATCGTTCAACCCTTTTGAATTCCGGTTTGACTAAGTAGGGGACGACCCTAGACAAGTCGTGAAATCGTTGGACGTATTCAGGAATCTTTGGTCCGTCCATTTTCAAGTTCCAGAACTCCACCTCAATCTTTTGGATTTCAGCCCTAGAACAGTATTTCTTTTCCATCATTTCCTTGAGCTCGTCCCAGTTTAGTGCATAAGCAGCATCCGCACCAAGGGTTTGAACCTGAAGGTTCCACCAGGAGAGTGCGCCGTCTACGAATAACCCTGAGATATAAGTAACACTCTGTTGAGGTGAGCAGTTACTCATTCTTAGAATGGAGTCAGTCTTTTCTGCCCAACGTACAAATGTAACGGCACCTCCTGTGCCATCAAAATTCAGTGGCTTGCAGTCCAGGAATTGTTTATAGGTGCAGCCAGTTGGAGGGTTATTCCCAGCAGTGCCATCGTTGTGCTTAGAGCGGAGGGCTTCATGTCGAGCAATCGCCTATGAGATGCATTCTTGCAGCTCGGCTTCTGTTCTTGGCAGCGTACTGGTGTTTGTGTCTCGCCTGGGCGGCATTCTCTTCTGCCAAAATGGTATGAAGTAGGTTAGACAACATTCCAATTGTCTATGAGATACATAGCACCATAAGCCATCATGTAATCACCCAATTTCACATGTATATATAATCAATGTATGAGCGAGGAAACAGTTACTGAGCCCTCACATAGGCTTGCCAACTTGGCTTATTGTTTGAAATGAACTCAAGGCTACATCGCCTTGGTCATTCAAGTTTCAGTTATTTCCTGCTTCATTGATTTTCTTAGGTCTTTAGCTTTACTGGTGCGTATATTTCCCCTTTGATGGGGTTGCTTGGGTGGAGGTGATAGGAAGTGTATCGTCGCTGATTCTTTCCTGAATGTCATTCCACCTCTCTTGCTTAAATATCGTCTTCTCAAACGTCTCGTATGCAGGTAGAAGCGTCAGTCACGAAGTAGGCTAAGACAGGCTTCCTACTTTCTAACGTGCTAAAGCACTGATCTATGTGCTGTTCTACCAGATGAAGGTGAGGACACCTATAGATTAATTTTGTATGGTTTTCATTAGCTCGGCACGCAGAGTCCACCAGGATTCCTGTGCACTACAAGTCGTTATTACGTGGGCCCCCGTAATAATAAATTGCCTTGCACAGTTACCCCAAATTTTCTCTCATCCAAGCAGATGATCAATCAAGGAGGGGACACTACTGTCCTTATACCTCTTTTCATGGAAAGGACCTTTGCGATGGTCCACGCACTGACATTCGTTATCGTTACGCGTGTATAGGCACGATGATTAGATGGAATAGGAATAGAGAGAATTCCTAGTAGTTGGAGGGGCACCTTCAAGATGAATACTTCATCTTCCTTTTCTGGTCAAGTATGTCGTCAATCTTGCTTCACATAAGCCGCAGGGATCTTGTCCCGTTGATTGAGAATTCGTTCAAGGCTGCCGCCTCTGCCTCGTCATCATCACCGTAGTTAGGCATCTTCACGATCGATAGGGAAGAGCAGCCATCTCCTACGGAAGCAAGCTCAGCATCTTGTTTGGTAATCACTCCCAGCCATGAGCTTTGCAAAGGATGCGAGGTCGGTAGCTTCATCGTGCGAGTCACGTACAATAATAGGAGTCGGAGTCGAAAGTATCTTATTCACGTCAATAATCATTCCGTACACTTATTTGTATGTATGTATGTATATCAATAACATATATGCTACTTAGCATAAACAAGCATTTTAATGCATTATATCACGTATAACTCTCGTTTTTGGGGGTCATTTTGTTTTTGGCAAGTCTAACTCGTGTAGACTACGCTTTGATTGGCACCTTATTTTAAAGGTATTCCTCACTAATGTCCTTGCCTTGTCACTTTTTGAAAAGTGTCTGACTTGTGGATCTTGGCGCTTTCGTGAATGCAATGAAAACCTTTTTATAAAATGTTTTCGTGAGAGAACTCTAGTGATTGTAGTCTAGACTCGAGAAAGAATCCTAGTTCACTACAATCGAAGCACTGATACCAAACTGTCACACCCTGTCTTTTGCGGAAGCGTATGATGTGTGACTAGCTTGTTATCATTGCATTCAATCGTAATAAACAACTACATGATCAAAACGATGTTCATCCATTCATGAAAATTTGAGTATTACAAACACTTGTTATTTAAGTTTTCAAAACACGACCTTTGACAAGGTTACTATTCAACAAAAGGGGATGACATCTAAACTTGTAGTCTACTTCTAGTTACGACACTTGCGCCCAAGATCCATCCTGTCACCTGAAATACATGTAATTTTGGAAAACATCAACATAAAGTTGAGCGAGTTCATGCGTTTTTTTGTATTTCACATTTTTATACTTTGTATGAAAACATAGTATGTGTCATGTATAATTCAAGTCTTTCTTGAGTACCACACGTACTCAAGTGTAATTCCCATTTTCTTGAGTACCCCACATACTCAAGTATCATTCAAGTTTTCTTGTGTACCCCACGTTTTAAATGATTGTTTATACAAGGACATTAAGGCACGTGAGGACATAAGGAGCATTAGTATATTCTCCTTCAAGGCATGTGAGGACATAGGGAGCATTAGTATTTTCTCCCTCAAGGCATGTGAGGCCATAGGAAGCATTAGTATATTCTTCCTCTAACTATGTCGATTTCCCTCGACTGTGTCGATTAACCTCGACTGTGTCGATTACCCTCGACTGCGTCGATTTCCCTCGACTGGGACACCGAAGCACTCAAGTGGTCGCATAAGGACCATGAGTGGGGCTCGGCCGTACCCGTTAGATCTAACCCTCGTCCCTAATTAAGTATTAATGGCATCTCAATATCTAGTTTAAGCTCACATGATCTAGTATTTTCTAGGCTTTTCTTAAAGCTCATCATATTGCACTCACCACGAGTGCTTCTCGTATTCTCAAATCATATTGCACTCGGTTCTCGTTCTCACCAAGAGTGCTTCTTATATTTTTACCCTTTGTAAAAATTATAATATTTGTAACATGTATTTCACCCCCGAGAGTTATAAAACCAAAAACAGTTAAAGAAAAGGGGGAGCATGAACTCACAACTTTGCGTTCCTTGCGTCGTAAACTTCACCGGATTTGCTTAATTAACGTCGTAACCTATACGCGTTTTCTTAACGTTAGTCACTAGACTTGCGTCGCACAAGTACAGTCACTCTCTTTTGTATACGTATTCTTGTGTTAAAAATATTCTATATTTTTAACTACGTATCTTACTTATATTATTTTCTCAAAAAAATTAATATAAGTATTTCATGTTTTGCACTTTGCACCCGAATTATGTATCTTGTATGTCGTATGTGTATTTTTGTGTTTACTTCTCATGAGTATTTAGTGTATTTTTAAGTCTTCATACACTAGCACGTATAACACATACTATATACACTTAGCACACAAGTTGGTGATCAAATAATATATATATTTTTTCTCAAAATATACATACTTAATATCCATTTTTATTCTTGAAGAAATCCTCATTTCCTATCACCAAAAATTTGGGAAACCTTGGTAATACTCTTAAATACATTTTTAGGGAATAAGTTTCTCAAAAACTTATATTTTTCTAAGTGTCAAAATTTATAAAAATTTTGACAGAGTTTCCCCTAAAAATGGAGGTTTCCCATGTTTTCAAAACATGTGTTTATTTTCTTTTAAATCGTCAACAATTATCAATAACAATTATCAGCAATAATCATCAACAATAATCACTAATTTCTCCGTTTCATGAACTTGAATATTTACAAAAATGTGTAGTAACTTACTAGCACATTTAGTAAGTCTTGTTATCTTTAAAAATAATTTTAGTTTCTTAAAAACTTTATTTTTAAAGAATATGAAGTTTCACAACTTCTAGTCGAGATTCGCAAAAATATTTCTTTGTTAAATTTTCTTGTGACACATGTGTCTACACACTTGTTTATTTACTAAAAATGCTTTTAGTTCGGATAAGATCCGGGTTTTAACAAAACTAATATTTTTGCTTGGTTCTTCCGAAAAACCACTTGTAGATCTTTAGATCTACATGTTTAGAGTCTTATTTTACAAGGAAAATTATGTTTACACAAGTTCCAAGTTCATGGTGGATGATTTCATCATCTTTTATATTTCTAACACTTAACATACTACTAGTTCATGTTCTTGAACATGATCTAGTATGCGTAGATGATGATCCATCCCACTTTTAATGACAAACAACATCAAATAATAACAACCATACAAGATTCACATGCTTTACACACATAACTACTCTTTATCCAACTAGTTTATCTTTCTTTCAAGACTTTTAGTTTTGATCTTGTGTGTTCTTGAGTTTTAACCGTTAAATCTCTTATTAACCACTCTAAATAAGAACAAGAGGGAGTTTTTAAGCACTTACTACTAGCACAAGGCTAGGGAAGTTCAAGTGTAGAAAAGTGGTGGTTAAAAGAAGACGAGAGAGAGGTCCTTGAGCTTCCGAGTGTTCCAAGCTTCGTTAATCACCTTCTAACACCTCTAAGTGAACTTGGAAATGTTGGATTAAGAATGAAAGGGGGTGGTGGTGATGGCACTAATCTCGGCCGAACATGGGGGCCAAGGGAGGAGTTTGATGGTGTGTAGTTGATAAATGAGGAAGGTGATCTCTTTATAATGTGTTTTAGCTTTGTCCAAAGGTTATCATGTTCCTAAAGTACTAGACATAAATCTTTAGAGGACCAAGGTGGATCAATGAAAGATTATGGAAATCTTGAGGGATCATATGGGATTATGTGGGGCCACTCATGACCGTTCATAATCAAGGGGGGGGGGGTTAAATGTAAATTTCATTCCCTAATTACTTAAATGAGTAAGCTTTCAAGTGTAAGGTTTAGGGTCTTAATGTGTTGTTGTGTTATGAAATATATAGTGTGTTAGGGTGTACGGGGACCCTAACTAGCTTAGAAAAATAAAAACAATGCTTCTAGCATTATTTTGGTGTTCCGGGTATTTTCCGGTTGTTCGGTTAGACACCGGTTCGTTAAAGTGCTAAATTACACTTTTTAGTGTCTTTTAAGCGTCCTTTTGTAACACTTTCAATTCCCAACACTTAGGGAAATATTCTGGATAATAAAATGACATTTCTGCAAAATATTCTTATGTTTAAATGCTGATTTATTGCTGAATTATATAAATTCTGCACTTAGAGTGCGTTTCGGGTGTTTTTTAGTGCTTATTTTTGCTTTCGCAATGTCTATAAATTAAACCCTTATATGTACTCTTGGGTTTTAATGCATTCTTGACGTTGGACCCACACCTAGGCCTCAATTCTAATGTCTGACTGCTTTCTGCAGTTCTGTTGACACGATGTGTCTTACCGGTGAGTTTACTAATATTTCTGACGCAACGCTCTCGTTTATGCATAAAGCTATATTTTGTAGCACAAAATGTACATGAATTCACTTGCATGGAATTCAAAAATTTATTTGTCTGGTAAACCAGATCATGCACAGTCATTTAAGCACAAATTACTGTTCATTTCGTGTACGGAATGTACGGAAAAGTGACGGTTGTCACAAAATATAATTTGGTAAGAATATAATTAATTCATCAAATAAAATAAGTATAAGATCTGATTTATAAAAGCGAAACAAATGGTTTTACCTTGAAGTTACGGGTTGTCACCACATCCCCAAGTTGAAAGAAATTTCGTCCCGAAATTTAGCACATAGTTGTCGGAGAACCTAGTTGTGTTTGTGCGTTTTCCTGGGGTATCACATGGAGACTTTTATGGTCTGTGTATATAATACACCTTGTACCACGCCGACCCGGATTCCCAGCCTAATATCAAGGTTCGGTACCTGCAGTTTAATCTTATGAAAATACGTCAGCTTTCCCTGGTAATACAATTAACTGACTTATTTTGAAAATAGTTTTTCAAAAATGATTTTATGCATAGAGAAAACCCGTAGGTAATCATTTAATATTTCTTGGGATTTTGTCTTCTCACCAGATTTACATATTTGTCATACAATGGGAACCAGATATCAAAGCCGGTCATTTTCAGTTCTATAATGATTAAGGTACACACCAAAGTTGAATAATGTGTCTTACAGTCAGTATGCCTACCCCGACACGTTATTCTATATGGCCATAATAGTTCATGAGTCGGGACACCCGGACACGGTACCAAAAACCCCCAATTGTTTCAATTATCAAATATAACGGATTAAGCCGGGTTCTTACATTTATGAGCAATCATAGGCGGCTCATTTATGTAATACCTGCTCCAAGTGGCGTATTCCCCATACCCCAGTTTTCAAAGAAAATAAATTTAGAATATTTACATTTTAGCTAGCTTCCAACCGATAACGGTTTTCAATATAGTAAAAGTCGTAAAGACAAAGTATTAAACGCAAGTCCGAATATCTGGGGCGTTCTATAGTCCGGAGTGAACAAATTTAGCTTTCTATTAGAATGTATACGGGTCATAGATTAGTTCCTTTGACACGACCCGTTACGTAAGAATAAGATTAATTCGCTAGATTAAGCGTAGATTGATTAGGATGCAGTTTATACCTATCCAAGTGTAATGACTCATTGGATAAAGGTTAATTAAACCAACATTCTGATTTGGAAATTAAAAAGGTTTTGACCCGTTATGCCTAGTTTATGCGAACTAAGTTCACATAACTAGTTATGCGCATAAAGACAGGTTCGGAAGGTCGGATGGGCTTATGACAAGTCTAAGTTTCAAAATTATATCTTTAGTTGATATATTTTCTGTTAAAAAGTCAGATTATAAGTTGGTTTAGATTAAAACCATTTATTTAGTTACTTTGACCACATAAGGGTTTTGTGGTCATTTTTAACAATATATTCAAGACTTTTCGTTTAACCCATCAAACGGATTGACCAAGTGGTATAACTTAAGAGAGTTATACTCAACAATATTATGGTCCTAAAACAAGTTTAAAACAGGTCTAAACGTTGGCCAAACGGATCAGAATCAAAAGTCAGAGCAAAAGTCAAATTGCTTGACTGTTAACATAGAATGGTCAGAAGCTAAAGTCAAACAGAAAGTCAACTATTTGACTTTAAACTTCAAATATCTAAATAAAATGAAAAAGACTAAGTAGAAACACTTACTTGGAAGTGTTTGGAAAAAAGAACTTGATAATAGGAGTCCACTTGTCCAGAGGAGAGCTCCAAGAGTAATTGAGAGAGAAAAGAATGAATGAGCAAATGAAATTGTTCATGGAGCTTGCTATTTATAGTTGAGGATGGTACACAAGATCAAGAAAAGTGTCCATGATCATTCTAGGATGTTTGCAGGTGTCATTGAGGTGGCAAGGACTGAGCAAAAGTGGCAAAAATGCGAGATAGGTGGCATTGTGGCAAAAATACTTGGACAGCAAGCATAAACTACCACTTGGAGTCCCTTACGGACCGTAAGGGTTTATAGCTTACGGACTGTAAGGACCTTAAGCGTGCAGATCTTTTGAACAGGCTTACGGGTTGTAAGGGGTAAGTCCGCGCGGTCCGTATAGGACCTCCAGAATTTCAAAAATTGAAATTTTTCGTATTTAGTCCTTAGACCTTACATCTTTGGCCATTTAGCACATTTAGTCCCTTTGCTTCCTCGTAGTTGGGATTAGTCGGAGATCCGGGATGCGTCTCAGTTAACACACAGTAATAATCTTTCTCTCCTTCCCAGAATTGGGATTAGTCAGATATTCAAAACATGTTTAAGTTAACGCTAAGAATAGGTCCTTCCACATAATAGGGATTAGTTAGAGGTTTCTCCCTCCACGTAGTCAGGATTAGTTGGAGAATTGGACACGTGTCGTCTCATAATTAGACGGAATTTTCGGGGTGTTACAAAGATTCACTATCTTTGGGAGGAGTTTGGTTCAATCTGTTGTTTACTTCTTGATCCTTTGGTCATGTTTTGGATTTTGAATATCATCTCTTCTTTTGTAGGTCCAACAATATCCCCCTAGAACAGATGATGCCAAAACATATGTTTATTTGATCAATCTTTATTCCTCGTCAACTTCTCTCTGATTTGGGCTTTGAATTGCTTCTCAAATTTTTCAGAGAGAGAGAGTTATCTAGATCCGTTTCAAGTGGAAGACTCAGTATGTCTTGCACATCTTCAATTTTCAGGCTAGAGACACTATTCATTGAAGTCTTTTTCCCTTCTCCATTAGCTCTGACTATAGTCAATTCATGGCTTGTCCTGTTGGATGACCACTTTAGAATTTTTAAGCTAGAAGGATTTCTTGAGGCACAAGTTATTTGATCAAGTGAGGGGAATTGTTTTCCTAAGACTTGCCTAAGCAGTTCTTCTGGTTTGGCATCTGGATGCCCATACATTAATTTATTCTTGATCCCTTCTTTCCTTATTTCATCTTCATATCTTTAAATCTTATGCATACATCTCCTTTTGCCTTTTGAGGTAGTTTTTGATAGCTGAGGAGATATTCTTTGCAGTGGGAAGCTTTAAAGGGTAAACCAAAGAAATGATGGGTATATTCAAGTCTTCATAATTTGGCCTTTTTTGGACTAAGGGATCTTAAGCTCTTAAGGCTTCGAGTTTCTTGTAGCTCTATTTAATTGTTGACTCATTCCATCTGGCCATTGATTGCATTGAGCCAAATTTGGCTGCCACCATCTCCTCTTTCATTCTTCTAAGTTCAAGAGCCTTTTGGCCAACAGACTTTTTGTCTGGTCTCCAATTGGGAGGAGTGGGTTTGATATCTGGATTGAGCTTCATCTTCTCAATCCTCACGGTTTCATCTAGAAGGGCTTCTATAGTCCATCTAGTGAATTGGGAGCTTGTGGTTGTGTAAGGCTTATTTTTCATGATAAAATCCAAGTAATCTCCCCTTAATGCTTTTCTAGGCTCAGGGTTATTTACTGGTCCTTGTGAAGGCTTTTGACTGGCATATTTTGCAAAGTCTTCTAATCTGTTCACTTTTGTGAATTCTTCATATTGGATTTGATATGCCTCCTTATCACTTTTCCCCTTGCTTCTTTCAGCAGCAATCCTTTCAGCATGTTTGATCTTTAACTCTAAGTACTCTTTGACATTGGAGGGCTTTGGATACCTTATGGGGGATGGAAAGGTAAGTTGCTCGGTGTTAGTTGTAGAGTAGAAATTTTGTATTTCTTTTGAAACATTTTCTAACTCTAATGGATCTAGTAGGGTGGTATATGGGTGTAATGATGGTGGAAGTTTGGTAGATGGTGGTTTTGTGGTGTTTGTTGGTGGGGATGTAATGGTTAGTGCCGTGGTGGTTGTGGTAGATGTTTGAGATATGATGGATAGTGTTGTGGTGGTAGTGGTTTTGATAGGTGATGCATTAGGAGTTTCTTCTTCATCGTCATGGAAAATAAATATAGCTCTCCTAGATTTGGTTTGAAGTGTTGGTGTTTTTTATAGTGGTAGTGGAAGATTTGTGGATGGTTTTCTTTTGATGAGTAGTTCTTTAGAAGAATTTTGTGTTGGAGGTAGTGAAGATGTAACATCTGTTCACTTTTATAGTGCCAATAGATGTTTGGGCAGTAGAGACAGTGGTTTGGATAGTTGCTGGTGGTTTTGTTGATGCAGTGCTTTTGGGAACCTCTGTTGATGAGCTTTGATTATCTTGAATTTTCTTTCTTTCAATAATCCCTTGCATTGTTATCTGCATGTTTGCTTCACTTGTGTCTATCCTCTTTTCTTTTTCAATGGCTTCTTGTTTGGCCTTTTGACTTCAAAAGTATATGGCCTCTTTTTGGCTTCAGAAGTATCTGCCTCTTTTCGGATTTCTTTACCAGAGGAAGGAGCTTTCTCATGCTATCACTCTCCCCCTTTTTGACGTCATATTTGTATTTGGGGAGAATGGGAGTTGTACCAATGGTTTGGAGCGTATGGTCTTTAATGGCCTTGAGCTCTGCTTGGGTATCTGTGTACTTAACATCCACCATGTTTCGTATCATCTCCATTTGCATGTTTTGATTTGTTTCTATAGTTTGTTTTAGAAAATGAAGATACTTTTGTGCATGCACCCATATTTCTTTTGCACTTTCTGCATTAGTTGGTGGAAGTTTTGAGTTTTGCACCAAGGTCTTCATCATATCTTTAATCTCATCAATTGTAGACCCCAACTTGGAAACTCCCTCTGTCAATTCTTGATATTTTAACCCATCACCTAAGTTAATAGGAGCACCCAAGTTCCCACCAGAGGTGGTTGTACTTAGTTTTGAACCAAGTGCCCATTTTTCTTGGTATTGGGGACTTCCAACTGTTATAGAGTGCACAATTATAGACTCAACAGTTGTTGCCTTCAAGGAGGTCTTAGTTATGTAACCATTGTCCAATTGTGAGATTGTTGCCTCCATAATTGTAGTGGCTGCCTCACTTGAAATACCTTCAAGTGTCTCTTGAGACATAAGAGGAGTAACCACCTTAGCTTGTGGGCTAGCAACGATGTCTGAACTTACCCTAGTCACTTGTTGTAAGATACTCTCAGTGATTTGCTGTTAAGAGGAACTAGGTTTGCACAAGTTAGTTTTATCAATTGCATCAAGCAATGATTGGAATGTTGGTGGTATGGTTTTTGTGGGTGGTGGAGTGAAAAGAGAAGTAGCCCTGGGAGAGGGGCTTGAGAAGAGATATTAAATTGAATCATCTCATGTAAGGACCTTCAAAAAAAATGTCCTAAAACTACCCGTAAGTGCAAACCCGGACCCCTGAAACCCTAATCCATATCAAAAATCAAGAAAAAGTGAAATATGGTCTTCAGGCGGGCCGCGTAAAGGTAAGTTTAACCTTACGCGGGCCGCGTCAACTCCAGGTTTGACCGGATAAGCGTCCAGATCCACGTGGCATCCACCTGGCAACCCTACTCGTGACCCAGCAAACCTACACGTAGACTAGGTGGCCACGTGGGCCGCGTAAGGATCGGCTGTAGGTTCACGCGGGCCGCGACTGACCTAAATTTCAGCTATAAATAGCTTGTTGCATGGCCTGTTCATCTGTGTCGAAAACAACTTTCAAAAACGAAAGCATACTGCTCAATTTCGAAAATTAAGATAGCGAGGCGCTGCTACGATACAGGGTATTAACTCGATCGCTGCTACGATTCAATGTCCGATCGATTGAAACTATCCGATGGATGTTTAAGTGCTGCTCACATTAGGGCCATACTTTGCCATTAGTCGTGAATTCGACGGATGTTTAAGTATAGCACTTTGTCATTCGTTGTGAGGGTTTTAATCTCGTGAGTTATCGTAAATGTTGTATTAGTTACTGACCTAGTTGGTGTGCATTGTTATTTAAATTAGGTTACAAGGCTAATCAGTAGGCTAAGCTCTTCCCGTTTAAATCTGCAATGTGAGTCATTCTCTTTTTATCAATAGTATTTTACAATACTCCAATCATTTTCAAAAGTTATAATTACAGGGATTAAGTCATGGTTATCTTGAATCACTGGCTAATTGGGGTATTGTGCACATTACTAATTTCTCACGGTTAGGCTAATAAATCCTAACAGTGATAATCATCACTACTTGGGGAAAGACCCAATAGTGGTATGACCATCGTCACCAGGTGACACGGCGCCAGATAAAAATAAGATAAAAGCCATTGTAATCGCACTTATGCTGTAATTGATAACTAATGTGTCGTTTAATACACTTGAATGACTCGCCAGTATTTCCCCGTTGATAAAATATTTTTAAAACATGTTTCAGGCGACCTGCTGTAAATCAAGGAAAACGTGCTACGAAGCACTAACAAGCTTGAAGAGGTGGCTCAGTTAAAATGAATAAACATGTTTTGTAAATCAGGGAATTTCCTTGAGAAATTCCTCTATTGTAAATTTCGGGGCTTGTCCCAGATTATCAAATAAAATAATCGGGCATTTTCAAGTTTTAAAAGATCCGGTTAAATCTTCCGCTGTCGTATCAATTAATAAATACCACGGGTTCCTGTCCCGCGGCTCCTGACCGGATAAAACCGAGGCTGGGGCCATGACAGGAAAAGGTGGTATCAGAGCCACTGATTTAAACCAATTAAGTATTTAAATACTTAATTTTCCTGATTGTCATCATGTGATTATGTGTTTCTATCTTGACTATCTGTTAATTTACAGTATGGGTAAGCAAATAATTTCGGACATCTATCATAAATTAGATAGTTCACCGAAAGATATTGGAACTTCATTCCAATCAAAATCCCCAAGACACTCAGCAGATACTGAGGAAGGAATATTTGTTCGTAAAACACAGTTTGAGAAACCACTTACCCCTATTAAAAGAAGTTGGATTATTAGAAAAAGTCAAGAGAAAATAAAGAAGTCACAACCAAAAGGAGTGATGATTAATGAGGAAACCCAGGAAATAGGCAATAACCCACCATGGGAAGATGAATTAGACGAACAATGGGCAAATCTCTATATGTTAGCCACTGTAGCAGTAAATGCTAACCTATAGTTAAATCACCAAACCAGTACCAGCACCTATGTCACCTACAAGCCAGAAACTTTAATATAATAAATAACCACTAGTATATTTCGAAATTTAGTTGTACTAAATATAAAATTTCAAATATTTTGTTTCAATAAAATGGTTTATTAGATATTTGTAATTAATATTAAATTTTCTGATTTCATATCTGCTAAACAACATGAATGAGTTGTCTGAAGCTCTTCAGAATCTCAATCTCTATACTGTGAATGTGGAAATTTCTAGAGACTTTACCGGTTATTGTGCCGACATGGAGGAACCTATGGAATTTCAAGCCCAGCCACCGGAAAAACCCAAACCCAAGAAAAGAAGAAGAACTGTGGGCTGGAGGCGTGTGCGCAGGAAGAAACCAGCGACACGGAAAGTTACCAAGAAGGAAGATCCCAAAGGTAAAGGCAAGAAAATAGAGATTGGGGAATGTTCTAGGCAAGACCAGGAAATGCCACCCTGGGAAGAATTGGATCATAAACTAGCTCTTAGTGACCTTATCGGACCTGCCGATGAAAACTACTTTAGTTACCCAGTGGAAGCACATATTCCAGTTGACCTAGAGCCTGAAATCCCAGATCCTATCATCCACACCCAACCTCTACCAGCAGAGTTAGAAGAATGGTGGACCACCGACTGGCAGTTCCAGAATCTCCTAAATAACCCTGATACCTTTTTCCCTCAGTTTGACCCAGAACCTCCACTACACCCACCTATGAGCACTGAAAATTTGGCTGAACTCCGTCATTACGGCGAGGAGCTGATAGATGCAGGAAACCGAATCCGGGAAGTAAGAGAGAGGATATCTTGGAAGTACGACGAGAGGGAGCGTCGTTTCTAAAGTACCAGCTAACAGGGAACATGTGTGGTGGTGTGGTGTGTTTGTTTAATAATAATATATTATAAAAATATAATTATGTGTAATACTTAAAAATAAAAACTTTTGTAAAATAATCAGTGTGTACGGATGCCTATTATAATATATAAAATATCAAACGTCGAAAATTCGACAATTTTGGCTATATTTGTTATGTTTGGTTATTAATTATTTTATACTAATATAAATTAGTTACCATATGGCACACGCTGGTAATGAACCCGATAATGAAGTTAATCAATCTGAGCATAACAATGAAGATCAATTTCTGAATAGGCAAGATATCGAAAATATCGTTGCTCAGGGAATAGCCAATGCTATTCCAACAATACTTGCTGCTGCTCGAAATCCAGTTGAACCTCAACAAATTATTCCTAGCAAACGCACACACGGTGACAATTTCAGTAATAGTATAAACGGAGGCGGCAACCATACTAATAACAATAATGATGTACTGCAAGCCCCAACTCTCAAAAGAATGAAAGCTGCAACGCCTGGTTGCACTTATAAGGAATTTCTTGCTTGTAAACCAGCTGAATTTGCAGGCAATGAAGGGGCGACTGCGGCGCTGCGTTGGTTGGAGAAAACCGAAGCAGTAATCATGATAAGTAAATGTGTCGAGGAAGACAAGGTCATGTATGCGTCGCATCTTTTTAAAGAAGGGGCCCTAGAATGATGGAATACGGTACTTCAAGCCAAAGGAAGAAATATGGCCCATGCCATGAGTTGGGAAGAATTTAAGCAGCTAGTGGAAAGAAAATTATGTCCCGAATATGAAAAGGAACAAATGACCAATAAGTTCCTGAACCACCGGATGGTAGATGTAGATTGTCGAGGGTATACTTCAACATTCTTCGAGTATGCGACAGTGGTACCAACCCTGGCTTCGCCAGAACCGGTACTTATTTCCCGTTATATTTGGGGATTGATTGGCGAAATTCGAGATATCGTCAAAGCTGCGAGACCCCGCACTATTGACGATGCTGTGGAATTAGCTAATACCTTAACTGACGGACTGGTACGCACAAGAGAAGAAACCTGGAAAAAGGAAGTGGCCCAAAAGATTACCCAGGGATTCCGTATGGGTAACCGTAGCAATTTCAAGGAAAAGGGAACTGGGCAATCTTCCACTGTTCCATTTTGCAATACTTGCAAAAGAAAGCATTTTGGAATATGCAAAGGATATTGCAATTTCTGCAAAATTCCGGGGCATCAAGAAGAAGATTGCAGGAAGAAGAAAGCAACAGTCTGCTACAACTGTGGAGAAGCTGAACACTTTAGGCCAGACTGCCCAAAACTAGTCAAACCAGCTGATAACAAAGCCAAACCTGCAGAAGGAACTACCAAGAAAAATGCAAGAGCCTTCCAGTTAACTACCCAGGAAGCAGAGCTAATCCCTGACGTGATAGGTGGTACGTTCCTAGTTCACGACGTTTATGCAAAAGTATTATTTGACTCTGGTGCAAAACAAAGTTTTATAAAATACTTCATTCTTCCAAGCTCTTAATTTACCCTTAATCAACCTTAGGCAGATTTTTACGGTAGAAACGGCAGATGGGAATTCTGTTAACATAGATAAGGTTTTGTAAGAAGGAAAAATAGAACTTTTAGGTCATAAATTTTCTGCAAACCTGTTACCTATGAATTTAGCTGGATTCGATATTGTGTTAGGAATGGATTGGTTAGTAGCCAACCATGCTTGAATTCTTTGTGATAAGAATTCCATAGAAATTCATACACCCACAGCAGAATTAGTGGTGATTACAGAAGATAAGCCACGTAAGCCACTGAAATTCATTTCCGTAATGAAGTTGGCTAGTTATTCAAGAAAGCAAGGAATAGTGTATATGATTTCAGTAATCATTAACACGAAAGGTAAGGAACTTAAAGAAATTCCAGTAGTATCAGAATATGTCACGGCCCCCGACCCGGTTTGACCCGTTTCAGGGGCCGCGGGACAGAAATCCCGTGGTATTTAATTAATTGAGTTTAACAGCGGAAGTTTATTATCAGGATCTTTTTAAAACTAAAATATTTCCTGATTATTTTATTTCACAACTCGGGATAAAACCCCGGTAATTTACAATCATTTGATTTCACGAAGAAATCTTTTATTTTACAAAACATGTTTCTTTATTTTATCTTGAGCCACTTTCTTGAGCTTGTAGTGCTTTATGGCACTTTTTCCTAGATCATAACAGATCACCTGAAACATGTTTGAAAAAGATTTTGTCAGCGGGAAATACTGAGTGAATCATTCTAGTTACATAAAATAATGCATAGTTATTAATTACAGCATAAGAGCGATTACAATGGCTTCTATCTTATTTTTATCTGGCGCTCTGTCACAATGGTGACGATGGTCATACCACTATTAGATCAATGAACCTAACTGGGAGAAAATTAGTAATGTGCACAATACCCCACTAGCCAGTGATTCAAGATATCCACGACTTAGTCCCTGTAATTATAACCTTTGAAAATAATTTGAGGTATTGTAAAATAGTTGATAAAAAGAGAATGACTCACATTGCAGATTTAATTTGAGCAGAGTTTAGCCTACTGATTAGCCTTTTAACCTAAATTTAATAACAGGCACACAATTCTGGGTTAGTAATCAATACAGCATTTACGATAACTCACGAGATCAACCCTCACAACGAATGACAAAGTGCTATGCTTAAACATCCATCGAATTAACGACTAATGACAAAGCATCACCCTAATGTGGGCAGCACTTAAACATCCATTGAGTACATTGATCGATCGGAAAATGAATCGTAATAGCGATCGAGTTAATACCCTGATTGCGGCGTCGATTAGTGATCCGTGTGTGTTAATTGTGGTAAACAGAGCATAACTCGGTGTATATTTCGAAGTTTTTCGTCGTTCAAGCGCCGAATTTCACGTCCCAGACAACCCTATTTATACATGGAAAAACGCGCCCTCGCGTGGCGCGAGGGTCCTTCGCGTGGCGCGAGGGGTCAGGTTCTAGGATAGGTTAGGCACGTGTCCAACTAGCTCAGGTGAGTCGACAATTCGTTCAAATTCAATTTCCACGTAAAACTGTTAAGATAATATCAACTAGGGTTTATCCCCCCTGAGTTTTAGGGCCCTGATCCTGATTCCGATTGTTCTGAAAATTTTAGGGTTTACGCAGAATTACTTGGGTGTCTCAATTAGGGTTTCCTATTGGGCAAATTAATTAAATAAATATGACTTTTGATGAGAGTTGTTACAGAATACCCAGAGGTATTCCCAGAAGAACTACCTGGATTACCACCCAATAGGGAAGTCGAATTTAGAATTCATCTAATTCCTGGAACTACACCGATAGCCAAGGCACCTTATCGGTTAGTACCCACAGAAATGCTAGAATTAAAAAAGCAATTAGATGAATTACTAAGCAAATGATTTATACAACCTAGTTCATCCCCGTGGGGAGCGCGAATGTTGTTTGTGAAGAAGAAAGATGGTTCGATGCGAATGTGTATCGATTATAGGGAATTAAATAAGGTTACAATTAAGAATCGATACCCATTACCTAGGATTGATGATCTTTTTGATCAACGTCAGGGAGCTAGATATTTTTCTAAGATAGATTTACGCTCCGGATATCATCAATTGAAGGTACAAGAATAAGACATACCTAAAACTGCTTTCAGAACTAGGTATGGTCATTACGAGTTTACAGTCATGCCCTTTGGGTTAGCAAATGCTCCGAGAGCATTTATGGACATGATGAATAGGATATGTAAACCGTACTTGGATAAATTTGTAATTGTCTTCATCAACGATATACTTATTTATTCCAAAAGTAAGGAGGAACATTGTGAGCACCTGCATGTACTTTTAACTTTGTTAAGAAAGGAGAAGCTTTACGCCAAATTCTCGAAGTGTGAATTTTGGCTACAAGAGATACAATTTTTAGGACACATGGTGAATCATGAAGGCATTCACGTAGATCCCTCTAAGATAGAAGCGATCACCAAATGGAAGGTTCCGCAGTCAGCTATGGAAATTAGAAGTTTTATAGGATTAGCCGGATATTATAGACGGTTTATTAAGGATTTTTCCAAGATAGTTGTACCATTAACTAAGTTAACCCGTAAATCAGTTAAGTTTGAATGGGGGCCTAAACAAGAAGAAGCTTTTAGGATTTTGAAGCAAAAGCTAACAAATGCTCCAATTTTAGCTCTACCAGAAGGAACAGAAGATTTTAAAGTATACTGTGATACTTCTAAGTTAGGATTAGGATGTGTGCTAATGCAACGCAAAAAGGTAATTGCATATGCCTCGAGACAATTGAAAAAGCATGAAGAAAACTATATGACTCATGACTTAGAATTAGGAACCATAATTTTTGCCCTTAAGATTTGGAGACACTATTTGTATGGAAGTAAGTTTACTGTCTATACAGATCATAAGAGCTTGAGATATATATTTGGGCAAAAAGAATTAAACATGAGGCAAAGAAGATGGATGGAAATTCTAAGTGACTACGACTGTGATATTCAATATCACGAAGGAAAAGCAAACGTAGTTGCTGATGCCTTAAGTCGTAAATCATGAGAAACAACGACGAGTTTGTGCTCTTAGATTAAGTTTACAATTAGACTTAATGGAACAATTGAAAAGCATTCAAGAAACAACAATCAAGGATGATGCTGAAGGAATGAAAGGACGAATAAAAGAATTAGAGCAAAGAAGTGATGGAATTTGGAGATTCCATAAGAAAAGAATTTGGGTACCTAAACAGGGAGAATTAAGAAATAAGATTTTAGTAGAAGCCCATAAATCTAGGTATACCATGCATCCTGGTAACAACAAGATGTACCAAGATTTAAGGAATAATTTCTGGTGGATAGGAATGAAAAAGGACATATCTAGATATGTTTCTAAATGTCTTACTTGTTCACAAGTTAAGGCAGAACACCAGAAACCCTCAAGTCTACTACAACAATTAGAAATGCCTGTATGGAAATGGGAGCTCATAACAATGGACTTTGTTACTAAGTTACCCAAGACCAAGAAAGGTAATGATGCGATTTGGGTAATTGTGGATCGATTAACCAAATCAACTCATTTTCTACCTATAAAGGAAACCTTTAGCATGGAACGGTTAGCCAAGTTGTATGTAGATGAAGTAGTATCCTTACATGGAGTCCCACTCTCCATTGTATCAGATAGGGATAGTCGTTTCACTTCCCATTTCTGGACAAGTTTCCAAGAAGCAATGAGAACTCAATTAAATTTAAGCACTGCATACCTTCCTCAAACAGACAGACAGAGTGAAAGAACTATCCAAACCCTGGAAGACATGCTTAGAGCATGTGTGATAAATTTTGGTGGGAACTGGGACAACCATTTACCCTTAATTGAATTCTCCTATAACAATAGTTATCATTCAAGCATTGAAGCTGCCCCATTCGAAGCACTGTACGGACGTAAGTGTAGAACTCCAGTTTGTTGGGCAGAAATAAGATAAAGTCAATTATCAGGTCCTGAAATAGTACAAGAAACTACCGACAAGATCATTCAAATCAAGGAAAGACTAAAGACGGCTCGAGATCGCCAGAAGAGTTATGCCGACAATCGACGCAAACCACTAGAATTCCAGGTTAGAGACAAGGTACTATTGAAAGTTTCTCCTTGGAAAGGAGTAGTTCGATTTGGTAAGAAAGGAAAGCTAAGTCCAAGATACGTAGGACCATTTCCAGTAATCCAACGTATAGGACCAGTTGCTTATCGCTTACAACTACCAGAAGAGTTAGCCGGGGTACATGACGTATTTCATGTATCCAACCACAAGAAAAAGTGAAATATGGTCTTCAGGCGGGCCGCGTAAAAGTGAGCTTAACCTTACGCGTGCCGCGTCAACTCCATATTTGACCGGATAAGCGTCCAGATCCACGTGGCATCCACCTGGCAACCCTACTCGTGACCCAGCAAACCTACATGTAGACTAGGTGGCCACGCGGGCCGCGTAAGGATCGGCTGGAGGTTCACACGGGCCGCGACAGACCCAAATTTCAGCTATAAATAGCTTGTTGCATGGCCTGTTCATCTGTGTCGAAAACAACTTTCAAAAACGAAAGCATACTGCTCAATTTCGAAAATTAAGATAGCGAGGCGCTGCTACGATACAGGGTATTAACTCGATCGCTGCTACGATTCAATGTCCGATCGATTGAAACTATCCGATGGATGTTTAAGTGCTACCCACATTAGGGCTATACTTTGTCATTAGTCGTGAATTCGACGGATGTTTAAGTATAGCACTTTGTCAGTCGTTGTGAGGGTTTTAATCTCGTGAGTTATCGTAAATGCTGTATTAGTTACAGACCTAGTTCGTGTGCATTGTTATTTAAATTAGGTTACAAGGCTAATCAGTAGGCTAAGCTCTGCCCGTTTAAATCTGCAATGTGAGTCATTCTCTTTTTATCAACAGTATTTTACAATACTCCAATCATTTTCAAAAGTTATAATTACAGGGATTAAGTCATGGTTATCTTAAATCACTGGCTAATTGGGGTATTGTGCACATTACTAATTTCTCACTGTTAGGCTAATAAATCCTAACAGAGATAATCATCACTACTTGGGGAAAGACCCAATAGTGGTATGACCATCGTCACCAGGTGACACGGTGCCAGATAAAAATAAGATAAAAGCCATTGTAATCGCTCTTATGCTGTAATTGATAACTAATGTGTCGTTTTATACACTTGAATGACTCGCCAGTATTTCCCCGCTGATAAAATATTTTTAAAACATGTTTCAGGCGACCTGCTATAAATCAAGGAAAACGTGCTACGTAGCACTAACAAGCTTGAAGAGGTGGCTCAGTTAAAATGAATAAACATGTTTTGTAAATCAGGGAATTTCCTTGTGAAATTCTGAAATTCCTCTATTGTAAATTTCGGGGCTTGTCCCAGATTATCAAATAAAATAATCGGGCATTTTTAAGTTTTAAAAGATCCGATTAAATCTTCCGCTTTCGCATCAATTAATAAATTCCACGGGTTCCTGTCCCGCGGCTCCTGACCGGATAAAACCGGGGCTGGGGCCGTGACATCTCCCTCTTGACTTGGTTCCCCGTGCTTACAACAATATCCTTTTGTGAGGATAAGTGAGGAGTATGGTTAGGTGGAGATGTTTGCATGTTTTGTGAGGAAGTAACAAAAGATGTTTGCTATTTTTGTGTTACATCAGGAGTCTCTAGAATCTCAACCCCAAGAGACGCCTTCTTTTTTGTTTTTCTTTTAGATTTAGGGATAGGAATGGAAATGGTTTGTGTGGAAATTTCTGATGTAAGTACCACAGTGGTGGGTTGATCACTCTGGGCATCAGGAGCAGCGGGATCAGTAACAGATGTTGTAACATCTGTTGCATGGTTTTGTAAAACATTTTCTTCAGAGGCATTTTCTTGACCTTTTGAGGCCATCATGCATGTCAATGTTTCATTTGAAAGGCTATTTGTTTCCAGGGATGCACCTTGTTCAAAACTTTCTTATTTTAAAACCTTTTGAAGGTAAAAGCTTAACAGCCTTGGATATAAGATAAAGGGTTGGCCAGTTTGCCTTTTAGTTGCTTTTATGTTTACCACCATATCCATAAACAGTGTTTGTGACAGCTTGTAATCTCTGTTTGACAGTATAACATATCCCAAATATTGAGTTTTTAGGAGAATTTCATTAAAAGATGTGGTCTTGACAGACAAATAAACCAAAAGTGTAGGGAGAAAGAATTTCATTCTGGTTGGAAGTGTGGTTTAAAAGTGTGGCTCCCACCAGTTGAGCTTCATATCCCCTTTCTATGGACTCATTTTACAAGTCATTTTAGGGATAGTTTCCATACCTGCCATATCATCCAGGTTGAACATTGTGGAGATGGATTGTGGAGTTATCTGCATGTGTTCTCCATTGATGGTTAATGTGATTGTGTAGGGATTTTTGTTTTGAAGCAGAAAATCCGCATTTGCCTAAAATTCTTGAAGGATAGTTAGAAACACTAGTGCGTTGGCGGTAGGATGGTATGGTACTTTGATGATGTAAGAATGTCAATGATTGAGCTGAAGTCAGTATTTTTGCCGTGTTTGACAAGATATGGTAAGGTAATTGTGAGATGATTTAAGAATGAGGGCAATGGCGAAGTTTATGAGATAATCTTTTGAATATATATTCTTTTGATTAAAAGAGATGATTTTTTGTTGCGATTTCTGATTTTTTTCTCTTTTGAAATGCTTTGATTTAAGAGTTTTCAAGGATGAATGTAAACTCTATTTGGCAAGGGTTTATATATGGTTTTGTGAATAGGGATGCCAACTTGGCCAACGGTTACCTTTTGAGTGACGTGGTCATCTTCTATTTTATAGGGCAAAACTCTGTTTAGTGACTGGGTCCCTTTGAGAAAACCCTTTAGTGAAGGAATGAAAGGTCTGTTTTGAAACCTGTGTTGGTTATCCATAGATGTCTGGATGTATAGATCAGTGGTTGGTACATCTGTTTGACTTTTGCTCAACAGATGGATGGAAACACATGTTTGGAACCTCTGTTGGGTTAAAAACAGAGTTTTAAAGAGAATATCGACTGTTTTTTTTTTTTTTTTTTTTGCAAAAACATTGGTTACCTTTGACCTTTTTAGTCAAATAGTGGGTAATGAATCAGTGGTTTTGTGTTGCAAACAGTGGTTAAAAAGGTTGGACAGAGTTTTGAACCACTGAAACAGATGTTTCACTCTTTTGAATAGAGTTTTGGTTTTTAGTGATTTTTAACAATCTCTTCATGATTATAAAACAAAATTTGGGTTTTCAAAGTTCCATTTTAAACTTTTTACTTTTAAAGGAAAACTATTCGGTGAATTTTCAGAAATATTTTTATGTTTTTATTTGAATGATGATACGTGCTAGGGAAACCTCTGTATGCACATTTTGAAATGCCAATAGATGTTCCCTGTAGACAGTGGAAATTGGTCAATTTTGCAGAGAATCCGAAGCATTATCTGCCTTGGATTTGGTCTTTTTCTTCCACTATATCATCTTTTTGAGAATGGTATTTTGTGATGAGTAGTTGTTGAGTTATCTCAAACAGTTGTTTTTTGACCCTCTACAAGTGACTTTACACTTAGGTTAACTGTTTTTGACCATTTTCAATGAGTTGGTTATATCCATGAGGATGCATGTTTATCCGTTTTGGGGCATGTGCACAGATTCATTATACGTGGCTCAAACAAATTTGGGTCTAAATTTAGTGGCATGTGAGTCAAGAAACACTTGAGTGAAATAACTTAGGTTTGCATTATTTACTATAGAATAAAAAATGATGGGTCATCCCATTTTGGATACAGGCCAAAAAAAGTTGGTCAAAACGAGTTTGATTTATGATTTGTGTTTTGTTTTTTACAGGTAAAAGTCAGATGGGTTACTAATTCTAATGAACTAGTGTGGTAACATAGCTACAAATCATGAAAAAGTATGATAATCTACAAAATTTGTTTTGAAAGGTAAGTTGTTTTGGTGTTTGTAGCTTTAAAAAAAGATTCACCATCTGCTAAATGATTCTTGGTATTAATTTTAAAATAATATTTCAAACGGGGTTCATTTTCGTACAATGTGTTCTTAACCTAAGAATGTAGGAAATCGGGTCACATGAACTGTGATTAGACTCATTCTAGCGGCATTGGAACCAACTTGTTAAACCCTAACCCCTTAACCCCAAACCCCTAAAGCTATACCATAAACCCTAAATTCTAAACCCTAAAATTTAAACTAAAAACCCTAAAAACAAAACCCTAAGCCCTAAGGCTAAACCGTAAAGGTAAAGTCTAACGTAAACACTATATATATATATATATATATAGGGTAAGGTTCATTTGAGAACCACCCTTATTACGAGAACCGTAAGAACCAATGTGAACACAAAATAAAATCTAAAAAAATAAAATAAAAAAACACTAAAAAAATTAATATTTTTTAAAAAATCGCTATATTTAGTTACCAAAAAAAACTTTTTTTTTCGAGTAACAGTTATCCATGCACATGTGCATATGTATCATTACTTCGACAAATTCCGTAATACGTTATCAGTAATAGACAATTGCACTTTAATTTACAATACCATCCGTAATACACTACTTTTTACATTACCAATATTCAAAATGCACATGTGCATCATTAGATATAACCATGATATAACATGTTTTGGTACAAAAAGTTTATGATTTTGAATGGAGAAGGCCCATATACATGTTCTTTTGGTTAGTTATATCTAGTGGTTGATGGTTTGACTATAGTTGTTACTTTATGATGTAATATGATGATTGGATGGTATAAATGGTGTTGATATACATGTAATAAAGTGAAAATATTGGTAATGGTATTGTATTATGGATGGTAGGAGGTATTGATATTGTATTATGGATGGTAGGAGGTAATGGTAGTGTATTATGGATGGTATGATAGATGAAAGGGAAAGTGTATTCAAAGTAGTGTACCAAAACATCTTATTTCATGTTGATACATATAGATGCACATGTGCATTTCTAATATTGGTAATGTAAAAAGTAGTGTATTTATGGTAGTGTAAATGAAAGTGCAATTGTTTAATATTTGTAATGAGTTACGGAATTTGTCAAATAAGTGATACATATGCACATGTGCATGTTTGTGTATTATGGATGGAATGATAGACAAAACAGAAAGTGTATTCAAAGTAGTGTACCAAAACACCTTATTTCATGTTGATACATATAGATGCACATGTGCATTTCTAATATTGTTAACGTAAAAATTAGTGTATTACACGTGGTAGTGTAAATGAAAGTGCAAATGACTAATATTTGTAAGGAATTACGGAATTTGTCAAAGAAATGATACCGATGCACATGTGCATGGATAACTGTTACTTGAAAAAAAATTATTAACGAAATATAGCGATTTGTACAAAAAAAATAGTAAAAAAAAGATTGGGTGTTTTTTAGATTTTTTTAGGTATTACTGTTTGTGTTCACACTGGTTTTCGCGGTTCTTGCAATAAAGGGTGGTTCCTAACGGATCCTTCTCCTATATATATATATATATATATATATATAGGAGATGGATCCGTTAGGAACCACCCTTTATTGCGAGAACCGCAAGAACCAATGTGAACACAACCAAAAAATACCTAAAAAATCTAAAAAACACCAAAAAAAAATTATTTTTTTTTTTGGAAAAACCGCTATATTTCGTCAATAATAAAAAGATTTCAAAAAAAAAAAATCGAGTAACAGTTATCCATGCACATGTACATTTGTATCATTTCTTTGAAAAATTCCTTAATTCATTACAAATATCAGACAATTGCACTTTCATTTACACTACTATTCATCATACACTACTTTTTACATTAACAATAATAGAAATGCACATGTGCATCTATATGTATGAACTTGTTATAACATTAACAACACTAGAAATGCACACGTGCATCTATATATATGAACATGTTATAACGTGTTTTAGTACACCACTTTGAATACATATTCTCTTTCATCTATAATACCATCCATACTACACTACCATTACCTCCTACCATCCGTAATTCAATACCATTGCTTTTTACCATCCAATACAATATTATTACCAATATTTCACTTTATTATATGTACATCAACACCCTTTATACCATCCAAACAACATATTATATCATAAAGTGACAAATATAATCAAACCATCAACAACTAGATATAACTAACCAAAACACATGTATATGGGCTTACTTCATCATTTAAAATCACAAACTTTTTGTACCAAAACACCTTATTTCATGTTGATACATATAGATGCACATGTGCATTTCTAATATTGGTAATGTAAAATGTAGTGCATTACATATGTTAGTGTAAATAAAATTGCTTTTTTCTACTACTGGTAATATATTATGGAATTTGTCCAAGAAATGATACATATGCACATGTGCATCCATAACTGTTATTCGAAAAAAAAAAAGCATTTTTTTGTAACAAAATATAGCGATTTTTATTAGAAAAGTATTTAAAAAAAATTGGGGGTTTTTTGGATTTTTTTAGGTATTTTTTTGTGTTCACATTGATTCTCGCGGTTCTCGCAATAAGGGTACCCTTTATTGCGAGAATTGCGAGAACCGCGAGAACCAATGTGAACACAACCAAAAATACCTAAAAAAATTCTAAAAATGCACACAATTTTTTTGATTTTTTTTTAAAAAAAGCACTACTTTTCGTTTTTAAAAAACAAATTAAAAAATAATTGGATACTAAAAGTAGCGATTTTTTCAAAAAAAAATTTGTTTGTTTTTTAAATTGTTTTAGGTTTTTTAGGGTTTAGCTTTATGGTTTAGTTTTTAGCATTTAGCTTGGGTTGGGGGGTTAGGTTTTTTTTAGGTTTTTGGGGGGTTTAGTTTTTATCATTTAGTTGTAACATCCTGAAAATATAAACCTTTTATATACAATGATTGTAATAAACAAAATGAACTAACTAGGAATAAAAATAACCTAGTTAGAGGAAAGTCTTGTAGTAACATTTTAATGGGTTAAAAACACCTAACATAAAAACCTAATGATAGTTGGTGGGTTAAAGTTGTCAAAATTTGAAACAAATTATATTAAAACAAAAATAAAAACACCAAACACACACTTGTGTGTGTGTCTGGTTCGATCAAGCACAGAGGGGGGCAACCAAAGTTCTCCACCAAACCCTAACTCATACAAATTGCACAAATTGAATGCTCAAATCAATTCCAAAAAGAAATCCAAGCATAGTTTAGTGATCTCCTTAGTAAAGAGATCATAAGGTATGTAGAAATTCACTATTTGGTTTCATCTAAAATTCTGGATGAACACTTATAATTCGAAATTTAGTTTGCTGGATTGTTGTTTGGATGAATTTGGAATGAAATTGTGTCTAGGGATAAACCCTAGTCAATTACTTGTTGAAATTTTGCTCATTACTTGTGAAATTCATAATCACCAATGAAGGTGTTAAGTGGGTTTTGTAGAAACATGTTAAACAGTAGGATATGGTTATCATTCTAGTATATTTTAAGCCCTATGAAGTAAATTCAGATTTGTTGATGGAAAATTTGACATGAACATGCCTAATTGAAGTTTAATCTTGACTAAATAATTAGTCATGAGCTTAGTTGTAAATTGTATGAAAGTATGCCCTTTAGGTGTTTGTAGAAATGCCTAAAAGAAAGCTAAAAATTTGAAATTAGAACTAAAACGCATACATGTATGTTATGATGAACTATGCGTTATGTTATATGAAAAGAGTTCTAAACAATTCGTGGTTGAACTCTATAGGAAAGGAAACCGGAACGTCAAGCGGACAAGCCGGTGGTGATACGCGTTTGAAGGGAGTGCTTTGAAGGTATGTAACCTTGTTTCGTTACATTATGTTAATTAGATATTGTGGTCATTCAAAAATTGTATTTTTAAAATAAGGGTTGCGTAGTAGAAGTGACATTGATCACTACGTAGTTAAACGAGTCAAAACTTGGTTTGAAAAGTTTGGTAGTCATTGAAAATGGAGTATTCCATAAATGAGCCAAACGGGTCAAATAAATTTCTAGTAGGTATAATGAAAGTGTTATGAATATCGTTTGGCAATCGTGGATCACAAGAGCGTAAAACCATGGAATTGGTAATGATATGCCAATGATCGTAAGCCCTGGAAGATGGGTAAATACGCCTTGAAGTCATAATAATATAAGTGGTAGAATTAGTGCGAAACTATACTGGTTGAATAATTAAAAAGGGGACTATTAGCCTTTCGGTCC
Organism: Helianthus tuberosus; assembly: GCA_030545235.1. Classification (NCBI taxonomy): domain Eukaryota; kingdom Viridiplantae; phylum Streptophyta; class Magnoliopsida; order Asterales; family Asteraceae; genus Helianthus; species Helianthus tuberosus. The sequence goes on from CM060419.1 coordinate 6,010,470, forward strand.
ATAAACTCAAATTTTGACAAGATAATCATGATATATGCGTTGGTAATTAAATTACGGACGCGTAGGAAAAAGAATCACCAAATACGGACACTTAGATAAAAAGTTATGAATGTCTGAAGTTGGAATTTCAGAAAATTAGAGCTGGGTAGGAAAATGCAGGTTTTAACCTGCACCCGCTGGAGAACAGTCTCCCCCGCGGCACGCGAAGGGAGACACTAGTTTTGTCGTGACACGCATGCGTTTCTCGCGGCCCGCGAAAGCTTAGATGGGATCTGTCGCGGGGCGCGACAGACCCAAAACTAAGAAATTTCATTTTGTTATCATTGTTTGACATTAGAACTTGATTATACGTGTTTTAGTGTTGTCAAAACTAACAATTAACGTGGTTTTGACTTTAGGTGGTGTTGGTCTCACTCCGGATGGTGATCAAGCATGAATCCAAGAACCGAACACAACATTTTGAAGCTTCCGCATTAATCTAAATTTGTTATCAATAATGTTCATTTTGTAAATGTTTAACTTGATGTCTTCGATGTTTAAACTAGTTAGTTTGTTAACTAGAATACTGTTACTATGCAAACTTACCGTTTTGTCTAACTTTATGAAATTATGCATTTGGTTTTTAAAAATGTGTATTTTACGTTAAAAATCTTAAATAAATGAGACGGGTGTTACAACTTGGTAATTAGAGCTCAAGGTTATTAACAAGGTGTGTTCGGTTCGAAGCTTGATCAAACATCCGGTAAGAATTAGTTACTTTAGTAGATTTTATTAAATGTTAGAAAAAGAAATATGAATTGATGTGCACGGGAAGAGCGTGTTAACACACTCAAAACTTGAAAGTGCACTAAACATGAATGGTTTAAGCAAGTGGTGAACTTGGCTAAACCAAAGTGAATAAAGTACATATTATAAAATGAAATGTTTAACAATTGGTATAAATATTTCAGTTTCAAGATGACGGAAAAAGGTAACAATGATGCGGTGCCAATAGTCACCGAACACATGAAAGAAGTGATTGCCGAAGGGGTAGGAAAGGCATTCGAGAATAGTTTATCCGGTTCCATAGAAAAGATCCAAAATACGGTGCTTTCGGTAGTTGAAGAACAGATTAAAAGGTTGGAAGACAATGTCAACCTAGTGAAGGAAAAATCCGGAGAACGGAAAGGTTGCTCATACAAAGAGTTTATGGCTTGTAAACCACCAATTTACAATGGGGAGGTTGACCCGATAATATGCCAACGATGGCTAAGTGATAACGAAGGAGTGTTTGAAATGTCACACCCCAAAAGCGTCGCAGCGGAATATAAAACGTAGTGGTGACGGAAGTTGGTGCCCATTTATACCTTGTCGGACGATGCACTCTTTTGTTGGACATTTTGACATATTTTAAAAACATAAATATTAAACATTACATTTTTAAAAGTCACGACACAACCACATAAGTTAAGTTGTTTTGATCCTCGCGGATCTTATTACAAACGTCCCAGAAAGTTTAAAAGATGTCCAACATATTTAAACGAAACGACACGCATCATCATACACAAGATACACCATGATTTCCCGAAGCCGAACTCAGGTACCTGTAGAACACGTTAAAATCAAGTGTCAACACAAAGGAAGGTGAGTTCACTTATTCGTTTACTAACAGATTTTATTCCAAGGAAAACTTTCTGTTTAGGTGTTTATTTAAAACATCCATCTAATTCTTAGAAAGTCCATTTTTACTTTCTTAATAAAATTCATGGGCCTTCCGTCACAGTTTCTCGAACCCGACAATATTGTTACTGCCCAAGTTTTGTATATTAAATTATTGTGTCAATTTTCAGACTCGTATGTTAGCTAGACGATACGAACTATATATTAACCATACAGGGATAATCAATGCTAGATAATAAACAGAATCAAAATTCGTCACTTGACTTGACACGGGGCGACCGGTCACGACGGGGTTGTCAACCCGATAGATCTACCAACAATTCCTCGCGTACATTACTTAAATGATTAAACGACATCTTTGGCGCAGGGTTCTTTCTCGAAGAACAATATGATGTCTGCCTCACGTACAATATATATATCCTATTAATATGACAATTTAATACAAGACGATTTACGAATTCTCCTGTCACTCAAATGTTGAGACGCAGTCCAGAATTCATCACCAATCAGTACGGTCTCGTTTCACTTAAGAAATACTGCACATACAATATTCATTCATCAAAAACGTTTTACTTCGGAACGTATAACTTATCAAATTCATATATTTTCAGCGAAAATATATATATTATTCCATATATAAGTTTGCAACTTTTTTGTGCATAACTACTTATATATTGTGCTTTGTGAGTTTTTCAAAAAAAATTGATTTTTTACTTTTAACCAAAAGGTTTTTACCTTTTTCAATTTTAACCCTAAATAATTTGTTTTTTAGCTTTAACCCAAAACTTTTCATTATTTGCAATTTAACTTCGCAACTTTTGTCACTTATACTTTTCATCATTCGCAAATTTTCGTTTTACATATAGTTCTAAATTTTTTGAGTTAATATGACGCAACGTGCATGTGTGGTTCAACATTTTTACCTCTATTTTTCCATGTTTGACAGGTTCTTCACAACACGCATATCCTAGGTCGAGTCAGTGTTGGTGGTCGATGACGGTTGTGTGACATTAGTACTATTTGACACACCGTTTTACGCCTCGCCGCAACGCGGGGTGTGCTTTGGGGGGTTTTCAAAGAAAAAATGGTTATGCATATGGTTGTCGTAACGTGGGTTTGGGGGTTTAAAAAAAATATATTTTTTGTTTAGTTTTCACACAAAAGTATTTCATAAATTACTTTTAACCCAAAACTATTTGTTTTTTTTTTTTTACTTTTAACCTAAAACTTTTTTATCTTTTGTAATCTATTCTCATAACTTTTTTTAATTTCAACTTTGATCATTTATAGTTTTCATTTTCTGCAAAATTTTTCGCTTTATGCTTGGTTCTAAATTTTGTGACTTAACACATCGCAACTTGCGTCTTTGTATTAACGTTTTTACGTTTCGTTCTAAATTTTGCGAGTTAACACGACGCAACGTGCGTGTGTGGGTGAACGTTTTTACATCGTCTATTTTTCCCCGTTTAACATAACGTGCGGGTCCTAGATTGACTTAGTTATAACTAAAGAATTCCCGCCGCATTGCAGCGGGTCGCAATCCTAGTTTTATATTAAAAGGTATGTTTTAGTGACACTCACCTTTGGGTTTAGTGACACTTACCTTTGGGAGCATATTTTAAATAGCGCAATCCCAGTGATTGATTTTTATATTCGTCCAAATATAGGAACAATTCTAAATCAATATATATATTTAACACAAAAATCCTAAGTTTCTCCGTTTCTTAGAATTATCACATAACTTTGAGATTTTCTCGAAAAGTTACCATTTTTGATTATGTTGGCACATTAATATATATATATATATATATATATATATATATGAATCCACATACATATATATTTTTATGATTCTTGCGGCTTGAACGATTTTGTTGGTGAACATTATTGTGAAAATCCGTTAACTCTCCCGTTTATACGCAATATATCTACGATTTGTGCGTCGAAATATATATACATAAACGTTCACATAATTTAACATCGATATACGTGAAATATTATTAACTTATCTATTTCTGTTATTTTTAAAGCAAACATACATAAAATATCATATATATGTATCAAATTTCATGCTCGACAAACAAGTTACACATTTAACGCAATTTTACCGTTTCTACCGCACAAAACGTATATGCATACATGCATAGTCTAAATTTCCCACTATCAAATTGAAACTTAACATATTATCACATTTATGCGTTTAAATCACTTAACAGATTTTATCACACAAGGTTCACTCAAAATTTACCCATACTAGTGTTCATTAAAAATGCTTATTTTAGCGATTCGGTAACGTTTTCGGGCGTCGGAAGTCACGTATGACCAACAAAACACTAAGTAAACTTAAAATTAGTTAAAATACTGATTTTTAGACTAAAAATATCAGTTTATTTACTGATCTAATTCAGTTTCACAAAAATCACTTGAAAAGCCGATTTTTGACCGTTTTAACGCATAGTTTTGCGTTAAACGTTACCATAACCATCCCAACTCAAAACGACTTGATATTTTAACACAATACATGTTATTTACTGATTAAAATAGTGGTTATAATCATATTAGTGCGTTTTTTGTGTAAGTCACATAAATCATGCGATTTCACGTATTTTACACTTTTAATGCACCAAGTACAACATGCAAAGCTAGCAAACAATATGACAAAGTTATATATCATTAAACACTTCAAAATACTATTATTTTTGTGTTTATATTCTGATTAGATCTAATTTTATGAAATCATAAATATATGATCATTTCATGCCTTCACATCATCAAGTAAATTCACATAGGTGCATCTAATGCACTCACACATTATCATCATCATCACTCAAGATCTAATCATGCTTAAATCTTCACTAACATAATATTCTTACAAATATTACACATAACACAATAATATTTCAAATCATTCATGTTCATTCATGCTTAGATCTTTCACTTTTATAACGATTTTCACATGCATGCATACATATATACATACATATACACGAAATTGATACACACATATACATCCAAAATTTCACTTTTCAACACATCACTTTCAAATCTTGGATCTCTTAGAACCTTCTTGCATGATATCTAAAAATTCCTTTAATAATCATATTTTTCAAGAAAACAAATAACCAAGAACTTTTTCATCAAAAATCAAAATACAACTTATACATATACATGCACAATCGGCCATATACACATACATGCACACACTCATTTTTATTTTATTAAAAACTCATTTGTTTGAAATTTTCAAGTTTATGTTTAGATTCAAGAATTAAGAGAAACTTTCATTATCTTCTTTGTTACTATGAATCAAGAACAATATTTAAAGAAAATATATTGTACCTTCAAGATTTTAAATGGGTTTTTGATAAAGATGATGTTTTATGGTCTTGTTCTTGCTTGAATCTACTTGAAATCACCTCCAACCCTTCTTATGAGCTTGAAAACACCTTGGAATGGACATGATCTTCAAGGTTTAAGTTTGAAAATCAAAATGGGAGTGTACAAGAGGGGTGTTTGGCCGTGAGAAATCAAGAGTAAGAGAGAGTGTGAATTTTGAATTATGATCTTGGAATTGGAAGTTTATGGTGCATGAATCAAGATTAATCATCACCACCACTCACCATGTATGGACATGTGTCCAATACACAACAATCAAGAGGTTGTGGGCAGCCCACATTGCCGCCCATATCCCTCTCTCTCTCGAAATATATACATACATATATTATATGCATACAAGTTCAAAAACAGGTATTTTACTGATTACCGGGTATTTTATCTAGCGTTTTAATCTCGTTTTAGTGCGTTTTAAATTATTTTTATTATTCTATAAAAATAATCACTCAAAATTATTACTGAAATAATTACCAGTTGCCCTCAAAGTTGAAAAATAGAGTTTCTTAGCGTTTTAAATTATTTTTCCCCACGGATATGATTAAAATTATTATTCTAATCATAACAGACTATTTTTAGGATTTTAACACTGATCAGGTGGTCACCGACGTTCGTTTCGCATTTTAAACGTTACGCGATAAGCGTTAGTTTTATCGTTGCCAACATAATTTTTATACACATCTAAATTTATCAACACATCATATATCATATATTAACATCATATTTAGTCACAAATAGTCACGTTACATGTTCGCTACACAGATTACTATTGTCCGGTACGGCCTGAGAGGCCGGGTGTCATAGTCTCCCCCTGTTTAAGGAATTTCGTCCCCGAAATTCTACTCTCTACAGGTTTTGTTTTCGCACTCGGTGGGAAGAGGTGAGGATATTTCTGTTTCATTTGGTCTTGTCACTCCCATGTGAACTCGGGTCCACGCTTAGAATTCCAACGGACCTTGACCAATTCAACCTTACTCCTCCTGAGTTTCTGGGTTTTCCGATCCAGAACCTCCACTGGTTCTTCGATAAATCTCAGTTTATCGTCCACTCGAACCTCTCCAGGGGGTATAATTAGTGTCTCATCAGACAAACACTTTTTCAGGTTGGAGACATGAAACACGTCTGGACTCCCATCAACTCCTGTGGCAACTTGAGCCTATACGCGACTGGTCCAACTCGAGAGACGACTTCGAAGGGACCTATATAGTGCGAGCTCAAATTTCCCCCTATTCCAAACCTCACAACGCCCTTCTATGGCGATACCTTCTGCATAACTCTATCACCAACTTGAAACTCCAGCAGTTTCCTTCGGTTATCTGCATAACTCTTCTGTCGATCTGTGGCAGCCTTCAACCTATTCTTGATCAGGAAAACCTTGTCCGTGGTCTCCTGAATAATCTCTGGTCCGGTCAAATGCTTCTCACCGACTTCAGCCCAACAGAGCGGTGATCGACACTTCCTTCCGTACAAGGCTTCAAACGGAGCGGCTTTTATGCTGGCGTGGTAACTATTGTTGTAAGAAAACTCTGCCAAGGGAAAATGAGTATCCCAACTTCCACTGAAATCAATCGCACATGCTCTTAGCATATCATCTAACGTCTGAATGGTCCTTTCGCTCTGACTATCCGTTTGAGGATTATATGCAGTACTCATATCCAAACGAGAACACAGCGATTTCTGGAGAGATCGCCAAAATATGGATTCAAATTGTCTCTCTCTATCCGAAATGATTGACACAGGTACTCCGTGATGGGCTACAATCTCGTTAAGGTACAGCTGCAATATCTTTTCCGTATTGTCTGTTTCCTTATGTGCCAGAAAATGAGCAGACTTTGTCAATCGATCCACAATTACCCAGATCATATTTTGTCCACGCGACGTACGGGGTAACTTGGTGATAAAGTCCATCGTAAGATGTTCCCATTTCCACTTAGGAATCTCAGATTGTTGCAGAAGCCCAGACGGCTTCTGGTGCTCAGCCTTGACCCTAGAGCATGTCAGACATTTACTCACGTAGGCCGCAATGTCTCTCTTCATCTTCGGCCACCAGTAAAACTCCTTAATGTCCTGATACATCTTGGTAGAACCTGGGTGAATGGAATACTTGGATTTATGAGCTTCGTTCATAACCAATTCACGGAGGTTACCTTTAAGCGGAACCCAGACTCGGTTCATAAAGTACATAACTTCATTTGCTTTCGATATCAGTTTACATTCTAAGCCCTTCAAACCTTCACTTCTCAAATCATCATCCTTCAAAGCTCCCCATTGTGCATCACGAATTTGATCGGTTAAACTCGTTTGTATGGTCAAACCCAAAGCACGCACACGTAGAGGCTTTTCCCGTTCCTTCCTACTGAGCGCATCTGCAACAACGTTTGTTTTCCCTGGGTGATAACGGATATCACATTCATAATCATTGAGTAACTCCACCCAACGTTGTTGTCGCATATTGAGCTCCTTCTGATCGAAGATATGCTGGAGGCTCTTATGGTTCAATGTAAATCGTATACTTCGTGCCATACAAGTAGTGTCTCCAGATCCAAGCTCCAAATCATGTATTGTGTAATTCTTCTCATGCACTTTCAATTGTCTGGACGCATAGGCTATCACTTTGTCTCTTTGCATTAAAACGCATCCAAGACCCAAACGTGAAGCATCACAATATACAATGAAATCATCATTTCCCTCATGAAGGGAAAGAATAGGTGCACTACAGAGCTTTTCCTTCAATGACTGAAAAGCTTTCTCCTGCTTCTTCGTCCAGTCAAACTTCCTCTCCTTTTGGGTTAATACCATCAATAGCTGCGCTATTCTGGAGAAGTTCTCAATGAACCTCCGGTAATACCCAGCAAGCCCTAAGAATTGTCGCACCTCTAACAGAGTCTTTGGCGCTTCCCAATTCTTTATTGCTTCGATCTTAGACGGATCTACATGTATACCTTTCTCATTTATGACATGTCCGAGGAAATGAACTTCCCGAATCCAAAACTCACATTTAGAGAATTTGGCATACAGCTTCTCTTCCTTCAGCAACTCCAAAATTAACCTCAAATGATGCTCAAGATCTTCTTTGGTTAATGAATAAATAAGTATATCGTCAATGAATATTATCATGAATTTGTCCAAGTAGTTTGCATACCCTGTTCATGAGATCCATGAACACAGCTGGCGCATTAGTTAAACCACAGGGTATGACTAGGAACTCATAATGGCCGTATCGTGTTCGAAAGGCTGTCTTTGGAATGTCTTCGCCAGCAACCTTCAACTGATGATAGCCTGAATGCAGATCTATCTTCGAGTAGTAGTTGGATCCCTGAAGTTGGTCAAACAGGTCATCAATCCTCGGCAAAGGATACCGATTCTTGATAGTTAACTTGTTCAGCTCCCTGTAATCTATACACATCCTGAAGGATCCATCTTTCTTCTTCACAAACAGAACAGGCACACCCCAAGGCGAATAACTCGATTCTTGATAGTTAACTTGTTCAACTCCCTGTAATCTATACACATCCTGAAGGATCCATCTTTCATTTCCGATGGTGCCAATCTATAGGGAGATTTTACAATTGGTGCAACACCAGGTACCAAATCGATTCGGAACTCGATCTGTCTCGCAGGGGGTAATCTAGGTAAGTCTTCAGGAAAAACTTCTGGATAATCATGAACGATAGGAATCTCCTCAATCTTCCTACATTCGGCCTTTGTATCCATCACGTTAACTAAGAACGCAGGATAACCCTTCCGCAACAACTTGAGCATCTTCATAGAGTTGACAACACTCGACACACGACTCGATCGATCTCCATGGATAATTATCGCTTTGCCACCACCAGGACGAGGTATCCGTACTTGCTTCTTCGAGTAAACAATCTCCTCTTTGTTCTTGGACAGCTAATCCATTCCTATAACTACATCGAAGCTTCGCAGCTCCACTGGTAGTAAATCAATACTAAATTTATGATCGCCTAACAGAATACTACAGTCGCATATGACTTCGCTAGTCTCTATCAGTTTACCATTTGCTAGTTCTATCGAGTACTTCTTATTTAGCTTACTTGTAGGTGAACACAGGAATGGTTCAAAGTTTTTCGAAACAAAACTCAAGTTAGCTCCAGTATCAAAAAGTACGAACGCGGAATGGTTATTGATCATAAACATACCAGTGACAATAGCAGGATCATCACGTGCTTTCCCAGCATTTAGCTCGAACACTCTACCTCTGGCATTCTATCCTCCCGCCTTAGGACAATCCTTCTTGAAATGTCCTTCCACACTGGAAGCATCCTTCAAGCTTCGTTCCCTCCGTAGTATATTTAGCAAAGCATTCACGGGTAGCATGCCCATTTCGTCCACATCGGTTAGATTTCTTCTGTCCATCCTCACGAGTCTTTCTCTCAGATCCGCATCGGCTATCTCTAGTGCCATCCTTTCTAGTACCACTAGAACTTGTTGCATATGCCTTCTTCGAACTGCGTTTCCTGTCGCGCTTCTCTTTAGTTTCCTTCCTTGAGCTCTTGGACTTGCGCTTCTTCGTAACTTCTGTCTTGGTCTCAGAACGCCCCGACCGTTCAGATTTCGCATCTGATTTGGCCTTGCCCGATGACTTCCTGGTTTCCTCCTTTTTATCGAGACTACCTTTGCGAGCAGCGTTATCGGCTAATGATTTTGCCAATGTAGTAGCCTCTAGATAGGTGGTAGGTTTTGCGGATGTAACCATACTGCGAATTCGTGGCGACAATCCCCAGATATACCTTTCTACCTTTACATATTCAGAAGTAACCATTCGTGGAACTAACCTCGCCAAGTCATTAAAACGGGAAGTGTAAGCTCTGACATCCAGACCTTCCATGGTTAGATTCCAAAAGTCTGTCTCGATTTTCTGAATTTCACTGCGCCGGCAGTACTCCTTCAAGAGCATCTCTTTAAGTTCGTTCCAGGTCAGACCGTTGACGTGCTGTCGTAGGTACACGCAAACTTAATCCCAATAATAACTATAATATAGTGGTAAGAGGGTATCGAACTCAGGGAGTATGTGGAAAATATGTCGATTATATAGCTTTGCAATTAAACTACAATTAACCTAATTTGCAGAAAATAAAGATCAATGATTTGGATTGTTATTTTAGAAAACTAAAATTAATAACTAATTAACTTCAAATCAAACGTTGGTTGTAAAACAGATTAGGAGAAAACAATGACCATCTTAGGATTCAGTTTCTTTTAGCAATTGTGTGAAATTCCAACTAGAAAGAGTTACATAGACATAACTCGTGCATAAATAATTGAAGTGATAAAAGGGAACAAAGTACTCGGATTATATAAACCCGAGGTTGTTTCCCGATGATCAATTAATCAATAACCAATCCTAACCCTTCCCGTGATATCTCGATTGCCAACGGCACCAAGAACGTACGATTGAGACTAGAAATTGCACTATCAATTAACAAGCTACAAACAATTATGCATACACCATGATAATCAAGCAACACAAGTTATCATTCTAGAAATTCAGAAATAAACACACAAAAGTTCAAGAGAAACCTTCACCTAAGATGATCACCGAGAGTTTTAGCCACACATAGCTTGGTGAATCATCATAGCAACAAATTCAATGTTCATATGAATTGAAATCACAAACCGAATGTTATAAATTGTTCCAAACCAAGCAAGAACTGCCAAAATCGCCCCTAGTGTGTTCTCCAACCGATCAATGATGAGAATAATTGAAAAGACACCATAAAACTGACTTAATGATGGCAGTTACAGTTTTAGCGTCATGTCCACCGTAAATTACGGTATCACCGTAATTTACGGTGATCTTCAAATTGTTACGGTGGAGACAGTCTGAGTTACGGTGAGATTCAGGTGCATTTCAGGTCCACCGTAAATTACGGTGGGACCGTAATTTACAGTGACAACCTGAAATTTGTGCTTTGTTCCATCTTTTGTTCCACGCGCGACCCGTTCATCTCTATTCCTTCCAAAGCCATGTTTTCTCCACTTTAAGCTCCCAAAACATACCTGAAACATAAGCAATCGTAGTCATCTAATTCAAGATAATTACGCGATTAAGTGAAGGATTAATTCGTCTTTTAACATGATTAAGGGTTGTCCCATGGACCACCCGTCACATCCCCACACTTAACCGTTGCTTGTCCCAAGCAACTCATTAAATCAATTTCTCAACAAGTGATCAATGTAAACCAAGCAAAACATGCAATCCTTTTACTAACCCCTTTTTAACACCCACAATAACGCACCCCTCACTATGTCTCTCCTCTCGGTTACAAGTAAGCACTAGCAATATGAGCTAGACACACAAAGGCCAACGGGCGGTTGCACAATTATAGGCTTGTACCTAAATCGATCCTTCTCCTAACAAGTGCCAAACATGAATGCAAATCAAAGGGACTTTCAAGGTTGTAACGTGGCTAGGTGTATGGGTAGGAAATGGAATATATATGAAGTAGCGAAAATTTAACCCGGTCTTTTTATTACACAATAAAACAAACTAACAACTACCAATCTAAACTACTATGTACAAGACAACTAAACATCCTTTCTTTTTTCATTTTTCATTGCTTTTTCTCTTTTTTTTCTGATTTTTTTTTTAATCAAAGCAAGCAACCATACAATAAAGCATCAACATATCTACATCATATTACTACAACTACTACTAACACTATAAGACCGGGTCAAATTTGGGTAAATTTTTAAGTAAGTAGCTAGGGGTAACAAACAATAGGCTTTTAGGCACAAAATTTGGCAACTAAATGTCCAAACCCCCGCCCCTCTCGCAACCATGCTCATATATATAACTTATGAGGTCCAACCCCCCAAATCCCACACTCACACACACTATGAAGAGGCTACCTAAATGCCCTTATCCTTTCTACATTCATGTTCAACTAAGGCCTCGAACCGTATTCAAGCACAAGTTCTAACGCACCCCCACCTGTAGCCACTCTCATCAAAGATAAGCATTATTTATATACAAATGTGGCTTCAACTCTCACCAAGAATAAAAAAGATATCAAGGGTTGCCGGTGCATCAATTTACGGTTAATCTAGGGTGTTCAAATTCTCACAATGTTTTGCTTGACTCAAAATTTTTCAAAATTTCCAAAAAATTCCCCCATCCCCACACTTGGGATACATTGACCCCAATGTATGGTTTTAGGAGGCTTTGATCACTAAAATCCATTCAACATCAACTAAAAGTTCTTCAACTCAAACCACAAATTTCTTTTTGTATTTTTCATTTTATATTTTTTTATGTTTTTCTTCTTTTAAAACATGACACCACCAACAAGCACCAACCCAACATAACATCACAAACTAACACCACCCAACCGCCCAACCCAACATATCAAACTAACAAATATGCACAAAATATACAAAGGAAGAACACACTCACTAATAATAGCGCGGTCCCGGCGGCCCAAAAATGGAAGACATCATGTCGTTCCATTCTCCAAACGCAAATGAGCCGCTACTACTTCCACCTTCTTGTTGTTGAGCTCCCTCTTGTTGTCGTGGGTCAATCCATTGTGAATGGTGGATCGGCGGGGTCGGATACGAAATACTACCATCATAAGGTGGTAGTAACGCATAATCCACATGTTGTGGATCCACAACCACCGGCCGCCCGGCATGCCAATCCGCGTGCAATCTTCTTTCTTGATCATCATGATATCGATTATTCATTTCTACTTCACGGGAATACACATGTGTGCGATTCCATGCTTCTTGACGATCAAGGTTTTGTTTCAAGGACCGTTCTATGCTTGCACTCGTCATCGTGGTTTGGTCAAACAACGTCCGCTCCGACCCCGACCACGACTCAAAAATGGGTGCCGGAGGACGTTGATTCTCGATCACCTCTTGCATTGTACCTTCATAAGCCCAACCCGGCACATAAGATCGCTCCGTATAATCGTAAAACATACCACCATAACCTCTACCATAACCTCCTTGACCTACATTCTCACCTCCTTGCGGCTCGTCCGCATAATCCTCGTCACCACTTGGAACTACCTCCTCATCACTTTTCGGTTCATCCGGCTCACCCGGCAACAAATCTCGTGCACCCACCTTTAGTGCTCTCCACCTTTGCCCTTCTGACTTTAACTTATGATAACGCTCCGACTGTGTGTATGACCAACCAATCCCCAACTTATCTAATGTAAAAGGCAGATGCCTTTTTGTTGCACCTCTATCTTCAGATGTTATTGCCTTTTGTTGTTTCATCAGTCCCGTGATTATTCGGCAATACGGGACGATGTCTCTTCCTAACTTATTCCGGCAAATCCATAAGTGGTTCATGATTAGATATCGGATGGGAAAGCGTGGAGCCCCATGGAGTAGTGAATAAAGAACGGGTACTTCGGGAAACCTCACTTGCTCTTTGTCCCCCCTTCTCGGAATGACATTCAAGAGGCAAATAGCCAACAACAACTTTGCTTCGATTCTCAAATTCCTCTGGTACAAGATTCCACTGTATGTACCGGGTAAAAACAGTGTTGCCAACATATCATTCCACCGGGGATGCTTTTCCGGCTTTACCAAGAGGTTATCAAGAGTGGGAATCATGTAGTCACGAGCTGGAAGGCTATCGTATTTCCCAAGCTTCTTCAACGTGTCAAAAGACATCTCCACTGGAATCCCATTCACTATACCCGTTAGCTTCATTTGTGATGGCCTTTCATACGTGTTGCATTTAAGAGTTGCCATCCATTCTTGTATTTCGGATATGAACAAATTGCTCTTATCTTTGTCAAAACAACTAAGTGCCGACTCCCAACCTAGAGCCCGGAACTTGTCAAACACCCCGAACTGACCAAACTCAACTTCCCGGACTTCTCTCTCACATATAAAGGCCACTGCCTTATTCTTCAACCTATTCATACGGTCATGATATAACGTTGGCTGCCAATGCTCCGGCTGTTCATCCAAAGGACCCGAGTCCCATTTCGGCTTTTCAGCCGGGTCCAACTCCATTTCCTCCTCTTCACTTTCGCTTTCGCTTACTCGACCCATGTATTGTCTCTTCTTTGGTTGTTGTTCCGGCTGTTTACCCTTTCCCTTTGAAGACGAAGATGAACTAGCTCCGGTCTTTTCTTTTGTTCGTGCCATTTCCTACACACATTAGAGCAAACAACACAACCAAATGAAACAAAATTAGACTCTTTTCTCACAATATCCCCACACTTGCTTGTTACTATGGTTGTAGATGTTAGTGAACTAAAAGTTTGTAAATTTTTCAAAAATTTGGGCATGGTGTCTCTACAATGTAGAGATTCCCAAAAGTTCACTACTTTACTATCAATCCTACATCTACAAACCATATCCATGTTCAAATAACAAGTAACAAGTCAAAACTATAAACAAGCAAGTGGGTATGAACAAATATCAAAAATACCCTCAACCTTCACAATGCATCATCAAAATACAACAAATAAACTTCCATACCTTTGTTTGAAGATGCAAGAATGCTTGTGAAACAAAAACTCCAAAAACCCCCAAAAATTTTCGGACTAGGGTTTGGAATTCGGACCCAAAAACTGCGTTTTCTCGTAAATTTCTTGGCAAAATCAGAAACTACGTGAAAAATTAGTCAAAATAGACTCCGATTTCACTTAGTTTGGACAAGAATTGAGTGAGATATGGAGGATTGAAGGTTGAAGAAGAAGATGGATTTTGTGGGTCTTGATTGAAAAAGATGGATGACAATGATAGAAAAGAGAAGTTCAAGAGAATGAGTGGCTGGGGTAAACTTCACATGATCTGATTGTTTTTTTTTTTATATACATATGCAGGAACCGGAGCAACCCATCTGCTCGCCAGGCCCACCGTAAATTACGGTGAGACCGTAACTTACGGTGGATGCTGGCCAAAAATCCCTACCGTAAAACAGGAGAGATACACCGTAAAGACTAATTGTTTTTCACTTCCACCGTAAATTACGGTGAGACCGTAAATTACGGTGGCTTCTGGGCAAGAATGCTTCGCTGAAAATGTGATTTGTATGCATATTTTTTATATTTTTTTTTTCAGTTTTTTCCGATTTTTTTATGTTTTTAAATTTTTTCAAAAACTTGTAAAAATCACCCTACCCCCTCGAAAGTTCCGTGTTGTCCTCAACACAATGTTAGAGTAATTCGTGACCCGAATATCCCCACCCTTGTTTCAAACACGGATTTCAAGGAAATACGGTAATTATGCAAACTATACAAAACAAAACAAAACAAAATACTACTATTTACACTACCAAACCTGGGCCTCTCATGGTTG
The DNA here is from genome assembly GCA_030545235.1 of Helianthus tuberosus. NCBI lineage: Eukaryota > Viridiplantae > Streptophyta > Magnoliopsida > Asterales > Asteraceae > Helianthus > Helianthus tuberosus. Next base: position 6,025,815 of record CM060419.1, read on the forward strand.
CTCATCGTCGACCGGGCGTAAGATGTAGCCCGCTTTATCAAGCTCCAAGTTATTGATGTCGTTCCCCTCCAAGTATGGCTTCAACCGGTGACCGTTCACCATTTGTTGTTTCAATGTTTGCTCGTCTTGGATGTCTACGTCACCAAACCTTCCAACTCCCCGAACGACATATGGGCCCATCCATTTGCTTTTAAGCTTACCCGCGAACATCTTGAGTCTTGAGTTATACAACCAAACTTTTTGACCCACTTCGAACGTTTTCTTTCTCAATTTCGCATCGTGTACTTTCTTGAGCTTGTCTTTATAAGCCGATGCACATTCATATGCCTCATCTCGAATCTCTTCTATCTCGCTTAATTGTAGCTTTCTCAACTTTCCCGCCTCGTCATAATCCGCATTTACCGTCTTAATTGCCCAATGTGCCCGATGCGCTAACTCCATTGGCAAGTGACAACCCTTTCCATACACCATCCGGTAAGGCGTTGTGCCAATAGGAGTCTTGTAGGCCGTTCGGTATGCCCACAATGCATCATCTAACTTACTCGACCAATCCTTCCTATCCGTTCTTACCGTCTTCATGAGAATTTCTTTGATTTGACGGTTGGACACTTCGACTTGTCCACTCGTTTGCGGATGGTAAGGTGTAGCAATCCGGTGATTCACGCTATACTTCTTTAATAATTTCCCGAAGTTGAAGTTCTTGAAATGCGAACCACCATCACTTATAGTAACCCGCGGAATGCCAAAACGAGAGAAAATGTTGGATTGAACAAATTTACAAACAACCGAATGGTCGTTTGTTCTTGTTGCAATAGCTTCAATCCACTTCGAGACGTAATCCACCGCTACCAAAATGTATAGAAAACCATTCGAATTCGGGAAGGGACCCATAAAGTCTATACCCCATACATCAAATATCTCTACAACCAAGATTGGTTGTAATGGCATCTCATCCCTCTTCGATATGCTTCCCATCTTTTAACAATTTATGCAATTTCTAGCAAACTCACATGCATCCTTGAAAATTGTGGGCCAATAAAACCCACATGAGAGAACCCGGTAGCCTGTTTTGTGCCCACTAAAATGACCTCCACATGCGGACGAATGAGCATGGGTCAAAATTTCCAACACTTCTGTCTCGGGCACACACCTTCGTATAACTTGATCCGGTCCAATCTTGAAAAGATCCGGTTCATCCCAAATATATTGCTTCACTTGAACCATAAATTGTTGTCGGCGCTTCTTGGTCCAATGACTTGGGATGGCACCCGTGGCTAAGTAATTAACGTAATGAGCATACCACGGTGCAACAAAGGTGGACACGGCTAAGAGTTGCTCGTCGGGAAACGTTTCATTTATTTCGCTATCATCATCGATCACTTCCACCGGAATCCGAGACAAGTGATCCGCCACTACGTTCTCACTTCCCTTTTTGTCTCGGATCTCTAAGTCGAACTCTTGTAACAATAATACCCACCGAATCAACCGAGGCTTCACGTCCTTTTTCTCCATCAAATATCGGACCGCACTATGATCCGAATAAACCACCACTTTGCTCCCCCAATTTGGGTGATTCCTCAACCCGGGGTGGTAGGTATTAGAATTCATGTTGTTTTAGTTTCTACCACCCCCTCCTGGACCTTGAACTGCATGAACCTCTTCATATTGCCCTTCCACCATTCCTTGGCAATTTTCAGCCGCATGACCTATTTCATTACACAAAGCACACACGTCATACATTTGGTTTGTAGTTTGAACATTACCATCATCTATGGCGTGCACTTGAGGTCGGGCAATGGCCGGTCGGGCTCTCCTTGATGCTTGAGCCTTTCTCTTTGATGTAATTGCCATGTTTTCCAAAAATTCCCAATCATCATTTTCATAATTTGTGCCAAAAGTCCCACCGGTAATGGACATTAAATCACGAGCATCCTCGGCACTCAACCCCTCGTGGAAGGCATTCATCAACTCCCAAAGTTCAATCCCATGGTGAGGGCAATTCTTTATTATCATATTGAATCGTTCAAATGCCTCATGGAACATTTCACCATGTTGTTGTTGAAAACTCCTCAACCCCTTTCTAGCATCATTAGTCTTTTGGGCGGTATAAAATTCGTCTAAGAAAATTTGTTGCATCTCCGCCCAAGTATAAATAGATGCTGAAGGCAAAGTGTAGAACCACTGCTTTGCCTTGTCCTCCAAAGAAAATTGAAATAGGACCAACTTGACATCATCAGCCGAAAAACCTTGACTCCCAAGAGTATTGCAAATTGAGTCATAGGCCTCTAAGTGGAAATACGGTTCTTCCGTTGCTAGCCCTTTATACTTCGGTAAACTTTGCAAAGCATTTGTTCTTACTTCAAAGGTTCTACCTTGGTTGTTGTGAGGGATAACCACCGGTGAAGGGTTTTGAGTAATTATCGGCCTGAAATGTGCTTCTATTCCCCGTGCATGTTCCCTAAGATGCCTTCTTGGAACACCCAATCGACCCCTTGGACGAATAGGACCTATTGGTCTTGGTATATGCCCTTGTGGTGCGAACGGTGGTTGAAATTGTTGTTGTGGCATCGGTGGGTGTTGAATTGGCCTTTGAAATTGTGGTTGTACATTTTGTGGCCGAACTTGTTGTAATGGGATAGGGCGTTGCATTGGTGGCCCTTGTGGTCTTGGCCGAATATGTTGCGGTATGAGTTGTTGTTGTGGCACTCCACCTACACTTGCCATTCCTTGAGATTGACTTTGCACATAACCAAACTCTCCTTGATCACCATCACCCCCATAAGCATACCCATCTTCATCATAACCCTCAAAATCTTCGTATCCTTCCTCATATCCATCTCCCCCTATACCCGAAGTTTGCCCAAAGGGAAGAGTCGACTATTGAAAGCCCGATTGGTTCGATGGTCTAAATGTTGAAGTTGCATGAACGACCGTTGAACCTTGGGGTATTGAATAATGTGACGATGACTGACCCGAAACTGGGAAGAAATGAGTGAATGGTGGAATCGTAGTAGATGGGCTAAAAGTAAGACTAGGTTCGACTTGAGTAGTGTTTGGTGATGTGGTGTTGGTTGGCGTAGTGTCACGAGGTGGAGTAGGAATTGTAGTGGTATTAGGTATGGTTGTGTTTGGTGATGGGTGTGTGTAAGTAGGTATAAATGATGAGGTCGTTTGACCCGTTGTGGGTGGTACTTGTGTTTCTTCCATGATATTTCTTGGTGTAATGGGTGAAGTGGGTGAACCAATGATTCTGTTTTCTCGTAGTAAAACTCTGTTTTGCCTTAGCGTTCTTTCGATTTCCGGATCAAATGACAATGGTGACGCTTTGTGAGAGCCTCTAGTATGCATACACCTATAGAACCTGCACACTAAACACACCAGTGTAAACCCAAAAATAACAAAGCAAAAACTAACAAACTGACACACGTTGCGCACTACTCCCCGGCAACGGCGCCAAAATTTGACGTGCTGTCGTAGGTACACGCAAATTTAATCCCAATAATAACTATAATATAGTGGTAAGAGGGTATCGAACTCAGGGAGTATGTGGAAAATATGTCGATTATATAGCTTTGCAATTAAACTACAATTAACCTAATTTGCAGAAAATAAAGATCAATGATTTGGATTGTTGTTTTAGAAAACTAAAATTAATAACTAATTAACTTCAAATCAAACGTTGGTTGTAAAACAGATTAGGAGAAAACAATGACCATCTTAGGATTCAGTTTCTTTTAGCAATTGTGTGAAATTCCAACTAGAAAGAGTTACATAGACATAACT